>SRSE01001139.1:1200000-1800000 GCA_005024645.1 Planiliza haematocheilus | reverse complement strand
AATGCATGCCCACTACGTGACTGTGTGGGGTTTGTTTTTTTCATTTACTCAACTCAACCTTTACACTTGAGTCGCTTTTTTTAAAATTATGATTGACGCTGATCTAATTCTGCCTCTGAATGCGTCCCGCATCATTCAGAATTACATCAAGTCGCACACAGAAGAGCTGGTCGCGGAAAAAATGGCCAAGATCTGACATCAAATTTGCTTTTTTTAGTACATTTATCGTAAATTTTGACCCTCCCATTATCTTAAAGGTCAAGTTGAGCCCATTCAGTGTTTAACGTCTCTAAATATATGATTAACATTTAGTTTTGCTTCATATTCAATGACTTTTCCTAATTTAAAGGGGACACTGATGTGGACACTGGACCCGACAGATAGCAAAACACAAGATTAGATGTTTTTTGTGCATAAACGATAAGAGTTTGGTTGAATTTTGGGATGTTTGGACCTTTCACACTATACACCCTCATCAGAGGCGGCCGGCTACGATCAGATCAGTCAATCCTGAGCCTGCATCCTGTGCCCAATTGTTCATGAGAGTCGTCTTGTTGTAAATTCATGGGACTATGCACGGCAGGGGCGTCCTGTTCCCTGAGTCAACACTGACTGCATAATATATATAGTTATAGCAGTAGAGAAGGTCCCAGGTTCGAATCCATGAGCCGACTGGTTCTTTTCTGTGTGGAGTCTGTATGTTCTCCTTGTGTCTGCGTGGGTTCTCTCCAGGTTCTCCAGCTTCCTCCCACCGTCCAAAGACATGCCGGTTAGGTTAATTGGTGATTCTAAATTGGCGACCTGTATAACCCGCCTCTCGCCTGATGACAGCTGGGACAGGCTCCAGCAGACCCCGCGACTCTTCACAGGAACGAGCAGTTACAGAAGATGAATGACTGAATGTTATAGAACAAGAATATGTACTTAGAAATGGTATAATCCAGTGAGATGTTGTCGTGATCTTCATATTTCTCCACAGTCATGAAACAGGTTTTCTGAATCTATAAGCGAGGTGGCACGTCCATTTTTTTTTAATTGCTGGGGTCAAATTAACCCCAAGGATAAAAAAAAGTGTTTTGAAGGTAAAAGGAGGATTAAAAACCAACAGTGGACTATTCTGTTTTGCTCAGGACAAAATATAAGCGGCTAAACTCAGTGAACTCCAGCATCGTCAGCCTGGTTCCCATTTCATCAAATTATTTTGTGACCAAAGCTGGAAAACAAAACTCCAGAGCTGACACACAAATCTGTTAAACATGTTGCTTGACGGGTTTTTTTTCTCTCTTATTTACTGTGGGATCGACCTGATTCTTAGCATTTATGGTTAATATGATTTTTCTTCCAGTTTTCCCTGTCTTCATTTTCCTTTCTTCTTATTAGAGCGTGCCTCCTTTGCCTAAATGGACGCTGTCATTTATCACCAAGACAAATGCGAAAACGCCGCGCTTCCGCGTGGTTTCATGCCGTTCTCCCGAGAAAATATAAACATTCGTTGCGCAACGGCCGGTGTTTATGTGGCCGGCGTGAGTCAGCGTATCGATACGTTTCGCCCCTCCGAGCAGCTCGACTCGAGTGACCCGACGCCATCAAAACGCCGCGCAAACCCGCCGCTCTCCTCCATCGGAAGCTAATGGCCCGGGACCCTCTCCTCGCCTCATTATCCGGTTCCGCTCCTTCTCGGCAAAACAGGAGAAAATGGGAGGATTAAAAATAGAAACGCGGGTTTAAGGAAAAAAAAAAAGAAAAAAAAGAAGAGTTTATCATCGAAACTGAAAAGAAAGGATGGAACTGGTGCAGGAAAATTACGTTGAGTGCCGAGCAGACTCCACGGCGTGAGTTTTATTGTCCGACTGCTTAATTGTAAATAACAGGCCTCACCGATGTGAACGGCCATTCATTCGCCCAGACAGAGTGATTAATCCATGCTGGGCTTTGGGAGAGTGGGCGATGTGTGTGAGAGAGAGAGAGAGAGAAAGAGAAGGGCCTTTCTTCTCCTTCCTCGTCTCTATCTCGCTACCCCGCGAGCTCCTAATTGGTTAATTTCATAAACTTCTCAAAGGGGCGCTCGCTGGGGGCCCTCCCTCGCCTTTCATTGCAAAAAAACAGGAGCCCGGTCCGGCATCGCTACCTGCGGCTCCTCCGGCGGCGGGGGGGGGGCTGAATACAGCGGCGGGGAGATAATGGGTGCGTCGCTCGGGCCCAGACCGGGGGGAGGCAGAAGGGAGAAGAACCCCGGGCTCCAGGTTTTGAAGCTGGTCACTTCCCAGCGTTTTGTCTCGGGGGAAAGTCCGTGACCTGCTCGTTATTTCGTTCTGGGGCGCTGCCGTGATATCATAGCTAACAAGGCGGTCGGGGAATTGAGTAGATTTGATGGTGGCGGTGCATGGTGAAGACTGTTTGAATGGCAGACTGCTGGCTGCTAGTTTCATATGCAGGAATGTTTAGTCTTTATGCAACGTGACATAGAGGTTAGGTAGTTAACGAACCTTATGTCTGGCATAAACTACGGTCGTTTACTCACCCATATAAGTTTTGTGTCATTTGCAGTTGAGGAGATATTTAGATCTGCGTATATCCATATAGTGGGAGTGAATGGGGCACCGAAACGCAGCCTCTAAATGACTCATTATCTTTCACAAAACTCGTTCATTTAACCAATATTTTCTTATGAATCACTACTGCTATTCCCCGTTGATGTCCAGAGTTACCGGTTATCATCATCCGGGGTCTGTAGATTGACCTACAGACCCCAGATGATGTCTTTTGACCTGAATGATGTCATCTCTGAGCGCCGTACGCACCCGCGACATGGCTGAATATCTAAATATCTCCTGACTGCCTACAAATTACACCAAAGTTATATGGGTGAGTAAATGATTTTATACCAGAAATAAGGTCCAGGTTGTCAAAAACAGTGGTTCCCCTTTAATAGCTGAATGAGCTAACTAGCGAACAAAAACTACTACTACAACTATTACAACTATTGTAGTAGAAGTAGAAGTAGTTATTTTTTACTCTCATGCCTGCACTACTTGATTCTTGAGTCTAACGTTAGCTTGGGAACTTTGCTAAAGAACGACATGGCATGATGTCCGTGCACCAGGGACTGAACCGTTAACATGCTACATTTCACTGTAGCCGTCGGCCTGATAGCTGCTTGCCGCCGATTTGCGCTTCAGACGTTTTTATATTCACCGAGGAACTGGACGACACTCACAGGTTTCCCGCAGAGCTGTTTTTGAAGCTCAGCGTGGCGTCCACGGCCGTCGCCATCTTGCCAGAGCGCGACTCATGCTAATTCCCGTGCAGTTCAGAAATTGGAGTCTCTCAAAGCAGCTGCAACCTTAACTACGCATGACTTTAAACCTGAACATAATTTAAGCGAGGCAGTTTTACAAAGATTCTCCACCATAAAGTTGTCAAGAATGACGGAATTAGCAGCAGAGACGAGAAAAGGTTTTTCTGTACCAAGCTGTTAACATGTTTATTTCTGCTGTAAAGTTGGACGTTTAAACCCGGAGGTCTATGGGAGCCAGCATCAAGCAGCACACTGGAGCACTTTTTTTTTCCTGCATTGGCTTCATCTTCGCATTAAGTCATCACTGGATAAGGCGTCTTGTAACTCCACGCAGCACAACTCAAGCTGACTTTTTAAACTATGGAAGGACTTACAAAACGCCGCTGCAGGACCGTGTGATTATGTGTTCCTGTGCCGCCTGTCGCCAAAATAAATCTCTCCTCCGTCTGTTTCACTCGGTCAGTGAAGTGACTCAGATCTAGATGTTGGCCGAGCTCGGCTTGCTCCGTGTTGAGGAGTCGCTTGGCTCCGAGCGCAAGTGCCAATGTTTATTTGCCAGCCGTTGGAAGTTGTTTCTCGCACACGAGGCTGAAAATAGATCCGACACGCTCGAGATGCGACTCGATGGAAGTCTAATCTACTCATTAATAATAACTGCATTAAACGGCCGCCTTGGAAATTGGTGCAGCCAGACGCTGAAACGTCTACATCAGTTACTCCGCGCGCAGGAGTCGCCATGCGAGGCATTATGGAAACCCTTGCTATCAAAGCTCGGGATCAGAGCCTGTAAAGTGTTTTGCCGTTAAAGTGGCCGAACGAACCGAGCATCTGAGCTCGTGTTTACACTCCCCGTCCGCGGCAAAGTGGTCCAGGGCGTGAACGTCTCCTCCAGAGAGGAGATAGCATCGAAGGCCCCCTTTCTCATGCACGGGCATCCCGCTGCCTTTCCGCACACCTTGACAGATCGTTCCTTTTCATTTATTTATTCGCGTGAATCGCGCCGCCGTATCGAGCTTTTACGAGAGGAATTCCAGCCGTCGCGCGGCAGAGGGCCCTTCGCGGCAGATAAAAACTCCCAGTGTAAACACGCTCCCATTAAGGAACTGGCGGCCAACCCGTCTTTACCTCTAAGTGGTCTGTGTTATCTGCACGGCGGCCTCAGTCTGAGTCGGGGGTGATTCACTGCAGGGACCGCCGCAGAGGACTTTGAGATGAGCCAGGTCTGGGCGCAGCCGCCGTCTAAAGGCCAATCTGTCTCCATAAAATTGACTCGTTCGCCCCAAAATGAACGAAGGGAAGGGGTGTCGGCGCGTTTGGATGCGTATGTGCGCGGATCCGGCTACGTGCGAACTTTTAAGAGTGCATTAAATCAGCACGTATGAGCCCCGTGGACCGTTAGCGAAAGCGTCCTCGTGAAAACAGCCAGACAAAGACCTATGAAGGACTACGCTTCCCTCAGGTGGGATCTCTCCACTTAAGAGTTGATAAATATTGCCCCACATTCGCGGCGCATTTTATTCCCGTGCATACATGCAGCATCCATCCATCAGCATCACCGGGGCCGTTTACACGTCCATAAAAGTGCTGCATTGTCTTTGCTCATCTGTAAATCTGCTGCGCGCAACGCTGACATCACGAGTAACGTTAGACCAGTAAACCAGCAAATACATCTGAAAGACTTTCATAAATAACGTATATTTAGGGGGCGGCAATAAAAACGGAGACCAGCGCGCCGTGGGAACGCTGTCCCCGCAGCCGATTTTTAAATCCTTGCAGACACTTTTATTTAAAAAAAAAAAAAAAGGATGTTTTAAGAAGTTTGAGACAAAGTTGTGCGCTGAAAGAAAAAAATAAAAAAGGGGCTGAGAGATAAAATAGTTTTGCAGGATGTGTTTCACTGATAGAGCGGAGAAACACAAACATCTGCAACTTTCTTTCATCTCAACTTTCCGTGCCGTTAGCCATGACCGGCGTATGCATTTACATACGCGACGCTGCAAAAGCCATCTTATGTGTTTTGGGGTTTTTTTTGCTTATTGGGGTCCGCTTATCAGTTTCTGTTCCCAAGCCGACATAAATCCAGAGGATTAAAAGACTTTAAAAAAAATAAAAAGAAACGTTTTTTAAGGGTACAGGAGGGTGGGGAATAGAGAAGGGGGGAAAGCCGACAGGATGAAAAGAAGTTGGGGGGCCATAGAAATGCTAAGGAAGTGGCCCTCTTTTTTTTTCCCTCTCTCTCTCTCTCTCCCCCCAAGTCGCTCAGGGGTAGGAAGTTCCCAGCTCTGCCACTTCATTAATTCATGCTATTTAACAAGCGGGATTGTGGTGGGGCTTCTTCGGCCCCCTTCACACTGGAACCAACAACAGTGCCATCAGTAACTGACAACCCCCCGGGCGGAGGGGCTATGGCCTCCGGGGTCCGCGCTGCAAACAGAGCCACGGGAAGCAGAACCTCCGCCATTCAAGAGTTCAGCCTTTATTTGTCATCCCTGGTTTCTCCCCACCATACACATCCCCAATCATGGGGGCCTCCGGGGGTGGACGGACGGACGGCGGATTGGAGGATGAATCTCTCCTGTTTCCTATTAGGACGGGAATAGAGGGAGGGGGAGAAGGAAGGCAGGGGGGTTGCTCATCAGCGGCATCAGTATGCTCATCCATAACCTCTTAACGTTCGCCGACCGCGGGGTTTTGCAGGGACGCTGGGAGCGAGTCGAGGCGGCGAGCCACCGGAAAAAAAGAAGCGTCTCTCACAGAACAGCTCGTCTAAACTTTTTTTTTTTTTTGTGGGCAAATGATTCACTGGGAGTTTTCTCCTCCAACTGTACAAGCAAAGCACGAGAGATTTACAACCTGCGAAACAATGAGACCGCTAGAGCTCCTTTAGACACGTCTTCAAAGATACAGCTGCGGCGTTTATCTGCCCAGAAATGCGCATGATTTTCGTCACGGCGGTCGAGAAAATATCCAGAACCCACGGCCCTGCATGCTCCAGTCTTGATAAGATGCGACTGTCAAAGAAAATAGAAACTAAAACCCCTGCACTGGTGTGTAAAATACTTTCATGGAGAGGATACTCCTGAAATTTAGGACACCGTATGTCAACAAAGTCGGTATAAAATGCATGTTTTTTGTCATGAAATGCTTGTGACGGTGTATATATGTTCTCAAAACTTTAAAAAAACTTAGAACGGACACGTTTAAAGTGGAACAAAAAGAGAAACATGTCTGAAAATAAAATTATTCACACATGTCCTCTATCTACGAGGGTTGAATTTATCGTTCGGGCCTTTGACCCGCGTCTGCAGCCGAATAAAAAGCCAAGGACGTAAAATGTTGTCTGCGCGAGTCTAAATAAAAATAAAAAACTCCATCCGCAGCAGAGGGGGCGAGTAACAAGAGCCGAAGACCGGTTCGCAAACCATTAACTGCGTGCCTCCTCCTCAAAAACAAGTGGTACTGACAAGTGAAATTCGATAAGAGGGGGTCCGTGATATACTGACGGAGAAGATGCGAGGCGTTTAAGGTCTGCAAGGGATCCGCGTTGCACGATGACAGTCCTCGTAAAATATTGTACTTGCGGTTTTCGTGGAGCAACAGCTCAATGCAAACACGCTGCGAGGCCTCGGGGGAGACTCCCGAGGAGGTAAGGCTGACGGATAAGCGAGCGGAGGGTTGTAATCTGAAGAAACCTGCACACGTGAGGTTCACTATATCATCATATACTGTATCCTCTTGGCGAATTAGTCAAAGTCGCGTTGTGTCAGAGCCTGCCTGGAGGAATGCTACCCAGAATCCCTCGTGAGACCCCGCCGGCGGGCCCCGCATCACTCACCGCGCCTGGAGGTGTTGAAATCGGGCCTGAAATTCCCCGTATCTGCAACCTCGACGTCTAAATTACAGCCGCTCGCTCTCAGCTGTTCGGCAATCTGCTCGTTTATTATCCCGCGCGAACCGTCGAGGGGCGGCGACTGAAAATAAACACACGGCGCGCGGTGTCGTATCGCGAGGCGACATTATCTCGAGCCTGTTATCTATTATGGTGAGACCATAATGAGCGAGGGTTAAAGAGGACGCGGATGATGTCTCCTCGCAGCCCATTAAGCCCGGGTGCCGCAGAGATGACGGGAGAAGAAGGGGCGGTGCGGCTGCGGCTCGGCCCTTAATTGCTAATATAGTTATTAAGGGACGCCGGAGAGGGGTTAGACCACCGGGGTAGGATTGTCCCTGAATTATCACAGTTGCCTTTCAGGGCCGTGGAAATCCTCTACGGGCCTGTGATTCAGTGTCACACACAAGGGTCACACACAAGGCTTTTATCGTTTTCCCACTGGGGCCCGGGAGGATCCCCACTAAGACACACAAAGAGACACAGCACATGCATGCGCTCACGCGTGCATGTGCTGTAGATTTGCAGAAAAATATCTGGTGCCGTTCTTGCAGAAAATACAACAAATCAATCATTTCTAAGTGGCAGCTGTGAAACTTGAGAGGGTTTGCCGTTTGTCTAGTCTTTTGGAACGAGTATTAGACCCACAAATTCATTGATTTATTGAGAAAATAAGTGTCCAAGGTGCACAATTCAATGCACAAAGGAGGTAAAGGAGCCACGTGAGCATCTAAAAAAGGATAAAACAAAGTGAGGATGGATGTTAGAAAAGCAAATCATTGGAAAAATCCGCTTATTTCCTTTATGAAGTTTAGATTAGAGGCAAAAATTCACAGATTTATTTCGACAAAAATTGAACAAAATGAATGTGCGGGTGCATGACGTTTGCAGGACGGGCTTGAGAAAGAACATCTGCCCTTTCTCCAAACCTTCAAAGGGGTTAGAAATGTTATGAACATTACTGCCGCAGACGTTCAGAGGGATTCTTGCGAGGGCTAACCATCAAAGATCTGCACAAACAAGACGGCTTTGGAGGGGACAAGCCGGAATCGATGGCATCGTTTCATTCGAGAGGAATCAAAGAGCTGCTTTGTGACAGATGCAGAAAAGAAGGTGGATGATTCTTCTCTCCCCGCTTTCCCAGGATGAGAAGACGCGTCTTTTCTGGATGAAGTAATGAACTTTCATTTATTTTATTTTTTTTTTCCCCCTCCTACTCCCTTTAAACGACTTTAACATACGCGGATGGGTAAAATGGGTTGCTTCTCTTCCCTTAGCCAAACAAGAGGAAATGCCTGGGAATTACCTGTTGGACCCAAGAGATCTTGGCAAGCCCCATGCCAGGGCGAAAAAGGGCCGCAGTGAAAACACTCACTTTAACAAACAAAGACAGAGGCAGCTCAGGTCTCCGGGGCAAAATTCGCTCATTAATTCCACTTAGCTCGATTTTGCACGGTTTTCACTGAGCGCTGAGTGACAGGGGCTTCGCACAAAGACAGCATTGAGACATCTTCCTCCGCTTCTGTGGCCGGACTGTTAAAAGTTTGATAAGGCTACTGTCACGCTGCCGCCGTCGCCGCCGCCGAGGAGGAGAGAGAGACCGCGTTTCTCTGACCACCAGCTTGGCTAGAGAAAAAGTTTCCGTCCCGCCTCCCGTTACGACGACTTAGGCTCAAAAGAAAAGAGCCCTTAACGCGCTTTTTCCAAATTAAACGCAATATGCAGTTACATCTGATTGCCGGGGCAAGCTTTTCTCAGCTGGGTTAAGTTAACTATTAAAAATGGGTCAGTGCTTTTTAATGCAGATTCGACGCCAGGAAGGACAGCGGCGCTCAATTAATTGTGAAAAGGGGAAAGCGGAAATCCTGCCGTAAGGGTTCCTGGGACGGTCAACGTGCTGCGAAATGAAATGAAATGGAAAGATACATTTTTTGGCCGATCAGACGCGTCACAGTTCATGACTCCTTTCCCCTGTTTCTGCCCTTTTATTGTTTCACCAGCGTGGTAACCGACGGTGGAAAAGCCTGACCAGGAGTCTCTTTGAAGGCAACAAAAGCCAACCCCCCCCTTCCTCCCGTAGGGTTTGTGACATCTCAGCCTGGTAACACGTAATCTCAGCGGTCCCAGGCTGTGCCACTACAAGCGCGGTCGCAGAGGTGCGCAGGGGAGAGAACCCGGGGCCCGGCCTCTGTGCTTACTCAAACCTCGGCTAAATCTGTCTGATTCTCATCAGACGCCGAGGGTGGGTTAGTGGGGAGGTGGTGGTGGTGGTGGTGGTGGTGCAGGGAAAAAAAACTCAAGCCTAGACTCAATACAGACACAGCGCCACACAACTCGCCTGGCAGGCAACGGCGTCACCATTCAGTTTACTCCAGCCCTCCGAGAGAGACAAGCCAGCTACAAAAACAGTCTGGTTGGTGCCTTGAATCGTGAGTGAGGGTACAGCGAGGGGACGGACAGGAGGACAGGAGTGTCAGGACAATGGGATATGATAAGGCAAAAGTAACAGAAAAGTTAGCGGCATGCAGGGCGGAGGCGGAGGCGGAAGTGGCGGAGGCGGAAGTGGCAGAGGCGGAAGTGGCGGAGGCGGAAGCAACACTTCTGCACAAAGCCGTACAGCGAGAGGTCAGGACAATGGGACATGATAAGGCAAAAGTAACAGAAAAGTTAGCGGCATTATCTCAAACTCTCTTCAGGGCGGAGGCGGAACCGGAGGCGGAAGTGGCGGAGGCGACACTTCTGCAAAGTTTCACATCTTTTCCAGTGGGACAGTTTGATCTTAAATATATATTTTTCCACCTTTCGCGTGACCCATTTTACCACCTCTATCCATCCTCCACACCCGCTCCGGCTCCTTTTGTATTTTTTTGCCCCTGCCCCTGCCCCTAAGACTCCCCCGTCCTCTCCCCTCCCCTCCTTCTCCACTCCAAGGGTTTAACCTCGGGTCACCGCCAACTTCTTAATCAGTCCAGCACATGACCGTTCCTTTCAATCCCCGCATACCGGGAGAGAAGCACTCCCTGATACAGTAAATTACGATAAAGAGCTCACCACCCCGAAATCGAGGGACCATATCCCCGTCTGAAAGCCGGGGCCCTGATACATCAATAGGCAGATTTGGGTGGCGGGCGGTGGGTGAGGGGCGGCGAAGCACTTCTCCAGAAAATCCACACTTCAAAAGAAGCCAGTATTAGATTGAGAGGGGGGAGAAAGAGAGGAGGAGGAGGCGGGAGGAGGGTGTGTGTGTGTGTGTGGGATGTGCCGAGGATAGAGTCCCTGAGCAAAGTCTGCCGTGCCGATCCACTGTGGTCACCGAGATAAAGGGGGGAAAAAAATAAATCTTGAGATGTGTGTTCTCGAAATTCTTTGAAGGATACGGGCTCAGAGAGTTTCAAATAGCGCTAATGGTTACCAGTCGTTTTTTTTTTTATCATTCTGATGCCTTAAACCTAAAATTCATAGACTGTGATCTCCTGCTGTCAACGCTGCACGACTTTAGACTGGTAGACGTTGCGTTTTTCGGGCAAACGTAAGGGGGAAGGAGAAAACTGGAAGGGAGCTGCGACAATTTCCTGGGTTAGCCTGAAGGTCAGAGGTCGTAAAGTGCCGAAAAAGGTTGGAAGTCAAGTCAGGAGGGAAGGGGTGGGGGTTAGAGTTCAGCCTGTGTCGTTGTATTTCTTTTTCCTTCTTGTAACCCCCCACCACCACCACTCCCCTCTTCCCTGCAAAAACTACCGGGATCGACTCCTCCTGTTTGGGGCGTCCTTTAAATCTGCGCTCAAGATTAGAGATTTAGCCGTGAAAGAGTACGAGATAAATAAGCCTGACTGGCGCTGACAATCCGAGAGATTATTATCAGAGGCGCTCCGATTCTTTGAGAAGATGATTTCTGGCGAGCCTTCTTAATATAATAGCTGGTGTTTTGGAAGGCAGTGAAACTACCAGAAACGATTCCACCCTTCACACGTCCTGGACGTCTGCCCGGGCTGAGCCCACATGCAGAATTTATCAGAGGGGGAAACGGAGCCAGGGCTTACTTCAAAGGGAGTCCTCGATAAGAGCGACCTGATAACCCTAAACCTTAGACCAGCGTACTACGCTCTGACGGCCGGCCAGCTCTTTGGCTGCCGTCAGCTTGTTAAAACAAGAGACTTGAACTTTCTGCATATGTCTCCGAAACTTCAGCTGCCAAAACGTGTGATTTTTAGAACAGCAAAGAGGCCCCGATTGAAAAGTAAAGGGCGAGGAGCGACGCCGGTCGAAGAGCCCGCAAATGAAGATGACAAACAACCTCTGCACTCTTGAGGCGCTGGGACTCGGCGGGGAGGGTGTCAGGGGTCGGGAAGGGAGACTGAAACGGCAAACACCTCTGCAGCCACTTGACAGGATGAAGAAAGAGCGGGAGAAGAGGGTGTTTGAGAGAGGGTGGGAGTAGCACTTGAGGGCCAGAATGGAAGACACAAGCCTCCCAGCAGCAGCAGTCAGAAGCAAGGGGGGGGGGGGGGACACAGGGGCTACTGTTCCCATTGAGGTCTTTGTCTCCCAGGCGCTCTCTTGTTTTTCCTCAGCAAACCGTGGGTACAATGAAGGCGGCATGCTCCCCTCCCCTCGCGCAAAGGGGCTGTCAATACCGGACCTATCAGACCCTGAATGGCCCCGAATCAGGCTTCCCATGAAAATCAAGTCAATGACCTGCTTCCCCTGGCTCTCCTCCTTGTGAAGTGGGTGACAGCTATAATTTCAATAAGTAAAACAGAAGGAGGGGGAAAAAAGAGAGGGAGCGAGCGAGGAGAGAGTAAGGAGAGAGAGGGTTTTCTCACATGTTGCTGAGGGGACTTCTCATCGGACTCGGCATCCTCATATAAAATGCATTAATTCCTTCGCTGTGAGCTCACCGTAAATGATTCGATTGTGTCCGATTCGACATAGTTTTTTTTTTTTTTGGAGTTTCCGAAAAAAGCTAAAATAAAAGAAAGAGGGGGGCAAAAAAAACACGGTGCTGGGAATGCTAAGACAATTTTGAACCAAACATTTAACTTCAGCCTTCTGACCCAATCAAGTGGAAGAGAAGACAGGCTTTGTCCACCTTGGCCCATCCGAGAGACGTTGGAGAGAGGAGGAGGAAAAAGAAATGTAAAGATTTTGCCAAGCTTTTGTCACGCCTTAAGGACTGGCTTAGTCAATTGCTGTCAGATCAAGAAGACAAGAAAGAAAAACAGCCGTGGTTGCCTTATATAAAAAAAAAAAAAGGAACACTTTCTCTCGCGGCCAAGTCGGGAGAGTCCCCACAGACAGAATTACACAGTTACTTTTAAAGATTTGCATTTAAAAGATTGCGTACAGGCCTGAATGCGGGTCGTTTCCCCCCCGTGACCATAGAAACACTAGAAAAGGTGGAAAATTCAGTCCGCTGAACTTTAAACGACTTTATTAAAGTGTCACTAATCAGACGTGAAAGACACAAGGTTTTAGTGTTTGGGCAAAGTTACAGAAAAACAAAAAAAACGACGAAAAAAAAAAAAAAAAGAAGAAGAAGAAGCTTAATGACCTGTTAAGAGCATTACTTTGAAAAGCCTTGTTGACGTCCCGTCCCGGAATAAAGAAAGGGCCGTCGCTCACGTCAGGGGGGAAAAAATTAATACCTACAAATATTCAAAGAATTTAACATTGGACCGAGGAATTCTTTTCTCAGCCCAGCACAGTTAATTTATCTTTACCCAAACTAAAATAAAACAAATATTTTGCCCACTAGACCCAGCAGACATCTAAAAAGTCACCAGCTGTGGAAATTTTTACAAATTGCCGATGATAAATGCTTGATTCAAAAACATTCTGGCATGTGTTTCCTCCCAGAAAAAGCCACATTCCTCAGCAGAAAATTGCTACCATTACAGCGTAATGGGATAACAACCTAAAGAATAATCCCTCGCTCAACAATGGCGAGGTTTGAAAGGACTCCTGTGAGTCCTGTTTGGTGTCTGCCAGCGGAGCGCTGCATTTTACAGCCACCAACCGGCGGTGTAATCTCCGCTCAATGGAGACCTGGAGAGACAGCTTCCACGCTCAGTTCTCTGCCCCCCCCCATCAGTCCCTCCATTGATCTACCCATCCCCAAAGAAGTGGATGGACCTCATTTCCATCCCACACAAACCACGCAAAGGGAGTTCGGGGAAGAATGGCACCTCGGCGCGACAGGAAAAGATTGAGCAAAGGATGGGTGGCGAGGAGGCGAGGGAAGGGGGGTGGTCAACAAATTAACATCAGAGCTGCAGAATAAAAAGAGCCTCTGATCTTCCAGCCTAATCATATACACCCTAAATGAATCATCCCGGGACCCATGTTAATCTCAGTGCAAGAATTAATTAAAGCGAAAGTGAACTGGTGCAGGCAAGAGAAAAACAACAATGCAAACAACACCGAGAACGAGCGGGGGGCGAGGGATTGGGGGGTCATAGCAGGGGGGCTAATTTGTGTCATAATGATGTGAATTTGATTGTGTGAGATTAATGAGGGGAAACAAAAAATGTTTTTTTGTGAAATGGTGTGGAAGGAGATCGGAATTATGCTAAAAAAAAGACGAAACGAGAAGCAGAGTGAAGCAGAATTGTGAAGCAGAATTGCTACGTTCTGCATCTTTGAGATGTAGAACGAAACTGTAGAATCCGGCACCGAGAAAACCTTGCAGACAGTTGTGAAAATGTCAATTTTGCTTTTAAAATGTTTGTTCTGTTCATGGCAGCCATTGATTTCCATTCATTTTTCGAATAAAAAGCAATTGTAAATGGTGAAAGGCGCAGCTAAAAGCAAGCCAGATTAGAAATGCACCGCTGCCCGGTCCTTTAACAAGTTGAAACTGTGATTATTTTGAAAGGTATGCAGTAAAAGATTATACACAGAATGCATATTTTGCCATTGACATGAATTCACCCGCAGCTTTTTTTAACTTGTGTGCCTTAAAAGCAAGATAAAAAGTTGGTGATGGTCATGTCATAAGCTGCAAAGGCACTGCTCTGATTTATTATTAGAAACAGAACAGAACAGTGTCCATTAATAATTTCTTCCAGTATTCATACAGAATATGAAATCATACAAAAACAAAGAAAATTTAATTGGACAGAACTTTATACTGGATTAATATAATGGGATCGTATTTGGTTTACTCAGTGTAGCTGCTAGAGGAAAGCCATCGCTAAGAAGTGGCTTAAACCAGACCAGCCCTCTTTGGATGATTAGTGCAAAATAATCCATGAAAATTTCATAACGGAAAGAATCACTTTCTACATGAAGTTGCAGGAAACTTAATTTGATGGAATTTGGAGGAAGTGGAAGAAATATTTTTTACCCCGGACGCCCTTACTTTGTTTAATGTATTGGTATCACCCCATGTCCAGTTTCAACGCTGTGGAAAACGTTAAGATGTTACAGCCATGAAACATTAACAAACATTTGAAAATGAATGGAAATCAATGGCTGCCAGGAACGGAACGAACATTTTAAAGGCAAAACTGACACAAACTGCAACTCGTTTTACGCCTCCCAACCAACCATGTAACATTAACAAACATTAACAAACAAGAGATTATGTTGTATTCCTATTTATGCTACGAGGAAGAACATCTTACCGCTCTGGATCAGTTTAAAATAACCACAGAGCGGCATAGAGTGTGGTTTTAATTTAGTGCTACACTCAAACTCAGCTCAACTTTATAAAGTTTGGGAAGCCTATTTGAATTATTTCGTGTCCGATGTCTCTGCGGTCATGGTGCATGTTGTTTTTTTTTCTTTTCTGAAGTGTCCCAGCTGGCTGTGTATATGTAACTGAGCCGATGAGTTTTAATCGTGTTATTTGCTCGTTAGCGTTCTTCAGTGGATCTCAGAATGGATTCATTGTTAATTTGTTTTGAGAGTACAAATTAGCGACAATTAGTCAAACTTGGCCCTGAGATGGTGCTGTTGTTGGTGCAGAGCTTTCCTGTCTACACTCTGATTATCTTAAGTTGTCGTTCTGTGCCGTCTGTACGTTATCTGTTCGTTATCATCAACCAAACCGGTATAAAACTTCCTGTGTGCTACCTGATTGCTCTCAAGAAGAATTGTCTCCACAAAAAAAAGTCAAATCCACTTCATACTTTGCCTTCTAACCCCAAAGCGAAGCAAGAAAGAGGGAGGCAGCATACTATCCTAACATCGTTGTTGTGTTAATACCAAACAGCACTATGTCCAACGCAGCCTCCTTATGGAGTCATGCTATGCTGGGGGCAAAGGGGCATTTGACAGTCGGCGAACCAAACTGGTTCCATATGACCACAGATGGCATAACTCCAGGCCCGGGGCAACTACGGCTTCCTCACAGTCTAAGCAGAGCGCTCGTGCGAACTCGGCCGCGGGGGTCCCGCGCAAGGACTGCGAATAAATCTCCCGTTTCAAAGACAATTTGAAATCGGACTCCCATGCCCTGTTACTGATTGATTTCCACATAGAGGGGTTTGTTCCCAAAGAGGACGGATGGAATTCGAAAGAGAAAAGAAGAAACAAACTACATAAAAACCACTGTGTACAAAAATGTCATTGTAGTGACATTTTGTGATGGTTTGAATATTTTGCCAGAGCAAAAAATATGACTTTCTTTTTGTGAAAATATCATATCTGCCAAAATGACTATGTCCTGTGTAACTTAAGGTTTAAATGGTTATGGGTTGCCCAGATGTCGGTCTCCAGTGCCAGGTTACTTCGTGCACAATCTGGCGATTTATGGATGTGATGAAAAAGTTTGAGAGTCATGCAAATTAAGGGACAAACAATACAATTAAAGGGGAGGAGACAGCCTTAAAATATATTAGAAACCCAAGAAAAGCAGTTTTCTTTTCATTCTGTCTGACATAGCGTCTTCTCTGATATGACCAATAGGGGGTGCCAAAGTTGAGAATGAGTGCCTTTAAAGATTTCACAACTGCTGGTACATTTCAATACGGTAATTATTAACATTAACAAGGACATTTATTTATTTACTTATCTACAATGCCCTGTAGGCTCTTGTTTTATTACCTTTTAACATTTAGTTTAAAACGTTTTTGAATGTTTAAAGCAACAGTTATTATGTTTTTGGACACTTTTGGGCACTGGAAGAAACTCTTGACGCAACAATGACTAATAAAGTGACGTGACGTCTTAGCTACCTCTTCAGCACTTAAGAAAACAAACAGGCAACGTTAGCATTTATCCAGAGCTAACTATTTTAAGTCTAAGTTTAGCCTTTTCGGCATCTTTGGCTAATGGATGCTAAGAAACATGCCACCTACATCTTATAATTTCATCTTTGACACAATAATCTGATCAAATCATGCAAACGTTTTGAGAATGGGGTCCCACTAATGTGTCTGCAAGTGTTTCAACAGAGCGAATAACGCTTCATAAAAGAGCAGCAAAGCCTCCGCAGTGAGCCCGTGAGGGACACAGAGAGAATATGGCGCGCTGTTTTACGGCCGGGCCTGCAGCGAGGCATGATGGGAAGTAATAACCACATCATTACCAACAGCGCCTCAGCCTTGTCGGACGTCAGACGAATAAAGGGAGCATGCAGGGTTGACGCCCCGGCTGCCAGTCTAGCGCTCGGCAGGACTCTGTCACATGTTAACATGCTCGCATACACAAACGCCCGAAGGCTCGATGAAACACAATCGCGCGTTCTAAAAGAGTACATCCTGTCAGACACTCGTAGACACACATAGCTTAGCTGCTGAGCTGCCAAGACAAGAGGCACTGCTTCCGCTCGAGCGGTGCCAAGTCGGGTCAAAGGCCGCACGATTGACCGGGAAGGGTCCTGAGAGTGCCTGCTTCTCATTGGATCACTCAGTCATTATCGGATGGCGGCATGAAACGTCTGCGGGATCATGTGTGAATCTGCAACCGGAGGGATTAGCACTGAGGCAGCTGGCGTGCCTGGAGACGGCTAGACGTGACGGGTTAGATGCAAACACACACATACTGACACACACAAACACACATGCACACACACACACACACAGCATGCATATGTCAGTCGTGTATCCGTGAAGTCTGATGACAGACAAGAGACATATTTAACACAACGGTCACAGATAATGGAGACAGTTTTAGTAGGGCCAAGATAAAAAGAATCTTTGTAATTCACTGCGTATGCCATATGTACAGCAATCAGGCATAACATTATGACCACCTTCCTAATACTGTCCAGGTCTAGGTCTTTGTGCCTCCAAAACATCATCAGAGAATGGACATGGGCCTTCTGAGGGTGTCCTGTGGTGTCTGGTATCAGCATGTTGTTAGTGGGGGGAGCCTTTGAGGGGAGGGGCCTCTGTGGATCATCCCACAGATACTTGATCAGTTTTGGATCTAGTGAATGTGGAGGCCAGGTCAACACCTTGTGCTGTTCTTCTTCCTAAAGTGTTTTTGTGGCTGCATCCTGCTGGGGATGTCTGCTGTCATCAAGGAGTGTCATTGCTATAGGGTGGGGGTGCCTGGTCTGGTCTAGGTGGGTGCTACATGTCTAAGTAACATCCACACCAATGAATAAAGTCAGGTCCAGAAGTTTCTGAGCAGAACACTAAACTGTCACAAGATGGCTGATGTTATTTACTTCTCCTGTCTCCGGTCATAATGTTGTGGCTGATCAGTGTGTAAGGTGTATGGTCAAGATACTTATGAGCTTGCTTCCACATCTTCAGAATCACTCTCACTGACCATTGGTAGGAGGTCAGGAAGGACTTGTTAGGGTCCTAGCTGCTCCAACCTAACCTAACCTATGGGTAAAAACTAAATGTATACGAGCTTTTGCAGAAAGGACTTACTTTTAATTACAACTTGGATGGTTTGCACTGTCGTATCCAAGCCCATGCTTCTGCAGAAGTGCAAGAAGACATCACACCGGCCCTAATCTTAATGCTACAGGGTCTGTTAATGTTCGGACACGCCAAACCGTCATCAAAAACTACCGGCGACGACTCAAATCTTCTGTGTCCGGACCAAAAGGAGTTGAATGCACCACAAAGACCACAGCCAACAGCCAGCTGGCACATGCAATCTGTGCCTGCATGAGAGGAAATAACTCTTCATACCAGCAGGTGGCATTAGTCTGTGTTCTTTATGTAAAGGGGGGAAAAAGGATGAGGTACTGCTAGCTGGGAGGCTAGGAAGCTAAGAAGTTCACACAATGTCGATGAAGCTAATCAGCACCAGATACATCTCTACAATACTAGAGTTTTAAATCATTTCTGCGCTGATGCAGCAGTCATATTACGCCTTTTAACCCTCTAACCCCTCGGTCACAGTAAAGTCTTCATAAAGTCAAATGGATATATTTGGAAACGTGCGAGCGAAGCAGATTTAGCCCCACAGGCGTCCACGCTCAGTCTGCACACCACAGAGCGAGCGAAGCCGCGACAGCAGCAGCAGCAGCAGCAGCCGCCCCCCACCCCTGGAAGAGATAGAGACATAATGTAATATCTGATCACCCTCCGTGTAATACCGTAAGAACTCAAAGTCCTGGGAGGGAAACTTCATTATGATCTGTCTGTCAACAGCAGGCCGGCCAAGTTTAGACAACGCTGTGGATGATTCATGTTTCAGTGGGCTGTGTTTCTTTTCTTTCTTTTTCTTTTTTTTTTTGTGTGTGTGTGTTTTTTTTTTAATCGAGCTGAGGCTACGTGTCAATGCCAGAGACGCCAAGGAGGATAAGTGCAAAAGAATGAGCCGAGGACGCCAAGATTTGGTAGATTGTGCAAAAAGTATGAAGGAATGGTGCAGTTTAAGGCTGAAGGCATGTTTGAGGAGGTCTGCATGTGAGCGGGGAGGCACGCATGTGCAAGGTAATGCATACAAAGCCCAAATGGGCCCGTGTCAGAAAGGAAAAACTATGAAGTCAACTCTAAGAGCCGCACTTTGTTGCATAAACTGCACCCACCTCGACATCCCCACACAATGGAGCCTGGGGAAATTAGGCCACTTCAACCATTTGCATAGGAAAATCACAGAGTGGGCAAAAAAAAAGAAATAAAAAGAGCCAAAATAGCACAATGTCAACGAGTGTAATCGAAACCAGAGCCACAAGCTTTCTCTTTCGTCTTTCAAGGGCTCAAAACAGTCAGACTTTCCTTTAGTTTTGCAGCTGGAGATATCACCAACTTTAATAACTTATGTCTTACGACAAAGAAGAGTGGGAGAGTGGGGGCGGGGGCGGCTCAGGTACCCCGTTCTCGAGCGAGAGCCTGAGTCACGTTGCCTCGGCCGGCACATCGCTTGCCCAGAACCCTCACCAGCTGCTTTCAATTAAACTGACCCAGCTCCAGAGAGGAGAGGAAGGCCGCATTCACCAGAATGGTTAGCTATTTAGAGCCAAGAGCTCTTGCTGCTCTCTGCTTCTGACAGCAGATCAGTTGTTCAGAATTTGTGTAAACAGAGCGTTTCGTTTGCCGCGGAGGGCCAGCTCTCGCTAGCCGCCACGCAGGGCAACGCAACGGCGTCCCCTGCAAGATTCAAAAACTGGCATCCGGCTCGCATCGGAGACAATTCACTGCAAAAGATGCTTTAGGATTACTGTTGCTTTGGAAATGCAGAGCGGCAGCGCCAGCAGAGAGCCAGGCCTGATCCAAGAATCTCCTCGAATGAGATAATAATCCCCCAAAGTGAGGCTCATACTCTGCAGTTATTGTCTCGGTGACCACGAGCTATTTTTCTCCGAGACGTTCCGCTCGGCTTACGCGCTCCAGCGACCGCAGTTTTTCTGCAAAAAAAAAAAATAATTAATAAATAAATAAATAATGGACCCAGGGGAGGGACTGATGCGTGCGGGCAATTTGACGAGCCCAGAGGGGCAGTGTGTTCTGTCTGTAAGGTGCAGCAGAGACAGCCACGCTGACAGCTGTCAGTTCAGGAAAAGCTCAAAGGGTCAGCTCGTCAAATCAGAAACATCTTTGCCTTCGTATAATACGCGAATTCCGTTTAATTTCCAGCTCTTAAAATATCTGTGGGCACAAATGAAATTGAATCTTCCAACTCCTGACATTGCAGACAAACAAACTGAAAACTAGTTGAAGACGACCTTTCCTATTTAAGTTATTTGACCCTTAAGTCACTGAAATGTTACCCTTTTCTTTTTAAGTTGTAAAAACATCAAATTTCTGTCTGAACCTTTGGGATCTCCACTACAATTTAACAGAACGTTTTGTTAAGTTTGCACAAAAGCTGGCTGCAGAGCATGGGTTTGCATTGCCCTCGGTAACACTGCACAGTTCATATTTCAAGAAAGAAGAAGAAGAAGGAAGGGATTTGAAAACATAAAGTAACAAAGCATTAAAAGCAGCCATAATATGGGGAAAATCCCATTAGATCGCACTGGATAGGTCAGCGGATTCTCAAGGTCCGAGGCGATGCCAGGAGGCTGTCAAGCGAAGAGCACGAACAGAATTACGACCAACACTCCATTGCAGGATTTTAAAACAACTTGCACAGAAATTGAGTGCCGGAAAAGTCATGCAGGGACATTTTGAGAGCAGAAACATTTCAATTCCAAAATCGAAAACAGCTGCAAATCAGACCGCGGCTCGGGTTTATTTTTTTCGAGACCTGCACAGAGGAGGAGAGCGGGAAAAAAGAAAAGAAAAAAAAAAAGCTTGCTTTTCAAGAAAACACGCGAAATAAAGTCTGCAGACGTGCAAAATAAAAGCGCGGTTACGGTCTCGATAAAGTGAGCAGAGCAGAGCAGGGAGCTGCAGCGGATCTCCTGATGGAAAACTCATAAAATAAGAGGGGAGATAACAATAACACCGGCTCTCGGTCTCTGGTGCCAGTCTATCTTTGCTTGTCTCCTGCCCCTGACACTAAAGCCCTACTCCAGCCTTCCCTCCCTTTCTCTCAGCTGCTCCCCCTCCTCGCTCTTTTTCCTCCCTTCTTCTCTCCTAAATTATCTGTCCGGGCTGCAGGAGATACCCCTTCCTGCCCCGCGGGTCGCTTGTCTAACCGCAAGCAGGGGAGATGAGGTGTGCGTTTTCTATGTACGTGCATGTGCGTGCACGCCACAACTCTGCACACGAAGCACATCCTCTCTCCCTCTCTCCCTCTCTCCCCCCTTCTCGTTTGATGTCCCTGGAGGTGGGAGGATCTGTGAGGGAGCCGACCGCACTAAATGTCACTCTGGAGGTGCCGCTGATGGACGGCCAGCGGGAAGTGAGATGTGCAAAAGAGCAGTTTTCAGGGAGACAGGTCAACCAGGAACCAGGTCGGAGCTCTGAAAACAATGAACATTTGCAGAGGGTGTTTCTGCACGTAGGCACGTCGGAGCGTTTGGCGACTACCGATCGGTGTGGGGGTAGATCTGTAGCTTCAGCTAAGGCCGATGTTTTGCAATTATTTATTTAAGGTCTGCCAAAAACCAAACCATGAAGACGAAGGCTTCTTCATTTCTTCCTTTGTTTGGTTTTAGTGGAAGTTAGCTAGCGTCAAATTTGCCAAAATCCAAAGAACTTCACTCTGGAGAATGGAGTCAGTCAGAAAGAAACCTGTAAATCACATGAGGTGGTAGTACATGATCGTTATTCCCGATTGGCCAATCCAGACATTTCTTAAAGGGGAACTACTGTTTTTTACAACCTGAACCTTATTTCTGGCATAAAATATGATCGTTTACTCACCGAACTTTGGTGTAGTTTGTACTCAGTCGGGAGATAATCAGATCAGCATATATCCATATAATGGGAGTGAATGGGGCACCGAAACGCAGCCTCTAAATAACACATCATCTGCTGTGAAACTTGTTCATTTCACCAATACAGTTATATTACGCTAGTGCTATTCCCCGTTGAGTTACCTGTTATCATCATGCTATCAACAAGCTGACTGTCGCAGGTGTGCACGATGCTAAGAGATGACATCATGCAGTTCAGAAGACATCACCCAGGGACTGTAGGTCAAGGTACAGACCCCGGATGATGATAACAGGTAACTCTGGACTACGCTAACAAAATATTTGTGAAATGAACGAGTTTCGCGGCAGATGATGCGTTAATTAGAGGCTGCGTTTCGGTGCCCCATTCACTCCCATTATATGGATATACGCTGATCTAAATATCTCCCGAACAATTAAATGATCGGAAATCGGTATCAGGCTTCGGACAAGTGTACGTAGTGTCAAAATTCCCCCCGCCCCCATTTTAAAAGCAGTTAGCTAGCATCAAAATTGCCAAAAAGAAGAACCAAAATCACGTGACTAAACACGTCTGCTGTGTGGAAGTACTTTACTCTGGAGAATGAAGCCAGTCAGAAAGAAATTTGTAAATCATGCGAGATGGTAGTACGTGATTCAATACTACCCACTTTGCTCTGTGTAAAAAAAAAGAAGAAAAAAACACAGTGACTCGGATGTCCTGATTAGTATAGGTACTGGGGCCAATCAAGGCATTTCTTAAATGATCAAATCAGTATCAGGTACTTTAGATCAACCATAAACAAAAATGTACGTAGTGTCCTTCCTCCTCTTTTTTAATGGTGGTTAGCTAAAGTCAAATTTGCCAAAAAATCGAAGAGGAAGAACCAAAATCACGTGACTAAAAGCGTCTGCTGTCTGGAAGTACTTTCCTTGGAGAATGAAGTAAATCAGAAGAGATTATAAATCATGCGAGGTGGTAGTACGTGATTCAGTAACTTTGTTCGCCGAAAAGAAAACTAAATATGTCGGATACTCTCAGGCAAAGGCTGCACAGAAACAACAACAAACACTGAACGCTGCGTTTAAAAGAAAAGTTTCCTAGAGACAGTGTCAAAGAGGAAAATATTCCAGAGAGGGTTAGGGAGTTTACGGCAGTGTTGGATGACCAGAAAATTTCTGGAGTTTCTGGAGCCAAGGTATGAGCTACCCTCTCCACACTACAGTGCTTATTGGACTGAATCCAATCACATCCAGGGGAACACAAAAGATAAGACAAGCCTTTATGAATCTACAGGGGAGGAGATTTTGTTTATTTAAGATCGGATCGGACGACACTTAATATTAAAAGATCTGCATCTGATAGGGAGCAAAAACTCTTGACTGTGTTGATGCTAGCGAGCTGGGTGAGTCACGTGTAAGGGCAAATCACTCCGTAGCTGGGATCCATTATTACCACCGAGGATGTGTGCCAAAGTCAACCCTCCGCTCTCCTTCATTCTCTCCCTTCGTTTTACAAGTGAAAGCAGTGGAACATTTTTTTTTTTTTTTTTATATTATTATTATTTTTATTTTTTTAAAGCTGGAGAGACTTGGGCATATTTTACGGCCCCTTCACAGTCAGAGCAGAGGAGAGAGAAGCGGTGAAGAAATCTCTGGGATGCGGTCATACCCTGAGATTTATTTCTTGTGTATTACTCAGCTCGGGGATAAACGTGAACCCCCCCCCAGAAACAGCACCACCTGATCGCTTCTCCCAATCAGAGGACTCGTGCGGTTGAGCGACTGTAAAGCTCGGAAAGTTTAGCTTCTGACAGGCCCTTTCTGATTGCACTCGAAGAAGAAATCCCACCCCCGGTAGAGCGTAAAAAAAAAAAAAAACGGTAAACGGCTCCCCTTTTGATCACGCATGATGCCGCAGCCCGAAGGGGAAAGGCGCACCCAGCGGAGATTAATACTATTTTCGGTCGCACATTTGGTCCGAGCGTGTGCACTTACAGACTCAGGAATGACCCCTCCCAAATGAGGCATGACAATCAAAGTCACACGACATGAGAAATGTATCTGTGATGTGAAAATAAACCCCGATGATGCAAAACTCCGCCGAGCGTGCATAGCCCTGGCTTCATTCATTTATTATTCTAACCCCAGGTCCTCCATTGACTTTGCATGAAGCAGAAAGAGAGAAGTTAGAAAAAAAAAAGAGAGAGAAAAAGAATATGTTGCGGGCAGTCAACCACGGAGCCGAAGACTTTTCTTTTAATACCCATGTACATTCCCTTCGTGAGCATCATTTAGCGGCGAACCGTGCTTAAAAATAGACAGTGTAAATAATTTGTCTTTTAACCTGTTTAGAGTGGAGCAGGGCGGGGTCGCCGCACCAGGGCAATCCGGCTCGCCGCAGAAGACAATACAATGAGTGTTACAAAGTGAAAACAATGCAAAAGATGAAATGAAATCTCAAGAAAGTTCATTTTTTGGTTCATTTGGAGCCGTTGTTTACTTTCACTAGATCTGACGAGGTCTGGAATTCACAGAACCAAAAGAGCCCGGCGACAAGGGCACTGCTCGGATGCATAGCCTCTGCAAGTTGTCATTTGATTTAAAGCAAATTTTAGAGGCTTTCAAGAAGCAAAACGATTATATACCAATCAGGCATAACATTATGACCACCGTCCTAACATCGTGCAGGTTTTCCCTTGTGCTTCCAAAGCAGTCATCAGAGAATGGACATGGACCTTCTGAGGGTGTCCTGTGGTGTCTGGGAACAGGATGTTGTTAGTTGGGGGGCCTTTGAGGGGAGGGGCCTCTGTGGATCATCCCACAGATGCTTGATCAGTTTGGGATCTAGTGAATTTGGAGGCCAGGTCAACACCTTGAGATGTTCTTCATGTTTTTTTTAGATGTTCCTAAATCGTTTTTGTGGCTGCATCCTGCTGGGGATGGCTGCTGCCATCAAGGAGTGTCATTGCTATGGGGTGGGGGTGCCTGGTCTGGTCTAGGTGGGTGCTACATGTCTAAGTAACATCCACACTAATGAATGAAGCCAGGTCCAGAAGTTTCCCAGCAGAACACTGAACTGTCACGAGATGGTCGATGTAATTTACTTCTCCCGTCAGGGGTTTTAATGTTACGCTTGATGGGTGCTTATTTATAGGCAGTCTTAAACATTATTTTGTCAATTAAGATGAATATGAACAGTTGATGAAGCAAATACTTTCTTTACAAGACAACATAAGGGACTAAAACTCTGTGAGGGGTGACAAGCCAACAAGGAAGGGAAGTTATTCTAACTAACCCTCTTGACCTTCTACCTCCCTCAATTCTCAACCCCCGTCCTTCCCGTCCTGCTCTTTTATCTTCTTCCACTTCCACCTTTCCTGAATCTCACCCCTTGGGTTCCGCTACCATCATCCAGCTACAGATTCTCCACCCGCCTCGTCCCTCCATCAATTTCCCCCACGCCCTGTCTACCGATAAACTTCCTAGCCTCAGTTAAGGCGTCGTCTTTGTGAGTGAAGTGAAAACGAGCAGAATTTTGTAACTGACACATGAAAGCGTTGGATTTCATGGACATTTTCTGCATTTACATCAACATTTATAGTCCACCATTAACTGGAACATGTAACCACCTCAGTCAGAACAGACTGACCCGACCTGAAGACATCAGGACAACGTTAGCTCCTAGTAACCCTGCATATGATGGTTTCTCTCTGAGCTTGTTCGCGAAAGATCAGCTGACGAGCTAGCAGAACAACCAGAAATAGAGTTAGAAAGGATGAACGATGCTAGAATCCATGTTGGAAACAAGTAAACATCCTTCATCTTCTTCTACTGAATCAATCCAATGTTGTCAATAAAGTTGGGGGTACAAAACTTCTTATTTCTAATGCAAAATCACTTTTTGGGGCATGTAAACACACCGTATCTCTTCTTTGATTATTTAGCATCCATGTGAACAGTTAAGGTGAAGCCTCTGATCAGAAAGATTTCAGTCAAATTAAATAAATACAGTAAAAGCAGCCAATGGCGCGTCGAACACGCACGCAACGACACAACCTAACCTTTATCGTGTCTAATTGCGCCGTGAATAATGAGCCTCCGTCTCTGCAGCTAATTACCCAGTCACGTGCGGTCGGTAAAGCGGCGAAAGTGAAGCGCATCGTGGGATTTAACAGCCTCCGTGGCTCGTGGCCAAAAAGCGGTTAGCGCAACTCTTTCATTACTTCACGTGACGCTTGACTTAACTTTATAGGACGTGGCACGGCAGAACAACACGATCCCGCTCCTGACCTTTCGGGCCAGAAGTTTATTACGAGCCGCGATTCTCAGATGAGGACGTGAAAAATAAAAACGATGAGAGCTCAGCTGCAACTTTAATATTCATCTCTGATGGTCGGCGGAGTCGGAGAGCAGCCGGAACTGCTTAACGCTTTTTCCAAACAACGTTAACGGGGGAGCCACAAAATAAATGGAACAAGACAAACACTAACAAACAGTCCGGTGGGATAAAAGGCGGACACAAACCACAGGTTTCATTAAGGCTCATTTTGACTGCGCCGCCGTCTCGGAGCATCTAGACGATCATATTTGACAGGAACATAATCGTAATAAAATAAATAATGCAAAATTATTTGGACCGTTGCTACCATTTAATGTTTTCCTGGAGAAGGAGAAAGCCTCGCGGTCAGCGCCTGCGTCTGTGTGTTTCTGGCAACACTTCCTCGCACGCATCTACGCACGGCCGAACGTTTATCCAACTTTTACGGCGTGGGCGTCTCGTAAAGCGGGACAGGCGCTCGGAGACGACCTGCGCTCCTCGGCACCGGTTCACCCGCAGGTCCGACCCGCAGGGACCACCTACCGGGAAGAGCCGAGCAGACGAGCAGCTTCTTTGACAACCTTTTTAACGCGTGTCCGGCTACATTGCCGTGTGAGTTACAACCCTGGTGCACGTCCAGGATCGCTGCCGTACCAGCCCATCTCAAACACATGCAGAGACACGCTCGTAATATCGCAATTAGACCGTGGATTACAACACACCAGGACGCAGTTTGTTCTGCATCGTGCCTCATCCAGCTCTTGTAAAAAAGCGTCTTCCGAGGAAAATGAAATTCTGATCCCAGATACGTGTACGAATCGAACGTAATCGAAGCCTTTTTCTTGGACGCAGCGAAGAGCGCTGGATGCGAGGGAGCTATCTGTAACACTGCTCGACCTTCGTCTGGCCGCAGTCATCAATATTTCAATTTCCATGAACGCCCTCTCACGCAGACACAAGCGCGCGAACGAAGAGCGGCATCCGTATCGTATCATCCGGCTGACCTTCTCCTCCTCCCTCGCTGACCTGGATGGCTTTACGGGTTTTGTATTTCAGCGAGGCTTTTATGATTATTATTTTCTTTCTTTTGTCTCCTCTACAACCTCGACGTGGCCTCTGACGCTCTAATCACATTTCCCTCAGACTTCACATTAAAGCAGCTTCAGCCTCTCTCTCTCTCTCTCACACAGACTTTGAAGTTGCCAGCAAGATTTATGAATCGGAGGACGGAGAGAGGCACAAACAGCTTCCCGGAGACACTAAACAGGCAGGCAGATACAAAAGAGACTCAAAGGCGTAAAGATATACAGCTCGGGGAAGAGGGAGGTGGATATAATGGGGCTTAAACTATCCATAGCTACCGACATCAACACTGATTTGAGCCATCTGCGCTCCCCGATGTCCAAGCGAGCGGCTCTCGCTCCCACCTGCTGAGGACATGTTCGTGAACCATTGCCCCTTCCTTCCAATGAGCCCTTGCGACGCTGCCAGCGTCTGGCACCTCCAGAAGCCTCCTCGAAATGCTTCCCGTCACCCCACCTCTTCCTTCATTCCCACAACTCCCAATAACACCGCCTGACACGTCCAGAATCCCCCTCCCCTCCAAAAAAAATGCCCTTTTCTTTCGTCATTCTCATGAGTCCAAACAGCCTCTACTGTACGTCCTTCAGCCGCTGAGGAGAGGGGAGGAAAGCTGGCTGACAGGGGCATCCATACGCACTCCTAAATCTGCCAAAGCGAGACGCTGGCACAGACAAAAAAATAACAAAAAGCCTGCCGGACCGCGGCCGGGGCAGCGCAACACTTTATCTGCGGAGGAAAAACAAAGGCAGGCCTGTTGAACACTCCGACTGTGTTTACTTTCTACGGGGGGAACAATGGCTTTAAGAGGAGGGGGCAAGGACTGATGTGGCACTTGACGGCCCCGCCGACAAAAAAAAAGAAAGAAAAAAACGCACTTCATTTGGATTCACAGTGAGTTTAAGAAAACAATTGTGGCGGTGCAGTCTATAGGGGCTGCAGGGTTTGAATGTGAAGGGAGGGAAGAAAGAGGATAAGAGACGGATACAAAGAACAGTCACGCCAAGGAGACAACTTTAAAGTATGGAAACAAAGATATTATAAAGTCTGCAGAACTACTAGTTAATGAAAACAAAAAGTTTCAATCCTGGGCACAAATGCTTTAGGGTTTTTAAACTTAAATCATTAGCCTCGCAGCAAATAAAAGTCATCTTTTTTTCATTTGTTTTCCAAAAAAAGTTAAAATAAGACTTTTTAAGACAATTATGCTATGAGGCTAACAAAATGTTATTAACCCTTTAAAACTGGAATTACCGGAATTACGTTTAGTTTGTTTAGTTTGTTGAGCTTTTCAGCTAATTTCATGTCATTACAGTAATTCTACTTGCGCCTCTCCTGGATGCTTTTTAACGCTCTTATAAATAAGTGCAATCATCTGTAGCCCTTCTCATTTATCAGGTAACTGTTAAATCAGGGACACCAGTCAGTGATACGCAGGTGTTTTGTCTGGTTAACCCTTTAAAACCTGAAATAACCGGAATTTCTGTGACGTTTCTTGGGTTTTCTGTTTCTCGTATTTCTGTTTAAGTTCTTAGTTTTTCATTGTCATGGTTAGTGTTTCATTTTTTCTCTTCTGTTTCCTGTTTTATTTTGATAAGTTCTGGACTGTGGATTTCCTGTTTGTGTTACTCTGTGTCTTTTTTTCTTTTGATTAGGTCATTGGTTTCACCTTGTTTTGTTTCTTGATTAGCTTCACCTGTGTCTCATCGCCCCTTTGTTCCCCGTGTGTATATATAGCCCTGCCTTCCCCTTTGTTTGTTGTCATGTCATACTGTTTGCCATGTCTTAGTTTCCATGTCATGATCTAGTTTTTAAAAATGTGTGGATTGTTTGTTTTTTTAGATATCCTTCCTTGTCAGCAGCATCCTTAGTTTTTATAAGCTAATTAAATGTCTTTTTCATCTACTTCTGCCTCTTAGTCGTGCATTTGGGTCCGAACCTCCATTCCCTGCTACCCAACGTGACAATTTTATTTAGTTTGCAGAAAGATTTGGTTGAGCTTTACAGCCAGTTTCATGACATTACGGTAATTTTACTTGCGCCTCTCCTGGTTGGTTTTAACGCTCTTAAAACAGTAAATTGTAAATAACTCCCAGATATTGAAAGTTGCAGGTATTCTGTGAAAAAAGAGCATCAAAACGTACTCACAGGGCTTTTCTGACCTTAAGTTCAGTTGGACCTTTGTAGGCTTTGGACAGATGTGGTGGATAATTCAAATATCGTACGCACAAAACAACAAATCAAGTGATCGGGGGGAAAAACAACACAGTATAATCAATAATGTGCAATCATCTGTAGCCCTTCTCATTTATCTGGTAACAGTGTTAAACCAGGGACACCAGTCAGTGATGCGCAGGTGTTTTGTCTCAAACAGCTGATGGGAAACACTCGCCGGCTCGCCGCTGCAGGGTCAAAAGTGGAACCAGTACTTGAGCTTGTGTAGAGCACTCGACTGGGACGGAGTAAAACAAGGACATTGCAGGATGTGATGAATCAAAACTCTCTAGCGAAATAAGAAAAAAACATCCTCTTTAACACTGTGAATGGAATCTGCATTCACCAACAATAGATGCAACCGCTGCCAGGACATTCTCCCACCCCCCCACCCCCAAAGCATATTTACACAAACTAAGAAATAAGAGGAAGTAACACAAAGATTTCTGGGTAATGAAGTCATATGAAAAACATTCCAAACTGCCACTGGCTGAATTACAACCAAATATGATTGTCTAAGTCTGTGTAAGTCATTACAGGACCGCTGCTTGGATAAATCACTGGATATTACACATGACCCAGATGTGAGCCAGAAGGCACAGACGGACCCGCACGGGCAGACGCAACCAACAATCACTGACAGTCAAACTTCCTGAGTTGTTTTGCGATGACGGTCGGCGATAAAGGAGGCCAAAATTCTCTTTGTCTGAGGGTTTCCAGAACGTCACGCGTGGGGAAGAACGGCAGCGTTGCCTCATGCAGCCAATCAATGGGGGAATATGGGAAATGGAGAATGTGAAAGGGTCACGACCCCGGGGATGGAAATAATCCCCCAGTTGCTACCGGGTAGCGGGTATGTAAACACAGCAGTGGAAAAACATTAGTCTAAGTCTGAAGGTTTACACTATTGTACGACACTGCGCTTTGACAGGGGAGACGCAAGCAGACCCTGGTAGAAATGTAGGCTTTAAAAAAAAATTTCAAAAACGTGGACATTTGAATTCCTCCGAGTTATTAGATCTCACGCTCCTCAAAGTGGAGAGATCGGCTACTCGGCCAGGTGGTGTGGTAAAGTCATCTCCCTCCGAGGGGTGAGAAAGTTCAAGCTTAGCATGAAACCAATCTAGAGTTTAAAGTTTGGGAACGGAGCAGCGGAGCACTATATTCTCTCATTAGTGGAGTCTGCAGGAAAGCAGATTGCCATCTTAGCTGCAGGCAAAAAAAAAAAAAGTAAAAAAAAAGCGAGAGAACATTTGATATTCCCATTTGGCCCGGGCAAACCTTTAAGTTTGACTTTGCCTAACACGGTTTTGCCAAGTAATCCCTGATTTCAATAACACGTGAGCGCCTCTCCAAAAAAATAGCCGATCGCCGTGTTCGGTTTCAGCATTTGCAAGCAGCCGAAAGGGGAATCAATAACAAGTGTCAGAGGCATCCTGCTAATCTCGAACAGCCACTGCAGTTTTTTGTTTTTTTTTAAATGCACTGACACAAAACACATTTCTTAAAGGGAGACACCTTTTTATGAAGTGTGTCATCAAGTCTGCAATAACATGACATTTTGAGACCTGGTTAAAGTCGCCGCAACATATAAATATAGACTCACATTTGTTTTTCATTTGACCAGCAGCTGGGCCTTAGCCACCCAAACTGGGCACAGAGTTCCCACATTACACTTCACAGAAATTTCCCCTTAAAAAAAGAAGCATCGCATAATCCAAACTCAATGGACAGCTTAAGTTTCACTCTCGGTGCCCTTTGCATCTTTTCACAAAGTCTTAAGAGGTCACCCGATTTTAATGGTCACTTATTGCCTGTGGAGCAGTTCCTGGTGGTATAAAGGCACCCCGAGACCACCCCTGTGCCAAAACAGCCCCCGGGCTCAAAGGCTCAAAGTAATACTGGTACAGATGATGCATACCTGCGCTGGAAGGCCGTATGAATTACCCTCTGTTTCATTTCTGCACAGAGAAGACCGGCGAGGGTCCCGAAGCCGAACCAGCAGCCTTGAATGATTTATGACTACAGCGGGGAAATTAAAAACTGCTCTTTTTTGATTTGTGCATTTCATAACCGCTGATAAGAATATTTCGGCCCATGAAAAGCAAGAAGACACGCAACGCTCATTTCCCTTATCCCAGACTGCTCAGATATTAGAGAAGGCACACTCGGGATGAATTGTTATGGCTAGTATGTCTCTGGAAACGGGAACAATAAAGTTATCATGCCAAAGAACAAGGTCTTCTTACTCCTGTCCAAGAAAATTATGATTTAATATAACGCAGAGCCGTGCGTAAAAGAGGAATTTAATTAATGAGTCAAATGCAGCAGGTGGCTGTGTTTCATGTGTGACTTGGACGCACTCCTTCCGCCGCTTTTTTTTCCAATTCAAACCTTAATCTTATTACACTTATTTCATCCAAATGTCTCGAGCAAATGCCAGCGAGTGAGTTCATGCCCTTTCACTGCCAGCAGATCAAACAAACCAACAGCGCAAAATATATACGGTGGCTTTCCAGTACCTGCGGAGAATAGAAAAGTCAGCAGTGTACTAACCTCAGCACGCTGTGTTCTGGGCTGGCTGGCGTCTGTCTCGATGGCGTACACATCCACCAGGTAGAGGTCGGAGCCTTGTTCTCGATCCAGCTCCGCGGCCGTCTGTATCACTCCCGTGCGGCGGCCGATGGTGAAAAGGCGCCCCACCGCTTTCCCGCCGCTGCGAACCGCCACAATGAAATACTCCACTTTGGTTGCAGAGCCCCTGGGGCTGGAGGCGTCCAGGGAGATGACGTTGGTGCCCGGCGGCTGGCCTCTTTGAGGATGGTGATGTATTTGGGCTGGGAGAAAACAGGCCCGTCCATCCCCTGCAGGATGATGGTCAGCTCAGTTCTGGAGGTCTTGCGGTCGGTGCCGTGGTCAGTGGCCGACACCGTGAGGGTGTAGATGAGCCGGGACGGAACCAGCTGCGAAGCCAGGCGGATGTCCCCGCTGTACCTGTCCATGATGAAAGTGTCCGAGTCCCCCTCCACCAGCTCGTACTCCACTTCCCCATTTGCGCCGTCGTCTGGGTCGAAGGCCACCACTGTGGTCAGGATGGAGCCGATCACTATGTTGGGCTCGGCCACGAGGGCATTCTGGGACACGAAAGTGGGGATGTTATCGTTCAGGTCCGTGACCCATATTGTGACATTTTTCAGGGCGAATCTGCGGAATTCGACCGGAACTGCCTGGTCGGAGGCTTTGACCGTCAGCTCAAACAGATTGGAGAACTCTCTGTCGATTTCCTTGTTAGTGTATATGAGGCCAGTGCTCGGGTCAATGCTGAAGTGGCTTCCCCGGGGAATCTGCTGAACAATAGAGTACTCCAGCTGCCCGTTTATGTCTGCATCTGTGTCGTGAGCCGTGATAGTCATAACAGACGAGGAGATGGGAAGATTTTCAGGGATGGATTTGAAAATGTCCCCGGGTCTAAATATGGGCGGGTTGTCGTTAAAGTCCCTGACGTGAATGACCACAGGGATGGACGAGGAGCGGGGAGGTCTGCCGTTGTCCTTGGCGGTGATGTTGAGCTTGTAAAACGACTGAGTCTCGTAATCCAGCTTTTTGACCAAGAAAATGCTGCCAGTGTTTGGGCTGATGCTGAAGGTGCCGTGGTTGTTCGTGGCCGTGATGCTGTACGTGATGTCTGCGTTCTGACCCGAATCGGCGTCAGTGGCGGTCACCGAGGCCACCAGCTCTCCTATCCTCATGTTCTCCAGGACGTCCACAGACAACGAGGACTTAGGGAAGGAGGGGGAGTTGTCATTTTCATCCAGGATGCTAATACTGAGCATGCAAGAGGAGGACAGGGGCACGGCTCCAGCGTCAACAGCTATGATTTTCAGTGAATACGAGGATGTAGATTCGTAGTCGAGCCTTCCAACTAATGTCACCTGCCCGGAGCTGCTGTCAAGCGCAAACTGGCTCTCCTCGTTGCCGTCGGCGACGTGATAGCGAACCAGTCCGTTTTTGTTCTCGTCCACGTCCGAGGCAGAGACCCTCAGCAGCTGCGTCATGTTTGGGGCCGACTCAGAGATGGAGGCCTGGTAAATGTCTTTGGTGAACTTAGGCGGGTTGTCGTTGATGTCTTGAACGTAAACCTGCACTTTAGCCTGGTCTCTGAGGGGCTTGGGGAGACCCTGGTCCGCCGAGACGACCACGAAGCTGAAGACGGCGGCGCCTCTTTGTCTCATGAGGGACTCGCGGTCCAGCTGCAGCGTGCTGGACAACTCCCCCGTGATGGCGTTCAGCTCAAAGTTGGGCTGCGGAGTCTCAAACGTGTATCTGACCTCGCTGTTGGGGCCAAAGTCCTTATCCTCAGCGAAAACCTGCCCAACCAGCGACCCCCTTTTCTGCTCTTCCTCAAAATGAAACACGTAATTAGTGCTGTTAAAGAGGGGGCGGTTATCGTTTACATCATCCAGAATCACAGTGACGTTGACGGTGGCGCTTAGAGGCTCCACAGCCCGGTCTTTGGCCACCACCACCAAGTTATATCTTTCCTGGATTTCTCTGTCCAGCTCCGCTTTGATGTATAACTGCCCGTCTGGAAAAATGCCAAACACGTCACCCGTGTTTCCGCCGGCGATGTCGTACATAATCTCCCCGTTGAGCCCAGAGTCTTTGTCAGTGGCCTCCACTTTAAAGAAGCGGCTGTTGACCGGCTCCGATTCCAGGATGATGACCTCGTACGAGAGCTGGTCGAACACGGGCGAGTTGTCGTTGACGTCGTACACGCTGATGATGAGGACCAGGCTCGAGGTGTGCCGGGGGACACCCATGTCCGACGCGGTGACTTCGACCTCGTACGAGCTTGTCGTGACCTCCAGCGGCCCCGTCAGCGTGATGAGGCCTCGCTTCTCGTGGATGTGAAACAGGCCCCTGGGGTTCTCTTTGAGGCTGTAGACCACCGCGCCGTTCGTACCTTCGTCGGGATCCGAAGCCTTGGCCTGGAATATCACGTGGCCTGTGCTCCAGTTCTCCACGGCGCTCACGTGCTCCACGGTGTGAATGAAATGGGGAGCGTTATCATTCAAGTCCTTCACAGTGATGTTAACAAAGGCCTCTCCTGTGATCTCCCCTGCTCTGGCCACAACCTTCAGCTGATAAAACCCCTGCTCCTCTCTGTCTATCTGACTGGACGCTGTGATCTGACCTGCACTGTTAACAGCAAACAGCCCTCTCTGGTCCCCTGAGGTTATAAGATACGAAATGTTTGTGTTCAGATCAACCGTGGTGGCTGACACTGTCCCTATAACCGTGCCGAGGGCCACATTTTCAAACATGACAAAGCTGTACACTTTCTGGCTGAAGACCGGCGGGTTATCCTGCGTATCTATGACGGTTACAGTCACAATGGCCTGAGTGTGTGAGCGCAGGCCACTACCATCTGCCGCCGTCACCTGCAGCTGGTAAGCAGTTTTCTCCTCCCTATCCAGGGGCACGAGAGTGGTAATTTTCCCCGTGTTGCTATTAATGCGGAATTTGGAAGCGTCTCCGGCCGTAATCATATATTTGACTGTGCCATTTCGGCCCAAATCGGGGTCTGTGGCTGAAACGGTGGTTACATAAGAACCCGAGGGCTCGTTCTCTTTCACGTTGGCAAAATACTGCACGGGGTAAAAGACCGGCCTATTGTCATTGATATCCCACAGGGTGATGTTGACTTTTCCTACAGAGTGTAAAGGGGGGCTGCCTGCGTCTGCTGCCTGGATGTGGAGTAAGTAGGAGGCCTGATCCTCCCTGTCAAGCTCCACGGCTGTGCTTAATCGCCCTGACACGGCATCCAGGCGAAACAGCTCCTGGACGCTGGCTGGAGTCTCGGCTTCAAATGAGAACCGGATAGACCCGTTGTTGCCGAGGTCGTCGTCTGAGGCAGACAGAACCAGCAGCTCGGTGCCAGCAGGAGCATGCTCCACCAGGGAAACGTGATATGTGCTTTGTGTGAATGTAGGCACTTGGTCGTTCACATCAGTGATGTTGACTATCAGTTTAGTGTAAGAAATCTTGGGCTGCAGCCCCTGGTCTTTGGCACTAATGTTGAGCACAATTTCAGATGCTATTTCCCTATCCAACAAAGCGGCGCTGGTAACCAGACCACTGTTTTCACTGATGGAGAACCAGCCCAAAGCGTTTCCAGACACCAGGGAGTAGCGCAGGTTGGCGTTCTGCCCAGAGTCACCATCTGTTGCAGAAACCCCTTTAATGTAGCTGCCTTTTGGTATGTCTTCACTGATATCGACTCTGTACAGCGTTTCCTGAAATATGGGTGGGTGATCGTTGATATCATTCACAAAAATAACCAGACTAGCAAAGGAGGACCTGGCCATCGGCCTGCCGTTGTCTGACACAGACACAGTCAGGTTGTACGAGGAAATTCTCTCCCTGTCCAACACACTGGCCACTTTGATCAGACTTAAATTGGGCACAGGGGATGTGTGCACTTCAAAGTGTCTCTGCTCGTTGCCTCCTAAGATTGAGACAGATATGTTACCGTTAGCCGTGGGGGAGTCCGAATCTGAGACGGTGAGCAAAGCCACCACCGTGCCGATCTGTGCGTTTTCATCCACAGAGGCGAATTTGGAAGTCGTGGGGAAATATCTGAACTTCACAACGGGGTCATTATCATTCACGTCTAAAAGTTTAACAGTGGCCTCTGTCCTGCCTGACAGGGAGGGGACCCCATTGTCTACAGCGTGGATAGTCAGGGAGTACTCTCTCTTACTCTCATAATCTAAACTCTCTTTTATAATAACTGTACCAGCTTTAGGGTCAATTTGAAAAGGCGTCCCCTCATCTAAAAAGTACCTGATCTCAGCATTGGCTCCCTCATCCTGATCTGAGGCTGTGATCTGCAGAATGCTGGAGCCCACTGCTGCATCCTCAAACACACTCGTCTGATACTGATCTTGCTCAAAGAGAGGGGGGTTGTCATTTATGTCTTGGATGGTGACGTTCACTTGCAGGTAGCCGAACTTTTTCGGGTCTCCTTTGTCCTCCACCTCGATCAGGAGCTGGTAGAAGGGAGTAACTTCCCTGTCCAAGCCTCCGGTAGAAACGAGGTGCAAGAATGCCCCCTCTCCACTAGGATTGACTGTAATATCCAGGCGGAATTTCCTCTGCTCGTTGCCTTTCACTATTCTGTACGTGGTGTGGTCCACTCCGTTGCTTCCTATGTCCGAGTCGGTGGCGGTGTCCAGGATGACCTGCCTCCCGCTGCTGGCGTCCTCCTTAAACGACACCACGATCGACGCGTCTGGAAACACCGGGGAGTTGTCGTTAATATCCAGAACTACTATCCGGACCTCGGTGGGGTACGTGGGCTGACTGGACAGCACCACGACGTTGATGACATCGCTTTGCAAAAGCTCTCTGTCAATCACGGAGGAGGTGTAAATGACCCCCGTGGAGCCGTTGATGGCGAAAAGTTTATGGTTCTCGCTGAAGCGGTACGTGAAGCTGGGCTTGGTCTCTATCGTGCCCACGTAGGTTCCGACGGGCTGCTCCTCCAGGACCTGGAACTCTTGACGGACTTGGCTGGACGCGGAGTTGTGCGACAGAGTCCACAGCATGAGCAGAATCAAATGAAAGCGGCCTGAGCCCCTACCTGTGAGCGCCATGGTCAGTGAGCCAGTCCACCTTTCTCAGACTGAGTCCATGCCTATGATGCATCAACTTTACCGAGGGCTCATTAAAGCATTGTACTCCAGAAAATACGTCCCAGAGAAAATCAATGAAAAACTCTGCTTCTTTTCCACCCACACAATGTTTCTGTGTCCCAAAATACTCCAGGAGAGTTATTTTATCCTGCGCTGCGCTCCGACTAATTTCAACCCAAATCCTCAGAATGGAGAGAATGATCCCTGCAGATCAGTGAACTTTCATTCCAACTCCTCAAACAGCATTTTCAGGAGGGAATCTGACAATCCTCTGAAACACAAAACAAAATAATAAAACTCCTTGGCTCCTTGGAGATGCGTAAAAAAAAAAAAAGAAAGAATAAAAGTTTATCCAAAGTTAGCGCGCAGGTCCGCGGCGCAGAGATTGAGTGCGTGCAGGCGGCTGACTGCGCACCGTCCCGTGGAATAACGGTGCAGACGCTTCAGTCATATTGTGCTCGGGAGTCCCAGTAAGTTAGGACAAAGCTGGAGTTCGGTAAAACTCCCTCCCATCGCTGATCCCATTGGATGGCGGCGCTGCTGCCCGCCCTCCCTCAGCCTTCCCTCCTCTCCATTGTGCTGCGCAGCGCGCCGGCCCCGCGTCTGTCAATCAAATCAGACAGGTGAGGACTGCCCCGAGAGATCTTAATTACTTTGACATCAGATTAATAAGCGTTAAAATCATCTGGAGGGACTGAAAGTCACAATTTTAACAAAAGAAAACCCGACACCGATGTAGAAATTCTTCAAATCATGCTCACAATAAAGGAATATTTTACAAATACAAAACATAATAGAAGGTAAAACTCTGAAAGAAAGTTCCTCTTAATAATTTCGAGGAGCACTGAGTCTTATTCCGGATGATACAGTGTGTTGGGGGAATAAAATGGACGCTTTAAAACGGAATAATATAATAATAAGTACGAGAAAGTCTCAATAAACAGAGAAAATAAAATAATGTCTTTTCAACTTGCTGTAGAAAAGAAAAGTGGCTTATTTTAAAGTATTTCTTGTAGCAGAAGTATTAAATCAAATATTGTACAGTATATGTAGGACAACATAAAAAAATAAGAGAAGTGAGAAAAACACACATATGTGTAAAGAAAATATTTACTAATTAAAATTAAGAGTTGTTTACTGTTTAATTCAAATGAAGGAAACGTAAACTACCTCGTTATATTAGTCTAATTTTATTTAGTTGTCTTCTGCTTTTGCCTTTATGGTCTGTCATTCTAGAAGATTATTTTAAAACATCGCTGTCCCAAATATAATTGCATGTTTATTAAATCATCATCTGTATTTGTTTTTTTCCTCCAGATGTCATTAATTTCGGGGAGTAATTTGCATAAACTGAAGGTGCAGGAGGCTTCGTAAAAGTGGGTGACTGGCACCATCTAGTGGCCGTGTGGCGGTACTTACTGTAAACAAGTAAAAGTCAGGGAAAGAGAATCAGAAACGCGTTTAAACAGAAGCAGACTTTGACGGTGAGTGACAAAATTGTGATGTTTTGTATTCACTTAAATTATAGTTAAATTTGAACCATAGAAATGTGCACGACAACACAAAATTAGAGGAGAGAGAGGAAGTAATGTACAAGAGTGAGCGTAAAATATACTCAAGCAAAAGTATATGTGAGATTAGTCTTGCACTTGTCAAAGTTTTGCATTAACACAGTTTATTTATTTATTTGATCATTAATGAACATCTATTCAGACAGCAGTAAAGATGCTATTCCTATCATTTCTACAGACTACAATGTACGATACATATGATGTTTGAGAAGTGAAGCAGGATTCTCTGAGATTTTTCAAAAGCAACTTTCAAGTGATATTAAATGAACACCCCACATCAGCCGCAACATTAAAACCACTGACAGGTGAAGGAAGTAACACCCCATAGCAATGACACCATGGCACACACAAAGAAACGTTTTAGGAACAACTAAAGATGTTGACCTGGCCTCCAAATTCACTAGATCCCAAGTATCTGTAGGATGATCCACAGAGGCCCCTCCCCTCAAAGCCCCACACTAACAATATCCTGTTTCCAGACACCACAGGACACCCTCAGAAGGCCCATGTCCATTCTCTGATGAGTCACAATTGGGAGACCTGCAGGCAGATCTGCAGTTAGTCATAATGTTATGCCCAATCAGTGTATAGCCTCTTAAATGTGCTTTAAATCAAATGTTGCAGATGTTATGCACAATATTAGACCTACACAATATTAGTGTGTGGCTGACGGCTTGTTGATTTAGTTTATGGCTTGTGGTCCGTTGTCAAATGAGTATAACTTCAGATTCAGACTCATACATGTTATTGTCGTCCATTGTCGTGATATTAGTTGTATGCATCAGTGCACATGTACCAGCAGGATGCAGCAGCTCTATAGTCACTCTGTCTTGTTCTTTGCAGGACAAGGCAGAAGAGATTCCCTCAAGTCTTTACAGGCTCTGTGAACATGACGACGTCAGGTCAAGCGAGTTCACCGAACAGTCTGACTGCAGCAGCAGCAACTGTTTGAATTTCTCCGCCGATGATCTGAGAAATGAATCCTGCCGCTGAACCCTTTCGTCCGTCCTGCGAAACAACATTATGTAGGATAATTACAGCCTCCTCCTGGTTTTTCGAGAGGCACAAATGTTTATTCAGGTTCGCTATTTGACAATTTGTGGCTTCCGTAATCAGGCCCGTCGGCCGCCTGGACGCTAAGTAGGACGTGAGTCAACCGGCGTAATTGAATTACAGAGTGGGCCGGACGGACGGACGGACGGCCGCTGCTGCTCGGCCTGACGCAGATCCGATGCTGTTGGGTAGCAGACGGGGGCATCAGGGCGGATTACTTCCTTACAAGAGACGTTTGGCTAACCAGATTACAGCGGCTAAGCAGGAGCTCTCAGGATGCTTTTGATAGAAGTATCAAGTTGTTGTTGTGCAGGAGCTCTGATGCTGACTGCTGGAGCTTTTTTTTGTTTTTTCTTTTGTGTGGCTGGGCGGGTGCACACTGATGCGTGCAGAAGAGAAACACATGCAAATACAGTAGCAGAGAGAAAGTTGGGATCTGCAGTTTGTAAAGCTGTCTGCACGAGTTTGGACAAACTGCGGCTGTTAAAGCCGACATTTAACTCTCAACTTCGTCCTCATTGAGTCACGTACTTCCTGATTCTCTGCATCTGGTGCATTTATTCAAACATCCCTCGTGTTCTTGACAAGTTCTTAACTTTTATTTATTTATTTATTTTTACCAAGAATCTTCACAGACTTTTTCTTGGAGTCCTTATTTGTCGTGTTCCTGAACACATCAACCACCTCGACCCGGTGAAGCGCACTCAGACGGCTAGCGGGCCAGATTGCTAATTGCTAAATTTGCGTTGACCTCCGCCTGAACCTCCGTCTGCAGCGTGAAACGCTGGGCAGAAAGGTTGAAATGAGCACCACAGCTTTATAGAAAAGGAGTATCTGACCGTGAGAAATGAAGAGAAATGAATCAGAACGAAGCATGTTTGGCATTACCTCGCCTTCCTGTAATTATATTGGTTATATCTGACGTCCTCGTCTGATATTCTCCAAATTAAAAACGTCCAAAGTAAGTTTGCTTCATCTTATCTGATGCACGCATGAATTCTGGCCTGTCTCCTCTGTCTCCATCTAAATGGCCGACCTCAAGCAGGACGGGAGGAGAGACAAAGGGAAGGTTTCTTTCTTTTTAAAAGGGGGAGTTTCTTTTCCTGCAGGTTTTGAGGTCTGGGATGAAAGTCAAAGCTCAGTTTAAATTCAAGGAAGTCTGTCTTCAGCTCTCTCTCTCTTTTCTCCTGCTTTCTGTCATAGTTTTGAATTTTTTGAATTTTTCTGTGACCCGGTTTGGTTTTCCTTGTGGCTTTCATCCTTGGTTCATCCTTGGCGTTTCTTGTCTTGCTTTACTTCCTGTGTCTTTGATCGTTTCATTGGTTCTTCCTTGTGGCTCCGCCCTCAATTGGTTCCACCTGTGTCTCCTTAACGCCTCTCACCAGGTGCGTATATATAGCCCTGCCTTTGTCTTTGTTCTCTGTCAGGTTCTCTGTTCCTTTTGTTTTTCGTGGTCTTGTCTTGGTTTCTGATTTTCACTTTGTTGCCTGCTCCTATCTCCCGTAAGTGTTTTGGGTTTAGGTTCTACCTCCCTCGCTACTACCCGGCAGCTTCTCTAATCAGCTGCCTACAAGAGTTTCCAGTTTAATCATTAATGTTTTGGCCTGATTTCATTCAGCCAATCATTTGCTGTCAAACTTTATATACGTTCTCCTCTCCAGTCGTCACAGTGTCTAGACTCGTGTTTTGTTTTATTTTATTATACTGGTTTTACTTTTTTTTTATTGTGCTCATTATTTATTAAATAGAATTGGTCTCACTCAAAAATAAGTCTTTACAATTGATATATCCAAAGCAGCTTCAGTCAGGAAAGTCAAGTATGGCATAATCTGACGTTCGATAAACTTTTTCAACAAAGAAGACATCGTTTGGAGCACGCGACTGAGAATACTTATTGTAGAGGTTTTACGCAATGATGTTGGGACTGTATGAAAAGTGAACACCATGACAGCTCCTCTAAAGTGAAGCCAAATCAAGTAGAGCTCCCCCTGGTGGCTGCCTGCAGTATAGGTCATAAGCCCCGCCCCCTACATGTTAGTCAATGGGATTTGGGCCAAACTAAAACACTAAAATACACATCATATATTAGTAGTTAATGTAATACTGATGCCTGTTTAAGGGTCCATTTTCTGAGAAGTTTTTTATAGAAAAACAGGACATGAAATCATGGTGATTGATCGTTGCTGCTGACAGCTGCTTTGCAGGCCGGTGAGAGTAGGAAAAAAATAATAAGTGCAGTGTATAATCCAACATTGCTTTGGAACTGGTGGAGGTAAAGTAGAGCGCAGTATTAATCAAACACCAGTGAGTCTGGAGGAAGTTTGGGTGGGTCGTCGATAACGTGGCTCCACTCTCAGATAGTGCTGCTCGGACTAGGACGGAAACTAAGATGGCGCCTCCTTTATACCCGGGATACTAACATCAGTGTGGCCAATGGAAGTGGAGGCATGTTGTCCAGATTCCTACAGTCTGTGGGAAACCCAGAAACCCAGGATGAGGTGCATAGACAGCCTCAAATGCAGAGTGGCAAAATGAATTTACATTATCGAGACTTGGTACCAGCTAGTTCCAAGGACGAACATAGTGACAGTGGAATAAAGAACAGATCAGCAATACCCCCTGGAGGAACACGGATCTCCCTTATTGAACATTACCACAATCTTCAAATCGATTGCAGACAACACTAATCAAATGGTTTTGTTGGATATGTGACTCCGATGTTTGCGTGGTACCAAGAGCGAGGTCTGCTGTGGATTGGCATCCAGAAAAAGATGTCGACAAAAACCTCAACCTTTGGTGGAAATATCAGCTCTGGAGACACGGTTTCACATAATAGGTGGAGATGAAATATTCTCAGCGTCTGTGGGCTCCCAGTGGGATAAACTCCTTCAGTTTTAATGACCCCATGGAACACAAGTCGCTCCACACATCCAAGAAAAAGAGAAAAGAGAAAAATCTTCACGGCAAGCAAAGGGCCAAATCTGCTGCTCTCCCACAGTATTTTATTAGCAATTGTTGAGCAACGTTTGGATCGTCGTCAGGCCTCTCTTTTTAGGGGCACAAATTGTGTTTTCAAATCTGAAATACAGAGCTCTTAAAAAGTACAATCAGGTCAAGAAAGGCTGAGGACCGGAGCAGAAAGCCAGCAACTCTGGTAGTATAAATCGAGTAGGACATGTGGGGCTTTAGCCTGCTGGACTGAGACCTACAGCCTGAGGTGGACAGATTTAAAGTCCATATCAGAATGGCTTTTGAGTTGGTATATACACCGATCAGCCACAACATTATGACCACTGACAGGAGAAGTAATTTACAGTGACCATCTTGGGACAATTCATTGTTCTGATGGGAAACGTCTGGACCTGGCATTCATTGGTGTGGATGTTACTTAGACATGTAGCACCCACCTAGACCAGACCAGGCACCCCCACCCCCATAGCAATGACACTCCTTGATGGCAGCAGCCATCCCCAGCAGGATGCAACCACAGAAACATTTTAGGAACAACTAGAAAAAAACATGAAGAACATCTCAAGGTGTTGACCTGGCCTCCAAATTCACTAGATCCCAAACTGATCAAGTATCTGTGGGATGATCCGCAAAAGGCCCATGTCCATTCTCTGATGAGTTACCACAAGGGAGATCTACACAATATTAGGAATGCCCGAGCATCCATCGCAACTTTAAGATCCTTAGACAACCCAAAACTGTCTCCAAAAACAAATGGCAGATGCACAAAATCTTCTCCTGCAAACGTGTTCCAACGACTGATGTTGAAATAAAGATGTTTAAGGATCAACAAACAAATGATTTTTGTGAAGTTGAATAGAAAGATGTGAAACAGGTTTATTAGAATGATAAAAGAAAAGTACGAAGAAATCGTCTCTAATATCTGTCGCAGGTGGACAGACATCTGACGTCAGAGTAGTCAGTAAGTCTACTTCAGACGATCAAAGGCTGCTTCCTTCACTCCGAAACCAAAAAAAAAGAAGTGCAAGTACAGTGCCTACTCTCATAAAATCTATCAACATATTCTAAAGTCAAAGCTCGGCCACGAAGATCAAATGCAGGCGTCGATGAGGAGATGAAGGGCCGCTGTAATCCAAAGCAGCCATTCACGCGCCGAGTCCTGTCTCCTGCGAGGCGAACGGAAATGGGATCTGACCTGAATGGAGTGACGCAAAAAAAAGAAAAAAAAAGGGGACAGTCAATTTTTAACTGGAGTAAAATTAAAAATGAAGACAGATAATGAAACGCCAATCATCGTCTTTTCATTCAGTGGCACTTGAGTGCAGTTTTGCTCACCTCGTCCTGGAAGGGCCACTGTGGAGGGTGGACTGGTAGATTTTTACAAGCCGATCGTTGGTTTCGGTCTCGGGCAACGGGAGCTGAGTTGAATAGGCTTTTAAAAAGGGGGCTACAAAAAGGTTATTGTATACCTCAGGGGAAGAGAGTGCCAACGAAACAACAGTGCCCTCTTTTCTAATAACGAGTGTGCGTGAACGGCCAAGCATTAATGTTGACAGTGGATCTATTGCACGTCTGTATTTGTTTAACATGCTTCTGGGTTTTAAATTGTCGTCCTGGTTTTCCGCGGCAGTTTTCCCACCGACCCCTTGTTGCAGAGTCTAATGTGAGGGCCTGCTGTTTCCTAGCGTGCTCGCCGTCTCCCTCTTTCCATCTTTCCCCCGGGTCCCGTCTGCTCACGCCGAGGAAATCTCAGCGCGAGGAAATAAATATCAATCAGTAAACTGCAGTGCTGGGCACGTCACATGGGCGTCGCACGAGATATCGCTTGCAGCGGCGTTTGCCAAACAAACCAAACAGTCACTCATTTAGCGGGTGGAGGGCCACGTTCTGCAGCAACGTTGAAATGTGGGATTGCAGTGTACAATACAGTTTGATGAAACATGCAGGAGGTGATTTAGTTTGTTTCCCTTGAATGAGTCACGGGGTAACAGAGAGGGATTATGAGCCACGGCTAACTCACTGGTAATCTGTGTATGATTCGTTTGATTGCTTTATCAGTCTAAAAATACACAGTGAAAATCTGCTATCCTGTTTATTGCATGTCTGGTTTTACCAGAGTAACACAGAGGCCTGCGATCAGCTATATCACTGGTGCCCTCAATAATCAACTGTTTTAGTCCAAATTATTCAAAAATGCGCGGTTTATATCTCTGCGTCAAATTGACGTTATATCTGCAGCAACACAGGAGTTGTAGTCTGTCCACTTGGTAGTAGCGTGTTTACGATTTATTATTACCAGATGCTTCTCCACCCCCGCAATTCTTGAATTGATTGTTTTGGATGAATAAAGATGGAACACATCGAGGAAAGGTTAACTGAGGAGGTATAACTCATCTTCTGTGAAATTTGGGCAAAAGTCCTAGTCGCCATTGTTGAAAGAGAAGCAGGAAGTAGAAACAAAAGTGTTTGTGACTAGTGTTTGGGTGGTGAGCCAGACTGACGAGCGCACTCGGTGCAGGCTACGTACGTAGGTTACGGCCTCTCCCTCCCCCATTACTTCAAATGAGCCTTTACACTCTGATTGTTTGGCGAACATTTCTCTCTCATCATTTGCAAACAAAACAGCCAATACCATAACTAGCTGTAGGTGGTTGTCCTTCAAGTCCATAGACTGTAAAAATAAAATGGACGCGATGGCAGCTCCTCAAAAGTGAAGCCAAAGCATGTAGAGCTCCCCCTGGTGGCTGGATGCAGTATAGGTCATAAGCTCCACCCTTGGATCAAACTAAAACACTAAAGAATCCACGTCAAATAATTGAGATTTTTGAATGATGAAGTTTCATTTTAGTTTAGTGTTGTTTTTTGATGCTATAAAAATCGGATGTGACATCATGATGATTGACAGTTGCCATAGGAACATGAGAGTTAGACATAAAGTAGGAACTGCTTGTCTGTTTGAAACCTGCTAAATCAGTCGTTATGCAGTAAACCTACTTTCTTCATCATAGGGAACTTTGCATTTTTTGAATTAATGTAATCAACTACCTAGCTAACACAACACTAAAGCTTTGTAACTGGTGGGGGTAGACAGCGCAGTACTAACCAAACCACATAGTACTCCTCAGACTCCAAATCATCCACTTGCTGTAACTCCATGCACAGATCTCCAGAAATTTAACTACACATTAAAGAGACAAAGAAACAGCTGTGATTGGTAAAATTTCCTCATTCACATCTCTCATCAGTGCCCAAACCCTCACGTGAAATTGTCCTTCCTTCCGCGTCCTGCTTCCCCAATCTGCCCCGACGTCTTTTCTTTTATCTGTGTGGCAGTGATCTCACTAAAGCTGTTGCCAAACATTTATTAGCTCCAACTCCAACATGAGGTGCACACTTCCAGTAACTTAGCACAGCTCACTAGCCTCAACTAGTGTTTTCACAGCATCATCACAGACAAACCATTAATAACCAGGCCACCCATGTAGGCTACAGTTTTGCGCCAATCCATTGAGTGTTAAAGGGGCACTTGAAGATCTCCATTTTGTGCTCTTTGGCAGCACCTATGGCCGCACATGGCAATTGCATGTGTGGTTTTGAACTTCAAAGAGCAGAAATATACCCGTTCTGTGAGAATTTGCATAAAAATGTTTCCACAGACATCCTCTATAAATGCTGTATATGCACCAAGAGGCTCAAACACAATTTTGCAACTTCATCCGATGACAGTTACTGACTTAACAGACATTCATTTCAATGAGGAGAGGTCATCTGGAAATGAAGAGCAACATTTACTGAAGTAACAAGAGCTGGTGAGAATAAATCCACTGCCAAGCGACAGAGTGGAGTCCCAGATGAGGGTAGCAGATGTGGACAGGACCCCCTAGAGTCTAGATGCTGGTGGCGGTGGAGAGGATCGAGACCTCCCTGGACAACCAGGACGAGGTGGAGATGGAGAGGTGGAGGGCTGCACAGCAGATGGTCTGAAAGGCAGAGTGTGATGAATTTAAAGAACAGGAACTCGGGACTTTAAGACTGCAGCTTTAAGCATGGATTCTTATTGCCAAGATGTGAAATACTATCACCTTTTAAGCTGACATGTCAAACAGTTGGTTATTTAGTCATCCAGCTGAGCAAATGTATCTTCTATTCAGAGTTGGGTTTCTGGACTTTGGGTCTTTTAACTGTGTTTTGGTTGCTGAGGGAAATCCGACTCTTCAGCCACTAAATGTTCCATCATGTCTGCTGTTTGGTTCTGGGCAAGTAGGAGTTTTTTTTTTTTTTTCTAAAACTCTTTTTTAGTAAAAACAACAGCTTGTTCTGGCTGACATCAACACAATGAGAGAGGTGGGAATGAACCAGAAGCACATGTAGCTGTTTTATTTGTTGTTTTGGGGTTGGCTTTTGTGTTTGAATGTAGGCGTACTTGTTCTTTCAGTGAAGTGAAGTTGTTCGAATTTGTATATTTATTGAGTTTTACACAAACCTTGCATTGTCAGCTGTATTTCATTTTTAGCTTTTTATCTGATCATTTTTGTAGCCATGTAAATGCAGTTATCTGTATTTTATAGTCCCATTAATTGATAAAAATAGACAACTGGATTGTAGACCAATTATTTTTATCATTATTATAATGTAAACATGGGATGAAGAACACACAAATCATCATCAGATCAATCTCAGTAATTAACAAGGACCACAAGTCAAATAAGTACATTGTTAAAGACAGAAAGTAACAATGAGATTAACATTGGAGGGTGCTGTCTTACCACCGCTGACCTACAGGTGTCACTGCTGTATCATCGAGAGCTCCTCTTGAAGCTCTCAGCGAGGACACTGCAGGAGCAAATTATCATTATGTTTTCATGCATTTTTACCTCCCATAAACACCGCAGTCCTCTGGCGTGTTTATATATAGGCTCATGCTGATGGAAATCTGTGAAGAGGAAGAAAAAAAGCAAACTATTTTTGGAAGAGTCCCGGGGGGCGATGCACAGTTCATCCCACAAACTGATGGCCAATGTTGCGCAGCAGGCGCAGGAACTATAAATAGAATCCATTCAGTAATTAGACACTTAGTGAAGCAACAATGAGATTCTGTAGAAAAATATTTAGCCAGTTAATTAGCGGCTCTTACTGTTGCACATTGCTGACGTGATCAGAAATAAATGACATGTTGCAAAATTAAAACGCCATTTAAATTGGGGTTAATTAATTCCCAAAACCAGATTAAAAAAACATCTAAATTTGAGTTTCTTGGTGGCCTCTTTATTCATTAGTGGCTAATATCAGCAGTGATTTGATGAAAACTGGGTATCTAAATTACTTTTTTAATATCAGCTGAAAACACTCTAAATTTCACCGTGCCACTTTTATGAATTATAACATAACCCAACGCAGGTTACACAAAGCAAGCAATGTGAAGTCATTTCAATAACAACCTGACCTTTCATTGCTGCAGATGGAGATCACACAGCCAGTCGGGCTTTCATACACACACTCTGCAAATTGCTTTGCTCTTGCGGCTGATCCTCATTCAAGATAAGAAAATTAAGACGGCCGTGCCCTTTGATTCCTTTGAAACTGTACGCAGAGGCTGCAGAGGATTGAGGAGGACAGTGACAGATCGCGGCGACTGGAGTGTGGTCCTGTTCATTAGGCCCTTTATCCCATTTCACACTCGCACTAGATGTTTTCTGCTAGCACCCTAACAGAAGATGAGGGAAGAGCAACTTAAAATAAAACAAAATGATAATTGCTGTTTTAAGGACTGCGCGATAGGTTCATCCAACTTTCCCATATCAGTCTAGACAGTTTTGAAGCTTATTCCAGTAACCTACATTTAAGCTGTAAACCTTATGCTAGCCACGGTGATGCTATCAGTGTGCAAAGTCCTTCAGTGACCTATAAATCCAAACCTATGCTGTTTCTAATGAACTTGAAGCAGCCGTACATCCAGCCTCCAGCCTTTCTGATGTATCTAATGCCCACTTAGTAATGCAATGTGTGTCTTGAAAATACTCGTTTATGACAAGCTGACATGTCTACAATAATTCTAAACTGTTTTCAACTTTCTCTACCAGACATATTTGGCAAGCGCAGACCATATCTACAGACAATCCTTGATTCCCACTGGTTTACAAAGGAAAGATTTTGAAGCTTGGTGTCGTGTCTCCGGCAGTCTACATCTTGGCAGTGCCTGATTCTGCCTAGCTCCCTCCAAATTCAAAAATAATACAAGAAATTAAGCACGAGTGATGCCGAAGCAGACAGCTAGCAACTTTTAAATGCACCTACCTGCCAGTCAAGGTGACTACACCCTTAACCCATAACTTTTAACCATAACTTCAAGCCTTGACATATTTCAGATTGTTAAGTTATATAACGCTCCTCGTTGCATTCGAATGCATGGAGTGATATAGACACCCATTTATTTTTTGGTAATAGGCTGTAAGACATTTTAACATGCAGGTCTATTGGGTTTGACATGTTTTAGCACAAGCACGCTAATGCTATAAATGCAAAAAAGACTCACATTATTATTATGTTGTTGTTGAAAACATTTCCAAGTTGTGCAGATGCATTTTTGACGTTAATTGGCAACGGGCAGTGACTGCACTTAAGCTAACTTAACAATAGATGAGGATTTTTCTCATATCCTGCAATTATGTTTTTCAACAAAACCTCACATACATATTTTGTTCAAGTAAAGACATTTCCCAGTCATGCAAGCATATTTTGGATGTTCTCAAATTCAAATTGGCACGGTCTAGTGGTTCTGTCCTGTCTAGCGACGTGCAAACAGTTTAGCTAACTTAGAAACAAATGAGAATTTTTCTCAATTTCTCTGATAATAACAGTATAAATGTTACATCAGGGTTAGTTTTATATGCTATATCACTTCATAGACTACTTATTCTGTGTGAAATAAAAAATGCAGCTATGAATTTACTGCCAGGTGAAAAGCAAACGTTTTTCCACTTATAGCTGTGAGGTGGTCTCCTCGACTAATGCTCTGAAGTGTTAAAGAAATAGCTCGTATTATAAACTACCTCCCTGGTCACAAATAAATGTAATGACATGGCAAAAACTGAAATGAAGGTATTATGTGCCACAGCAGCGGGGGCACTATTTTCTAAAGCCGTGAAAATATCCCAGTTGCAGGAAACTGTTCTCCGGAGGGTTTACGATGTCGGTTTAATGACACAGGTTAATAGGAGATCTGAATGGCGTGCTGGGTTTGTTGTCAGACTGATGGCATCTCGGGTTAAGTAGTACTTAGAATCCTTTCAAATGCTCAACTAATTCAGTTGAGTCTGGCCTGATTGCCCTGTCGGATGAGTTCACATTTGAATTATCCTGAGGACTATTGCACTGCAAGAGTCAGTGCACATTGGCTTGATTTCAGATAACAGTGTTTCTCGTAGCGGAGGGCTTACAGTCTCCAAATAATCCTTACTAAAAGGCACAAAAGCAATTTATGCAATTAGTCTTTAACACTAGACTTGATGACTGCAGTGTATTATGGGGATTAAGTTTGTGGCTAAGTAACCTTTTCATACTTTTACTTCAAGAAACTTAGTCTAATTGTTAACAATGTACGTCAACCATGCTATGGTCCATAAGGTACTTGGATTTACACAATGATCCACATATATTTTAAATAAGTTTTAATCCACTGCATTTTGTGATATCTAAATATGACAACATGGAGTAAATGTATAAACTATACACTGATCAGCCACAACATTATGATCACTGACAGAAGAAGTGAAACACATTGACCATCATGGGACAATTCAGTGTTGTGTTTGGAAACTTCTGGACCTGGCATTCATTGGTGTGGATGTTACTTAGACATGTAGCACCCACCTAGACCAGACCAGGTACCCCAACCCCTGTCGATAGCACTCCTTGATGGCAGCAACCATCCCCAGGCAGGCACACACAAAAACAGGAACAACTCAAAAACAAACAAACAAACAAAAAAAGAACAGCACAAGGTGTTGACCTAGCCTTCAAATTCACTAGATCCCAAACTGATCAAGTATCTGTGGGATGATCCACAGAGACCCCTCCCCTAAAAGGCCCTCCACTAACAACATTGTGTTACCAAACACCACAATAGATCTTTGGAAGGCCCATTTCCATTTTCTGATGAGTCACAACTGTTTTGTAGGCACAAGGGAGACATGCACAATATTAGGAAGGTGGTCATAATGTTATGCCTGATCGGTGTTAGTTCAAGTGAGAGCAAATTGTCTCGTTGCTGTTGCTGGGTTCAGTTCTGGTTGTAGTTAAAGTCGTCTTTGTATGTGTTTAAAAGGCAGCAGCCTCGTAGCTGGAAATGTTCCATAAAGTGTCATTTATAGAAATAACCGAGGTCTTTGCATTTCCTACATTGAGTTAGCTGGGCATAAACACGCTAAACTGTTAGCCTTGGTGGTGTTTTCATGACTTTGAAGGCGCCACAAGCTAGGGCAGATCATCAAAGATGTTTAATAGTAAACCAAATCGTGCTTTAAATTCAATTTAAAAACTCAAAACATTTACTTGTACTTTACTAGATTTTAATTGGTGAAAAGTGCCAACTAGGAGAACCTAAAACATGAACAGACAGGCAAGGTAATATAGAACTAATCAAGTATTCTGTAAGGGCGGTGCAGAGTGGAGGCCACGATTTGATCAGAGGGAGTTAAATGGGTGGACGGGCAAAGAAAACAGTCAAGGCGGGAGTTGGCTACAAAAAATCTGCTGGCATAGTAGGGGCAAACTGTGTTTGCGTAGCTTAAGGTGATTTTGGGAAACTTGTGTCCACAGACTAACATTGCGAAGGGGCAGCAGGGCATTGCAAATAGTTGGCAGCTGGTGGGCCCACTCCCACTCCATGAGTCCACTCAAGCAATCAAGCACAACACAGAGAGACACATAAGGACTTAAAGCTTTCTTAACTATTTTTAGCCACTTGGGGGCAGTATACACAAGCTGTAAACACAACACCCATAGTACCCTGTGTTTTTGCCTGTTTCTACTTCGGTCAAAGCACGAAGCAGTTTGTTTTGTAAGTCCAATTACCTTCTAGCTCTGGTTTGGTCACCACCAACTCACGAGGAAAACGTGTGGTTATTTAGCAGCTAAATGCTCCAATATGTTCACCAGCAGGCAGCGTACAGTTGCATCGTTTTTTGCTTCAAAAAGCTGCGGCTGGAAAGAGTTTTGTAGATCAGTGAAAACCTCAAGAATTAAATGAGAGATGCTAAAACCTCCTCGTGGGGATGGCTGAATAAGTCTCCCGTTGCACACAGTAATATGATCCTTTGTTTATTTAAAACATTGATTTCTTACAGCTTTAAGAAAAGAATGCAAGCACTCCTTCACAGTTGCACGCCGCACGTAGTAAGAGAGATGTATCAGACGGCAGAGACGATGCAGCCCTTATCTATTTACTCAGATGTAACACATGCAGCTCCGTGGAGTCAGGTTTGTTATCCTTTGAGGCCATGCGAGAGCTCTGTATCACACACAGATAAAAGCCCCAAGCTGTCTGAGGAGAAGCGTGTAAATCTTTTTACTGTACGTCGAGGCCCCAGTCTTTAAAAAACGCCTCCCCCCAGTTCTATTATTACAGAATTCATGTTTGTCAAGGCAGAAAATAATAGCTTTGAGATTGTTACGTTCAGCCATGAAAAATGTGGAAAAAAAAAGAAGAAGAAAAGCCCTGGTAAAATGTGCTGACTGTGGGCAGAGACATACTGTACGTCCAACAAGGGAGAGGGGACGCTTTGATTTGTGTCCCTCAATTTAGCGATCACATATCATAGAGGGTGTCGTGGTTGGGAGGCGTCGGGACGGGAGAATAAAGGGCAGAGGTGTAGCTGGATCCCCGAGGCAGCCCATTAAGCAAAGTTGAACATGGTTAACATTTCTGCAGTTACTCTAGTTTCAAATCCCTACGAAGTGCCTCGGGAAACGTTTTTCATGTGTGAATAAAAAGTTCAATTAACTCCAAGGCCTTGAGGTGTTGCTAGAAAAAAATAAATAAAACCCAAAAAGAATCGTCTAACCACCTCCGATGAAGTATGAAGCTAAATAAAAGTCCGTCTCTGGTAACGATAAGAACGTACAGGAGCAGAGACGTTAGCCTGCAGGAAGCTGGTCCCGAAAGTTGGCGAGCTCCCGCGAAGAGTTCCACTGAGGTTGAGAGATGTTCTGTAATTTCCGACCCCGAGCTAATCTGTACAGCATGCTGTGTGGTGAGAGCGCGACTTCTATTCGGGGAGGGTGAGGTGGGGGCAGTGGATGACGGATTCGTTGCATTTGAACTCCCTCATGTCTTCCTCGTCACGTCTGTAATTAAATATGTTCTCCCTGGGAGACAGTGGGGTTCTGAGTAATAAAAAGCCGGCTTTGTGAGCCTCCCCCCTCTCTTTCTCCCTCTCTTTCTGCTGTTTCAGTTTGTGTTTGTCGGCATAGTGACAAAACCCTAGACATGCTTTACATGCGTGCAAAGTAAACCTCTACATCTGCCATTAACTATATCAGCTCAAGCCATCTTGTCTAATCTCAACTACATGGCTTTAACAGATGCTGCCTTTCAAACAGATCGCGCACAAATAATCATTTATTATTTATATATTTAAAACAAACGGACGTGACTACTCAGATTTGTTTAGTTGCTCCTAAAGTAATTAGGTTTTAAGCTCCAGAACAACCTCTAATGACGCAGGCTTTTTGACGGGGTAATTAACATAAAAACCCTCCGTCGTGATTTTACTGGAAGCATTGTGGATCTCGTTGGCTCATAGAAGTCGGTTTGGGTAGTTTGTTTTTGATTTCTATGAACTAAAACGCATTAAACATTTTAAGGGCAGAGGGACAAACATGCTACGAAGATGAGAGACGGGTGAAAAACAAGTTAGTTATTATAGTTTGGCACACTCAGCACAACCGAGAGCTCCAGCGGTAAGAGGCAGTAACAAACAACTCAAAAAGGCAATCAGTGCAGGCTACTGTAAAACCCTGCCACAATTTGTGTGAAAAAAAATCCTGAGTCATGACTGAGCACTCAGACTGGAGGCACGAAGGTTGGGACTTTGTGCAAGTTAAGCTTAAACAAACACCCACAAACCTGCTTGCAGATCACAGAAAAGCAGACATCCCTTATGCAGAGTTTGCCCAAAAAGTTTTCTTCAAAGCAAGTCGTTAATGCGGTGAATGCAATCATATGCTGCAAAGAAGCACTTGGCATGTTGTCTTAAAAAAGTAAAAACTGCAGAAAAGCGGCAATACCTTGTCAGTCACTATTTTTTTGTTGGCTCACAATAAGGGGATTGAGATCTGGAGAAGTTGGACTCCACACGTCACAGCAAAATTCCACATTTCGGATCGATTTAAGGTTTCAGCTTCAAGTTTGTTCCAGGTCTCCATCAGATTAGCAATATGTCTTTCAACATCGCATCTTTCAAGTATCAATCTTAAAGAGCTCTATTTTGTCCTCTTTGGCGACACCTATGGAAATAAGTGGGAACTGCATGTGTTTCCAGTGTGGCAACGTCAGTTAGTTGTAGATTAGCTGAGCCCACTGTAAAGGTAACTGCAGACGATTTTAGAGTCTGTTGATCTTAGGAAACATTTTGAGATAACAGTTAAATCTAATAACAGAAAAAAAAAATTACAACATTTGGACAATACTTAAAACATTTGTACTTCTGTATAAACAGTACCTGAGTTGACTGATTATTAAGAGTTAATTTAGCTTATTCTCATTCTCCCAGCCTAACTGCAAAGCTAATAGGCAGTTTATGAGGTGATGTCGACTGCAAGAGCTGTGATTGGTCCATTTGGTAGCAGAGTGTTTCCGCTTTAGTATTTTCCGGCTGCTTCTCCATCTCCGCAAATTTCAAGTTGATTGTTTTGGACCAATAAAGATGGAGACAAAACATGGAGCAAGGGTTAACTGAGAAGGTTTGGAGGCTGACGAGCATGCAAGTGTAAATGGCTCACACCAACATTAGCTGCATGCTTAGGCTACGACATCGCAGTTGACTGGCGATGGTGCACAGACTTGACTGGGTCCACAACAGAACTGGACATAGTACTCTACTAAGCTAACTAATGTTAACTGTAAGAGAAAGAACAAGTGACATAACGTGACTCTTTAAAGCTGTTTTAGTCAAATGTTTCACCTCCATTGTTAGGACTAGCATAAAGGCATTCGGTTCACTGTTTAGTATCTTATTATTGGTCACTATCGTCTTCATTTACCACAGTCTTGCTTTCTTTTCTCCACTTTTTCTTTCTACTCTCAAGACTCATGCGCACGACATGTAACACAATTTAGTGTGCCAAGTTGTCCCGGGGTGTGGACCCTCCTACTGTCCTTAAATACCTAGCACATTGCCACTGCTGTAGTTTAAAGTATTTGTCAGCCCTCTGCTGCCCCCTACTGCAGCTGCTGGGCGCTGTTTGCTCCACAGACACCCATTTCCTAATGCTGTAAACGCATATTACTTACCTATCATCTCATCAGGGTGCCATAAACTCTACTTTGTCAACTAATCTGTTGATCTTTAAGCTTGCTGAATAATTAACAGTTTGGTTATTTTTCTACAAATGAGTTACACTATGAGGAATACTGGACCTGTGATACATGCCTTAACAATGAAAGCAAATTAAGGTGCAACAATGAGTGCCTTGCAGTACCCACCCATCCCTCCCTCCAGGCATATAAAGTATTACTGGCCATAAATCCAGTTTTATCGCTCCCGCATACCTGAGAATAGATGTCCTCTCTACAAAGCAGTATGAGGTGTCACAGTGCAAACACAAAACCGATAGTATCTCCTCCATGGCATGCATCCCTCTTACAGTATCTTTGTGATCAGGGCTGAGGGGTCGTTCTGTACCGGCCGTTTGTATCTCATATTTCATCCGTCTTTTCTAACGACACGAGAAGCAGCTGGTTTCTGATTCACTCCCATGCTTCACTGACTCAGGCTCTTTGTGATTCTCTTGTCAGCAGTTTCATACAATAGGTATAGTGATAATAACCATGTTAGGCTATTGTATTTCTCAAGCACAACATCATGTCTAGGATTTACATGTTCGACATCCTTGGGCATATAGAACTATGTCAGAGGAAATGATATTGCCATTTTCACAGCCGTTTCCAGGATCTTATTTCAGGCCTTAAATGTTCATCCTGTCTGCGTAAATGACCGTACGGTCTGTGCAGGGAAGTGGAATACATTCCTGCCCATGCTCATACCCTATCTCAACTTTCATCAGACTGGATAACGCACACCGGTTCCACTCTGCTGCCGTTGAGACTGCAGTTTCGACCGAAAATAAATAAAAAAATACAGCACGAGGAAAATGCAGTGTTTATCGTATCTGCCCCGATGCCTGCTGTGTCAGGACGTGGATCCCGTGTTTCTCTGTACACACAAGCTCGGGCCGTTTATCAAACTCGCTGTGATGGACTCGGGTTTGTGTTGTCAACCCAGCAAACGATCTGTGACTGAGGCGCACTCCGAGCGCCAAACACAAATCTGAAATCATGTTTATTATCTCTGCCTTGTGTTTTCCTTGAATCGACGGTTTGTGCAAACCTTTGTGTGACTGATGGATGAGTATTTAATTTTCTGAAACGTGCAGCAAAACAGATAAAAGTAGGATTTGTTTTTATCTCCAAGAAGAGTTATACTCATCTTTCGGACATGCTTATAGTAGATGCTTAGCTTGCCAATGACTCAAAATACTTTCACTATGGAATAATCCAAACTTTCTCCAACAAGAATGAGCTGGACGATTTTGGACTTCTTGAACCTTAGTAGTTTCAGCCTTGGGTTGAGTCAGGAGTGTGGAGTCCATTGAGAACCAAGAGAAAACAATATTTAATATTGCAGCACCATCACTGTGTTTCAATAAAAACATGAACATACACTGCACACAGTGCACAGCCATGTCTTTGTCCATAGAAACCCCCACTAAATTGGAAGTAGGTGGTAGTCAGGCAAAGGTCCACCAAAACACAACATGGTCTGGGTTGAGGTCGGTGCAAACTTTACTACTTTATTATTATGGCTTCTGGGCTGGGCATGCATGCAAACAGTGAGGAGACACTGCAGGATACAATAGTTTTGCCTGGATTAAGTGATGTTTCTGACTTATTTATCAGATTTCTGATAGTTATGAATGTAGAGCAGAGTATTGACAACTAATGGGGGCAGGGTGGTGTCCAGGTGTTTTGGCAATGCTTGATGTGACCCAGTGGATGCTGGGTCATAATGGGGAGTTCATAAATGCATGGGATGGCCTCTCCAGGGCACAACCGGTAACAAAGTTGTCAGTCAATGCCCTTCTAGCTTTCCAGTAGTTGTAGACAGTTAATTGTCTTCTTCTTGTGGTTGCGTCACAGAGAAGATTGCTCACTTTGGTGTGGTAATCTGTTGTTTTTAGAACCACTGTACATCTTAGAAAGCTGAGTGTTTACACTGGTAAGAGCTGCAGTTTCTTTCAGCCCTAGTTGTTCTGCCTCTGTGTCGGCCCAATTGTTGCTCCCGTTGGTGTTCTCTGTGGCTGTGTTGAGGTCTACCAGTGGAATCTTTTCTGGCGTTATGGCAAAGTTCATCCCCTTGGCTAAGACGTCTTTTTCCAGTTGAGTGAGCTTTTTGTCTGACAAGTTCTTCCCAGACTTCTGCTGGATATCCAGCTGTATTGGCAGTCCAGGTTGTATGTCATATATGGTATGCACATATACCATGAGTTTCAAGGGGTATGGTTACGTGCAGGCCACCACAACAAGTGGGACTGTAAAGTTAGCCCAATTAACAACATTTGCTCAGCACAGATTCCATTGGTAAGCCAACAGTCCAGTCAGTGACAGAGTCTGAACATCTCTAACATATGCCTACCATTCAGCATTTCATAGTGACTGAAATAAACGCCATTTTAAATTTCCCCTATAGGGGGGCAATAAAGGTTCATCTCATTTTGTGTCTAATGGTGAGTTTCTCTCACTGCTGATAAATGACCTGTGAAAAATTACATTTCTTCAGCGATGATATGAAGGATTCAGAACTATTTAACAAATCTACAGGAGCCAAGAGGAACAATATCAGTGACATATGGAGACACATGTATGCCTCAGCATGCAGAGAAAAGTCTTGTGCAGCCTTGTGCAGCAGAATCAATAAAACTGATTGATTCAGTTCCTGTTACCGCACAGGACAAACACACACATACATAAAAGATACACACAACTTCAACTATTATTGCCCGGCTTTGGTACACTTGTTGGAGCTGGATGTGAGATTAAGTATTAGAGAGTCATCCTCTTATACCACGACCAGAAAAATCGCTTCAGCCATAACCAATCTGGACGACAGAGCTTTAAATAATGTGCAACGTCTTTAGCGCTTTTTCACTTTGTGGAAACATTTTGGGGTGGGACTATTCCCAGTGTTCAACCTTTTAAGATGACAGGTTGAAAACCTCTGGTGGTTAGCATTACCGCAGCTTTGTGTCTGTAAAGGTTCTCAGGCGTCCAAGTCATGGTATATTCAAATTTTAAGCACAATCATGACCTTATTAGATACGTTAGACTAGGAATGGCCACACTATTTTGGATTGCGAGCTACTTTTACAATCACCAAGTCAAAATGATCTACCTATAAAATTATACTATGTAGATATGTGCCCAATGGAACAATACAGCTAAAAACACGTACATTTATATATGCAATATCATGGTCACTCCATGGAGTCAGCCAAGGTTGCATAGTCTGGACAGCAGCTGCTGGCTGCCAGCCTCAAGCAGACTGTCTTGGACCAGCACTTCCACTAATTTTTATAGCCCTTTTTTCATCGATATAAATTGGAAGGCTAACTACTCTTGCTCGCTATAGTTTTGCAGCAATTTACACCTTTGATCACAAAATGCTCGAAGAGATTTCTCAATCTTAGAGTGGTCTCCCGTTAATCTGTCATTGTTTTGTACGCTGTAACCGTAGTTATTGCACACATTGGATTATTTTTAAGAATATATTATTATCATAATAGTTCACGTTGTGCAATATTGTTTTAGGATTTAGGATTAAGTTGATTTCACAATTATTTTGTTAACCGCTCCTGCACTTTACTTACGCCCTTGTAGAGTAATTTACTTCCTACCTTTCTTATTTACAGTTTGGGGTGTGACGCTCTCCCTGTGCGCTGGTAATACGAGAAATGAAGTTTTGTATGTACTGTCCTGCTGTGTTGGTGTCAATTAAAAGAAGATTCAAACTCTAACCGGATTACTCCAATAGACCAAACAGTCTGCACAAGGCCATTACGAGGAACTAGGGCATGACATACGGCACGTCAACCAAGTGTCAAATGACAGTGAGAATAGATCATAGACTAATATTTACCCACATTACCATGGACGTATCAGCGTATTGGTCACCCCTGTGTTAGACAAAGGAACAATTCGTCTAAGAGAAATGATTATTTTGTCAAATTTAAAATAAAACTTCTTTGAGGCAATGAAAAGAAAGTGATATTTCGTTTTATAGGCTGAGAACTGGCAAGAGACTTTTAAATGAAAAGTATTTGAGTTCTTTTAAGGTGAGAACAAAGCCTTAAATAGAATCACTCTTTGTGCATGTGTAATTAAAAGTTTCACCCTGTCTTGTCTCTAATGAGTTACCAGGTTGTCTGATGCAAAGTATTTATTACACTGTATCTGCCGTGTGCCAACTCCAGCTCATTAAAAATGATTAAAAATGATTTTGTTCTGTTGCTTAACTACCTCTGACTGATAATCAGTCTGTACAGTAGTCGTGTTTCAAATTCACAGGGCTTCAGGGAAATCTTGAGAAATGTTGTAATCATTAACGTGTTTCTAATCTAATCAAGCTTTGCTGTTCCCGCGTGGACTAAACTATTTGAGTTTCATTGATTTAACTGTGACCTGGGCTGGTATGCGAATCACTCATAAGGTGTGGTTTTCTTTTTCTTGGCTTTAATGTAACTGCGTGTGGATCATTGTTTGAGTCCAACATCATTGCCAGATTATTCCTCCATTACTAAGACCAGTTCAGAGCGCTCTTTAATGGACACGTTTGGGCGACGGGCCAACACAGTCATTTTCAACTCTGTTGCACTGTGAAATGACTCACAATTAGCTCCATTGAGGTAACTGTCAGCGCACTAATCTCTGGCTTTTTTTTCTTCTTTTTTTTTAATTAAAGGAGAGCCTTTCTGGGTGTTTACACCAAAACATGATAAGATTCTTGGGAACGGTGGCCTTGTTGATGAGTGGGAGCTTTGTGTTTGATCCCCCTGAGGCTTCACAGCATATCAGAGACTCGATGGACCGTGTGGGAAGACAGGTCACCTGCATCATCCAAGCAAGCTCCCCTCTCCACCTCCATCCTATCCTCGTGAGGATGAGGGTGGTGGACAGATGAGTGTTGACTAAGTGATGCTGACTCGCCGTTCCTCGCCTACCTCTGTTTGTATGTGACTAAAAACGCTGCAGGTCTGTGTCCTTGAGTTCAACAAGCGTGATTCTAACTTACACTGCAGCGTTTTTACATTGTCATAGTAGTGCATTTACTTGCGTAAAATGGTGGAAATGCCCTGCGATGGACTGGTGACCTGTCCAGGGTGCCCCTGCCTTTCGCCCGGTGACAGCTGGGATAGACTCCAGCAGACCCCCGTGACCCTTAACAGGATTAAACGGGTATAGAAGATGAATGAATGAATGTAAATGGTGGAAATACTTCTACCAAAGACATCAGATATTTGAATACCACCACCATTAAGTTAAAAATAATCCATGTTACCTTGAAATAACCTTTAAGGTTGCTGCTGTATGCAGCTAGCAAGTTAAGCTAGCTAGCTACCACTGTTACTACATTAGCATAAGGCTTATTTAAAGTACTGCACCGTAACCTACGTACTGTATGTAGCCGACGCCGTCTGACTCGCTCTGTAAAAACATCACCCAAACACTCTGTGTCTTTTTTGCCAGTCAGGTTAATTTCTGTCTCTACTTCCTGCTTCACTTTCAACAACGGACGTCTGAAACTTTTGCCAAAATTTCACCAAAAACAAGTCGTACTAATGTTTGTATCTCTGAACCTCCTCAGTTAACCTTTCCTCCATGTGTTCCATCTTTATTGATCCAAAAGAATCAATTTGAAAATTGCAGAGATGGAGAAGGAGCCGGAAATACTATAGCACAAACACGTGACTACCGAGCGGACCAATCACAACTCGAGTGTTCTGCTTTTACACATTTTGACAATACATTACCTTTTAATGTATTGACCATGTTCACAAGTAAACTCCTCTCGTGGTATCATAACTTTCAGAGAGGCCAGAGTTCACGAGATTTGACGTTTTTGCTAACGTTTTCCGAATGCTGGAAGTGGATGGTAACACATTGTAATTTAAGCATAGAGTTTGCTTTCTAATTTTCTGATGTATCTGAGGAAAACGTTGACATTCCCTACAAATTTGTCCTTTTCATTATCCTTTAACATTTCCTACATTAAGTTTGTTAGCCTCGGCACCTTCTAGACTTTAACTGTAGCCTAGCAGCAACTTACAGTTGACATTACCACGTAGATGCCATGCACGACTTCCCATGTCATAACCACGAGCTGAAAAAACGAAATGTAATAAAAGTAAAAGCACAAATGAGGAAATTGATGATGGTCATATTCCATATACTTACGACGCCTGAGAAGAACAGGGCTATTTTTAACAATAAATCACCTTTGCTTTTCCATCAATGGCAATGATTTCTGACAATTTCTTTTAACCTTAATGTCTTTGCAAGGATGGAAAATGTGAAAAATGAAAACATGTTTTTAGTGCTTTAAGAGGTTATTTTGGGCCGAGGTGAAAAGTGAAATCTCATCATCCAGTGAGGAGGGTGGGGGAATGGATGCAGACGATGAACGGGTACACAGCATTATGAGGCAAATAGAAACTTGTGGGTGTTGTGTGAGGCTTGAGCAAAATAATGCATGTACAATGTTTGGAGGAGAGAAATGAAGAGAGGCGAGGGTGAAAGAAGAGAAATGCTGTGATGATAGAGGCGAGGTGGGGATAAAGAAAAGGAAGAGATGGCAAAAGGAAGGCTAACAAGTGGAGCGCTGTAATGCAGTGTTAATGCTAGCGATGAAAAAGCAACAGGATGAGGAGAATTTTCAATGGAAGCTACGAGGTGACGCCCAACACAGATGTGATGCGCTAAAAATCAAAGCTGTCTTCAGCTTATTTCAGCGCTCCAAAGACTTGTCAACCAATCATCGTGTTTTTGTTTGATCCCCAACGTAGGTGGCTGCACTTTGTGGCCAAAGAGCGGTGTGAAGAGAAAAGTAAGAAAGGATGAGGGAATGACTGAGAGCGTTAGGAAGAAGAGGATGAGAGGACGGTTCTGCAGCAGACAGGTTGGATGGTTAGCTGTCAGATTAGCTTACTGCCTTCAGAGTGTCTTTGTGAGGGCAGCTGGTGGAGGGGTTGAGACTGGGCCTGTACCTGTGACTCACTGGCCACAGGTGTCAATCAAACTCGACCCGGCTGCCAGAGGAATGTGGTAAACAAGCCGGTGTGGTCCCCGAGACCCGGAGCAAGGAGCATCCACCAGAGCAGACTACGTGACGGCTGAATCAGGCTTTCAGCAACACCTGGACGAGAGGAGGGTTGAAAATACACCCCTATATCGCTGCCTCTGCTTTGTGTTACTTCTAGGAGCTGTAATCGTACGCCAGGTCCTGCTGCCCGGAGGCGATGTGAGCAGAGGTTATTGTTCAGTCATCTACCAGTGCACTTTTCTTCCTTCTCAGGTTCCACTTGAGCACTTTCATTTGTCGAGTGAGAGAGGTTTTTTTTTTTTTTTTCCTCTTCGTTCACAAACCACATTTCTGCAGGTGTAAAAAAACACAGAGCCAAGATGGACCTGCGTGAAAAACAAGTCTCTTAATTCATTTTTTCACCTTTGATGGTTTAAGGAAGTTGTCAGTATTTTTTAATATGTACTGTTTCAATGTATTCACAAAGAAATGCTCAGATAATTATCTGTTGGTTCAATGGGGCAGAGTTTGCAGTTACATAATATTGCATTAATTATGTTTTTTTTTTGTTTAATTACTTTGAACATCTTTATTATGAATTAAATAATAAGGAATAAATTGCAATTAATTGCAAAGTGGCAATATTTCCCTGTCACTGGCAGTTACCAAAAATTGAGCTGTTTGTATCTGTGAAGTATGGCAGCTCTTAGAAGTATAACGTCCCGAAGAGACGTTTTGAAGCTCAGTGTGACATCTCTGGTCGCCGCCATCTTGAAATGCCTCACTCCACTTTACTCCTGGCTAAAGGCTAACAGCTTCTGGCACCCTGGGCCACGAGAACAAAATGACGTCACTGGCCGCCATCTCTGTAAAATATGGCAGCTCTTAGAAGCATAAACGTCACCCATAGGATTCCTGAAGAGCCATTTTGAAGCTCAGCGTGACATCTCTGGTCGCCGCCATCTTGAAATGCCTCACTCCACTTTACTCCTGGCTAAAGTTCTAACAGCTTCTTCTCAACGCATCAGCCAGGCAGAACTTGTCTCATGGTGTCCGGTTACTATTCTGGGACTGGTCAGAAATTGGAAGTGGGTGTGGTTAAAGTGGATAAGCGGAAATGCTAGCCACTCTGTTAGCTCCCAGATCCACGGCAATACCGCCATCACGGATACTTCTGCTTCCTAGCAATCACCCCAAAAAACCCCAAACATTAACTTAACATGGCTAAACAATTTATCAGACCATTGTTAAGAAGCAGACCATATATAACTGAATAATCCAGGAGCGAGCCATATTCAAAGAATAACTTCCACACGGTAACGCCAGCCAGGAGCCCACAGGAACAACCGAACACCGCACATGCTACGGTTAAGAATTGTATCGATTACCAACTTCCGGTTTCCTGACCATCTGACTTCCTGGCTGACGCCAACATTGAGCACTAGGGGGCAGCAAGAAGTCTTGCTGTTCATTTATGCTGTGAAGTTGGACATTTTAACATGGAGGTCTATGGAGAATGTCTCAATTTTGGAGAGAGCCTCAAGTGGAGATTTGAGGAATTGCAACCTGGAATCTGGGCAGGCTTCATTTTTTAGTCATGGAAGCTGCAGCTTGCAAAACGCTAGACCAGATTTTCAGCTTAACTCCATTTTCTCAATTTATGCTGGAGAACGAACAACAGGAAACACTCAACTATTCTGCTTATCAACGAATCAGCCCTCAATTATTCTTTTTTCTTCAAATAAGCGAAACTTGCTCTCTCTGTAATGCACGGCAGTGAATTGAATATCCCCGTACAGGTGTTTGCTCACCTGATAAAAGCAGACCCAGCTTGAGTGGAATCCAGATAAAAGGCTTCCCCGCCTCTCCACAGTTTGATTCCCACAGAAGGAGGAATCACACCTGCAGACTTTCATCCTTTGTCTGCATGCACACGTAGACTGAATCAACTATGCCCGTCTGTGTTTGCAGCTCTGACGGCGTATGTGAGCACGTCTCCTAATGTGTTAATGGCAGCACATGGGAGAAAAGAAAAGGAAATCCAATTTAGATTTACCCTGCAGTCTTCTGCCATCCTGTCTGTATTTCATTCAAGCTGTTCAAATATTTCCATTCAGCATGAGGTAAGATTATGAATCGCGATTATGACGGATTTTGAAGCGCGCTCAATAAGTTAATTTGTCACTTTGCCAAGATCTATATGGCTTTGGCCGCTGACAGCGCGTGGGGTTTTTATGTGGGTTTATTTTATGAGCGCTTTGGCACACGGTGGTGTTTTTATTTGTTTGCAAACTCTTTATGAGTCAAGAATTCTGCCGCCTTGGCCCAAACTCCTTAAAAGCAGTTTAATTATCAGTGTAGTTTGATAAAGTAAAGATTAAACACTTGGGCAGTTAATCACCTTTTTCTTCCTCACTACATCTTGGACTAGATTAATATTGTGTTTGTATAGTTAATATTGTACTGCAATATGAGGAGTATGTGTTTTGGATGAGTGTGAAGATTTCCAACTCTTTTCTATCACCTAGTATCTAATTTTGTAAGGTATGACAGGTGTGGTTTTGCCCATGCACAATAATAATGAGATAATATTATCAGTAATGGTAAAAAATACACAGCCTGGCTCAGTTAAATCCAGGTCAGCACCTGGATTTAACTAAGCAAATAGGTGCAAGCCTCCTATTGGATAATTACTGCATGGGTGGTTATCTCTCAGCTGGCAGCAAGTTATTTAAACCCAACTGATGCAATGAGTAGCTTCTCATTTCTTCAACAACCATGTCTAAAGACACATCCTGTGGTCGTCTGTTTGAGAAGGGTCAAATCATTGCCATGCATCAAGCAGAGAAAACATCTAAGGAGATTGAAGAAACTACTAAAACTGGGTTAAGAACTGTCCAAGGCATTATTAGAAACTGGAAGGAGAGCGGAGAGGCATCATCCTCAAGGATTTAATGTGGTCGGAAAAAAATCCTGATTGAACAAATCGAAAAACAACAACAGTAGAACTCAGGGCTATGTTTAATAGTGAAAGTAAGAACATTTCCACACGTACAATGTGAAGGGAACTCAATGGATTGGGACTGAACAGCTGTGTAGCCTTAAGAAAACCACTAATCAGTGAGGATAACTGGAAATAAAGGCTTCAGTTTGCTAGGGAGCATAAAGATTGGACTCTGGAGCAATGGAAGAAGGTCATGTGGTCTGATGAGTCCAGATTTACCCTGTTCCAGAGTGATGGGGGCATCAGGGTAAGAAGAGAGGCAGATGAAGTGATGCAGCCATCATGCCTAGTGTCTACTGTACAAGCCTGTGCTATGGGGCAGTGCTATGATCTGGGTCTAGGTTCATTAGCTGACTACCTGAATATACTGAATGAGCAGCTTATTCCATCAATGGATCATATTCCAAGATGACAATGTCAGGATTCATGGGGCTCAGATTGTCAAAGAGTGGTTCAGGGAGCATGAGATGAATTGTTCCAGACCTTAACCCCATTGAGAATCTTTGGGATGAAGGAGCAGTGGATGGAAACACATCTGGTGACATTGGAGAAGCTTCTGGAAACAATGCCACAGAGAATGTGTGCTGTAATCAAAGCTAAAGGCGGTCCAACAACCTTTTTTTGGTGGTGACTTTTTTCAGTGTACTACCCATATCCAAAGCAGTGCCAAAGAATAACTGCATTTCACATCCCGAAATGGGTCTATTATAAAACACATTATTGCAGAAATACGTAGATATCTAAACAATAATACTTCACATGCTGTGATGTAACACGCTGGTATATACAGGCGTACGGATCACATGCCTTTCTATGCACTCTAAGTAGCTGGACTAGACTAATGTTAAATAAAGTCGTGGACTGCCGGCCAACTTTGGATTTAAAACGCTTCCATTAAGCATGCTTACATTGCTATAAATATTTGATTCAGTATTCAAAATAAAATGAATGTCCAGCCAATGGAGTTCTGTGCAAGATTAAACAGGAGCGCAACGGATTAATGTGTACTGACAGTTTTGTTTCTCGCTGCATAAATAGAGGCATTTTTTTAGAAATAGCACACAAACTCAAAAACTAAGCAGGATCTTTGAACAAGACTTGCTTTAATTTTACCATTTGTGTATTGTCTTTCTTTCTTCGTATCTCCGGCCCCGTTATGCACCATCTCACAACACTACTGTGGCGTTAACCTTGCTTGCTGACAGGTCGCTGATTATTAAGGCCGTGCCGTACATAGCCACAGACCTGACATCAGACCCTGCAGAAGTTTTAATTCAGCACTCAGCGCTATCTAATCTCTGTGAAGCAGTTCAAACAGTCCATTCAGCCAGAGCCGGAGAAACACTCGGCGCTCTCTGTGTTTCCTGCAACAGTAAAGAGATGGCACTAAGTGCTCAGCGTGGAGGGAGGGATCAATACTTAAGTAAAGCGCAGCAGCTGTCCTGACAGCCCGTCTTCCCTCCGCGATGCCTAATGCAGCAGCGATGAAAATCAAAACATCAGCTGCAAGGACTCATGTCTGCCTCACAGCCGTTTCTGTCATTCCAAACATTTTGACAAATGACACGTTTTTTTGTTGTTTTTTTTTAAAAAAAGAAAAAAAAATCTACTCAAAGCATTTTGTTACAGCTGCCTCGGAGCTGCAGCTGTATGAAAAGGAAATCTTCACGCTGACAAATGGAGACGGCTCACAAATGCCTTGTTTTCAATACGGAACTACTCAGCGGGGTCGGGTCATCATCAATCACCAGACAGGAGTTAAAAAGAAACGTCTGTAGTTTCCAGCAAGGACACATGTGTAACTATGATGAACCCAAACGAAGAGATTTGTTGTAGAGACGTTTTTACATCAAAAAAAAAGCTTTGTTTCAAAATGTTGTTTCATCTGTTATGGAAAAAGGCGATGAAAAAGGAGATCATGAAGACAATTTGAATTCATCCTCTGAAGACTGATGCTGCCTCCAAAAGGAACTCATGAGCTCAGTGGTTCCGACACTGGATGCTTGGTGTTCAAGGGGCATCACAGCTGTAAATCATGACAACATCGCTGCGAGGCGACTGTTGGAGCATCCAAGACGCTCAGGCTAAAAACACGTACACGCAGAAAGAGGCTAGCAGCTATGTGGAGACAAATACACTGAGTTGAAGCGATCACATGCGTCTCAGGGTGGGCAGGTACCTAATCTAACTAATATCAACTATAAACTGTACGAAATATGGAACGACAAGTCTCTGCTTCCTCCGTCAATCTGACGCTAGTATCACGGGGATATGGGCGGCGCCATCTTGCCAGTTTGGAGCCTTGCTTTCATGGTCTTACAGGACTGCTTCGAGGATCAGTTGTCGTGGCAACTGTTTCTCATCATGACGTCACGTCCTGTTTCCATAGCATCAGATAACTAAAACGAAACCTTTTCAGAAAAACTGACACTTGGACATACGTCAGCATTATAACAACAACCTAAAATTAACATAAACTATCCTTGAACATTTTTCATATGATGAGTGTTTTAGTGTTTTAGTTCGGCCCAAGTCCCATCCACTAACATGGAGGAGGCGGAGCTTATCATCTATACTGTAACCCGCCACCAGGGGGAGCTCTACTTGATTTGGCTTCACTGTTCTATCGTCCATCTTTTCTATACAGTCTATGATCTCAACTTTGAGAGGAGGACCGTCGGGAGCAGCTTAATTTACGTACTATATGACACAAACAGAGAGCTCCCCAACCATTTACCACAGGGAAACACTGTCCACGACTTTGGTTCCCACCACATCATCCACCAAGCTGATTGCTAAACTAGAAGCGGCAGGTGGCGCGTCAGATAGCTAGCTACGTCCGAACACTAGTAATATGTTTAGGTTGCGCTTGTGTCACTGAGAAACATTCGGGGTTACCAAGGCAACATGGTGATAAACAGAAGTAAGATAAGAAACGCATAATGTGAAAATTGTGAAGGTTTTATATACAATGAGAACATCATGAATGTCATTTACACTGACTACGCCGTTGCACTTACATGACTGCCTCAAATGAAACGATAAATAAGTCAATTTATACTGTACTGTACTGTACTGTATATTAGCAGACTGTCCACCTACACCATTTCTCAACGGCAGAACTTAACTGTAACAGTGGGGAGTTGTGAATTCAAGAAAATGTGGACTTTTTGTGTGAGCAGTGACCCACTTGTATGGCAGTATAAGTATAATATATATATTCTTTTATTGTTGCATACAAAAGTGACCGCTTTGGCAGTGCTAGGGGTTGGAGCGGCAGCCACTTTGGTCCAGACTGAAATAAATGAGAGTAAATGAGAATTTCAGCATGCTAAGATTAGGCTTTAATTCAGATTCAAAGGAAGGTTGTGGCTGAATACAGCGTCAAGGACGATTTCCAGATATGCTACCGCCCGTACACGGCTGTGCGTTTGACCAGTGAGTTTGCCTCTTCTGAGATTTCTAATTTGACCTGCCTTGTATCTTAGTCATGTAACACTGTCGCTCATGTAACCTCGACTGGAAACTTATCTGTGAGAAAAGGGAACAGAAATCACAGAAGCTGAAATTCTGCAGCCTGAGAGAGAACAAAGGGTGAGGAAAAAAGAGAACTAAACCTCTCTATTGTTCAAATTCATCTTAGCTGGTGAATTTCTGAGTTTCTGAACTGAGAGTGCAGTACATGAGGTTTTTTTTTGTTGGTTTTTTTTCTCTCTAGGCATATCGGTTTAAGACTAAGATATGATGACTCTGGGTAGGAGGAACATCCTTTTTTTCCTGTGCGATAAATAATGCTCAGTTATCTTGCTTCCATTTCTTGCTGCGTTTGTTAGAAGTTGGTGGGAACGACTCAATGTGGAAGCGGTCGAACTGAGGTAAGTACATTTACACACAGTTTGCCACTTCACTTTCACTACAACTATATTAAATTAGTTATACTATTAAAGTACGCTCACACATTATTATATGTCTCCGATGGATTATGGATCAGTTTCAGAAACTATTCAGGTTCCATTTTATTTTATTTGACTAGATCTTCACTTACAGTCTTCTCCAAAAGTATTGGAGCAGTGACATCAAAAGAAGAATACGAGGCACGAGATCAACATTTCAGCTTTTATTTCCAGGTATTTACACCTGGATCTGATACACAACATAGGAAGTATCATTATTTGTAATGGAACACCAAATTTTTAAGTGACCAGACCAGTCACCAGACTTTTGCTTTCTTCTTTTGTGATGCTTTTCCAAGCTTGCTTTGCAGCTTCTTCCCATTGTCGTTGTTGTTCGTTTTGGGGGGTTGCTTCTCTTCTGCAGGTAAAATGCATGCTCTATAGGGTTTAAGTCTGGAGACCGTCTGAAACCCATCCACTTGTTGCGCCTTTGTTGTTTTGGCAGTGTTTTTTGGGGTCATTATCTTGCTGCATGATGATGGATCTCCCAATCAGTTTGGTTGCATCCTTTCGTTCTCCCAACTTTAGCCTTTCCATCGCTTTGGTGTCGTGAGTCCATGAAACTTTGTCCCAAAATGTCTGGGGATGTCTCGTCTCTGTACCTTTTGGCAAATTCCATCCTGGCCTTCCTGTTCTTCTTGCGTCTTCTGGTGTAGCCTCTCTACTTTACTTGGCGAAGCCTTATTCTGTGATTAGCAGATTGTGATACCTTCAGTCCTGCCCTCTGGAGGTTGCAGCTGATGCCACCAACAGCTGTTTTAGGGTCTTTATTTACAGCTCTCACAGTGTTTCTGTCGTCAACTGCTGTTGTTTTCCTTGGTCGTCTGTTACTTAGCACACCGGTGGTTTCTTTGTTCTTCAGGACGTTCCAAATGGTTGTACTGGCTGTGGTCAGTGTTTGTGCAATGGCTCTGATTGATTTTCTCTCTCCTCTCTGTTTCACAATTGCTTGTTTTTCACCCACAGACAGCTCTCCGGTTTTCATGTTGGTTACACCTCTAAGTATAAATGCAGTCTGCACAGGCAAAACCCAAATCAGAAAGTGAGGAGCGTAGCCATCCAGTGCTATTGTTGTAAGCTTTGTATCAGATCCAGGTGTAAATACCTGGAAAGAAACCCAAATCTTTTCAGTCTACAGCAAAAATAAAGGAATTTGCCTCACTGCTGCAGTACTTTTATTTTTTAACCATCTTCACCTTTTAACGTGCACCTGACCTGTTGTGACCGGTTTAGCAGTTACATTCCATTTTGTATTGGGTTAGGCAAAAATAAAAGCAAACATTTGTCAGGAACAAATGCAAAAAGAACGCTGCATATGGTGCATAGTTATAGGTACCAGTTTGAATTTGTATTTATTTCTTTTTTCAAAGGACTATTTGTGTTTCATTCCTAAAAACCTAACACCGATTGCGTCTTTTCAGTCTCAGCCAAACAGGAAATAAAACTACAACACCATGGATACGATGGAAATAGATGACAGCATGTATATTAGCAGGAGCCTCGTTACTCCAGGTACAGTACCATCGGGCAAACACACACAAACACATGAAGCATCATGTTGACAGCAAATAAAACTCATAAAATACTCATTCCCTGCAGGACTGACCTGCTGATATGCTAATAAACAACATTTAGTGATGACTCCATCCATATTTTATTTCATATATGTATCCTTTCTATGCATATAGTGTATGGATGGCCTTTATTTCTATATTTTCTTTTATTTATTTTTTATTTTATTTTGTTATATTTATCTTTTATTTTGTTTTATTTATTTTATTAATTTATTATATTATACTTTATTATTATTATTTTTAAATTTATATATTTTATATATTTGTTTTTTTTCCATGTACAACTGTGCTGCTGTGACCAAGCGATTTCCTTTGTTTCATTAAAGTCTAAAATATAATTAAGACATATTTGCAAAGACGAAACAGAAAAAGCAGGTTTTTAGTCTAATCACTTGATTTTAATTATTTAATGAGAAAAAACAAATTGGACATGGTTAAAAGCTACTAATGCAGAAAATCCAGAAAAGGAACGTAGAAAATCGTTTTTTTTGTTTGTAATTACACAAACTGCAGGGGACTCATTTACGTGATTTCTTACTTTTGTTTCAGTGGATTTCGGCGGCAAAAAGCCCTCCAGATGTGCGACTGTGTGTCTCGGATTGCTGTGCGCTGCCCTGCTGGCTGGCAACATAGGACAGGTCGTCTTCTGTGAGTCATTAGTCTGCCGTCACTAAAGCCATAAATGATTTATTTGAGTCATTGTCACGTTGAAACCAAACAAATGGAAACGTTTTACTTCAGGGAAGGGTTTATCTTTTTATTTTGTCCTTTGACAGACAAGCTAATCAGCCGCTGTGCGTCATCGGACTCGACAGCGGCCAATTACAACACTCAAGAGAAGAGCCTCCAGAATGACACTGAAGTCCTGACGCCGGAGAGAGAGCGGCTGCAGGGCAGTTGTGATGCTTTGACCGCAGAGAAAAAACGTCTGCAGGCCACGCTGAGTGAGCTCGCTAAAGAAAAAGACGAGCTGCAGCGAAACTACAGCTCGACTGCAAATGAAAGGGATGAATTCAGCGCCAGTTTGAACGGCGTGAAACATGAGAGGGACCAGCTAAGAGAAAGCTACAACACCTTAAAACAAGAGCGCGACCGATTGCAGGCGAGCTATGGTGACATGCAGAGGAGCCTGAAAGGGTTGCAGAATGATCGCGAGAACCTGACGGCAGGCAAAGAGCAGCTACAGGCCGATTACAGTAACGTGCAAAGAGAAATGGGGGAATTACAAACTCGCTTTGCTGAACTCGTAGAGAAAAAAGTTGAGGTAGAGAGCAATTACTCATCACTGAAGAGGAACAGGGACCAGCTGCAAAGAAGCTACGATACGCTGAGTATGAGAATGAATCAGATTGAGGGCAGCTACAATTCACTGTGGACAGACAAAGACCGGCTACAGGGCAGGTACAATGCTCTGAGGAGGGAAAAGGTGCAACTAGAAACCAACTGTAGCCAAGTGGCAGCAGTTAGAGACCAGCAGCAAAAGAGTCTCGACAAGATGGCCGCTAAAGTGAGAGGTAAACATGTCGGTTCTCCCACAGGCTGAAGTCAGACGTTTTGTAGGATTCTCTTTGTCATATTTGGTGTTTTCGATTTGCAGGCATGCTCTGTCAGGCAAACTGGACGAAGTTCGACACCAGCTGCTACTTAGCTTCAACCGAGAAGAAGAACTGGACGGCGAGCCGGCAAGCCTGCGTGGCTCAGGGAGCAGATCTGATCATCATAGACAGCTTTGGTGAACAGGTGAGAAACGCAGACTGAGCTAAGGTCTGATGCTCTACAACCATGAGGATGCTTCAGCACTATACACCAATCAGCCACAACATTAAAACCAACATTGACCATCTTGTAAAAGTCCAGTGTTCTCCTGGGAAACTTCTGGACCTGGCATTCACTGGTGTGGATGTTAGTTAGACATGTAGCACCCACCTAGACCAGACCAGGCACCCCCACCCCATTGTAGCTTTAGAAACAACTAAAAAAAACTAAAAAAAATATGAAGAACATCTCAAGGTGTTTACCTGGCCTCCAGATTCACTAGATACCAAACTATTCAAGTATCTGTGGGATGATCCACAGAGGGCCCACCCCTCAAAGACCCCAACTTACTTTGTAAGCTAAGAAGACGTCAGAAAATCCAGACTTGCACATGTTTTAAGTATTTTTTTGTCTCATCTGTTTGTTCACCTCCAACAGGTCTTTGTTAACGGGTTACTGGACAAAGGAGTAAACGCCTGGATTGGCCTGACAGACAGTTCTGAGGAGGGGTCTTGGAAGTGGGTAGATGGGACACCGGTCACCACGGAGTAAGTTTAAATTTGAATTTGCCCTTATTGTGCATGTTAACACCCAATGCACACGCATATTAAAAATAGAAACTTATAAATACATAGATGCAGTGTGCATTTATTAAAAAGTTCCATCTTTATGAAAAAGTAGATCGCATATCTGGCCCAAGTCCCGCCCACTAACTTGGAGTGGGTGGAGCTTATGACCTATACTGCAGCCAGCCACCAAGGGGAGCTCTACTTGCCTTGGCTTCACTTTGGCAGTTCCATAGTCCATCTTTATGCTGTCTATGGTCTAAAAACCCACTGCTGTTTCCATGAACAGCTGTTTGTCATTTACGCATCATGACTTAGGGAAATGATAAATATCTTGGAACAAGCTGTGAAGATCATTGTTTGTAAATCAACACACATTCTCTGAGATAACTCAAGAATGTGTGCTCTGATTATGACATAGATGTGAACTGAAACTTCTCCAGGCTGTAATCCTAGTTTGTTGATGACAGACGCCTCCAGATAGAAATCCTGCAGGAACTTAACTCTGACTCAGTCTGTTTTGGTTTCAAAAACACAGAAAGCAAGCTTTTCTAAATGCATTTTTTGCAACTCAAAAGATCTGGATCTCCAGATCAGGAGGTGATGTACTGTATTGTCCAACTGAGACCTTGCACAGCGAAGAACACGATTGCATCGGGATTCATTATCTTGTGTGAATGCGCCTGGGAGCGTGCAGAGGTGGCGATGGGGGCGGCTTAAAAATTCCACGATTGCAGGCAGGCTCGACAGTTGTACAATTTCTATGCAAATGTGGCGTGAATCAGAGTTACAGTCCCTTCAATTACAGTTGAGGTCAGAGGAAACAGGTCCAGAGTGGCTGGGAAACAAAACTGAACGCTGTACACAGTGAATGAAAATAGTTTTCTGTCATCCTGTGCGTCAGGTACTGGCAGCGTGGGCAGCCCAACGACTACCACGGGAACCAGGACTGTGGAGAATACGTCCAAGTGTCAGGATCGGACGGGGGGAAATGGAACGACGACGGCTGTTTCGCTGAGCAGTCGTGGATCTGTGAGAATTGAAATGATTTCTGCTGCTAACTAAAAGGTTTGTGGTGTTTCTAACGCTGGCAAACGCCATAGATACGGACATTTCTGTTAAATAAGCAGATACTGCTGTTTATTTTCACTCAGTATCCTCAATTTTTTTGTCCCGCAGCATCTTAAATTCACCAGAACACAAATGGTGTATTATTATTTGTAAAAAGTTACAGTGCCCTAGTCTCAAAGACAAAAAATGCCATTTGGATTTCATGTAGGGGCGTATTTAAACCATAGACTGTATAAAAAATGTACAACATGTCTTCACTTCCTGCCATTGGTCAAACTGACGCTAGTACCCACACTTCCTCTAGATTCACACTGTGCCCTTCTCTACCTCCACCGACATGATGATGATGATAACTAACTAAAATTAAACTTCTCCAAAAAAATGGACACTAAACTACCTAAAACGACAGAAACCATCCTGATTTTTTTTTTTTTTATATTTGACGTGTATTTTACAGTAGTGTTTTAGTTCTGTCCAAGTCCCGCCCACTAACATGGTGTGGGTGGACCTTTTGATCTATACTCCAGCCAGCCACCAGGGGGAGCTCTACTTGATTTGTCGTCACTTTAGGGGAGCTGTCATGGCGTCCACTTTTTATACAGCCTATGGTTTCAACCGGTACTGAGAAATAAAATAACGACTTTGCATGCAACTTAATAATCCGACAGCCTATCAGAGCCGTTTACTCGTCTCTCCATCATCGCATTAACCCAGCAAAATAGTCTGATTGGGTTTGCAGATCATTTTCCAACTCTAGATCAACTTTTTGTGGCAAAATTTTTGATCGTGAGTGAAGCTGAGGGCTGACTTCCAGGCTGGTTTAACTTTTACTGGAATGTGATAGTATACAAACTGAGTTGGCTTTTACTGACATTCACTAATGGAACAAGTGTGCTTGGATTTAAATGATAATGATGATTGCCGATATTGTTTTTGACTTATTTTTCCATTTTTTTCTTTCTTTTTTTTCTGCTTTCATGATTTTATCACAGTTGAGATTGATATTTCTGATATATCCAGTTCTTACCGATGATTCTTTGCTTGAATTGATTATCTGAAAACGGAAACAAATTACAGTGTTGGGAAGACAACGCATGTGTGCAACACGTTCTCATGCTATTAATTATTTACTCTACTTCTACAGGATTGATTAAAGTGTGCTGGTGAAATACTTTCCCCCGACACAAACTAATTTCTCTCTGTGTTTCCCAGGGAAATGCATTCCTCGTGTTTGGGGTGCGAGTGCAATTAGCTGGCACAGTCGAATCAATTATTTAATTTCTTTCCCCGTGCGGCTGCCGTATACTGTATGTTTAGCGTAAAGGTGGTGAGAAGAAGTTCCCTGAAAATAATGGAATACAGCATTTAAAAATGTGTATTTGTTGATATGAAAGAGAATCATCTCTGATACTCAGATACGTCCTGTAAGAAGCAGGTTGAGCTGCAGATGTTTGATGTACAGTGAATAAAACCTCTTTAAAATCATCTTGGATTTTCCTTTTTTTACCACGTTACTCATACTCACCTGAGTCATGGGTGGACATGCAGATGTCAGAAGCAGGTAAAAATAATCCGCTCTGACAAATGTGTTAACACTTCCTGGACCCATTTTTTTGCAAAATGGGCCTCTGTTGCCTAGAAACATTTCCTTTCCCCTGTGCCAGGTGCAGACTCGCAGCAATCGGGATACATTTTGACATCAAGCCTGCACACGGGCGGGGCGGGAGAAGGCAAAGGGAAAGCTGTCCCTCTGGAAGACCTGAGCTCCATTTGTGGATTTCGATAGAAAACAGTACAGCTATAATCTAGGCGCACAGTCGCTGTGTATTTGTGGGCAGGGAAACCGGCAAGGAACCATGCCCTGCACACATGGGTGGATAACTAGAGCAGCAGTGTTAAGCTCTGCGTGACAGTGAAGCCCCTCACCAGCAGGTGATTGAAAACTCCATCTGTGGAGTATGTCCACGTCTAGAAGAGCAGAGCCGGCTGCCTTCATGAGGAAAACATTGCATTCTTAACAGAAAACCATGCTTTTTGGAGTCGTGCACGTGCAAATACTTCCTCCCAGTCAGAACACATTGTTTAGATGCAGCTTTAAACTGTAAGTCTATTGAGATGTATGCTGTTCTGCAGGGCTCTGGCATTCTTTCAGGGTCTGTGCCTGGGAGCCAGACAGATAACTGAGGAGCTAAGAGTGAAAAATGTGACCTCCGGCAGATAAGAAGTATAAAACAGATCTACACTGTGTAGATCGTTTGCCACTCTCGGTGCTTATCTGCGCCGTGGGCCCATCTGCAGACGGCGAATTAAACAATTCATTTCCAAGAGAAAGTTTCCACTACACAAGCACGGCGCGTGTGCACAGATATGATCTTAAAGAGGCTGCACGCGCGATTTAAGAACTTCTGTGGCATTTAGCAACGCAACAGCTGCTGTGAAATGACAACGCTTTACTGTATAAAAGACGCAGAAGGGAATTGTTCACTCATTTCAATTTTTTCACAGATTTCTGTCAAATTACGCGAGCGCACGTTTCATGCATGCTGCTTTTTCTCATTTCCCTCTTTCTGATTTGAGTGAGAACAAATGTAGAGAACAAAAAAAAATCAAACATGCATCCTATGACCATGTTGTTGTTTTTTTCTTTATCTTAAGGCCATGACACAACAAATGGTGTTGGTCCTTCAGCGAGCTTTTGGGACCTTGTTGTTGAGCAGTTTGTCCTCCGCGAATTGCAGGCGCTAGTCGGACCCTGTCTCATTTTTTTAAACGTTTAAATGTGCAAACGTTTTCACAATGTCACAATCGCCTGGAACGAACAAACTGTAGAGTCTACAGTTATCAAACACACGGCCCCGCCAGAGGGTCTAATCTGGCTCTCAGCATGAATTTGCAAAGTGTGAAAATTACATGGAAGACTGCAATTTTTCAATGAAAATAACTTACATTCCTAATTTGTCTGCTGTTTTAGTAAGAAGTGGACAGAACGCTTAGACTCAGAGTTAGATAAACTTTATTGATCCACAAGGGACATTGCTTGGTCACAGTAGCTTAGTTGTACATAAAAAAAACTCTCTTAAGAACCTCAGATACAAAGAAAAGATTAAATAAATAAAACAGAACTAAAAAATAAGTAGAATAAAATCTAGTAAGTTAAAATAGAAATAGTATAAGCAAAAATGTACGAATTAGCATATTAGCATATGAACAAATACAAGAAATAGAGAAGGAAGAATATAAATTATATATACAGGGTAAGGTGTAAGCTGCAGTAGTGTCCATTAACATTAATAATCAGCATAGGTCAGCAGAAAGCAATGTGCACAAATTGCACGATTCATGTTGATAAAAGAGTAAAAACAGAAAAAGCAGGACCGCTTCCATTTGGTCCAAGTCCCGCCCACTAACATGGAGGAGGTGGAGCTTATGACCTATACTGAAGTCAGCCACCAGGGGGAGCTGTACTTGCTTTGGCTTCACTTTTGAGGAGCTGTTCCATCTTCTATCTTTATAAAGGCTATGATCTATGCCCACCACCGCTGTTTCAGAATCATGAACAGCTGTTTGTCATGACTTGGGGAGATGATAAATATCTTGGAACAAGTTGTGAAGTTCATTGTTTGTAAATCAAAGCACATTCTCTGAGAAAACTCAAGATTTTGTGTGTGCACAAATTGCACTTATTTTTGTTAAGGAATTGTTTAATCTTCTATTTTGAAGGACAGTTTATTAAATGTTAACATTCTCCTAATTCACTTCTTTAGCTCTGCACGACAGTTCTCTTCCTAGCTTCTTGGCATCCCAGCTGATAGCAGCTAATATTTCCCCTTTTCGAATAGCGAGCACAGACGACTGGCACCTGTTGGTGTGGAGAGCGATTTCCATTCACGCAATTGCAGAACATGTACTAACTGGTTGTTTGCTGCAGTCTTTGATGATGTGTTCTGCACGGTGTAACCTTTCAATCGCCGCCACAGTCGACCTAAACCTTTGTCTTGGTTATCTTTCGACTTTCTAGGAAGTCAGAGCTGAAAACATCTGGGAACAACCAAATGTTCAGACGTAAGAAGACACATGAACAACACTACGAATATTAAATGGGCTTCTCTTTTTTTTCTTCTTTTAATTGCAACTTGCTCAAAAACGCTGTTGAATTTTTAATTATTGATAAATTCCACCCATTAAGAATAATAAATGTTGAAAAAAAAATGGGAATCATAAAATATTTAAGCTGCAAAATTGCCCAAATATATTGCCGTAAAATGAAGTTCTTGCAGAACGACCTCGAGTTAGTGCAAGAAAAAGTGAACACGGGAGGCAGGGAGGGAAACTTTTTGTTGCCGCTCTGTTGCAGGGGATTGCATTATATATTTCGGCGTCCACCTCCACATGTCACCCTGCTGCACCGCGAACGGACGACAACGCACTGACGCTGACACCGCTCTGCACTGCCACAGACTACGTGTTACATAAGAAGACAGCGAGCTTCGCGAGCGGAGTGCGCAGTGCAGATGCACTTAGCGGGCAGAGGCACCACGCTCAGGCATGCGGCTCAGTTCTGGGTGTGGTGGCGGTCGCGTTGAGTGCGGCCGCTCTCGAAGCGAGAGGGAGGCATCTCAGCCATTAATTGGAAGCCTTTCCCCCCCTCCTTCCGCAGATGAGTCTAATCCAAACCGTCTGTGGTTGGGGTGGCGGGATGAGGCTCTCTCCCCCCCGCCACGGGGACGCAGCCGAGCGGTGAGGTTACCCGACTAAAAATAAAAAGATCAAGGAGCCTCTAGCAGACACGTTGGTCTGGTTAGACTCACAGCCCAGAAGAAGAGGCTTTTTTAAAAACGCTTGCATGTGCATTAGCCTGATGACCTAATCCACTTAAATGTATGAGGTTGTTTTTCCAGATAAATAGACTCAAATTAGCATTGCCCTCGCTTTTGTGTTGGGAAATACACTTTGTGCTTAATTATTAGGCAAATTGGGGGTAGTGGTTAGAGGTGCAGCTTGGGGCCGAGTGCCTTAAGCAAACATCTAACCCCCAAATTGCCCCAAACAGCAGGAACTGAAATTTCTCCATTGCAGGACAATTAAAGGTTAAATTAAGCATCTTTATTTGATTTTTTTTGCATATTTTCCAACCCGAAGCTAACATTTGTTTCTAATATGATCACATATTATTGCTTATTGGATATAAGCATATCAGGTGTATTTGTGTACCAGCAGTGGTAGTTGAAAACTACCTTTGTACTAAATGTGATAATATGATATTAATGCTAAAAATAATTTAACCTGAATTCAGTTGATTCTCCACCCCACTGGCCCTGCAGCAGCAGTTAAGTGTCTTCAGGTGGTTTTGATTGTCTCAATCGCCCACACCTGGAGGAGGTGCAGATATAAGTCATGCCGGGGGAGTGAGGGGGGCGCTGAACTTAGCCGCCACGCTCTTTATCTCCTGACGACACCGAAGAGTGTTGAGATTGTAGCGGAGTCCCCGCGCTCTTATACAACAAACAATCCCTCTGCTCCTCCGTGATTATAATCACGTCACAGTTTGACGTCCGCACTCCCTTCGGTTACATAGGTTGCGTGGATGTTTTTAAGAGAACTGCAATTTCTCCGAGTGGTTCGGTTTTTATTTATTTATTTTTTTTCCCTCTCTAGGCTGAAGGGAGCTCTCACATACGAAATCAGGCAGCAACTTCCAGGGCTGATAAATGAAGCCAGTGACTCAGTATTTGCCACTTGATGGTGGCTCCAGTAGCGAGTCAATCCCCACAGACCTCTGTGGTAAAATGTCTAAATTTACAGCAGAAAGAGACATTTACACATTTACAGTCTGGTACAAAAATAAATAAATCTTCCTAGGTGGTGTCTGGGCCACCACTTTTGTAATTCGTTGAAGGTTAAGGCTCATTTAAAGCACTGCGGGACATAGACGCCGCAACCTACGTACGTAGCCTACTTTGGTGCGAGCCATCCATTTATACTTGTGCGCTCGTCAGTCTGGCTCGCTCTGTAACAACGCCACCCAAACTCTAGTCGGCGCTGTGTCTTTTTAGCCAGTTGGGTTCTTTTTTGTTTCTACTTCCTGTTGTACTTTAAACAATGGCGACTGAAATTCCTTGTATGTGCACATTCTTGGCCATTAAAGCTGATTCTGATTCTGAAACCCTTATAATTTTGTCAAAGTCATACAAATGTTTGTGTCCCTGAACCTCCTCAGTCAACCTTTCCTCCACGTGTTCCATCTTTATTGATCCAAAATAATCAATTGGAAAATTACGTATTTGGAGAAGTAGCAGGAAATGCTAAAGCGGAAACATGCTTCTACCAAGTGGACCAATGACTTGGTGTTGGGGCTCCAGCTGGTTTTAAACCAGCTTTAAACCAAGTTCTGGAAACCCGTGGGTAAAATCACAAAGGGGTTTTCCATCATCATGTACGGTCAATGCCAATGTATCGCATCTTTTTGGCATGTAAACATAGCATACAAGGAATTTATTTTCTGCATTTAACCTCTCAGAATGAGCATGCACGGAGCGTTGGGCAGCCGTGCAAAGTGTGCTCGAGGGTACTAAATCAGGAACCTCACAGTACCAAATCTGTTTCTCTAACTACTAGCCACAGCTGTGTTTTCATCAGGCAAAGAAACTGACCTTGTTTGCAGTTGGCCCGGTATAAAGGGAGGGTTATTGGGGAACTGCGAGCAATACAAAGGAAGCCAAATTGAAATCCTTTTATCTCAGCACAGCCAGACTTAACTCTTATCAGAATATGTCTCCTAACACGCCATGTGGATTTCATTATGGAGGTTTTTTCCACTGCTACAAAAACAAAAATACACTAGATGATCACGAGCGATCATAACGGGGTCCGTGCCGTGGAGACGTCGTCCCCGAGCGAGATGCAGGGGTTTGAGTAGTGCCCCCTATAGACCATACTGCACGGAACTTTTATAGAGTCATCCACAGATTATTACTCAAATTTCAAGAGGTTGACTGTGGTGGTTTGTGAGATATAAACAGATAGTGGTTGTGGCGCCCCCTACAGGCCGAATTTCACGAAACTGATCGTATGCATGCATATTATAATGACGGTTGCTACGTTTCATAAGGATTGGGTGGATACTTAGAAGTTATAGGCCTTAAAGTCACTTGAAATGTTTAAGCGTCACCTGTAGCGCCCCCTTTAGACATCGTATTACACAATATGTTACCGATTGTGTATGCAATTGGAGAGTCCTCCTACCAATCAGACGCAAATTCAACTCAAACGCACTCAGATGACGAGTACTTCTGCGTCGCTGTTGCTCTCCTGTCCATCACTGCGTGAAGCCCCGCCCAAATGATTAGATCGGGCCTGGTGTGCAATCAGTTCCCAATGAAGAGACTTTCCGCTAGTTCGTCCGCTAGTTCGTCCCGTTTCCAGGCCGAGGCGTTATTTTTTCACCATTATAAAATACATCTGTAAAACTAACTGGCAGTATGTTTGTTAGATATCAAGTGTATTACAGCGCAAACTTTCTCTGAAGGAATATTAAGCCCTTAATAAAAAAGGAAGGAAAAACACGTTATGGGATTTATTAAATAGAAAATATTGTTCCAGTCAACAGTTTAAAACCAGTGCTCAGCCCACTGTATACAAGGCCACGAGTAACCATAGCAACAAACTGGTTAAGCTTACTAAATATGCTCCTTGCGATGTCCCACAAAAAAAAAAGAGTGAAACGGTAGTAAATGGAAAAAGACATGAATTAGAGAGGCTCAGCCTTTTTCTGCACAGAGTGCTTAGTCATTGCTGTTTAAGGGATTTGGCCTCTTCTTTCTCTGTATCATATCCTCTAGGAGGAGGAGAGTACACGCACAGCATCGGGATTTTATGTAAGCGAGTTAAAACGAGGAATCTGACAGATTTGCGATCCGTCTCTGTCGGCACCCCAAACACCAGGCGCTAACGCTAATTATGAGACGACCTCGAGTTTTCCCCGAGTGTACGAACGTTTCTGTGAGACGGTAGAGTTGTTGTGGTCCTGTTACTAACACGCAGCCGTGGGTCAAAACTCTCCATGTGCGACTTCAGCAGACCTCCTGATCAGATCGTTTTTTCCAAATAAACAATGGCTCGCTTTCTTCCACCGTCGCCTTACCACAAACAGCATTGTTTGCTGTCTGCAATGCATTATACGGCATTAGAGGGCTTTAAGCTAACGAGACACTTCAGATGCTCCGTGAATGTCCTCAGCGTCAAGTTCAAATGATTCCTCCTTTTAAGATGATGCAGGAGTCGTTTTTTATTATAAGTGGGGAAAAAGAAAAGTGACATTTCGAGCACATGGAAAAAAAAAAACCAAAATGTCATACAATCAAGCCTGGAGTGTAACGTCTGCGTGGAAATACGCAAATCACTTGTCTCCCCGTGATGAAATTAAACGGAATACGCGCGCCTCCTGATTGTCTAAAGATCAGCTCAAATTACAAAACGGCAGCTTTGTGGGAGCGTTATCTGTTACTGATGCCATTCATGCCGATCACTGCTGCTGCTGCTTTGGGAAAACGGTGTTAAATGGATTACAGTCAATGTACGACAACAGGCAAATGACTGAAACCTGGCCGAGGTACAGGATTTAAAGACTTTTGTCCACATGGGTCAGTTTACTTTAACCTGCTGGGCTGAAAATGCAGCTCTGGTCCAACTTCTGAATTCAGTTTTGTTTGGAAGAAAAGTTGGGATCATTGACTTATTTTGAGGTTTTGCATTAAAAATCTCTGTATAAACAATAATTGTTTTATCTTCCCACTGGATCCATCCATTATCAGGGGCCTATCCCATCGTTGGGTAAAGGGTAAATCAAGTCCATCACAAGGCTAACACAGAAAGACAAACAAGCATTCGCACTTGCATCCAAACCTACAGCCATTGAACACCAATCAGCCACAATATTAGGACCACTTACAGGAGAAGTAAATACCATTGACCATGTTCTGACAATTCAATGTTCTGCTGGGAAACTTCTGCACCTAGCATCCATTGGTGTGGATGTTACTTAGACATGTAGCACCCACCTAGACCAGACCAGGCACCCCCACCCCATAGCAATGACACTCCTTGATGGGAGCAGCCATCCCCAGCAGGATACAGCCGGACACAAGCACTCACACAAGCAAGGGATGCTTCCACGATGCTTAATTTTTACCGAAAATAAGAAAAGCCTGAGAAGTTCTTTTAGGTTTTTTTCCTTTTATATATAATACATGCACTGATGGCTTCATCACGGTTTCCACTTTAAGTCCCATTTAGGTGTATCTGAACTGGCTCTGAACCTCTGCTTTAGTCCAACTCTTAACTTTCTTTTCAATATAGCGTTGTGAAGCAAAAATGGTATAAATGCACCTGTAATGTGGCTTTAAACCATGTTCTTCTGCTATTTTTATGACAAAGCAACAGTGAAACTAGAGGATTCAGTAATATATTTAGCCTGCAGTAGAGTAATTAGGTTATTTAACATCCTTGACAAGACAAGACAATTAATTCAAGAAATACAAAAATGGTGATGTAAACAGCTGTAGAAACAGCTGACACAGGTAAAGGAACTGAATAAATTAAAGCACATGAAGCTTATTCAATGCTTTAGGCGCTTTAATTCAAATCAAACAGCCTCTTAATGGTGATTGTTGGATCATATTTACACGTCGCTCGTCTCTCTTGGCTTCTCTTTTTGCCGTGTTGATCTGTTGTCAGGCTCTGGGATTTCTCTTGACAGCGTGAAGGAGCTCGGCCTGTAACTGAGCTCAGCCACTCAGGAAGCAGATAAAAATTCAGCTGACAGAAAACATGAGCCTATTTTTAGCGCGTGGAACTGAATTTCCTAATCACCTCCAGGACTCCTGAATGAATAATGAACAGTATCTTGTCAGTGAAATCATAAAACCACATCGAGCTGAGCGTCCAACACATGTCAGGAGCGGAAAGTGTCTCCAGAACCGCGTTACTTTGAGACCTGATTATATATGTTTGTATACACATATATAGATTTGTTTATGCAGCAGTTTGTGACCCCGGTGACCATTACCACGCAGAAGTACACGGCTGCCACATAAGCTAAAGGGAGGCTGTGAAAGTGGAGGGTGAAGCTGCTGAGTGTCTGATGGAGATAGAGGAAATGGTTGAGGCTGAGAGACGCCATCCTTCAGCCTGTCACACCCGACACTGCCCATATTAATTAGCTTCTATAACTCACGAACTGATCCGACGGAAAAAGAGAGGACTAATCGGGGTCTCAGGATTCTGCTCACAACAACACAGTGATCTGATCTGATCAGACGTTGATGCGGGCAAAATTTATGGTATGACAATCCAAACACATCACTTTTTTTGTCAAATTTTTGTTCAAATTGGAGTATGGGAGGAGTTTTTACTTCTTGCGGTCAAATTAATAAAGTATTTATTCATTTGTTTTGCTATCAAATATAATGTTTTTTTATTAAAAAGATGAAACTTCCTGTCTCTAGCTGGCAGACTTGCACAGCCATGAATGAGAAAACAAACTGAAGTGACATTTGCGAGTACAGCGCTGTTCAAAGTGCCCGCAAACAGCTGTTATTCCCCTGTGAACATGTGTGTGGTCGCAGGACTGGTCGTGCGTTCGTGTCATAAAACCAAAACTAAAAAGTTAAATATACTTTTTTTTTTCTGTCACGCTTTCAGACCTTCTCTGTACGCAGGTAAAAAATATTATAATTTTTTTAATATGTACTGCAGAAAGTCTGATTTGTGTCCATGTTTCCTTATTATGTTTTAATCAATATACAACAGAGTGGTGTATATTAAAATATAAATATTGTATTACAGTCATTTCCGATGTGATCTATAATTTAATCAAGCTCAAGTTGCAAAAAGTGAAAATAAAAACTAAATATTACAACTTTCTGATGAGAAATACAGATTGGTGTAGATATGTTTGGTATGAGTATACTGAGTATATTACTTGAGGTTGATTTGTTATTTCATTAATTCAATTTATTAATCAAAGTTGTCTCAAGAAACCTTTCATAGAATCCAGTTCATAGGTGTGTGTGTGCTTGAGGCCGGCCGGGCAATTTTTTATTTATTTATTAATTCTGTTTAATAAAAATGAACAGAATTGTCATTGAATCCCCTGGAGCAAGCACTAAGACATCAGTAGCAAGGAAGAACTCTTAACAAGAAACCTTGAGCAGAACCCAGATCAAATAGAGGGACCCATCTGCTTGAGGCCGACCAGTTTTCTTTTTTTGTTTGTTTATAAATAACAATAAAATTTGTCTCGACACGCCACAGAACCCAGAGTTTGAACCCCCCGGAGCATTCACTAAGGCAACAGTAGCAAGGAAAAACTGTTAACAAGAAACCTTGAGCAGAACCCAGCTCACATGGGAGGACAACGAGCTTGAGGCCAGCCAGGTTTCTTTATTTTTTTTCGTTATTATATTAATTCAGTTCATTAACAATAACAATTGTCTCGACACTTCACATTACCCAGAGTTTGAACCCAGACCAAGCACTGAGTCGACTAAGTGGCGAGAACAAGCTCTCTTTTACCAGGAAGAAACCTTGAGCATGTGCTTGAGGCCGGCCAGGTAGGACCAGAAAACATAAAAGTGGAGGGGAGCTGGAGGTGAAAGCAAGAGAAGGAAGTTGAAAAGTTCATAGATGATGATTGATAGATTGATGCTGAAATGCAGCCAAGGAGTTTCATTTCTAAATGAATGTGGTTTGTACAGTTTCTAAAAGGAAAAGAAAATAATAGCTTACTCCTGCTCTAAAAAAGAAATAATAAATGCCTCTTGGCATAAATGCAAAAGTCATCTGTGAAGTTATAATAATGTAAAGAGCTCCACTGAGTCCCCGGAATTGTTCGAGCTATTATTCGAGACGTTAAATACATTTGTTACATTCTGTCCCTTGCCAAATCAGTTCATACAGGGCTGATTGAGTGAATCAGTGCCAGGAAACCTTCTCTATATTTCACACTATTACAGCGTTTTTCAGAGAAAAAGAATGGAACAACCACAGCAACGGAGCTCACATCAACTACTTGTGTGCTGAGAAAGCAACCCTTACAAATGCATCTAAGATTGTAGAAATTCACAGCCTGTGGTGGTCAGGAAACGTCAATGAAAAGCTTCTGATGCATGTTGTTCATGTGAAGGATTAGAGAAAAAGAAACCTGAAGGTTAGGACAAAAATTACTGGAGTGGCTTTTACTCGTTGCAGAGTTCTGTATTGTATACATGTTTGTGCAATTCCTCACACTGCCAGCAGGAGGAGACAAATGTCCACAACTGTAGCTTTAAATATGAATTTGTTTTGTGATGAGCAAACTGAGTACTACATATGGAAAAGCTTTCTTAATTTTTATTTACTCTTTTTTGTAGTTATTAATTATACGTTTACATTTTTCATGAAATGGCGTCAGTTAATTCATGCTAAAATATTTCCTTGAGCTCGTAAATCATCCCAAGAAGGTTTCTAATGCATGCTAAAATAAAATCAGTAATCAGCACATGAGAGAAAGTCTCGGCACTGACATGATTACTGATTTACTAACCGTATTCATGTCTTTGCTGCCGTGTCTTTTTGTTCGCTGACTGCTGCTCCTGCAGGATCCGTGGCGTAGCTCCTTCCATCCTCAGTTTTAAATGTCAGAAACCTGTAGACTTTACGAGGCTCCAAAAAAATCAGTTTATATTGATTCCAGCAACTTCAGTAATTAAGCATAGAAGTAAGACTGGGGGAAGTAGAATCCAGGGTCCAGGTGGTGGATGGAAGGGAGCCAGCAGATGGAACAGATGGAACCGAATTAGATGAACAGAAATGTAATAAACTTCAGGAAAAATATTTTGGGTTGACATTTCCGTCGGTGCACCGAACAGAGTGGAGTCAAATTAACATGCCTTTTAAAAGATTTAAAAAAAAAATAAAAAAAAAGATAAAGAGGAAGCAGCAATTTATTTTTATTATTTTTAAAGCAAATATATTAAAATTGTCCATCTCACTTTATTTTGTAATCTTTAGAAAATCCAGTTTTCATTGAACTTTGCTCATTTTCATTTCTTTATTTACTGTGGTGCTTTGTGTCTACAAATGTCATGAAACGCACCTGATTTTCAGAATTTCTCCAAAAATTACTCCAGGAGCGTACTTGAAATTCCCAAATGAATGAACTGAATGCATGAAAATAATGTGAATGAACTGTGTTCAGACAATATTTCGTCTTTATTTCCTTTTTCTGTCCTCTGTGCTCTCGCTAATTCAGACAAGACAGGGTTCAAGGTTGGCAGAAGTATTTTTTCTCAACGTTTATAGGAGGGAGATGCATTTGAGCATTTTGCTTTACTCTCTCATTTGAGAAGATCATGTGTCTGGATGATTGTTTTTGCACGTTTGTACATCTGACGCTCAGAATGGTGAGTTGTTTAAAGACCTTATCATATCAAGCTTCATGTTTGTGGCTGGAGAACTAGCATAAATCAAGCACTGGAGTCATTGCCTTTTTTTGGGCTCGTTGCTGCCCCTTGTGGATAAAGAAGGAAAAATCGTCCCAAACGGTGCAAATGCTGCCTTCCAGAAAACTAGGAGGCCTGAAACTTCAGACCTCCTACTATGAAAAGTGCTCTGGAATGCCACTTGAAGCTGGAGGTCCTACTAGTGAGGTCGGGTCAAATCAATCTACCCTGACTTCACTGGGATGCAGCAGCCTGACGTCACAGAACAATGGCGGCGACCATGGCACACTGAGAATGTTAAAACACAATTTACTAGATTATAAAATAAATGTATCTGTTTGTTTGGTTTTTTTTTTTGCTCATACTAGATATAATATCACACAAGATGACTTTTGCGCGAGGATATGTTGCTATAATCTCTCCTCATGAAGTTATTAGACGAAGTGTAGCCTAATGTTAAAAAAACAACAACAATGAACGAGTCTGACAGAAAGAGAGGATGTTTGTTGAGCGTCTATTGTTAGCTTTCAGCACAGAGAGAAGTATTTACCTATTGCTGTTGGAAAAACTTTGGGAGACGTCAATTTAAATCATTGTCAGTAACTTCAGAAACAAAACAAATATTAGCTTACCGCGGTCGGCCATGTTTGTTGTTTATGTTCAACTTCGTCCTCCTGGAACACTTTGGGGTTTCATTAAGGACACTCAAAGAGGGACCAATCCTACATCCCAGATTTCTGGAATGTAGCATAAGACCATATGGACAATGTGTCCCTACTTCCTTGCATTGACCAAACTGATGCTATTTTCCCAGGTATACAGGCGGCGCCATCTTGAAAGTTTGTTTCCTCACTGTCCTACGGGACCTTTTCACAAACATCATTGAACATGCATCAGCGTTAATATTAACTACTAAAAACCATCCTTAACAAAAAAGATTTTAGTTTGACTGGAGGGGGTGGAGCTTATGACCTATACTGCAGCCAGCCACTAGGGGGAGCTCTACTTGCTTTAGCCTCACTTTAATGATGGCTAAGACTCTAAAAAGCTATGCACAATTGTCAGTCCCTTTAAAAAGCCTGGATCTTTGCTCATCCCAGACAAAAAGCAACACATGTCGTTAAAATGATTTCTGAATTGATTTATTTCATGTTCATTTAATCAAGGCCGACGTTTAAGCTCTGACTTGCGGGGCGATTTTGCAGAGGATCACATTTCAGAATAAACACAAGACACTTTGTAAGTCACATTAGCTCTCGACTCAAACACCCCCCACCCCCCACCCCTTCCCTACCCACCAGGCACTGTCTCTGTTTTAGTTACAACCTTGAGATGAGTGCGGGTATGGCTCCCCGAGGAGGTGGAGCATGCAGGAAGGTGGGGGGTGTGGGGGTCGTTATCATTTTTGGCAGGCCTCCCATGCAAACCCAAAGGCCCTCCTCCATATTCATCAGAGGTGATTATGTGCTGACCTCCGTCTGCTGTTAATCCTGAGCCGAAGTATGCCCACCGGGCAGGTGTCACGGAGGAGGGTGAGCAAACCTGACACCCCGACCAATTAGGTGTCTCTGAGGTGAGGAAGAGCGGGAGTGAGAGCGTTATGAAGACTGTATTCATTTCATCATTTTAATATTTGATGAGCGAAATGATTATGTTGTTGCATAATAGACACTGATCAGGCATAACATTATGACCACCTGCCTGATACTGTGTAGGTCTCCCTTGTGCCTCCAAATCGGTTGTGACTCATCAGAGAACGGACATGGGCCTTCTGAGGGTGTCCTGTGGTGTCTGGCATCAGAATGTAGTTAGTGGGGGGCCTTTGATCAGTTTGGGATCTAGTGAATTTGTCTAAGTAGCATCCACACCAATGAATGTCAGGTCCAAAGGTTTCCCAGCAGAACACTGAAATATCCCAGGATCATGAATGTTATTCACTTCTCCTGTCAGTGGTCATAATGTTGCGGCTGATTGGTGCAGACTTTAATATAGGGTACATTCTGCACAATATTATAACGAGCAAGCAAGCAAAATAATCTTAAAACAGCGATGACATGTTTCATATACTTCCTTGAATTATCTGATCATGACCCAAACTATCCGAGTTAGTGTTTTAAGAGCCACCGTTATCCGGGAGGCTGGGAGCAGCTGACCTCTCCTGACTCGTGCTCATCAGCCGCTCTACGGTTTATTCATTCTAGATCATCATCTCTTGTGAAAATATTTGGGTATCTGAATGTTCGGAGCAGATAAAGATGGCGTGACGCCCATCCCTGCTGGGCTCCTTTGCTCTGTTCCATTAACGGTGCTGGAAAGAGGGCGGCTTGCTACCGTCCACCTTTCATTCCAACGTAACTACTCTCAACATCCAGCCATAGACGGACTTTACTGTCATCCAGGTATGAAGTGTACACAGAAGAAATTTAGTTTCACTGCCTTATTAAAATGAATGTAGACTAGCTATAGCTTGACCTGTGTGCAGAATACAGGATTACATGCAACTCACTATAAACTGAAATAGTAAAAATGACCTGTGGAGTTAACAGCTGTGCAAAAATCTGCATAAAAGTCTGCACACTTCCAGACTATAGAAGTCAGTATGTTCTAGTGCACTGGGTAAAAGTAGGGTACCATTGCTTGTGCTCTGGAGGGCTATTTCTATCATCTATGGCCAATGTAGGATCACCAGTTAACCTAACCATAACGGTGGGAGGAAGCTGGAGAACCTGGAGAGAACCCACGCAGACACAGGGAGAACATGCAAACTCCACACAGAAAGAAAGCTCCCAGTTGGCCGATGGATTCAAACCCAGAACCGTCTTGCTGTGAGGCATGATATCCCTTTCCTCTTCTATTTTCCAGCTTGATCTGGTGAAAAAAAAGCCTTCTCTGTGGCCCATTTGAATGCCACTGTGTTGGTTTCCTGCCCATAGAAGTGACTGAGTCCGACTACTGCCAAAGGTGTGGGAACTTGGGCGCCGAAGGCCCGACCGTCGGCTTGGTGTGTCACAACCCTGACACAGCAACCCTTAAACAAAGTGATCTACGACTAGAAGAAACACTGATGTGAAACTAGAGACGGAGGGAGTGTTGACTGTAGGCATACATCATGCACACATGTAGACGGCGTTTGTGGAATTGATCTTACTGCAAGAAGACAGAAAAATAGAAAGGGAGACGTTCTGCCCTGTAGCTTTAAGAGGAAATAATATCCCCGTGCTGTGTTTTCTTTTAATCTACAGGAAACACTGACGTACCGATGTTGCTTTGACAACTTTTAGAGATCACGATTTAACAGCTATTCCAATTTTTGCACTGAGCTGTGCAGCAGGGTTGAAGAATTGAATCCAAATTGCAGCTGTTCCTCATCTATTTATTCATTACGGGGGTGTTTTGGCTGCACAAATGCAATGAAACACATTCCATTTTTGAAATATCTCCAGAAAGACTCGAATTAAACGAACGGCCTGAATGAAAACATTTGAGTGACGTCGATCTGTTTTCAGTCGGTGCGCCTCTTTCTGTCTCTTCCTGTCCTCCACGCCGAAGCTGATTCCGACAAGCCGGAGACAGTTCGGTGCCAGAACTGCGACAAGCGTCCCCGGGTGTCATCGCGGCGCTGACAAATTCAGGTTGGAGGAGCTCAAAACGAACGTCACGTCTCATCGTGTTCTCCATATTTAAAATAGCAAAAACCGGCGCAGCCTTTGACTCTTCACACCTATTAGAGAGCATCATGTCCGTGTCACATGTGAAGGAGAAACATCAGGAATGTGACATCCTTTCGATGCAGTGTGAATTTCACAGAGAATCAGACACAGACGGAGGAAGAGGAGTTCCTGCAGAGAAAAAAAAAAAAAACATGAGGAAAATGCCGACAGATGTCTTCGTGGTGAGATCACAGCTGGATCGATGCCCTGCTGTTTGATCCGGCCACATTAATAAGAACACTGACACCCCCCTGGTCTTTAAATATCCAGTGTGATAGCTGGGGAGCTGGCGGGAATCCATACTGGAGAGAGGGAAGGATCAAACTATCCTCCTGCATTATTAAAGCCTCAGTGCTGCGTTTTCATGGCGAGTTCAATTACGGCTATGTTTTCTCTTCAAGGGGTGTAATTAGTGGTGTAACCATGGAAAGTACAATTTAAAAGTATTATGTGTACATGGTAAATGTTCATTAGACTGTCACTCAAAGTACAGATGCAGATCGGTTGACCGGCGGTCGTAGAAAAACGGCAAACATAAACTCCCCCGTTATACATTTAAAGCAGATGTGAATCTACATACATTAAAGTGAGTGTGGTTCTACACAGCCCTGAACGCAGGTTGTTTCATATTATATATAATTTGCTCCCTAAGTTTCCCCTGGGGTAGGAAGTGACATCACAGAGGGCCGGACTGACCACAAGAGAAAAACAAATGTTTGTTGAAAGTTTAACTGTTATTATAATGGAGGCGTAAACAGAAATAGGCCCAAAACAGATCCCAGATGAACCCCTCATTGGATTGATTGTATAATTTGCATTCATTGTGTTTAAGCAGCAATCAGGATGACAAGGCATAACGTCTTAAAAATCTATAAAATATACAGTTCTTTATAGCAAAACTCAAATTTCTGAAAATAATTGATAGAAACCAAATACCTACAACATTTGATCGGTTTGATCAGGAACACAGTCCTGAAGAATCAGCTGAGGTCCTCAGTGCTGGACATTCAACTTTGTTTTTGACTGATGGTTGTGTTTTATGATAAAACATTTGGAATCTATTTTTATTTTTATTTATTTTTTCAGCTGATCGATCATGTTAAATCACCCAATGAAAACAATTAAACAACAAAAAAAAAAAGCCATTTTCTTCTCATCTGAACATCCATCCGATGATGCAAACTTTAGCACTCAGCTACTAGTAGCTCTTCCTGGTTTACCCTTCTGAATGATCCAAAAAGTTTCAAAAAAGGCAACTGGACTTGTAGATTTTTAGAGAAGACGTTTCACCACTCATCCGAGTAGCTTCTTCAGTTCTGAGGGACTGGTGAGAAGTCTGAGGTTTAAATAGGAACTCCTCCTGAAAAAACTTGCTTGTTATGCTAATAACCAGAAACTGGTGCAGCTAATTCCATTGGATTACCATGACCTGGATGACTGAGAACCTTCACAGACCTTTAAAATGATCCATGCCGACTACTGCCACCTACTGGTAGTTATTTCCTTTCACGCACCAGCTGGTTGTTGGTTGTAGTCTTTGTGGTGTGTTCAAGTGCAACTTTCTTGGTCCAGAAACAGGTGGCATCACAGTTTGCCTTCATTGCTTGTGGCCAGTTTGGTGTTTCTATGCCATAACACCACATCAGTAACGTCAGGTCTCATATATATATATACATACAATACATGAATCCATGGGCCCAATCCAAGATGGACATGAATAAGAGTGAGTGGAGTCCTCTGCAGGACTAGATGCCGTAACCTACGTACGTAGCCTACGCTACGTTCACAAACATGTAGGTTTCAGGTGGGTCACTCCTGCAGATGTTTCTATTGAAAACCCAACTCCCTACTAGTCTTTCAGCAATAACGAAGCTACTGAGATGTCTTAAATGTCTTAAAACAAACCCATTTGCTTTTGTTTCAGTTTGTCTTTTTTGGACATACGCATGGCAAACCCAAAACCCAAATAAATGTCCTTCTTTTTTAATTGCTCTTCACATTCTTTTCAAACGTAACCAACAAACAAAACAAATGCTATAGAAGGATAACCAATACGTTTGTGCAAGACCTCCCACTAAAGAACTACCTGATAATTGACTTTCCTTTTCTTTTGTTTCCATTTCAGACACTTGCACAGATCCCTGTTCCCCAGTGATGATGTATTTTTTCAGTCGTGCAGTTGGAGCTCAGATTCAATAACCCCGGTCCGCAGAGATTTACCAGTTTATGAATGATAATCAGTTGCAATTTACACTGTTTGAGTTTCCCTGTTTCTGAATGTGTGAGTTAGAATCCGTCTCTACCCATCCCCCCCGACTCCCCGGTCCTCCCGAGCCTTTGACACCAACGCCCGGATTAAATTGCCAGTTTGACGGCACTAAACAACTCAATTAAAAGTGCCGGACTCCATCAGCAAATGGCGGGCACAATTCAGTCAGCTGATTTGCGGCGGGCAGCTCTGGCTCCTGTCTGACAGAGAGTGCAGCAGAAGATGTGTGTTCTCCGCTTCCTGCCCCGATGTTTAACTACCTGTCCAGTTCAATCAGCTGGCGAGGGCTGAATTGCTTGAACAGTTTAAGATTGGAGTGTAAGCGAACAGTAAAATGTTAAATTTAAATGAAGAACTCCTCAGCATGGCAGATGGTGCTGGCAGGAAGGACGGGGAGGTAAAAATTAAGCATGACAAATATGTTTGCTCTAAGATCTGAAGCAACTTGAGCTTTTTGTGCCAAGAGTTTGATGTGAAGATTGATGCCACTCATAAGAAGTCATTAGAATAAGAACTTGACTGGAGCCAGGAAGTGATTAGCTTAGCTTAGCTTAGCATAAAAACTTAAAAATGAGGACAGCTTTTTGACGAAGCTTCAGAGAATGGACATGGGCCTTCTGAGGGTGTCCTGTGATACAGGGGCCTTTGAGGGGAGGGGCCTCTGTGGATCATCCCACAGATACTTGATCAGTTTGGGATCTAATGAATTTGGAGGCCAGGTCAACACATGTTGCTGCATCCTGCTGGGGATGACTGCTGCCATCAAGGAGTGTCATTGCTATGGGGTAATCATAATGTTGTGGCTGATCGGTGTATATTGTAATTGATGCTGCCTTGAAATGAAACTCTTGATCATGTGGTTGTGACATAGTGGTGGTCTTCAGGTGGTACCATAGGTGAGAGTCGTGACAACACTAAGAAGCTGTTGGCGTCTAGAAGCCTCAAGGCTAACAGTTTCTCAAGCTGACAACACGACTGTGGAGTTTTGTCACTGCGTTCAGATGTTTGTTCTCACATGACTTGAACACTGTCAGCTCATAAGAGGTTCAGTTTACAGCATTGGACTGACAGCAGGACATTAATAAGAGCCACATTTCGTTGTACCTCTTGTAGTGCAGTTCACGCTGGCTAACTGGGACACTTCCTTTAATGTTATTAGTTCCACCTGGGCTTTTCTCGCTATGACAAGTGAGAAACCCTGCAGTGAGGATGGCTCATTGTGTTTGGTTTCATGCTTTGTTAACGGCACCTCTATCTGTGCGGACAGAGGATTTAGAGTGCAGGAGCCTGTCCTCTACAATGAGTGTGCACGCTTTCCCTTTTAATGCTAAATCGAGGCAAATCGTTGAAGTGTTTGTCTGTGGCTTTAATGTGAAAACCTCAGGGACACTAAATGCGTTTTTAGGATTAGTTTTTTATGAAGCTTTTCCCTGTTTATGTACAGAATGTGGTGGACTGACTTGCATGCCTGATGCTGGTTGTTTTTTCCCTCTTCACTGCATGCGGAGGAGGTAGTTCAGTGAATTCTCGGTGTCCTTTGCAGGTTGCGTTGCTCGTGAAGCCAAAGAACAACCTCTGAAGATTAAAGCCTGCGCAGAAGTGTTGAAACCTGCAGTTCCTCAAATGTCCACTTGCAGTTAGCTCCAAACGTGAAACCATTCTTTGGGAATCCTATGCATGATGTCGAAGAGCGTTTATCCACCTATATATACAGTACTTTTTTTTGTTGGTATTATACAGTATATACCTGTGTAGATGTTGAGTATTCGCTTATCAAATGCAATTCAGTGTAAAACAAATGCAGTAATTCCTCTTTTAAACTTTAAACCCTAAGGTTTTGTTGACATACTCTTGCCGTTGTTGATTCAGCTCTACAGTGGTTTGAACTTATTGAACTGTATTGCACTGAAAATGCATCCGGATCCTGTATATGCAATGGATGTGGAAGCTATCTGAATGATATAACACCACCTCTGATTTCACATTTTTAAAAGGGGAATAAAAGTTGTGCAAATAGATGAAAAGAGAATAAGATATATGTCTTTTGTACTGTTTAAATCCTTGTTCCTTTCAAATAAACCACGGTATTATGTCGTCTCAAAGACTATTTGTTGCCTCGCATTGAGCAGTGTGCAGCAAATACACTATACAGTCTTTAAGTATAAGAACTAGGCCTTGATCACGACACACTTCTGAATAATTCCTGCTGTTTGCTTTAACCTTTATAATGGACGGGCGGAGTTGACCACAAAGCAAAATACAAAGAGAGCCAGGGCAGACAATAACAGGAAAAGCATTTGAATGTCAGTTTTCCCGTGACTGACAGCCCACTTGACGCTATCTGATTTATGCTGCAACTCCCAGCACGTCTGGGCGGAGGAGGCACACAGACAACTTTATTTGCATGTAACTGGCCAAAGTTAATTCAAGATTGTTCAGGTGCACCGGTTAGTAACTGCCATTCTTCTAAACTGATTTGAAATGTTTAACTGAGAGAATGGATGAACAGTTCTAACAGCCAAAGGAGTACCTCTTGTTGGGAATATTTTATTGAGAGTATTCTCATTGGCTGGATTGTGGGATCCATTACTACACTGCTACGCTTAACACAGCTCAACCAATCTCTATACTAATACAGGAATGGATGCATTAAAAACAATGCGAAGACACAACATCGTAGTAGTACATTTATTTTGCCAATTACAATTGTTTATCCTGTCTTCACTATCTCGCTTTTTATGTCTACAAATACATATGTATGGTAGCTGCTGCCTGACACTTTTTATTTTCTGGGACAAGGTTCCTGCAAAATAAAAGTGTCTTTGTTGTATTGTACATGGTGTGAAGCATATCAAGCAAGTTCTTTTGAAACCTGTGATGCTCGTGATACACAACCACTTCCTTGTTTTATCACTCGGTGTTGACTACAGCTCCTGCTCTGTGCTTTTATCTGAAGTGCTTCCAGACTTTCTCTCAAGTTTCGCAGAGTTGTGTCTCCTCGCAGATAGAATCTCATGCGTCGGAGTCAAAACAAACACACAACAGGGACGACGTCCAAGGTTGAACGACAGAGTGGAGAGATGCTAATCGCCGCAGCGGCCCACCGCTTCGTCACGTTTGGAGGACGCGGCTGCCGTTGGCATGTATGTGTCATTGCCTTGACTTGCTGCGTGAAGCGGTGGCGCCACAAGAGTTGCCACATGTTGCTGCAGCTCCTGTTATCAAAAGAGTTTGTTATGTGAATGGAGTCAAGTGAGACATATTTGTAGATTAGCGCTATTTTAGTTTATAGATGTATCTTGTTGTGTGTGATTAATCATCTCGTATGTTATACTATCAAACAAAATAACTTTGTGAGTGTTTTGCAGCATCTAGTTAAGCTTACTAGCATGCTATTGTAACAATATCACGTTAGCTGGCATCTAGTATGCTAGCTAACTTAATGTAGCAGTGGGATAAATAAAGGATTCTCTTATCATCTTAGCATACTTTCCTAACTTTATGTAGTCACAGTAGCATTCTAGTTAACTAGCAAGCTGCTATAACAACATAACGTTATCAAGCATAAAATTAGCTAGGATCTGGTTAGCTAGCTTGCTAGCTTACAAGACTTCAAATGTACTGTAAATTGTAAATCACTGCTGCTTGGAAACTGTTGCCATCTAGGAGCAACTGATGCTAACAGTTTAGCAAGCTTAATGTGATTAATCACTTTGTTTGTTATACTATCAAACAACATAACATTGTGTGTGTTTTGCAGCAGCTTCTTAAGCTAACTAACATTCTGTTGTAACTAAATCGCGTTAGCTAGCGTAAAGTTAGCTGGCATCTAGTATCCTAGCTAACTTAATGTAGCAGTGGGATAAATAAAGAATTCTCTTATCTGATTATCTTAGCAAGCAACTGATGCTAACAGTTTAGCAAGCTTAATGTAGGAAATGCAAGGCAGTTATGGAAGGATGAAGTGGTGAACATGTCTCAGCTCGCAAGCCGGGACCTTGCTGTGTGAGATTATGAGGTTGTGAATACAACAATAGGCATTTCACATTAAATTATTTCAAAAAGAGAAAAAGCTAAAACGTGACATGACAGATTAGAGATTAAAGATACACATTCTATTTTAATTACTTAACAACTTGTGTATTTATTGATGCATGTATTCATAGTCTTTAATTTCAGATGCGTAGATCTGAACTTTTAATACATCAGTTTCCTGCAGTAATCTAGCCTTCTGAATCTGTTCTGAACTCTTGCTCCCGATCGTTTCAATCAGGAAAACAATTACAGTCGGATGTCAGAGGTTTATCTTCAACAGTAAGTGCTGATTTCTTTTTTGGACTGCAATGCTTCGCTTTGACGCAGATTTTCCATCAGAGCTGTATTTAGTATGAAACCGAGCTTTGTTCACTCCTCTGCGTGGGAGTCTGTTTTCACCACATGTGCTCATATTTCATTTAAAGCTGCAGAAAATGATTCCAAGGTGGTAAGACTTGAAATAATTGTGTTGCTGCACACCGAGGAATTAAAACTGAGTCTGGGTTTGGTGTGGAAGTTGTTTGTTCTTTACCACGGCCAGTCTAGTTTCTGCACAGCAATCCTAAGACGGTTCAAAGTAAAGACCGTCACTAGCATTTTCTGATTTTCTTTCAAGTGTATTCTCCATCCACTCCTGCTCCCGTGGACTCATACTGAGTTTCAAATTCTCTTCGGGCTTTCACAGTCCAGGGAGGCCTCGAAATAGAAACAGCAAAGCCTGCAATTATACTATCTAAGGCACTGAAATATGGATCAGAGAGATGGGTGAGACCGATTGCAATCTGCATAAATAGACATGAAAGAGTAATGACTCACAGACACCACGCTCATTAGCCTACCAAGGTTTAGCCTTAATGCAACAGATTTTTAGTAACACCCAACCTTGGCAGAAACAGCTTGATAATGTGGACTGATTTAACTGGAAGCAGAAGCTGCAGTTTGTTTGGAATAAATAGAAGACTGACTACACAGGAGGATAGGAGGAATGTGTGTTTTTTTATTACATACACAGTGGCATTACGGTTTCATCTCAATTATCCTGTCAGGATCCACTCCACTAGAAAAACTAAATGCTGTGACTGTTACACTTTTGTGGCTACAGCAGCCCAGAGGGGTCACCGTGGTAGTATCACATGCTACAAGAGTCTGAAGAATGAATTGATGGAAACAACTGATGATGAGATTGGCATGATAAAAAGGACAAATATCCTGAAAGTAAGGTGTCACTGACTCCCAAACCCAACTCACATGAGCGTTAGCATGGCGACATAGTTTAAAGATTGACAAATTCCATGTTAGACTTTCATCCAGGAGATTGGGGTTCATGTCCATTGCTGTGGTTGGTGTAGGAACATTGTTTTTTAAAGTGTCCCGTGTTGTACTTTAAGACATTAGTTTTGTTTTTAGTCTCTGTTTTCTCAGGTCTAGGCACCAAAGGTCCATGTTTAGGGCTCATCTTTGAGTGATTGTGAATGACAGTTATGATATGCAAACAAAGTCAAAAACCTGCTTTGCATTTGTTGACTTATCCAAAGATAGTTCACATGATGGCAGGAAATGCACATTTCAGATTTGCACCCCTGAAGTGCAATATCAGCTACGTCGTCCACCACTTTATGGTCTCACTTCTGTACAGAGTCACCAATTTTAACAACTGAATTATTGGCCTCACATGTTGTAAAGTCATTTCATTGTTATTGCTTCCATTTCTCTGTGTGCCAGGCGGTTAACACACAGAAAAGCTCAGACAAAATCATATTATTCCATCCCGGGAGTACTTTAAAGCTGCAAGCGTGAATTATCCTGATGTTTCTGTCTCTACAAACTGAATGATTGTTTCAACTTTAAAATTTTAGAACATACTGAAAAAAATGGTGCAAGCATAGCTGTTGAATGTCCTAAAATGTTGAGTTTACCCTGATGAGAACAGATGCATATAAGCATGCAAGTTCTGTAGGCAAGGAACAAGATTCAAGCACTGAAAGAGTAGTGTTGACTAATCACATTTGGGCGGCCTTTGGTTTCATCAACTTAGTAAGTGTCTGCGTATTTTAAACAAAGCCAAAATGAATGATGCACACACAAATACAAAGTCATCACTTGATGAGATATTCTGACAGTAAAGATGGGGGTTCGACCTCGCTGCACTGAGCAGACAGTTCATGACAAAGCAGCTGCTGGTGTGCCATATCAGCTTGATCTGCATGAGTTAACCCCGGTCTGCGGCCCAGCAGCCTTCGCTATAATGGAGGCTGTCAGCTGGCAGAGCCGGCCCGTTCTACCACACCTTCCTCGCCGCAAATTATTTCTCCACATGCTCTGGTGTCTGTGACTGCGGCTGTTAAAACTGTATCTCCACAATGTGTACTTTTTTGGGGATTTAAGAAAACCAGGCTGACCTTATGATTGACGATTCTGCAGGCTGTAATCATTTTCGGCTACATGCATGATCTACTGTTGGGTGACAAATCCAAGAAAAATCAAACTTTACCTTCATTAGAAGGATCTGTTTTGAGATTTTCCTTTAAACCGTCATTCATTTGAAGCTAATGTTTTGACCTGATTTTTCATGTTCTTTCTTTGCACACATTTGATTCTTAAAGTCTGTTAGCTTGCTAGCAATGTATGCATTAGCTTAAGCGACTGAATGTTTCACCTTGATTAAAAAATAATGGATACCCACAGCGAATGTGTTTTAATCTGCGTTTGCACCGCCTCTGGTGAACACGGTATGCTTTGCATTCGTTGATTTACCCAAAGCCAGTTTACCAGATGGAAGAATGTGCTATTGGCCCCCAGACACCCTAGGGGCCTGTCATTTGCATGTACATATTTTGCCTAATCGCACATTTGAAATTTCCCCCCCTAAAGTACAACATGATCTATGTTATCCTCTATTTTTTTGTTGCCTCAATTCTTCTCACTTACTGTTGAGAAGAATAAGTTGTGTTAGTTGACTTTTTCATCTTTATTTCATAAGATTTTACACACATTCAGCTTCATATTAGCCACCTCCACGTCTCATCTACTGAATTGCTCCCCAGCTAAAGCTAACGAGCTAGCTTGTAGCAAAGATTTCAAGTGAATTCTGAAAGAAAAATGCTCATTGTTAGCAAACATAAAGTCACGAGTCCTGCACATTTGGAAATCGTTCAGTTAATAATAATGACTTTTGCTAGTTTTTAGCTTGTTTCTGAGTCAATCAAGACAACATGTCCCAGAATCCTTTGCTTTATTGTTGTTTTTCCATTTCCTGGTTGAGTGATGGACTTGGTCAGGGCCAATCAGAAGTGACTTTGCATGTGGGACTCAAGTGAGAGCAGTTTTCTCAGGGGACTCCCGGTGAACTCACCTGTGTGTGATGAACGGTGTGTGCCGTGGTACGGTGGAAAAGTGTTCTAACGTCGTGTTGAAGCATTTTGCGGACTTAGATGCGTAGCGTAAGTGCTATTTTGCTACTTTGTTTTATTCTGTCCAAGTTACCAAGCGTAGTCCCCTCTTATCCTGCTTTTTAGTTTCGATGTCCAAACAGGAACGTCTCGGCTAGGAAACTGTTAGCTAAAAACGGCAGCCTCTGGCTGTCACTAAGGACGAAGGAGGGCAACTGCAGTTCGATTTTAAGCACCCCTTAGTTGGCTGCATTTAACTAATGTGAACTGATGTGTTTATTCAAGATGTCCATTTCATCTGTGTTCCTAAATGTGACTCTTTTCATTACCCTGGCTGCTTGTACCACATTACTGTTGTAAATCCACTCTCTGAGATAGTTTCAGTCTTCTGCCATCCTTGGACTCTTGACAACCTTTCAAAACCCACCAGATAAACTTATGACTGCAGGAAGGAAAGCATCTTGTTTAGCTTCACACAAAGTTTCTCAAAGTTTCCAGCGGACATTGACATTCTGCGTGTCAACTGTGGAATATCTTATTAGACCGTATTTGAGTGAAACTTTTTAAGACATTTTTTGATAGCAAGAAAAAACTTTTTATTTTTTTCACAGGTTTGGAATGACAACATCCTCCATCCAACTGACAGCACTTTTTTCTTCTTCTTGACTTCACACCAATACACACACACACAAATCCCCAAACAGGCAGTGCTACTCCGCGCTAGATAAAAATCACGTTTTTGTCGACGCGCAGAAGCTCCTCGACAGCTAGGAGATGCGGTGAAGACTTGTTCTGCTGTAGCCGGGAAGTGAGTGCCAAGATAAATTTGTTCCTTCTTCGTGGCGGGACTCGCTGTGAATCTGGCGTACAGTCATGGCCCAGAAAGTACACACAGCGAGATGCATCGTTTCGCATTTCTCAGCGACAGAACCAAAAACATTACTTCTGGCCTGTAAGTGAACGTGTTCCAAACATTCTTTTGAAAAATGCCGTGTCGCTTCCTGTTGCCCTACTTATGTCAAATGACCTTAAAAAGTGAAGGGGCAGAGCACCCACACGGCTTGTTTTCACTATCCACAGTTTAAAAAAGTGTTGGAATGGAAACGGCTTTCCAGGATCCATGTTGACTGCCTAAGCACAGGTTTCCTCTGCAGCTTGAACTAAACACTGCTCAGACTGTGTTTGCACTGTGGAGTTTTTTCTTTTCATATTCCAGTACAAATATAAGACAAAAAGCAATACATGGTTCGAAACAAACTGAACCTGAAGCTTTGTTGCGATCTAAAATTGATGTCCTTATATATTACAACAAAACCTTGACCAATCAATAACTTCATGGCCATGAAAAACACATGAGCAAGATGTAGATCAGGTCCAAAACAACTTCTACACAATATAGGAGCAATAATGGAAGCACCGGAGCTCTTCCTATTACTGGAGCTGCATATTTCTGATCTGCAGAGCAGCAAGTTTCTGGTCTTAACAGCTGCATGTTTCTGATCTGTGGAGCTTCATGTTTCTGTTCTGCAGAGCTTCTTGTTTCTGATCTGCAGGGCCGCATGTTTCCGATCTGCAGGGCTGCATGTTTCTGATCTACAGAGCTTCTTGTTTTTGATCTGCAGGGCTGCATGTTTCTGATCTGCAGAGTTGTATGTTTCTGATCTGAAGAGCTGCATGTTTCTCTTCTACAGAGCTTCATGTTTCTGATCTCCAGAGCTGTGTGTGTCTGATCAACAGAGCTGCTTGTTCCTAATCTACAGAGATTAATGTTTCTGATGTACAGCTCTGCATGTTTCTCATCTACAGAGCTTCTTGTTTCTAATCTGCAGGGCTGCATGTTTCTGATCTGGAGAGCTGAATGTTTCTGATCTGGAGAGCTGAATGTTTCTTATCTGCAGAGCTCCATGTGTCTGATCAACAGAGCTGCTTGTTCCTAATCTACAGAGATTAATGTTTCTGATGTGCAGCTCTGCATGTTTCTGATCTGCAGAGCTGCATGTTTCTGGTCGTGTTTCAATCATCTCTTTCCCATGTATCATGCATCAAGTATCATGTACTTTTGTTTTACCGAACTGTCAACGATGCCATCAGTGCATCTGAGTCTGCCCGATTCTCCAAGACTGATGTCAGCACAATGAATTAGTAAGAAGCAAAGTAATGGTTGTTGTTTCCTTGTGATAAACGTTTGGAGACGTCTGTGTTTGTTTCATATGCCGATCAACATTGACTGCAACCTCAACTCTGAGACTAGTTCAACTCAATATCTGCCCACATCAGCAAATTATGATTATTTATTTTTATTTTTTTTTTCGCCTATCACCGCTACAACTCACTGAATTTCATTAATATTTCAGTCTCTTGTCACCACATCGGTGCTGGTCTCCTCCTGTGTGTATGTCCGTTAACTCCCGGCTAACTGAAAAATGGACAAATAGCTGAAGCGAGAATTGAGGTGAAGCCATGGATGACAGGTAGCAACCTGAGACTGCCCCCACCTGTCACTCAAAGCAGCCACTCTCTCAATTATACAGCACTTTAAGCCTTGCTACTATTTAAACAGGGGAGTGGTAGAAAAACTCACCTCTGTATGGCTGTCGCGACTGGAGAAATTAGCCATGGAGGCTAAAACCATTCTTTATAGCAGGCTGTAAAGATGTTTATTTATGTAAAGTTTGACATTTTAACATGGAGGTCTGTGGGTTTTAGATTTTTTGGAGCTATAGCCATTTCAGGAACTTAACAGGAGAAGTGATTAACGTTGACCATCTTGTGACAGTTCAGTGTTCTCCTGGGAAACTTCTGGACCTGGCATTCATTGGTGTGGATGTTTCTTAGACATGTAGCACCCACCTAGACCAGACCAGGCACCCCCACCCCATAGCAATGACACTCCTTGATGGCAGCAGCCATCCCCAGCAGGATGCAGCCACAAAAACACTTTAGGAACAACTAGAAATTAAAAAAAACATGAAGAACATCTCAAGGTGTTGACCTGGCCTCCAAATTCACTAGATCCCAAACTGATGAGGCATAACGGAGACCTACACAATATTAGGAAGGTGGTCATAATGTTACGCCTGATCAGTAAATATTGCTAACTGTTCCTTCTATGTCATACTACAATTATTTCAGATATCCACAGGTTTACAGAAGGTGAAAATCACCTCAGGTTTAAAACTAAATCTAAACTTTGGTGACTCTTGGGCAACGCTGGGTTCCACAGAAACTCCAGACTGACTGCACATCTTACCGCGGGGCAGTCTGATTAGCGCTGACATTACAGTGCAGCATTAGCCATTTATATTCATTATATAAGTGTGTTGTGTAAATAAATAGCTGTTGGTGCGATGATGTGTTGGCTCAGCAGGCCTGACAGAATGACAAGGGCTCCACTCCCACACTCGTTTACTGGATGAGATGTTTTGGCAGTTATCGTAACAAATCATTATTAGCTGTGGGAGTTCTGTGCATCATCTATGTTCGTTCTCCGAGGCTTCCTGTCTCTCTCTCTCTCTCTCTCTCTTTTATTTTTTACAGTTTCCCTTGTGTCTAGCTGGAGTTGGAGTGAAAGAGGTGAATGAAGGGAAGAGTGGGAGCGAAGCAGCGGCAGCAGTAGTAGCAGAGTATTCTCCCAGTTTGCTGTGTAAGGCCCCGGTGAAAACCTAATTACTTGTGTCTGTGGGAGATGGACGCGTTTGGCTCGTCAGCAGAGAGCAGCCGGAGATTTAAGGGCCTTGGCGGTGCTCTGCGGCACGGCTGCAAGGCATTGTGGGAAAGCAGCACCTGTCAGAGGACCACTGACAGCTTGTCCTGCTCTTGTTATACAGCCATGCGTGATCCCTCCCATTAGCAGGCCAATGACACAGTTGACTTGCTGTCCACGGGAGGGCGAGGGCCGGGGGGGAAGGCTCTTTACCGGCCACGATGCTCCTGTTTGGTGCATTAAAGCTGCCGCTGCCAGCCCTCCTGTGCCAACAAGAACACTTAAAGCCGCAGCGATACTTCAGCGCTATAAAAGTATGACTCTGTAATGTGAGGCGGGTCGCCTGTAATGGTGCATTGTTGCCCAACATAAACATGAAGGTCCCCTCAACTTTATAGAGCATTTTGTGGAGCTTCTTCTGCTCTCATGCAACCACTCATTCTGATTGAGAGAGGTGGTGTAAACCTACAGCTAGTATCTTCCCATGTGTTTGCCTCTTAAAGGGAACTACTGTTGTTTACAACATGGACCTTATTTCCGGCACAAAGTACGTTCGTTTACTCACCCATATAACTTGTGTAATTTGCAGTCGTTGGGAGAAATTTAGATCAGCTTCTATCTATATAATGGGAGTGAATGGGGCACCGAAACACATCCTCTAAATAACGCATTATCTGCTACAAAAACTCGTTCATTTCGCTAATATTTTGTTATCGTATGCTAGTGATTTTCCCAGTTGAGTCCAGAGTTACATGTTATCATCATCTGAGGTCTGTAGATCAAAATATTGGTGAAATTAACGAGTTTCGTGGCAGATAATGCGTTTTTAGAGGCTGCAATGCGGTGCCCCATTCACTTCCACTATATACATTATGCCCTATATTATGCATGATAGGCGGTTTAGATTTTAGGTACTACTTTAGCCTGACGCGCACCTCCCCAAAAATTTAACTACGTGTTGCGGCTACACAGACCACAAGAGACGCGTTTAGTCCGCTTCGTAGTAGCGCATTTACGCTGTAGTATTTCCAGCTGCTTCTCAGTCTTCGCAAATTTTTGCTTCATGTTGATTGTTTTGGCTCCGTAAAGATGGAAGGTTCAGAGACACAAACATTGGTATGACTCGTCTTTCAGTCGCCATTGGTGAAAGAGAAGCAGGAAGTAGAAACGAAAATGAACAATACTGGCAAAAGAAGACGCAGCGCCGACTAGTGTTTGGGTGACGTTATTACAGAGCGAGCCAGACGCACGAGCACACAAGTAGAAATGACTCGCACCTGCGTAGTCTTTGTCCCGCAGCATTTTAAATGAGCCTTAACTTTTACCCCCAGACATAATATAACCAGGTTAAAAGTCATTTTCATTCAGTTTTGCCGGTGTAAGCCTTTGACGATCAATCCAACATTAAAATCTGATCCCCTAATGACCACAGAAGCTTTTGATCCAGTCATTTTTCTTTCGCTGATGCACATCTAATACACTGTATGTACTGCATATGTGTCAGTCTCAAATTTCCCATCAGCCTCTTTTCAAGCTTTCCGAAAAAAGCTCTGATGCCGAAAAGCAAACAGACAAATTCATTGACTAGCTGGAGAACTAAGAGCGGCTTAAAAGAGAAAGAACAGAAAAGCGAATATTGACTCAGGTGGAAACAAAACCTCAGATTTAGTAAAGTTGCGTCGGTGGATGCCTTTGCACGTGGAGTTTGCATGTTCTCCCTGTGTCTCTGTCCTCCTACCGTCCAAAGACATCAACATTAGGTTAATGCTCTTAGCCCTGTGATGGACTGGAGACCTGTCCAAGGTGCACCTAACCCCGCCTCTCGCCTAATGACAGCTGAGATGGGCTCCAGCCGTCCCGCGGCCCTCCAGATGACAACCGGTTACAGAAAACAAACGAATGAGCGAATATCTTTTGCTGCTGTTGCACAACGACTGTTTCATCATCTGCTTCATATTGCAGCAGATAATAGCCTCATTGTCAGCGGAAATCATAATCAGATCGATGACGAGTAGGTTTAGCATCAGAGAAGCATTCTCGTGACCCGTGAACTAATGGTTAGAATTCCCCGAAGGAAATCAGATCAGTGGAATCGGTGAGTAACTGTCCTCTGCCCGGCTGCCCTTGAGCAAACTGTTACACACTAACTGCTCCAGTAGAGCAGAAGCAGACGGTTGCCGTTCTGCCGCCTGCTGTCTTTTCTATGATCTCTCAGTCTCCCCGCAGCCACTTCGCCGTCTCTGCAAAACAAGAACTTGTCCTTTGTTAGGAGCGCGGTTAAAAAAATGTTTCAGAAATATCGATTCTCGTCTCTTGCCGGCTCGTCTCCTCGCTCGGGGCAGCGTTAGCCATCTGCGTGGTGTAAAAAAAACAAAAAAAGAAAGTCGCCTGCGTGAATATGGCACATTAGTTTTCCTCAGATGTTGCTGTTAGCACATAACAAATCTCCAGAGAGGGTGGAGATGTTATCTGGGAACCCGCGGCTCACTCGCTCACTCGCTGGTGCACACGGTTCCACCCAGGCCACCGAGTCTGGGAATGACCCGACTGCACAAACAGCAGGGGACTTGTTTTTACACAGGGACAGCTGATTTCAGAGACGCCTCCCGACTCTGTGGGTCTCCCACCGCTCTGTGTGTGCGTGCGTTCGCGTAGGTGGCCTCGGCTTTAAAAAATAAAACGGAATTAGCCGCAGCTCAACTTCTTATCCTCTCTTCTTCTCAGACAAACCTCCCTCCTCCAAATAGTGTGGGACAGACTGATGAATGGCCGCCCACAGCGAGCGAGAACGACGGCGCACACAGAGACGTCGTGTGAAGTAATACGGTCGCGTCAAGTTGGTTATTTTCATCTCTCGAGAGGCAACTTTAATCTGAAGCATTTGGATGTTTTCTTAGACGAGAGCAAAATGGCACACTGAGCTCTTTTATTTGCGACACGTGGGATATGTTACTGCAATGAATATTTAACGCCTCGATCTGAACGGGGGGATTTTTACATCGCTGTGTTCCAGCAAAGAAAGTAAACGCGCTGCGTGATTGATGGCGTCAACTAATGTTCTAGGTTAAGTTCCATTCATTAACAAAGGGCGTCTTCTTGCATGCCAGACAATGTGTCGGGGGGTGGGGGGGAAACAATGGCGAGTTTATAGTTGAGTTTGGCCGCAGATGTCTGTGTGAGCTGTAAATGTGAACTGTGTCAGCTGCCTTTGTCTGCGGCGGCTTTCGGTGAAGAATCTGTGCAGGTTGAACGTGTGGTGCGTTCCCATCGTTCTTCACACGTGCATATCAAGACTTTAAAATGAGAAACATCTCATGAATAATGACTGAAGTCTCACTGGTGGAAGTGTGTACTTACACTGATCCTGTCATGTAACAAAAACCCCACGCGAGGAGGTCAGGGTAGATCGTGGGGCGCGTAAAACACCTGACTGAATTTTGGGGAAATGTTTATATCGGCTAGTTCTCACAAAACTCCACACACCTAATTCTGACAGACTCATTCTACCTGCATGATCCTGCGTGACGGTTTGTAGCTCTGCCTAGCTTTTTAGCCTCCCAGCTAATGAATGAGGAACATAGACTACTGCCACCTGCTGGTATGAAGAGTTATTTCCCTTCACACAGGTGCAGAACGTTGGCTGTAGTCTTTGCGATGTGTTCAAATGCAACTTTTTGGACAGTTAGTCTTGTGTTCAAAAAGGGATAACGCTGCATGCTTTCTTCTCCTACAGTTCAGGCTGCTTTCATCTGAACCCTTTGACATTTGCTGTTTAAAGGAGAATTACCGTTTTTTACAAGGTAACTCAATGGGGACTAGCACTAGCGTATCATAACAAGATATTGGTAAAATTAACAAGTTTTGCAGCAAATAATCCGTTATTTAGAGGCTGCGATTCGGTGCCCCATTCACTCCCATTATATGGATATACACAGATCTAAATATCGTCCGAACGACTCCAAATGACACCAAAGTTGTATGGGTGAGTAAACGATCGTATTATGCTAGAAATAAGGTCCAGGTTGTAAAAAACAGTAATTCTCCTTTAAATTGAGTGTATATGACAAACTGTGAGTTTTGCAAAAAAATGGTCAAATATGTGGTTGCTTTAAAAGAATATTGACTATGTAGACACCTCTTCTCGTCACCAAAAGTCAGCGTTGGTTTTGTGGTCACCTCAGATTTAAAACAGCTATTTTTACATGTTAATACTAGTTTTAATATGTCCTGGAAGCCAGACGAAAAGCTAATTTAAGAAGTACTGCGGGAGTAAACGCCGTAACCTACGTAGCTTACACGGTGAAAGCCATTTCTATTTGTGCACTTATCAGTCTGACTTGCTCTGTAACAACGCCACCCAGACACTAGTCGACGCTGTGTCTTTTTTGCCAGTCGGCTTAAGTTTTGTTTCTACTACCTGCGTCACTTTCAAAAATGGCGACTGAAGCTTCCGCCAAAATTTCGCTGAAGACAAGTCATACAGTGTTTGCATCTCCGAAACTCCTCAATCAACCTTTCTTCTACATGTTCCATCTTTATTGATCCAAACCAATCAACTAGAAAATGCTCCGATTGAAAGGCAGCCGAAAATACTAAAGCGGAAACACGCTACTACCAAGCGGACCAATTACAGCTCTTGCGGGGAGGTGCATGTTAGGCTGCACTGTTAGCGTCTGCGTAGCTACAGCGACAAATTGTCTCAGAAGCCTAAACCGCCCACAAAATTTGTGTGGGGCAGAAACTTGGTCTGGAGTGGCTCTGTTGGGAACTGATTAGGCTCCAGCAATGATGAGCCAGGCCAAAGAAGAAGAGTAACAGTGGTGAAGCCGTACACGCCATCTAAGCACCGTGGAATTTAATTTGTTTACAACAAAACACCTGTGATTGATTGGAGGACTGTCCAGTTGTATACGGAGGTATTTTGTGATTGAAACGGTTGAAACACGTCCCAGAACGAAATCCAGTTGGCAAGTTTCATCCTATAGCCTCGCCAGCTCCGACTGAAGTTTGTGGCTTTTAACAGATTTTAAAAAATCTGCCTTTGCTCAGTCAGAACGACACTCTGGACATTACCCTCTCTGTGTTTGCCAACAGCTCGGAGGATCACAGATTGTGACACGCCAACCGCCCGTACTGTAACACTGACGTCTTTCAGCCTCAGACAATGGACGCCTATTGAGTCGTCACACATTCTTCAGTGGCCACTGAGACGCGGTGGAGCGTTGGCAAAATGTTTTGTGTCAGTAGTCAGCACTTGTGATACAGGACTCCTGCAATCTGATGACCTCTCACTCTGATCTGAAGTTACCCAGCGACATAAAACCATGAATCCCAGTGATGCGGAAGAAATTTTTGGAACGTTTTCCACTGATCCCAAACCACGTCACTGTACATTCACATAAACACAAAGACGTCGTGTGTCAGTTAATCCGTCAGGAAGAACCACGTTATACTGGAAATCAGAGTATCTCTGTCTTTTGTTTGCAGGACCAAAAGAAACAGAGCTGTTATTTAATATAAAGCTAGGGCTGTAATTAAAGAATATTTTAACTGTCAATTGAACGATCAGTGACATATTTATTTTTCTGTAAGGCGATGAAACGTGGACTATTTATATTATCGCTTGTTTTCTCAACAGTTCAAATATTCATGTTCAGTTTACGAAAATGAAATGTTTAGAAGCTTAAATTCTTACGTCTTAGCTTGATTCGTTTCGTTAGTGCTTAGTCTTTCTGATTAAATTTACAATTGGCAGTGCACAAATAATTCAACGGTGTACTTCCTGCAGTCATAGTACCGTAGTAGTGCAGTATATAACAAAAAAACAAAGCTTACAACGCTTGACGTGGCAATAACGTTAAATGGCTAAATTTAATTCATTTTTAAAGGTGCACGGCCGTTTACTGTATCAAAATAACCAGCCTACTATACCAGAAAAGTCAGCCAGATTGATCGCCTTTAACGTAATGAGGGTGTGTGCATGAACACTTCCTTGGCGCAAACTGTCTTGCTCTCGTTCTGTCTACTGCATATGGGCTCACTTGGTTTGTTTTGCTGTCATTACCTGGCGGACTGTCTGTTTCGCTCTTGTGCTTCCATGATAGTGCGCCCCCTGGTGACCATTAGCTGTAAAAAAAACATAAATAAGCCGCACCGTTGTATAAGCTGCAGGGTCCAAAGCAAGTGACAAAAGTAGCGGCTTATAGTCCGGAAATTACGGTAGTTTCTAAAAATCTGAACAGACCATAAGAAGATTCTAAGCAATTCTAAGCTAATGCTAATGCTACGTACTTAAACATATGTACACTGGATGACGATTTGCTCAACACTGTGCATATAGCTGTTAGGGGTGTCACGGTACGGGCGTCACGGTTTGGTGCACGCAGTCATACGGCGAATATGTCTGAGTGAGTAGCCTATTAAACAAAAGAAAGAGTCGAGGTGGCGGTAATGAGTCTCATTGTTAGTCATATGTAATAATTTTAAGAATAGAGTATATTCTATTCATTCTATCTAAGGTCTCATTAATCAGCACCAACCAAAGAAGGGTGTGAAGCTGCTATCGTGGACCTCATTTGCAGAAGTTTTTTTTTTTTTTAACGAGCCCTTTTAGCAGCTTCACCATCGCTGCTAGCAGGCCCCCCTTCCCCCCACCCGTCCGTCCGTCCGTTCTGATATAAGGTTCACAGGCCATATGTCCCGGTTTCGCCTCTTGCACAAGCACACACACACTCACACTCGACACACACAGCATTCACACACACGCATCTCATACATATCACCCACAGGTCTGCAGAACACATCACCAGATGGTGTGAGGAACGCGGTGGATTTCGACTCCGCTTGCTGCTTCTGACTTCCATATTTTTTTATTTATTTATTTTTTTAATCAGTGTTCAAAGCTTTGCAGTCGTAGCAGAGTCAAATTAGTTCAGACACCGTGGAGGCTTTTAAGGTTTGCTATGTTTTCCTGTTATTATCGTCAATTAAGGAAATGGACGAGGGAAAAGGAAATCAGAAATAAATCCAAAGATATTTAGAATACTTTGACAATTTTTACCTAAAACTTGGTAAATATATGATCTTTTCTCTCTGCAGTAATGTTAAGGTACTTAGCAGTTGATTTGTGTGTAAAACCTGTTAAATGGGTTGCATGGACGTAATATCTGTATTAATTTGGTCCAGTCTTTGTGGTCAGGACGTGGCCAAAAGCCAGCGAGTTTTCTCCTTACAACAATGAAATTACAATAGCAGTTAATTATGTTGTGATGCCTCATCCCCTGATGTCTCTACTTTAATCAATTAATTTACCCATTACTGCGTACAGAACACCTCATTCAACCTAATGCGTCTATGCTCAACAAAATATTGGGCTAATTGCATTAAATAAATGGAGGAAACTCATTAAATGGATTGAATTAGATTAGTATACAACTGGCAACTGGAAGGAGACAAATTGTATGCTAAAATGTGAATGCTCATCTTTTTAATTTCTTAAAGTACTTTGGATGAGATAGAATTATCAGCAGGTTGCAGCTGGATAGTTTAGGAAATATTAGGAAGTTTTATGGCAGCGCTGCATTGTTGTGTCCTATTTGTTGCAGCAAAGTTTTGATGTATTGACGCATCTGATATTGCCAGTTCTTGTCAGAATATTGGATTTCATTATGTGGCCTGTTTCAGCTGATAGAGAAAAATATATGTATTTTGTATTAAACTAGCTCAACTCCATGGCGCTCAGATGACGTGCATGCATGTCCATATTCTGTCCTTCCTGCTTCTGTCCATCAAAACTCGAATCTTTTCTGGACCATAATAAGTTTCCAATGGCATGACTCCAGACAAACTTTCAGACAAAAAAATAAATTAAAATTGTGGGTAAGGAAGTCTGGCGTCCAGATTGAGAAAACCCGACACAAAGATGCAGGCCTTAAACCTAAAAGACGTGTTTTCAAGTTTCAAGAACAATGAGCAGTTCATACTTCTAGTTACGGTGATAGCCCAGACCCTACGTAGACCCTCGTTTTCTTTATCAATTTAAAATACACTGTAAAAATCTCCTATCCTGTTTCCCAGAGTAACACAGAGGCCTGACCCTATCGCCTAAATCACTGGCTGACCCCAATAATAAGCTGTTTTACTCCAAATTATTCACAAATGCGTGGTTTATACCTCCGCGTCAACTTGACGCTGTAGCTAGGACATCAGCCCAGACCCTACGCAAGACCGATGATTGGTCCGCTTGGCAGTAGCGCATTTCCACTCCACTGTTTCCGCAATTTTTGAAATCAATGAAGTTGGATCACATCGAGGAAAGGGTAACTGAGGAGGTTTTGGAGAAAGTTTCAGTCGCCATTGATGAAACCGAAGCAGGGAGTGCAAACAAAAATTAACCCGACTGGCAAAAAGGACACAGCGCCAACTAGTGTTTGGGTGGTGTTTTTACAGCGCAAGCTAGGCTGATGGCTTGCACTGGGATAGGCTACGTACGTAAGTTACATATGAACTGCACTTATTTACAACCTTGGAAATAGGAGTACATTTAACCATAATAGTTAAAATTGTATTCTTAACTTTGAGCATTTATTCAGAAATAAAAGTTTCATTCCAAATGTCAGCTACTGGCTTGTAAATAATAGAAGAATCATATACTATACTGTATATTAGGATGCAAAAGATTCATGGTGCAGCTCTACAACGGTTCATTCTTTTGCAGTTTACAGCCCACTGCCCATTTTTATTATCCGCCTCTGCAGTTGCTGAAATGTGTATTGAGTTGCTTCTATACCACAGCTTTGTATGCGGACCCTAATGCGTGTGTGTGCGCCGCAGGAGACAGAGTGAACAGATTTTGCAATTTTAGGAATCTGAACTCAGAATCAGAACTCAGCAAAAGGACAAAAGCAGAGGCTGGATTTCGCTTTCATTTAATTACATTTCCATGCAAACAGCACAGATCAGCACGTGCATGGATAAATTTAAAAGTTAGCGATTTCTAAAAATTATCAAATTGAAATTTCATATTGGCTAAAAGTGTGAGCTAAAAAAATACATTATACATAATACAATATATGACCCCTTACATGTTCAAGCTGAAAGAGAAGCAAAGGGAGGGAAGGAACTTGAAAGAAAGCATTTTGTTGGATGCAAACTTCTTACACGCCCCCTAGTGCAGAATGAGTCATCAACATTTTTTAAATGGTTTTCCAGAAAATTACCAACAATGAAATGCAATAAAAACACCTTAACTGTTTGAGCAGATGCTGTCGTTTAAGGTGTATATATCCTGCAATACATTTAGCATAATATAATAAATGAAAGCATCTCTTTTAAGTTCATGCTATTTTTTTGCTTTTCTGTTATTTTCACATGTAAAAAGAACAAAAACCTGAAGCAGCCTGGACTTGCCGTTAACCTTTTCACACTACACTGATTATATTTAGCTTTGATTCTGGTTAAACTCATGACGAAAATCAAATTGCTGGGGGAGGAATACCAGCGACGTAGTCAAGCAAAGCTAAAGCAAAACTAGCACCTGCCTTCAAGTGCAGGATGAGTCATCAGCATTTTTAAATACCTTTAGAGGAAATGACAAGCCATGAAATGCAAATAAGAAAGCACATATATATCGTGCATGTATATGTTAAAGCAACACTTAAAAATTTAATTTAATAAATAAAGGACTTTAATGTGCGTTTTCCTCTCTAAAACTGACAATAAAGACATAAATTAAATAAAAACACAAAATCATTTAAACTGTGACCCACATTAATCAAAATGAATAATTTGCATAATTATGTAACATAATTAAATGCTCTCAGAGGACTGAACTTCAGCCTCAGAACACAGTTAATCGCCTGGACCCTGCTATTGTCGCATGTACAAAAACCCGCAACCCCTCGTCATTAACCTTTTCCTGCTCCACTGATGATATTTAGTCCTCATTCTGGCCGAACTCGTAATGAAAACCATCCATCACTCGAACTCATGGCTGGCTTGGCCGTTTTTTTTTTTTCTTTTACAGCACGTCCACTGCTCAACGTTCGCACAGTTCTCTGCCATCTGGACGCTCTGTGAGCTTCCTTCAGTTCAGCTGGAGGGAAGCTCTTCTGTCCTCTAACAAGAAGCAGCTTTTCACATATTAACGAGAAGCAATCTTTATATAAGAAGCGCATCAATGCCACCGTGTATCCTCCGCACAGGATGCCAGTGTTGGTGGCCGGTGCCATCGTCCAAGAGAAAATAAACATGTGATAGAGAAAGCCCCTGCAGACGCTCTGGATCTGTGAACGCAGCAATTGTTGTTTCAAATTGTGTACAAAGGGAAGGCATTGTACCAGTGCCAGAATGATAAAATGTAAATGACTACAATGCAGCCCCACATTCAACATGATTCTTAGGAATAACAGTACTCCAGACAATAGTGAATAGCCTACGTTTGCAGGAAATGCCAACATGTCACTTTATCTCACGCTCTTCTTTCTCCTTTTTTTTTTTTTCTCAGGATGGTGCTGGAAACTAAAGTTTGAGTCGAGTTTAATCATTTCCACACGACTACACCTAAAAGGATTGGATGTACTTTTAAAGGAGGTCACCTTGAGTGATAAACCCACAGAGAACTGTCTCACCCTCGCATATTTTAGTTGATTGATTTGGTTTTAAGGCGCAGTCTCTGCGGGTGTCAGCCTCACCACTCAGCTTCCAGCTGCTGCAGACGAATGCGCGCAACCACTGTACGCTGCACCTGCTACGGCGCTCAGGAACTCAAACAGACAAGGCGAGTGACAAACCGGTTGCAACAGACTAAGAACAAAGCTCAAAGGAGAGGGAATATCTGACTCGCATTGACGAGGCACAAACACAGACTGCGAGCGAATGCTAATGTGGCTTTGTGTCTGCTCGATGTGGAAATGAGCAACGGTTAGCTTAAGGTCGTAATAAATTTGTATGATCATAATATGGTAGAGCTTAGGTTGGCTTTTTATCATGTCTAATGGTTTAAAAAAAACATGCAGACAATGTGTTGAACAAATTAAACTTATCTAATTGTGGCATTGGAGAAAAAAGGAAAGGGATTGTCTTCTGCAAAAATCACCATGGCTTGCATTTTGAAACCTTCATATTTAATGTTATAAATATTGGTATAATCATTAATAAATCATGAAACAATCTTACCAAATGGATTATATTTTGGTGCAGATATTTTGCAGCCTTTACCCTGCAGTCAAAGAGGCAACCAGGAAGTTCAGCAGCTTCTACGTTATCTGCAAAGCATCAGCTAATGTTTTTATTCTTCTCTCTAATCTCAAACCTGCAGATGCTACAAGAAAATAATAGCACAGCACACTGTGTGGGATGTTATTGAGATTATTCTGATGAATCGGGGAGCATTGAATGCAGCACTTTCTGGTGATCTCAAGGGGGAAATGGTGCAACAACTTGGTGTTTATCTCCTGAGCCACAGTCCGGCCCTGTAGGTGGCGGTAAACATACCTGCAAACTGGTGGAAGAAGAAGAAGAACTTGGAAAACATGATGACAGCATGGGAGACTCAGTCGACACAGAGTGGCTATTGTTCGACAAGAACTGGAGGTGAGGTTTAAACTGTTAATTTCAATATTTGTATGCTAACTAACATTAGCCTAGAGGCCTACGATGTTTACCGTTGCTTGGCAACGTTGACTGCTGCATTTTTCTCATAGATTCCTTTGTCGAGAAAGATCTGACAGGAACTCATTGACGAGCGAGATCGGGAGGGGTGAGTTTGGAGATACACCGATCAGGCATAACATTATGACCACCCTCCAAAACAGTTGTGACTCATCAGAGAGTTTGGGATCTGGTGAATTTGGAGGCCAGGTCAACACCTTGTGCCGTTCTTTGTGTTTTTTTTTAGTTGTTCCTAAAGACTGCAGCCATCAAGGAGTGTCATTGCTATGGGGTGGAGGTGCCTGGTCTGGTCTATGTGGGTGCTACATGTCTGAGTAACATCCACACCAATGAATGAAGCCAGGTCCAGAAGTTTCCCAGCAGAACACTGAACTGTCACAAGATGGCCGATGTTATTCACTTTCATTCGCAGTGGTCATAATGTCGTGGCAGATCGGTGTACATCCTGCAATCTGAGCCAAGCTTTAGTTACATTTATTTAGAAATTCTTTCTAAATTTCACTATCAAATTCCAGCAACAAAATCTTAAGCCACTCTGTTTGTAGTACTAAAGAATAAAAATGCTCCTTTCGTACAGCTTTAGGGACAAACTAATGAACTGACAAAAAGAAAGTAAAAGATAATCCTTTTCAACCTCTTTAAGCTGTAAACACACTTACTCTTCTTCTTTGCACAACCAAACTAAATCTGCAACATTGACAGAAACTTTGTGGGCCTGAAGTGGCATAAAGAAACTAAGAAACAATAAATAACACTTTGAATAAAAGCCCGGTGTGGGCGGCAGCGGGTCTGTTTTGTACCAAAACAGAGTCTGTTGTGTGTTTTCTGCCTTTTTCCCCCCACTCTTCTCTCGGCACACAAACAACAATGGCAGAAGGCAGGCTGTATTCTTCTATTTTCTCTTTTTTATATATATATAAAAGGAGCATTTTCCCCTTCCACAATCATCTACAATGCCAGTTCACATGCTTTTAAATCATTGCTCAGACCTGTGTGGGTGTAATGGCTCTGCCCCGTTACAAAAAATAAAAAGGCCCATGATAGCATAGAAGAAAAAAAAAAAGTTAATGTCAATATACCCCGACTGGATGGCATTCCTACAAAACACACAATTTCCAGCACCTGCTACAACGTAGAGCCCACTTTAGGCAATAATTGCATATTGGTTGTGGAGGGGAAGGAAGTGGCACGCTGTGAATCGCCACCTTTAAGGAGGTTGACAGAGCAATCTTCTCTGAAATGCATTGGAGGAGCACTGAAGCACGCTCGGGGAGAAAGAGAGGAGGAGGGAGAGAGAGAGAGAGAGAGATAGAATGAAGAGAGTGGAACAGCTTGTGAATGTTGCAGATCATTTGTGTATTTCTCAAGGCATCAAGTCCCTGTTGTCTCCGTGTTGTGCTTCCAGGTTAAATTCCGTAAAGCAGTTCCTAATACTTTCTTATTACTGGAAAAAATACCACCCCAAAAACAAAAACACATTCTGCTTTTGCAAAAACTCAGCCAGTTTTGTGGAAGGATTGTGGGATTTAAATTTAAATTTAATTTAAATGATGGCATGTGGCTGCATCCCTCTTTTAACTTTTTGCATAAAGCATCAAAATGAGACTTGCTTAGCAAATCAATAAGTGTAATTCAGGTTTTAGATTTTTGAAGATGCAAGTCTCAAATACGAAATATTAGCTCCACTATAGAATTTGATTTCTGTGAAAAGGAATTTGTGCACTGTTGGTACCTGAAAAAGCTGAACTGTTGGCACCCTGGCAACAAGGGGGGAAGGTGACGAACCAACAAATTTTAAGCCTCGTCCACGCGTACGAAAACGATCTTTCCCCCCTCCGTTTTCCCTGGCATCGTTTCAAAAATATCTGCGTCCACACGGATCCGTCTCAACATGACTCAAAACGCTACTTCATATTCCAGGCCTATAGGTGGAGCTGTTTCCGTTTCAGAAATTCACCAAAAACGGAGAGGAAGAGGTGGAGCATGCGCATGAAGCTTGAGCGCTGTTTACAAATCGGCTTTAGAAGAAACCAAACTCAAGGAGAAATGATATTTAGCCCTAGTAACCATAATAGGCTCAATATCTTCTCCAGCAGGAACACGAGCATGTAGTCCACCATTGTTGTTGATGTTGTTATGAGACTGCAACAACGGGATCCGAGAATTTGTCTAAGAGGCTTGTTGCAAATCGCGTTGCCATGTGACACATTTTTAACGTCATAAAAGGGTCTATAAACCCAGCCGAGCGTTAATCCAAAAAAGTGTCAACCAAAAGTAATGGTCCTCAGAAAGACGCCTGCGATTATGGTCCTCAGTACGTCCTCTAAACCAACCTGTTACCACGAGATTGCCCAAATGCCAAGTCTGAACGTGGCCACGGGCAGGTCATTGTGTTGTTCATGGGTGAGCACGTGTTGATGAATTACGGCCGAAGCCATTGTTGAAGCTGCAGCGCGAATACGAAGTTAAACGCGTCTACACAAATTCATTGCTCTTCACCAAGTACCGCTCTGTACAGTATGTTTGTTGCTTTTCAGTTCCTTTAAATGGGACATGTCTCGCTCTCGTCATTTTAAAGTAGTGCCCAACGTGCGTGTGTTTGATCTGAAACAACAATACCTTGTCAAATTCCATGCAGGTCACAAATGCACACAAAGTACACAATGTCCTACATTTAAGTGACACGAGGGAAATCGCAATTTGAGTCTTCACGTGGAGAGGCCTAAATTAAAGCCATTCGAGTGTGCGTGGACGAAGAAGGCCAGTCTGACACAATCTCATTTATTTTAAGACGATGAGAAAATGCAAAAATATTTTGTCTAAATTACCTCTGCATGGCAGCGCCTCATCTTGGACAGTGACTCATAGCGCTGCCTATGTGTCGATGTAGTTTTTCTCTTTTATACATAAATAAAAAAAACTTTTGGACCAAATGCCCATGAGCAACGACTAACCTTGAGTAGTCGTCCTTAATGTTAGATAGCGGCTTAGGCTTCTGCGTCAATTTGACACCGTAGCTACGGCAACAGTCCAGACCCTAACGTTTCCTCATAATCATCACTTAATGTTGATTTCATCTTTTAAACGTAGTGTGCTCACTGCTCTTTTGTTCCATCGCTGAGAAATCAAATTAAACTTTCTCTCTCTCAGAATAGCGACAGGTAAGTAGTTCTTGTCTTTTAAAAGGTTTCCTGTCATGTTGTGCTTGTCATGTCCTCCTTGCTTAACTGCCGGACTCTCTTTTGTTGAGTAATGCTCGGAATCTGAAAATCCATCTGTAGTAACCAAAATCGATTCATTTCCATTTCCACTGGGCTTACAGCTCCAGACAGTAGCAGTGGATTCAGTGGGTTGGAATGTGATCGTTGTGGTTGTCTGAGCTCACGTGTAAGTTAATTATTGTGATATATTTAGTTCTAATAAGCCGTTTGGTCTTCGGCAGCGGCAGAGACCCTAACGGCGTAGCCTGACGTGCCCCTCCCCTGAGATGTGACTACACGGTGTGGCGACGCAAACCGCAATAGTTGTGATTGGTCCACTTGGTAGTAGCGTGTTCCCGCTTTAGCATTACCGGCTGCTTCTCCATCTCAAACAGTTGTTTTGGGTCAATAAATAATCGGTAAGGTTAACTGAGGCGGTTCGGAGATACAAACATTTGTACGACCCGTCTACGGCAAAAATTCAGCGCAAGTTTCAGTAGAGATGGTTGAAATTGAAACAGGAAGTAGAAACAAAAATTAACCCGACTGGCAAATAAGACACAGCGCCGACTAGTGTATGGATGGAGTTGTTAGAGTGAGCCGGAGATGAGTGCACAAGAATAAATGTCTCACGCCAGCGTAGGCTACGTACGTAGGTTACGGCATCTATGTCCTGCATTCTTTAAACGAGTCTTAAGTCTGAACAAGACAAGTCACAAACTATTACGTCTAATAACTGTTCAGGTAAAATTCAGATAAAAAATCTGCGGACCCAGAATTTTCACCTAGAAATTAAAATTTCAGACAAATAAATAGGGCTCCCCTTTCTTACTATATAGAGCGGTTCCATTTCTCTAGCTGCCTCCTGCAGCTGCTGCCTTAACATGGAGCTTATTTTACATAACGCAAATTGAAAGGGAGCCTCTAAAAAGCAGAAGCTAAATTTGTGTACTGCAGGGGGGGTTTCTGGGAAGCTATTTTAATGAGAGACATTCAGTTAATAATTTAATTTCTTTTTTTTTTCCCCTCTCTCTCTCTCTCTGTGCAACCTCCTGGCAACACTTTCCAAACTCCCACAGCTCATGGGTGGGTCGCAACTCCGACTTTAAAGAAAACATCCTTTAATTTTAGCATCACGTCGAGCTCCGCGAGGAATCGGACGAGATTGGCGTTGCCTTCTCCGCGCTGTATAGGTTTCTGCATGTTTCACATTCGCCTCAGATTACGTTTCTCCTCATGTAAATCAAATAAAATGGATATGGCTCCATGCTTGAATTATTTATATTGTCATTTTACAGCGTGCAGCTCTAAAAGCAAAGTCATCTTAAAGGACCTGGTTATAAAACCAAACATGTGACAGGAATGATGTGGAAAAAGAGAGAGTGAATTTTTGTGATTGATTTTCGTTTCACATTCTCACACGCTCCTCTTGCAGTGTGTGGGAGTTGACTGAGGCTTTATTTTTATTTATTTATTTAAAGACTTTAGGACCAACGAAACAGATTTGGGTTTTCACACGCTGAGGCGACGCTTCACGCCGTCTGAGAACCGAGACGCAGCCTCCGCGGCATAAAGAAGTCCTTGTTTAATCCAAGCGTTCTCCGCTGCGGAGGATATTTACGATGCATTTAACTGCTTCGATACACTTTGCCCGGCATTTACGAGAGGTTTTAAGTGCATGTGACTCCAGCATGCAACTTTGTGCAAGTCATCTCCTTCTGCGAGGCTTCGCTCATTAAGCCCCCCCCCCCCCCAAATTAGTCCATGTGGAAGAGAGAGAAGTTAAGAGCTTCTGCTCGGAGTGCACTGACCTTTGAACTCTTTGGCCTGTGCACACTTGAGTGACTGTGACTGCGTGTGACAGCACGGGGGTTAACCAGAGAATGCATGCAAGTCTCCTGGTACCTTGGATAATTGAGCCATTTGTTGCAAGGTCACTGCAGAGCAAACCCCCACCCCCCACTAAAAAAAAAAAAAAAAACGTGTTATCAACGGCCGTGACCAAAGAAGAAGAGTCAGGGTTTTGTTGCGTGCGCCCGAAAATAATAATTTTACAAAGAAGGAGTTGTCTTAGTCGTCCTCCATCGTTCATACATAGATAATAAAAAGAAAATCATGATTTTATCGGCATGGGAGCTTTTTTTAATCACAAAGAGCCGCAGGCGGAGAAGCAGAAGCACAAAAAGATATCTGTTGTGTTGAGCGTAGTAGACAGAAATGCATTTGTGGAAGAATATTGTGGAATATCGCTTTTAAACTGTGCTTGTCTTTGTGCATTAAAAAAAAAAAGCATTCACTAAATCAATACAATGTACTTGTCTCCAAGAAGAACAAATTTAAAGACATCCTTTGTCATTCTCTTACTTTATTTTCTTGTTTTTAAGATGTGCCTGGATCATGTTGATAGAAAACCATCATTCGTTCAAGACCAAAACTGACTTAATGAACAAGATGGATGAAAGACTTGACGGTATTTTCTTGCACCGTTACGAGACCAAATCAGCAAAAAAAAGAAGAAAATCCCCTCTGTACCCGCAGAGGAAGTCGTTTAAAGCAGAAAGCCTGGTGAAACCTCGCTGTAATGGTCTTTACGGCCTCCACAAACACAAACTGCAGTTTCAGCTGAGAGGACGGTGTGTGTGTGTTAAACAACCAGCATCACGGCCATAAAACTCACACAGCGGACCTCCTCTCTAAACACCAGAGCAGAAACGGAGAGTAGAGGTCGACAAATGCTAGACGGCAAGAAGAAAGGTTCATTTGTTTCATTTCAAAAAGTCTCATTTCGGGATATTTCCACCGAGAGTTGTACATTTTGGTACAATCTTAATTTAGAGCAGTAATTATGTCTGTTTGCAGCTACACAGTATTTTTTATTCAAATCCTTTTAAATTTTTATAACTGTGGGAAGCATCTCTGCTGGGGTTGCAACGACACGTTAATGTCCCTGATGATGTTTGTCGTGTAAAAACACACAGCATACATGCAGTTTTCACCAGATGTCGGTAACAACCCATGCAATCCACACATGCAAAGAAGTCAAACCACACTGTAAAACATTTCAAGTCAGTAAAACTCATTTAAGGGACTGTGGGACTAGACGGCGTAACCTACGTACGAATACTTGTGTCAGTCTGGCTCGCGCTGTAAAAACACCACCCAGACACTAGTTGGCGCTGTGTCTTTTTTGTTCGTTTCTACTTCCTGCTTCACTTTCACCAATGGCAGCTGAAACTTTATCTGAAATTTCTAGGATCTGTCAAATTGGCGCAGAAGCCTAAACTGCCTATTAGACAGAGAAGTCCAACCATTTATTTCAGCTTGGCACTAAAAGGTAAAACAGCTTATTAGGTTACATTAGGAGAAAACTCCCGTTATCTTGTCAAATTAACTCACTATTTCAACTCACATTTCCAAGATAATTTTAAATACATTCATACCGATCCCAGTTGAAGTTGAGAGCCCTAATGATTTTCTTTCTACTTAGATTTCTCACCTCGACAGCTTTGACGGCAATTTTTAAATCTTACCAGCTTTTTAACAACTCGTTCATTTGGGCCGTTTAGAAAGGAGGACATTAAAATTTTATCCACTAAAAACAACCACTTCAGTAATTAATTCCTGGTGGGGAAATGGGTTGCTGAAGTTGTAATGTTGTGGTTTAACCCTGTTTTGCAGATACCTTCTTTCAAAGGTATCGCCATTTTAGTATGTTTCTAGCTTAATTAAACTATATTTCCTAGTTTTCGTATCATCTCACCGTACCTTCTCCCCCATTTCTTTTTTTTCCAACGCAAAAATTAAAGACATGAGTTAAATGAACATCGACCACACAGGCAGAACTCACATGGAGTCAAGACAATGGATTGCTTTAAGTTGAAGTTTTGAAAACTAGCTAAACAGATTTTGACATCAAAAACTTGTCATGCCTTTTAAAGTTAAAGAGAAGAAAAAAGTTTGCATAACTTGATGGGGATGTAATGTTTTACAGTGCACAGATAATAATGTGAAATGACAAGGAAAAAGTTTTGAACCCATGAAGAAAGGGTGGTGCTGAAATCTATCAGTAATTAGAAAACCGTCCCGCCCCATGTCAGTGCAGATTAAAATCAGCTGGTTCAATCCCAACTGATGGCGTCTCGGTTCCAAGATGCCAAATTTCAACGAGTGTGTGTCATTCCATTTCATTACACATAACATATGGACGTATATCGTTTGATTTCTTTTACTTTGGTTCTTACCGACATCTGGTGAAACATCAAATCAAGGAGTTAGCAGCGCTGGACTTTCTGCTGAGTTTTAGGCTCCGTCCATACGGAGACACTTATTGGTTTAAACGCAGATGTTTTGCAACGTTTTGGCCGATCGTCCACGCGACTTCTGTAGACGCATTGCCCTGAAATGCACTTTTCTGAACTCGTTGATCGCTAGGATGGCGACTAAATGTTAGATTTCCATTAACTCTCACTCCCTAAGTAGATGTAAACAACATTTAGCAGATATATAATACGGCCGCATTTCTAATTAAAAAGTTAAATTACACTCAACGTTGTCAACACTGAATATGTCTGAGCTTATGTTCAGTGAAACCATTGGGTAAATGTTGGTTCTTCATTCAAGGATATCATTTTAAGTAACTGTTCTTTAGGAATAAGTTAACTAATGGATTCATTTAGAAAATGATTGTTTGTAGAAGCTCTAATCTCAAGCTTTGCTAGTGTTTGAACATAATATGCATCCCCAGTCTGCTCCACTTTGTAGATAATGTGATGATTAGTGTGTTATTAGTAACTGGGGAACGGGAAAGTTGAGGAACGAGCCAATTATCTGCAGGAAGAATGATTTGCTACTTGATTTTCATCCAGTTTTATATATATATATTTTTTTTTAAAAAAGTGTATTTCCTGGCATGAGAGCAAATCCGGAACTGACAAGCATTTTACAATCTAAACCAAATTCGTCAACAGCAACACATTGATCAACAATATTGAGTCTTTATGGAATGTAACGTGAGGAGAAAGCTGCCATTGTCTACATTGACTTGTAGCCCATGTAGTGATGGAGAAAACACAAGTTCAGACACTTTGTTGTACAAATGTAAAGATTTAAGATGCTGAGAAACCTGATGAATGTTCTAAAAGACAATGTTACATCTGTGTGGAGTCAAAGAAAACTACCATTGTAATGTCACTGAGTGCTCCACCGGGTGAAAAAGCATTTGCAGTAGCACTTGCTTCCAGCTCCAGATCTTGACGAAATAATGTCTGGAATTTGTTCTGCGCTGCTGGTTATGTAACACAGAAACCCTGGTGATATTTTTAAACCGAGTCCTGCGCGGAGGTAGACGAGCCAACATCACACACCTCCCTCACCTCTATCATCTCCTGCAACAGATTTGTCATTAATGATGCACAAATTGTATGAGCTGTTTTACGAGTGTTCACCCAGTCGATTTCCGTGTCCCAGATTTCCCCGAGATGACACGTAGACGCCTCTACCTGCTTTTTTTTTTTTTAAGATAAATTATTCAGAGAGGTTATGAATTTACAATGAGAAGTTTGTGTTGAATTTTACAACGGAAACTGCGGTAATGGTATTCGTAAGGAAGGCGGCAGTTGTTTAAGTGAACTAGCACGCTTAATGAACTGCATCATTAAACAGGTTCATTCATTTAGCTGGTTTGTGCATGCTAAGCCTAGAGCTATGCTAACAGCTGCTAACATAAACTGTCGGCTGTGCTTTTAGCTACATGCTAACATCAGCTTGCTAAAACACTCACTGTGGCAATATTTACATGTCGATGTTAGCCTTTCAAGTCGCTTGTCGCTAGTGGGCAAGCCGGCTTTTGTTTCCTTGGCAACCCTGTCGTTTTTAAAAGAAAATGGCATCAACAATGATGACAGTCCATCTTGGTTCACCTGATGCCCCAAGCCCACTATCAGCATGGTGCATTGGGTGATGGGAACCAAAGTTGTGGACGGTGTTGGGATCTGGCGTTATTGCTTTGGTAAATTCAGCGTGTAGTAAGTTTTCCGGCCAGCTCAAAGTACGCCTGAGGCTGATGGGAATGCCATTTTTCTTTTTTCTTTTTTTTTAAGTTTAGCAGTTACTTGGTCATAAATCAAAACAAAAAGGTTGAACGTTTGACCTGATGTTGCTGGAAGAGAGTCACCACGAAGTATTTCTCACGGTTGTATGAACATATCTACCAAAGTTCCATGGCTTAACAGTTGTTGAGATATTTTTGCTTTTGAGTCAAAAATGTTAACCTAGAAGTCCCAAGATTACCAAAGTCATCACTGATGACACATTTTCCTCAAACAAGGATAGTCTGAACCAAGGTTTGTGCCAATTTCTCCATCTGGATGCAGCTGAATAATCACACATGTTAGAAATGGTAACCTGACCTGACCAAATGCTTCGCTGCAGATGCTGCCTTCTAATGGAACTCAACAAGGTTTGACATTCAAGTGTCAATTTTGTGAGAACACCGCTGCTTGGCAACCGTCGGCGTCTAAAAGCAACAGTGGCTAACAGATTAGCAAGACAGGGACCGGGTGAATTATTCTCAGACATAAAATTCAGAGGAAAAAACTGCATGGAAAAGGGTAAACACTTTAAAGAAAAGTGGCAGATAATTGGACAAACCATCTGTCTATAATCGTCAATCACTGGCTAAACACAGCAATCCGCCGTCTGAGGAGCTTGGAAAATTAGCGAGCAGTCAGTGCTATTAGCCATAGTACGTAATTAACATGCTGGAGGACAATTCTTGTTGCCTTGTGTGCTTAATAGACACTCATAGAAGAGTCGATCACGTCTAAAAATCTGACCACAGCTGCAAACTGCCTCACAAAGGAAAAACTGCTCAGGCCATGTTGCCTGAACTTCCCACTTGATGTTGCAGCCATTTCTTTGGAGAGTACAAGGTAAAACACTGTAGTTATTAAACCCCCATTGACCTGGAGTGATCCCTTAAGATGTAAACAGATGCATTTTCTATGGCTGTTTTTCATTTAGACTCTAACATGGGCATTTATTTTTTTTAGTCTGTCTCAGACAAAGTCTCTTAGGAGTCCTGAAAATTTGCGTCAACGACAAAACGAGTAGTTAAAGGAAGTCAAGGTGCTGCTGACAGCGACAGAGAAAGAAACAGCCCGGAGGCACACGGGGAGAAACCTTTGCTTTAATGCAGTGTGCGCATTAGCTTGGATGTTATGTTGTGGCGCACACACTAACACACACTCACACACAAACAGACACAGACCCACAGATTCTCTCTGGAGACATAAATATTTCAGAATTGTTGTTAGTTTCAGTCTGCTGGATCCGGCACGAGCCCGTAGCCCGAAAGAGCCGACATCAGTTTGTAGAGTATTGGGACACGGGTTCATGACCCATATAAATGAAATAAAAGTCAATAAAAGCAATCTGACGTAAAGATTCTGTGTTTTGTTTCATCTAGAGGAGGTATTTTGGTGTAAAATTAATAAAAACGTTCAAGAATAACTTTTTTTTTTTGCTGGATTATTGACATTAGATCTGCAACAGTTTGACCCTTGACTCCCATCAAATCAATTAGCCTCATTGACTTCATGAAAATGCCAGATGCTCAGTCACAACAACTTCAACACTAATATCAATGTGCCTTTCCCTTAGGGTGTTTTCATATTGACTGTAACATAATAGAGCCATAAAACTAGTTATTCAGACTTAAAATCTTAAAATTAACTGCCAGCCGGTTGAAATGTTGAGCTGAAGTGAAGTCTTATCCTGCTTACACCCAATAAATATTAATTGAGTAATGTAAGATTGAAGAGTCAGTGTAAGATTGAGGGATTGCAGATGGATCTTCTCCGCAGTGCATTATCTCGGACATAAATTACCTTAAGCTAATCGGAAAAGACTCAAAAAATGACATCTTAATTTTGGTCTTCTTAGCACGCGCGCCCCATTCTCCTCCCTAAATATGCTTCCAAGCCGCTGACATATTTATCACCGCACCACTCTGATCCGAGGGAAGCTGTGCTGCGAAACACAACGTGATTTTCTGCTTTCAGGCGCCGTGCAGCCCGGTAGCCTTGAAACTGCCAAGTGCGCTCCCTCATTTTCCGTCAGGTCACTCATCTGAATCGCGCAGTTTGCCCGTCAGCTGTTTGTGTATGAGCCTGAGGACACTGAGCAGGGAGGTCTTGTCCAATCTGACAGGAAAAAGCAAAAACAGAATATCTCTATTTACTCCAAAAGGTTTTCCAGCGCTGCGGTCGTTAAAGGAAAGTAACATTTTCTGAAAACTGACATGGGTGAAAGGCAAACTCAGAAAAAGATATGGTTCATAGGGTCATTTTTTGACAGGGGAGAGTGGTCTGACATAAAAACACCTGTCAGAGCACAACAAGGACAACAGCTGAAATTTCACGTTGATTAATAGTAAGAGTTTCTGCACAAAATCTACATTTATTAAGTCACATCTCCTCAGTGCTTTGAGTTACACAATGACACACTAAAACAACTGAATGGGTTGATTGTTAATGACTCCCAAATGGGGCGACACGCATGACTAATCTGGCTCTTTGTTGGCCTTCAACCAGAGGGCTTCTACACTTTGTAAAGACCTGACTTCCTACTGTTCCTTGGTTAGACAAACATTAGCCATGTGGGGGTCTGTTTCCACTGAAAAACATGGAAAGTTGTAGCCTTAGTTTGCACTGAAAATCTCAACTGTGATTTTAAACATGCAGTCGACAAGTGTTGGTAAAGCAAAGAAGCAACCAGAAGCATCCAGCACCACTTAGAAGCAATGAAAAGACTTGTGTTTTCTCCACTGTCTGCTAACGTTAGCATGACTGCTAACATTGGCCGTGTCTCTTCCACCTTCCACACCAGCTTTTGTTTGTCTAACCTAGCAACAGAAACATGGTCAAAAGGTTAGGAGCCCTACGGTTGGTGGTCAGCGGACCAATCACAAGACCAACAAAGGGCCAGTTTGTGGCGAGGTAGTATAAAGAGCGACCCTCTCTCTGAGGTGGTCGGGTGGGTGGACTTTCTGTTAGGCTTTGATGACCTACTATTCTGTTTATAACCACTATTTGATTAGGTAACTAGCTTGATTTGGTAAAGAAAAAGATAATTTGTTGTGGAGCAGGTTTTGGTGATCTCTAGCAAGTTTCTCCTCAGTTGTTTTTAGCTTTCATAGTGGCATTCACCTCAGAAAACCACAGTAGTGCCGATATCAAAGTGGCTTATGGCAGCACCAGTATTTGCCGTGCCATGCCATCAACATTTGGGTTTTCAATTAGCCAGACTGGTCACTGTGGCTAACACTAGCTTGGGCTGGTGCTAACACTAGCTTGGGTTAGTGCTAATGGCTTGTTGCTTTACCAGGACATAGAGGAACATTCAGATGTGAACTCACGTTACTGCCATCTTGCTATAAGCCGTTTTCGGTCTCAACGTCTTTCCAGAAATTACCGTCATTTTTCTGGTGAGGTTTGGCTCATACACTGGGCTCAGGTGATTTAAAATGCCTCCATTCACATAGTTAGCATTAAACATGAAGCAAATTTGATCATAAAGTCATTTGATATTGGTGCTGCATAAGAAAAAGAGAAACAAAGTTTATCGAGTCAGTACCAAAATTTGGGGCAATTTCATCGATCAAGTGAGTGAGGTTAATTTTTAGCCAGTTTCAGCTGGTGAGGCCAACATATAGTGGAACTTGCTGTGCCTCGCCAGTGTTGCAGGGTATACTGTATATTTTTCTTTTGCGTTGTATGTAAAAGTGCACATAAAATCAAATATGTTCTTGAGTTTATCGAAGATATGGATGTGCTGGCTTACAACACCGACATAGATTTAAAAATAACTTTAACACACTTACTGCACTGTTCGTTTTTCTTCGTAGAACTTTTAGGACTTTCCTCTAAAGACGCTTTCAGTGAGATTGATTTTTAGAGCAAATTTTCTCACCTGCTGATGTACAACAGCCTCGCATTCAAGGGGAGCTGAACACTGGTTTACGGATGGAGCGTGTGCCGCCACTAATCATTTCACTGAAATAATATTCTGTAAATAAATGGACACGCTAATCGGTTGCGAGTGCTACCTCGGTACACGCCAGGCTTAATCTGTGCTCGCAGAGTTTATCATCGCTCATGTTAACAGAAATTGATCATGCATCCGAGTTATTTCTGTGAGTCATGAGCTCAAACGCACACACACACACACACACACACACACACACACACATACAGGAAGCTCTCGGGGTGCCAGCGTTGCCCCATCCTGTGATTGCAAATTAGCGCTTACAGGCCTGTAGCTTCAGGTTCCATGATTGCCAATTATGTTTTATTCAGCCTCTATTCAGAGGCTGAGTGAAGTGCTGTTGCATGAGTTATCACGGTCAGCATCCTCATTGTTCATTATTGTCACATTATCATTCTGGGTGGTGAAATATTGATTTAGCTCGTCACTGTGTTGAAATCATTCCCTTAAATGTAACGCGGTAGTTGTCCTGCAGAGATGTGCACAAGCATTTGTGAGAGGTAGCGGCAGAATTTTTAGAAAGTGGTGTTATCCATTCACCTCCTCCTATTGTCAGTCATGAGATGCACTATTGAGAGGCACACACACAAATATTCATGCTACGTGCCTGAGAATATAGTACATACTTCCCTCACCTTAAGATTTTCTGACAGTGTTTTATGTTGCTGTAGCCGAGTAGCAACTTCTGGTTGCTGGAATGGCCACGGCATCTATGAAAAAACATGGTGATGGAAATTAATTGCAAGAGTGTGTCTCTAAAAATGACTGGCGCAAAAGTGAGTCAGTTCCCACATAATTTTTTGAACTGGCCCCGGAGTGAGGCACTGCCAAGATGGCGACGGCCTTGGATTCAAAACCACTCTTTGAGAAAAACGATGTTCAAATGATTTGAACTGTCAATGGTAACACCCATACAAACATGTTTAAATATGATCCAATAAGATATTACAACAAAAATGTACCCATAGCGTACTTCAAAAAGATTCATGCCAAATTCGAATATAGCAACAAATCAAATAGCACCAACGCTAAACAACTGATTAATGGAAACCGGTTGGGTGAAATCATCTCAGCTTCAGCTGCAGCTTCCGTCAAATATGCAAGGCAATCATCATAACTGGCATTCACAGGTTACATCACTCAGGAGCTGCAGCCAGCTCGGAGAGAAGAGACGTGAAACATAGTAGACATGGACCAGTCCAAGTCAATTTTCTAATGCAAACCTAGAGCTCTCAAGCCAAACCCCAATCACCAAACGTGCGTCATCATAGTCTTAATAACAAGGTGGCAGACATTTCTCAATATTCACAAAACGGGGAACAATCATGGCAACTCAAGCTGATTCAGCCCCAGTCCCAAGGGTGACGACTTGGACCGGTTGGTGTTCAGTCGACACAAAGACCAAAAAAAATAAAAAATTGCTGTAATTATGTGAATTCGGCAGATTGGTGAGTGTGGCTGGAAGTGAATCTACACATCAAGCACAATGTGAAAAAGAACGAAAAAAAAAACTGAATAAACGGCAACATGCGGCTTTGCAGTTTTCCTGTGGGGAGGAGTGAGCTTGTAACTTGGCTCCTGCTGATTCTGGGATGGCTGGCAGATTGGAGAGCATTAGTGTGTTACTGAGCACTTTCTACCAGCTATTCACAATGTGGCCTAAAAAGGTACCTATGGTACTATGGGCTGGGGTTTCTACTCTTATATACACAGTCTACGTGACTAGAATAAGACTTTGTAGGTCTTTACAATAAATAAAACCTTTTTCATCTCACAAAGAAGTACTAAACACCGCAGAGCTATGAGCTAAATGCTAAAATCAGCTTGCTAATGTGCTAACAAGGGCCATATTGAGGCCTTGATGTTCAACACATAATGTTTACCAATATCACCATGTTACTTTTGTGTTTCGTCATGCCAACAATTGCTAATTAGTTAGCATCTAATGCAAAGTAAAGCTAATGGAAGTGTCATTAGCATTATTAGGCTATGTCGTTGCTAACTTAGCTTATGTCGCCACTCTAGTGACCTATAAAACAACAGGGAAAGCTCCAGAAAGTTTGTTTAAGCTGTGTTTATTTTGCTAAGAGTGCGTAAGCTGACTGGTTGTTAAGTGTTAGCTTCTAGCCTTTTGGTATTCTTTCAGCCTCCCGGCTAAGCTAACAAGTTGGCTGGTCCTGGTTGTGTCGTCTCAATTCCTGCATGGGGCGCAAATGCTAAATGTGGTCATGCTGGCTATGTTAACTAATATTAACCACCAAAGAAACTTATATTACTTGAATGTCTCTCTGGCATTGTTAAAGCTAGGCTAACAGCTTCAATTAGCTCTTTAGTAACTTCATACTTAACTACACATAACAGGAGTGAGTTTGCAGAGCTGTGTCAGTTTGCGGGGCCCTTAGGGAGTTCTTCTCAAGATTAATTTATATACGGTACATAATTTATAGATGCACGTCACTTCAGACCCTGTGCTGTATCCTGTGGCTTAACCTAACATTCACCTCCCCAGAAATGTAACTACGCACCGTGGCGACACAGACCGCAACGGCTGTGATTGGTCTGCAATCCCACCTCCTCCACAGCATCCACTGAGACGTCCTCTCTGCTGTTGATCCACATTTACAGTACAGAGTGAAATTCTGCTGACTGGTCGCTGCAACTAGTGTTTTAGTGGCATAATTACACAATAGTGCTGACTCGCTGGTATAAATGCTTTCATAGGTGTAGCCCCCCATAACGTGTTGCAGTATAAACCAAGCTAAAAGCATTGCCACTGCTGTAGGTTAAAGTATGTCAGCCCTTGGCGCCCCGAGCAGTTTCCTGCCCTGCCCGTTGAACAGCTGTGCCGTCAGGGGGGAGTTCTTCTTTGCATGTACAGCACAGCGCACAGGTATACAATAGGTTCACGTCACCACGCAGAAAAGGCAGACCAAGATACACAGGATACGGGCAGGGGTCAGCATGTGGGATGAAAACATGTGGCACATTCTGTTAAGGCCTGCTACGGCTGCAGGTACCAGCCCTTTGCCAAAGCGAGCCCATTATCGTGAAGTGGCCATTAAGTGGATGTGTAATGCCCTGTGCTAGTGTGATTGTAATATGTGTAAAGGCCTTTTTATTGAGCTCTGATTGAGGTTGGGTGTGGAGAGAGCTATTATCTTGGCTGCATTGATGGTTATGTGCACGTGTCCTGAGGTTAAAGGGGGATTACCGTTTTTTACAACCTGGACTTTATTTCTGGAATAAAACACGATTGTTTACTCACCCATTTAACTTTGGTGTCATTTGGAGTCGTTCGAAGGTTTTTAGATTCACGTATATCCGTATAGTAGGAGTGAATGGGGCACCGAAACGCAGCCTCTAAATAACGCATTATCTGCCGCGAAACTTGTTCATTTCACCAATATTTTGTTGATGATAGGCTAGTTACCTGTTTTCTATATGAGGACGTGCAGCGGTTTGTTGTTCTTTGGCCAGCTCCTCATCCATATAGTCTAGTACAGTTTTTGTCAACCCATCCATCCACCCTGACATCCTCCGTATCAGTACCTTTATAATTACTATGGCCAGTTTTTGGTTTGGATTTCTTTTTATCTTATTTTGATTTTTTATTTTGATTTTTTTTTCTGTTGAGGAGAACTACAGCATCTTCTCTGAATATGCAGTTTTAATTCCCTAACAGAGGCGGGACGTCAAAATTTGCAGCGTGGTCTCCGTCGGTTCACCGTCTTGTTTGCTTGTTTACTGCGTGGGCAGCCAAATAACTGTTGCGGGGGAGGAGGGAGAGGCGCACTTTCTGGTCCACAAAAGAAAGAAAATTGAGATTTCCACATGTAACCAGTGTTGTTCTAAACAAAGCAGAAATGTAATGAGCGTCGCTTGTTTTGTGCTGCTAATGGTTTCTCCTTGGAGCGGTGCTCAACGGCAGAAGCTGAAGTGACAATTGCACCACACAAAACCAAAAGTGTGGTACGTCGGTGTGGTTTATTAACATAGCGCTGGATTGCGGCCTGCTGCAGCTTTCCATCCTACAATTATCCGCAGCGAGGGGTGAGACTTGAACAGCTCATTCTCCCGCTGCTCGTCTTCCTCTTGTTTTTATTTGTCCGTGGTGGCGGGAATTAACAGAGTATCATCTAAGGTTGATCTGTGATTTCTCCGGAGGGTAGTTCGATATATATTGATTTGTTTATCTCCTCTACGCATCCACGGGGGTTGCCTCCGCGTTCCCCCGCTCTGCGTGATCACACCTAGAGGTTACAGAGCGGCTGGTAAGTGTGGAGGGAGTGTTTCGTTGCCCCACCCCCCCACCACCAAGTGAGAAGGTTTCCTACTGTGAGATGATATTTTCTTTCCGACGCTCTTATTATCTCAGTGGAATGCTTATGTTGCACCAGATAAACCCTATCAAAATGATCATTTTCCTGTAATATTCCTGTTGGGATTTGTAATGTGTTTGTGGAGCCGAGTCTATTAATGGACCCTTGTTGCTGTTTTTTGACATGCACGAGCTGCCCTACGGTTCCTCTGTGACGTTACACCCTCTAAGAGACTATCTGCACCTTTAAATATGAGGAATTATAGCTTAAATGTGACGCTGTTGGGTAAAATCAGCATGCACTTTTTATACACTCTCCATCACTGTCACTTTTTCTGAGACATTTGTCCCCAAGCCTTAATTTCTGCGACGCCTATCCACGATTTAAATTAGCCAGCGGCGGGCTGAATTACCTCAATGCTGACAACATCAGCCGCCAGCACACCGTCAGCTGCTACGCGGCCTTTTTCTGCAGATGCAGCCTCAAAGTAACCGTCCCTGAAGTGATTCTTCGGGGAGCGATAAATGAGTTGTACGATCAGCAGCATCCGGTTAGATCAAAACGCGTCAACCTGAAAGCCCCGTGCACTTCCCTGCTGGAGGGAGGAAGAGAAACTTCAGGAAATGCTTACGCGAGAATTATTTAGTTATTTATTTATTTGGTTTTTTGGGTTGAAAATCAGTAAACTTCAGTTTATGTTAAAAAGCTGTTTCATTTAAGGGCTGGCTGTGATGAATGCAGCGTGGAAGACAAGACAAAAAACAGACATGACGTGACAGATGCCCAACTTAATCAGCGCCAGTATTTAAATGAACGATAACCTGAGACAAATAAGGAATTCTGCTCAAAATAGAGTCAAAAGTACAAATTAATTCCCCAATCACTCGCCTGCTGTCTTCTCATCAACAATGTCTGCTTTACATGGGTACTAGTAATCCACTAGTCATCATAATAATAACCCAATCAGAATAAAAACATCCTTGTGGGTCCACCTCAATCAGAAGCGACTGGCCTGGACTGATTCTGAGATAAATATCAGCTCCTAATGACCAAGTAAACACTTCTTTCTCTCTGGTTGGAATAAATCCTTTTTTCATACGTGTGTTTGCCCCACGTGGAGGAAGCAAATCAGAGGAGATGAACGAAGCCGGAATCCATGAGGGCTGCAGCGCTGAGACGGCGGCTCTATCTGGGTCGTCTCCTTCTACTGAAAATGAATTCAGCGTTGTCAATAAAGACGGGACGCGGCGGTACTGATGCTGCACAGCGGGCAGAACGGCTTTGCTTGTGTCAGAAAAAAGGTTCTACTGTGACTGAACACGCAGATCATTTTTTGTAGCGTCCCTAGAAATACATTTATTCATTTATTTTCTGTAACTACTTGTCCTCTGGAGGATGGCATTGGGTGGCTCAAATAGGGGCTAGGGGACAACCAGTCGCATGCACACCTACGGCCAACTTAGAATCAGTGAACCCACTGAGCACGTCTTTGGATGGTGGGAGGAAGCTGGAGTACCTGGAGTGAAACCACGCCACAGGGAGAACATGCAGACTCCACACAGAAAGGAACCAATCAACCGATGGATTAGAACCCAGAACCTTCTTCCTGTTAGCCAGCATTGCTAACCACCATATCACATCTCCACTGTGCCGCCCTGATTGTTTTTCAGGTGCATGTTAGACAAGCTTTGCAAGCACAACATCATCCGCATGGAAACCTGCTGCAGCGTGCCAACGCAAGTGACGGGACAATGATCCACGGCCCGGATTCGTGTGCAGGAATCACGTCTGTGTCGTGCGTTCAGGCCAGTGTTCAGGGCTTGAGCGCTAAAAAGCCAGAGGCAGCATTCTCATTCTGCTTTTCTAAAGAGGAATTTGTCGATGGTCAAACACTCAAAGACATTTCAGTCAGTTCAGTCAATTTTTTTTATTTTTTACCAGGACAAGCTGCTCGGTGCTAGGAATGCTTTTGAAAGAGCTCTAGGTACGTAGACAAGGTCTCACCTTCATATAATGTGACAAAGTATTTTAGTTTTGTAAAAAAAAAAAAAAAAAAAACTCCTGATATTTGTCTACTGTGTTAAAAAGAGAAAAATAACACAACTAAAACATCACATCTGATCTTTTTTGTCATGGAACCAAAGGCCAAAAATAATGGAACAGTTTTAGGTAAATAAAATCAAATATCTATGATAAAAATACAAAGACACAACTTTAACTGACTTCATCCAGATACCTTTCATTGATAACAGGCTGATTTATTTGTTATTGGTCCATTAGATCATAACTAGACTGTGGTTATATGTCTTACACATAATTCATATATCTTATTACTAAAGGAATAACTCTTAATGGTAGACATACAGCATATATATATGTATATGTGTGTGTGTGTGTGTATATATATATATACATGTATACGTATATGTGTGTTTGTGCATATATATATAAATCCTTTATATATATATATATATATTAAGTATATGAAGAATATGTGCATATATATGTGTATAATGGATTATACTCATGACATAAATGATGTACATTCTATGAGTATATATATATATATATATATATATATATTACATATATTTATGTAAACTACATATATATGACAAATATACCTCCTATTTCCATATCCTTGTACTTTGTATATGTCATATACATTATATATCTATGCATGTATATATAACATATATATGCATATGTATGTTATATATATATAACATACATATGCATATACAGTATACATAGATTTTTGTTTTTATATATATTAAATGTATACATGTGTATGCATATGTACCTGGCATAGATACTTTGTACTCAAGTACTGATGCTACTCGATACTGAATTTATTTATCTATCTGTCTAGCATCATATAGGATGTATACACACTATACCTATATAGATATATAGATATATGTTTATATATAGGCATATGCATTAAATGTATACAGATTATTTCACATACATAATGTACAGATATAGATATTTATTTATATATGGATAATTTGTAAATACTGCAACGAATAAGATATAATATATAGGCTACATATATAAATGACAAACGACATCCTTTATCATTTCATTATCATCAATTAAATATTGGACCACCTGTTCGTACTTCACTAATGGCGACCCCCCCCCCCCAAAAAAAGTTAAAAACTCCAAGTCCCACAAGGCCTTGCGCCGCCCGCTGGCGTGTGCTCTGCATGCAGTGGGAGAAATGTAGAGTGTTTGTAGGCGGAGAGTCAGTCGGCTCGGCTGTGGAGCTGTGTCGGGCAGCAGGAGGAGCCGACACCGACAGAAGAGACCGATTCAAAGAAAGACACCAGCGGTGCGCGAAGGCACAGAACTGGGCTTTGAATCGCGCCGGTTGGAATTACGGTCGGACGGTTTCACGGGAAGCGTGGACAGAAAAGGGTGTTGGTTGGTTGACCAGCGGACACGGAGACCCTCCAAAAAAGAAAAAAAAAACAGCAAAAGGAATCGGCAAGAGGTGAGAGGAAAAGCGTTTGGGGCTGAGGGAGACGTTTGAAACTGTAGCGAAAACACTGAACCGCTCCACAATTGGCTAAATTGAAGTTGAAGGAACAGTTGTGCTGGGCTGCAGTGGCTACATTCATCTGCTTCTTATTATGTCTGTTAAGCTGTTAGCAGCGCTGCTTTATTATCATTATTACAATAATTATTTTTATTTTATTTAACCCCCGCCCCCTCCCTCATAGGTGTAAATTGTACCCCCATGTGAAATGGGTGAGGTTTGTCTGGCCATACAAAAGACTTGTGCTGCCTTCACAGTCATCTGAAGTGAATCGGTGTCGCTGGCTCTGGTACATTTTTTTATTTATTTTATATCTTTTTTTTTTGGGTCGCCTTCCGTCTCAAAGCAGAACTGCGACCTTGATGCATTTTATTTGGAGAGATTTGTGTCTCGGGCATGTGAAGAAAAAAAAAAACTAAAAAGATGGACATTTATCGCAGCCCGTGTTGAAAAAAATAATAATTAAATAACCGTGTTATTTGGCAGCGTTTCAAAGTAACCACCAAGACTGTGTGTTTGTGTGTGTTCTTGACGAGGAGGGGGAGGTATTTTTATAGCTTAAATCAGATAAATGGCTTTCATTTTATGCCTTTTAAAGCTCCAGCGTCAGCGCACACATCATATCAAAAGATTTTTTTTTTTCACTGTGCAGGAAAAACAAGGGGTTTGCTCTTATTTGGACTTTTTTTTTTTAAATGCCCCCTCCTCTACACAGTTCAGGACGGATGTGGACTGTTTGGGATTTAAAGCCACATAGGAAGGAAGGGGGGGATCAGCGGATAGACTAGAGAAACTGGACGAACCCCCTGCCAAGAATTTAGTTGCAGGGCTCTCAGGCGCTGGCGTGGGTTGTTGGAGGATGAAAGCTCAGAAAAAGGGGAAAAAAATAAAAAAAGCATGCCCACCTCTTGTAGCTGCAGAAACGGAGCAGAGGCTGGAAAATATGTTTTAACAGTGGCGTGCATGCTTGTAAACGGTGTCAAACTGTTGCAAATGCGCCCGTGTCTGAAAAGCGTTCAGCTGTGCACGAGCATGCATCCTGAAGCTTGATGTTAATTTGTGTCTCTGTTTTCCAGGGGAGAGATAGAGAGAGAGGGAGAGAGAGAGCAGCCGGGCTCGCTGTGTTATTGGAGAAACTGACTCCTGCACTGGCAGCCCCCTTTTCCATGTCAATGTAATGGAAACACGCTTCTGGTCGGCGGCGTCTGAAATGCATCAGCGGAAATATATCGGTAACTCCCATGGCTAATTGTATCAAGTGGCGTCTTGAGTTTGCCAGTGGATGCGCCCAGGAGCCGGCCGCCCTGCCATGCCCAGCGCCATGCTAAGGCAACACGTTCACAACAGCAAGGAGCACTCGGTTCAACCAGTGGGGAAGCTGTGGAAAAAGTTGGTGGAAAATCTATGGTGTGAGCCTCGATTTTGATTCCCCCCCCTCTTTTTTTTTTTTTTTGTAACTTTTTTATTTTGACCTAGATATTCTGCAACGCGCCGACCGAAGCCCTGCTCCTTTTCCTGCCATCTGCTGCGGCCCTGCTTCTACTTTTCCTCAAGTGGCGTTCACCCCGGCTGCCTCTTTAAACACCGGCGTCGAGGGCGGCCGCTTCCCGAGATTCGCAGCCCACAAAATGGATGTTGGAGTTCACAGCCGGCCTCTGTTGGAGTTGAAAATGTGAGGGGGTGAGGGGGGGCGCCGCACGGGATGAAGGGACCCCTATGAAGAGGAGGTGGAACAGCAGCAGCAGCAGCAGCACTAGATCAAAATGGCCCAAACCAGTTTGCTGCAGGGGAAGCGCTTTTACTGCCGGGAGTGGGTCTTCCACAAGATCCAGCATTGCCTCCAGGAGAAAACCAACAGCCTCAGCGGAGTGACCAGCACTCCCAGCAAGCAGCCCCCGCTGGCGCCCGCCGGGGGCGCGTCAAACCCCGGCACCCTCACGGCGGGATCCGCGAAGTCAGGTAGCTCCTGGGGCGTGCTGCTGGTGGGAGGGCCGGGCAGCGGGAAAACGGCGCTGTGCACGGAGCTGCTGTGGCCCACGTCGGCCCAGGGCACCCACCGCGGCCTGCACCAGCAGAGCCTGGCCTTCCACTTCTGCCGGGCGGACGACTCGGACACGCTGTGCGTCGGCGGCTTCATCCGGGGCCTGGTGGCTCAGATTTGCCGCAGCGGGCTGGTGCCGGGCTACGAGGAGAAGGTGCGCGACCCGGCCGTGCAGAGCACTTTGCAGCCCGGGGAGTGCGAGAGGAACCCCACAGAGGCTTTCAAGAGGTAAGGGCGCACGCTAATGGTCTTCCCGTCGCGCCGGGCTCCTCTACATCTCACCACAGCCACATGATTTGGCTGATTAGCACGTGGAGATGGATAAGTAATCCATGTCGACAGGACCTCATTCTGTTGTTTAATCAATTATCAAGTAATAAAGCAACAGCAGCAGCTCCTGCAGTCAGAGGATTAAGTCCTTTTCTCTGTTTTTTTATCGTTGTTTATTAGCTGTCATTGAGTTTTTGGGTAGATAGTCAAGACGAAGCGAGACGTCTGAAGGTGACATGAGGAATACTTGCAGCGTTTTATAGATTAAAACATAATTCCCTGTTAAATGTCTTATTTAAACACTTGCTAGTTGCAGCTCTAAGCAGAATCCTTATTTATTTATTTCTTTTGCTGCTCCCTGTCCTTCCTGACCTCTCTTTGACAGCTTTATGGGATTATTTATTGCACCTTGTGTAAAGACTCCTGCTTCCAGGTAATGGTGGAAATCTAGGAATTTGGTTTGCCTCGAAATGCAAAATGTGAAGCCGGGCCCCTCCCCCTCCCTCCAAACCCTCTCCACCTCCTGACCCTCATTTACCCCTCCCCCATTATTTTTTTCCTCCCCTGCTCCTCACACTCATCACATAGCTCCGCCTCAGCAGCAGCAGCCCTCTCCACCTATTTGATGTCATTGCTTTTTGTTAGCCTCCCCCCCCCCCCAGCCCTCCCCACCCTCCCGGTGTGGCATTCTGGGTGGGACCGTGCCTGCTCGGCTTCCGATTCAAGAAAGGTCAGATATTTTTAAAGCGGCGGCCTCGGCTCAGGTGGAAGGAGCCCGTGAACCGGGGCGGCGATACGTGACTCACCGACCCGAGTGGCTGCGCCGCTGAAAGATGAAGCGCACGTAGAGGCGAAGTACAGTAAGCCTAGCGGACTCCCAGCGCCCTGCCCGGGCATGTAACACGATCAAGATGGACTGTTATTGTAGGCAGAGGCCTTAAAAGGTGCTGCACGTGACAGTGTGTGTGTGTGTAGGGTTCGCTTGCACGACTTGTCTGCACAGTATAAAGTTTGGGACGTCTATTCAACGCAGGCTGGAATGCAGCACTGAACACACACACACATGCACACACACTTCTTGTCTGGCCATCTGGTGACACTTATTGCACCATCCCAGCATCACACACACACACACACACACACACACACCGGGGTGAAAAAGTAGGTCAAACGTTCAGCAAGGTAAATGATTTTTTAAACAATCACCAGAGTCAACAACTCAGCCCATGCTTTTTTTAGTGTTGTCTTTTTTTGCACTATAAAAAAAAATGTATATCTCTAAACACGCTCGCTCTCAAGGAAGTGAGCGCTCTTCCTGTCATCTGCTCGCAATCATGCGGCCTCTCACCGACGGCTCTGACTTCAGTTTGACCCCCTCTCGGATAAAAGGCAGGTTGCGGTCGGGGACGTAAACAGAGGCTGAACCCAGCGGGGACAGACGTCTCGCTTCAGCTCTGCTCTGTGTCACGCTCGCTCGTTCGGCGACTGTAACACTCGAGGCCCCCGAATCTGCAGAAGAAGGAGAAAAGATACAAAAAAAAAGGCGATTTCTCGTCGTCTGTTTGGGTTCGCCGTCCAAATAAGCGCTTGGGCGAAACGCCTTATCGCCGTCTCAGGTGCGAAAGCATCCCGGGCGCTGTTGTACGCAAATAATCTTAACGACTCCCCTGCCGCGCAAGATGCTATCAGCTTTCGGGAAGCCAAGATTGGCGGCTCGATCTGGCAGCGGCATAAAAAATGAAGAAAAAAAAGGAGAAACAAGAGCAGGACGTGGAGTAGTGTAAAACTTTACAGTTATTCCAGCATCGTGGCCGCTAATTTACACCAGGAATAAAAATTCACAGAGGGGCGCTTGTTTTGATTCAACCGATTCAGGCTCTACTCCATAAAAGTTATACGAGTTTCATTTAGATAAGAGTCTCGTATAACGCTGTGTTTTTTTTCGTTTTTTTTTTCCAGGGGGTAGGAGCTTTTGACCGCCACCCCCCACATCCACCTTCCAGCTGTGATTTTAAACCTTAAGCTAGTGAGTGAGTGCAAGAGGCCCCTGCCAAATTCTTTAGCCCAGTCAAAGACAAACAAGTCTGTTTGTTGGTAGTAATCACCAGCCGTGTGTTAATACAGTGAAACTGGTTGAGACATGGGTTTACGTCCCGGCTCTGCAAGCCGATCGGCGCTCCTCTAATGCGTCTGCGCGCATTATCAGCCTGATCAAAGATGAGTTTTGCAGTTTTTCATCAGTTTTTGTGGTCGAATTTGCAGCTCTGCTTTAAGATATGCAGTCTAACCGAGTTTTAGTCGTATTAAGAAGCAAAGTATGTCTCAACTGGAGTGATAGCTCTGAAGCGGAAGTCTCTAAGATCTCATTTTCAGTTTCCTAGAGGTTTAAATAGTGTTGCCTGTGTGAACTCTGTCTGCTGTCTGCTGGCGGAAAGATAACTGCAAGGAGATGGATCATGCATCTCCTCTTTGCGTGGCGAATAAAATGTCTGAATGGAAAGTGCAAGGATTTTAATGTAATGTCATACGTTTGGCTTCTTATTAGGCAGCAAATTAATGCACATGTTGAAATTAAAAGTCTCTTTACTGTTTGCTTGTTCAGCAGTTTGGTAAAAAAGTAGAACATCTCCCTTTGAAATCTTGTAGAGGATCAGGAAAACATAAAATGGAAATTCTCAAGTGGCACAAACTGAAGAGCTAATCTAGCTAGCTTAATGTTTTCACTTAAAGCTGAATTATATTGTGTGGATGTGATCATACTGCAGCGTGTTACACGTTTAAGTTGGCAAAATTATTACAGTATTCCTAGAAACTGCCACCTCTAGTATGTAGTAGTTTTTGTGTTGCATATATTTTATGCTAAAACTACTTTGTAAAGCTAACATTCTCTGTCAGACCTGAAAAGACTGGTTGGTTGTTGGTGCAATGACAGAAAATGAATTGGCACCAATTCTGTAAACGTCAATTTACTGGTCCTCCTGACTCTCTGACAAACGGCAATCAATATACAGTAAATGAGAATATCATCTGTCAATAGGCGAATAATGAAGACAGCAATTAGCTGCGGCCTTAGTTTTAATACAATTCAACCAAAAAATATCTGCCTGAACGTTGTGATATTGATTTCAGCCCGCCTTCCCATAAAGCCCTTTTAATTTGTGCGTTACAGAAAGTAATGTGATGCATTAGGAGGACAAATGCCTGCCAGCAAAGGTCACGAGCCACAGTTCTCCACATAAAAGGCAGTTTCACCTTTCAGCTTGCCTTTCTTCTGCTTGAAGTCGACCAGCTCCTGCCGACGTCTTGTTTCAGACGATACACTCGATACTTCTGATGCATCATCGGCTGCTTTCATGGGACACGTCCATCGCCATCGGTGCCGTCTTGAGACGTGCAGCGTATCGTCAAGGATTTTACTCGTAGACGAAGCCAAGGTGCATTCCTCTGTCTGTATCGCTGCTCCATTAGCGTGTGTCGTAGAGCAACCAAAGGCCACGTTCATGTTTTGACTGGAGTTTCAGTCAGTTTGTGAGTTTTAAACAACCAGTCAGCGCCCTGTCATCCAGCATGCCCCACTTTCTCCCTTCAGGACAAAAGAGCTGGCTTCAAATAGGTGGAATTAACCCAGTCATGTGGGTCAAACTACAGGCATCAGTTTTTTTTTTTTTTTCTGCTGATGGGACAAAGCTGCCTTTTAGTGTAGGTGTGACTTTATGTGGATCTTTTGTCGGGCTGCTCTGCACCGAGCGGGGAGTCGAGTTTGAGTCGCAGCTGTTTTTACTTCTTCGAAAAGGGCACAGGCTTCAGGAATGATGAATGGCCGCGGCTTAAATTTGTGTGGAAGGTTTGAACTTTTTTTGGCCACGTTTTATTTCCTCTGCGTGTCTGCGCGATGCACTGCGGAGATTTTTCTAAAAGAGGCTCGAAAAAATGGTGATTTTCTGGCAGCCGCATCAAGCGTTTCTTTGTGAAACTTTGCCGGTTGCTTTGCTCCAAATAACGGTTGATAATTTGGATAAGTGGTGACATTAATCAGAGCAGAAGCACATGATTAGGTCAAGCCTCGTCGTCTCAAGTTGAAGTTATGAATATTTGTTGGTCACTTTGCAATGGCAGCAGGACACTCGGCTCCTGGAAATGTAGGAAACTGAAATACAAACCCAGAGATATAAATAAATATGAAGATTTTTTTTTATTTTTTTTATTTTTTGCAAAGCTTACTTGACATCCTGTGATTTAAATGAGAGAAACCCTCAAGTGATGTGGAATTAGTGGAAAGCCGTAGCCTCAATTCGAACACAATTCTTACAGAGACACATTTCAGTCTAAACTAAAGCCAACCAGGACGTTTTTTTTATGAACTTGTGGGTTATTTTTTTCCTTTGTGTTGACTTTTTGACTGGTGCACGCTGGGCGGCCCTGCTTATTGGGGTTAAGGGACGTTAAATGAAAGCAGCCCGGTGGCTTTCATGTGGTGCACGCCTGTGGAAAACTCGCTGCAGATTAGGGCCACATTTTAGAAACCAGGGGGGGAGAAAAAAAACCCAGCTCCCCGGTGTGACGCATCAACTCCAGTTGAGCAGATGAGGAGAAACAGCAGCACTGGTGCGGCTGCAACGATGACTCAGCAATCTGATGCTGGCGTCTGTCTCCACACCGTCGGCGATGTGTGTGCATTTTTGAGTGGGTTTTATTTGTCTTTGTGTGCATGCGTTTGCATACATAACTCGGCTAATTGTTATTCCACTCGATAAATAAACTCAAACTCGAAGAGTTGCTGCGAGTTTACACTCATTCATGAAGGCAGGGCGACAGTTAGGGAACACAGTATTTCAGTGTGGTGTAAACCGTTCATTGTGTGTTTGTGGAGTATGAAGTTAAACCTTTACACGAGCCAGCAAACAGTCAAACACATCGCCCACAGATTTCCTGAAGAGTGGGGTTTGAAGTTTAGCGTGGGCAGCGCTGGCCGTGGCCATCTTGGCAGTGCCTGACTCCGCCCATTTTCTGCTAATGCCAAAACTGTAGCATTTGGAGAATGACGCAAGCCTTCAAGCCTTGATATAAATGAGTAAATTAACTATGGAGATAACTTTCACAGTTTTGCAATTTATTTTTCTATCTCCTTGTACTCACAAGTTGTCAAATTTACTTAAAATGGAGCAAAACGGACCATCCTGACTGGAGTTTCAATCAGTTTGTGAGTTTTAACCGACCAGTCAGCGCCCTGTCATCCAGCATGCCCCACTTTCTCCCTTCAGGACAAAAGAGCTGGCTTCGAATAGGTGGAATTAACCCAGTGGGTCAAACTACGGGCATCAGTTATTTTTTTTTTTTCTGCTCATGGGACAAAGCTGCCTTTTAGTGTAGGTGTGACTTTATGTGGATCTTTTGTCGGGCTGCTCTGCACCGAGCGGGGAGTTGAGTTTGAGTCGCATCTTGGTCGTCCCTGACTCCGCCCATTTTCTGCTAATGCAAAAACTGTCCGTGAGTCAAAGCGAATGATGCATAACTTCAAGATACCGATATAACTGAGAAAATTAAATGCAGCTTCTTAAAGTCTTTGAGGATTGAACTTGTACTTTATTTTTGTCAAATTTACCTAAAATGGAGCAAAACGGACCATCCTGACTTTCTGACAACTATCTGTCTCTGACTAAATAAACTACCGTGAGGCTTTTATCTTTTGCAAAGCACTTTTATTATTAATAAATGTTCATTAAAAGCCAGAAACGAAGCTACTCTAGACTGTGTGTGGGTTTTGATCTCATTTGATTTACAGTAGCTTGGCTACACAGTCAGTCAACCCCTCAACTGTCATTACGCTTTGATTCAAATACTGCTGAACTGTAATTGGCGGACGTAAAAATGCGCCGTCGCCTTTTTTCCGTCTTAGTCACACTCGCTTCAAACCGGTGAGAAAAACGAGAAAAAAAGAGATTCAAACAGAAACACAGAAATGTCTCTCGGCGGAAAGTTTTACGCTTCAGTCGCGCAGCCGAGAAATTGCGCATTCCCAGCACCTTTAATCAAACATTAAGGTTTGTTTTCAGACAGTTGGCCTAAAGCTTCAGCAGCGGCAGTGTGCTCGACTCTCCTGTGCCAGAGAGCTCACACTGCTGCCCTTTGTTACCAGAAATCTGTTGAACTGAGGTAAAGCCCTGCACAAAATCCAGTCTTTGGCTGGCACCGGACAGCTCCAAGGTTTACCTGACGGTGTTGAAACCCCTTTTAAAAACACATTTTTTTTGTTTGGTGCGTTGAGGCTGATGCACCCGGACACCGCCTTGTGTCCGTGCATACGTCTGTGTGCGAGCATAGCAGGAGCAGAGCGGAGTGTTAGATGGGGACGTGAGGGGAGGGGGTTGGAAAGGATGAAATTACAGATTCCTTTGACAGTATTGGATAGCTGGCCAGGAATGCACACCTCGTCTGGGTTGGGAAGAGCTTTGGGGATTTGGAATAGTTAGGCTGTGAGGAGGCATGTGTGCAGAGTGTTTACACTCTGGCAAATCATTAATAGGCAGCATTTAGAGGTAATCAGCTATGATGTTGAATAAAGAGACGTTAGTTTAACACTTATAAAAAGAACTCGCTCCATTATGAGTCAATGGAGCTGAAATATAAGAAGTTTAATAAGTTGACTCAACTCAGAAGGGCGGTTCTGTTGAGGATCGTGCTGAGGAAGGTTTCAGATGGACACCACTGTCAGATTGGGCGCACAATGCGGTCACTGTGTGATCAGTCCCATGACACCCTTCAGAAGCCAAAATATCACAAGACCTTTGCATATTAACCTCAATTTGTCACTTTAGGACATCAGGGAGCCTTGATTATGGGGAACCGTTTTGGGCTACCATTAAAAAGAAATGGTTGTTTTTGTGTGTGCAAGCCTCTCAAATGGTTCTCTCATGAGCTCCTCGCTTCCCCCTGACCAAGCAGTCTCAGACGACTGGAGGCATTTCGTCTGCTTGGGGATCCAGCGCAGAATTGATTGTGCAGATCCATTAAGCCCAGATCAGATTCTTGCATCTTCCAGCATGTTTTAAAGAACGGCTGGAACAAGCACTTTTTATACTGCTTTTATACTCTCAGCACCATTTGAAAGTATTTGTTTTTTGGGTTTTTTTTGTCTTATGTCATCATGTGAGGTGATCTCATTCACAGATTCACAGGTTGTGGAGTTTCAGCTTACTACGAGTCAGGCTTTTCGTCTTCCACAACAAGCTTTTGCAGCAGTGCCTCAAGGATACGCTTTACTTACAGACGTAAATGTGGTAATGAAATACATTTTCCCTTATGCAAGCAAGTACACCAGCAAGTACACCGAGTATTAACTTAGAGGCTACCCGAACAGTTAGATAATACGGCCTACAGCCTTATCAGCTGCTTATTCAGCTGCACTTTGTTACAGGTGCTTTGCTTTAATGGCGCTATACAGCGATGAGCCACAACATTAAAACCACTGACAGGAGAAGTGAACAACATCTTCTGCACCTGGCTTCATTCATTGGTGTGGATGTTACTTAGACATGTAGTACCCACCTAGACCAGACCAGGCACCCCCACCCCATAGCAATGACACTCCTTGATGGCAGCAGCCATCCCCAGCAGGATGCAGCCACAAAAACGCTTCAGGAACAACATGAAGAACATCTCAAGGTGTTGACCTGGCCTCCAAATTCACTAGATCCCAAACTGATCAAGATGATCCACAGAGGCCCCTCCCCTCAATGGCCCCCCACTAACAACATTGTGTTGCCAGACACCACAGGACACCCTCAGAAGGCCCATGTCCATTCTCTGATGAGTTGTGGAGGCACAAGGGAGACCTACACAATTTTAGGAAGGTGGTCATAATGTTATGCCTGATCAGACGATTGTCTAATACCATTTCTCATATTTAGTCATTGTTTTCTAACTTCACAGCACTCCATTGGGAAATATTTCTTTTCAGAAATAATAAGTGAGAAAGATTAACACCAAAGCCTTAAATTGAGATAAAGGATTTAGTGTGTGATTCATCAGAACGTCAAAGTTCCTTATTTTCCTGCGTAACATCGTCAGTTGGTTGAACTTTAGCTCAGCCTACCCTCTGTTGCAGAAGCATAACTGCTGGGCGACCAATCACGCGTCATTAACTGTGATCCTGCTGGGATTTCTGCATGGGAATGTCTCCACAGACGAGTCTTGCTTGCAGTTTCAACACTGCGCATTAGGCCCCAAAACGCTATTTTGTTACCTCATTTTCTTGATAAATGGCGACTTAACTGACAAAACGGATCAATCCTGTAGGCTGCCACTTTAATCTGAGAAACGCTTCTAAACCCAGCCCCAGCTTGGTAACTATCATAACTGTGAAACGCAGGCAGAGTAGCGTCATGCCAGAGGAGATGATAAACGCTGCACTTAATCATGTTTTTCAGCTCATTTGTGTCTAGACACGATGCAGCTTAATAAGGACTTTTAAAGAAAACGTTGCCCAATTCTTTACTCAGCCGTTTTGAACAAATGATTATAATGGCCATTTCAGTATTTTTCAAAAGTAACTAATTTACTGCTGCAGGGTTGACATGCTCAGAGGATTATCTGTTTAATGAAAGGCTCTCAGCGGCAATTAATGTAAATATGTCCGTCCACAGCTTACATAACTGCAGCTCTGCTCCCGTGTAGCCACTCCGCATCAAACCCTTGATTTGGAGAAAAGGAAAAACAAGCTTTATTCAACGCCTACACATTTTTGCTAAAAGGATAATAAATCCTCAGGCTCGAGAGTTTACGTCCAGTCGGATGGAGCTGGAGTGAGATGATAACAGATTGAGGAGAAAACGAGAGCATATGGTTGATGTGTCGGGGAGAATACAGTTAAAGTGTCTGAGCCTGGCTGTTCGGCACCAGTGACTCTTATTGTTCTCATCAGCCTGATTGCTTTGAACGGCGTGATTACATTAATGTTATGCATAATGTAAGAATGGGAAAGAGGGAGGAAACAATCTGCAAGATAGTCGCCTGTTTCAGTTCGGATGAGCCGGCGCATGAGTCAGCTGTTCACGGAGATCTACCGAGTCTCCTGCAAAGACGCTGAGCAGGCTTCCTCCGAATTGACTGACTGAGGAGACATTAGCTCTTCTAATGAAAAGGCCTCGCTGCGGTTTTGCGCAGGGAAGCTTTGCACATGTGTGTCCGCTCACCTGCTACACCGTTCTTCCATTAATAGAGCGCCGTCACTGCCAGATGTGGATTGGTTTCACCATTTGTTCAGTGTTCGCTGCATCCTGCTCAGCGCTTGTGTGTGTGTGGTGGCGTTTGGGGTATGCGGCGTAGATTCCAGGCCCTGCGCCCGCTCTATAAAACGAGCCGTGCAAATTCGTAAGGCGCTGGCTCGGTGCCCCGGTGCTGCCCTGTGAGCCCAGACATCTTCACTGAACGTCACACTGAAAGCTTCACTTTGCACTTTGTGTTTGGAGCAGCGGCTGCCACAGTCGCAAACACAACATGACAGATGGTGAGTGCATTAGATGCATTTCACTCCCCCCTCCTCCTCCTCCTCCTCCCCCATTCCCTTTCCCCTCTTTTTTTTCATGTCTTAAATAGCGATTGGCATCAACTCGGGCATGTGTTGAGGACTTTAGTGAGAAGCAAAATACTTGGGACAAAAGCCCAGGACCACCATGTGAGGCTGAATTACTCCCAAGCTTTCTGGTCCAGGTATGCTGCAGGTTCAGCTGGCAAACCAAATCAGCTTTCCCTGAGCTCCATCTCCCACATCCTGCTGAGTTTCCTTTGTCTGCAGTCCTTGTCTTTTGACTCTTTGACAGCCAGAAAGTAGCTGAATTGTGAGAGAAGAATGGCCCTTTGTTTTGCCCACTTGCTGTCACTGTGGATTTGATTGTCTCGGTAGGCAGCATGGCCTCAGACACAACTATTCACACACAGTCACCCCTGTGGATGGACATTCCTTTTGGCAGGGCTCCCAGATGGCACCGCAGGTTCTCTGTGGGCTGCGGCCGTAAGAAGGAGTGATTGACTGTGCTTTCTGAAAGGCTGAGCAACATCATGGTGGAGTGTGAAGGTTAGAAGACTTTGACACAGCTTTTCTGTCCTGCTGAGAGTTCAGACTGCCTGAAGAAAGTTTTCAATACAAGCTGAAGTTTGTGCTAGAAGCCGTTCAAAAACCAGGTTTAACTGTCAAGTCATCGTCCTCTTTAAAGAGATTAAATAAGGTCACGAAACATCCAGTCAATTCCTGTTTGTTTGCTGCTTTTAATATTGTATAAGAGTTTAGGGTTGTTTCCCTGATAAAACAAGTAATTTGGAGACATTGCTATTGATTTTTGGCGAGTTTTGCTTTTGCGTGATAAAAACATAGACTGTGTATAAATATGGACAATGCGTCGCCACTTCCTTCCATAGGCCAGACTGATGGGGATACGGGCGGCACCATCTTGTAAGTTTGGAGCCAGAGTCTGATCAGTACAGTCTGAGAGTGGAGCCACGGTATCGACCACACTTCTTCCAGACTCACTTTTCGTTTAATTAATGCTACGTTATTCTCTACCTACACAATGCTGGAGTGACTGACATGGCAACTGGTAGTCGCCGTTATGTCACATCCTCTTTCTATAGTGTCAAATAAACTTATCCAAACAGTTGAAACATGAAACCATCTTTGAAAAAAAATATATTTGTTTAAGTTTCGCTCAAATCCCGCCCAGTAATATGGAGGGGGCGGAGCTTATGACCTATACTGCAGCCAGTCACCAGGGGGAGCTCTACTTGCTTTGGCTTCACTTTAGAGGCGCTGTTCCGCCGTCCATCTTTATATAGTCTATGGATAAAATAAGAACAATTAAAAATAAGAAACAAGTTGTATACACATGCAGGTCTCCGTTCTTTTACTTTATTTTCCAACTAATGCATAGCATGTGACATGATTTGCAAAAAGTTTCTTCACCAACCAAGGGAAAGTCATTCTAAAAAAGGCCTCTAACTTACTTTGGACTCACAAAGACCTTCACCCCAGTCATTCCTTCTTCCACGTACTTAAAGATAATGAACTTGGGGTAAAATTAAGTCTAAAATGGTAGATGCTTAAAAAGGGAATGGCTATGGAGCCACAGGGTTAGTGACAGGCCGTTGAGCATCCAAAGGAAGTCTCGTTAAAACAGTATTTTAGTGTTTTATGACAAAGCTTACAAGCAATGTCACTTCCATTAGGGAAGAGTGGTAGTTAAAGGGACTGTCCCATCATCTGGAAGGTGACTGATTTTTATCTGTGCGACAGCTAACCGTGAAGAGCTTCAAATGCCCTGCAGCCATGTCTCTACTCTTGAATCAAGTTTTTATGTGGATTAATTGATTTGTTAAACCCATTTTTAAATGTTTAATCAACCCAGACCTTGATTAAAATGTCACTAATATGAAATCATCAGATCCTTTATCGCAGCCAGTTGAGCTGGAAGTCATTTTATGAGTCTTGGGGGATGACATTTTCCCAAATGGACGTGTTAGGGCGGGCTTTAAACTGTTGGTGGCAGTCACGGTGGAGCCGAGCGCAAACACAACTCCACTGAAGAGAAAAGAGGAAAAAAAAATTGCTGCCTCGCTTCAGTGAGCCTTTATGTGTGAAGTTACTTATTAGCGCTGGAGCAAGTAGATTCCACGTCTGGGTGGCAGTTCCGCGTTGATAAAAGGTCAACGTGGCGTTTAAAATGTTGCTCTCCGCTGGGTATTGATGCGATGCTCGACACAGTCGGCTGTGTTTGTTTTATCATCGCATGCCACGGGGCTGGTTTTAATGGGTATTCATGGCGAGGCATCAATATTAATGTTGCAGGGAGATTTGTGGATGTTTGAAAAATATCCTGCAAGTTTAGATGTCATGAAATTTGCTAAACACATTTCTCTGCACATCTTTAATATCAAGACTGAGTGTTTAGCTCTAGGACAAAGTATATTTTTTAATTTTTAATTTTTTTTTCCATCCAGCAAAAAGGCCCATTGAATTACAATGACTGCATGTGCTCTGGATGTGTCTCCGAGCTCAGATCATCAACAGTGGGACTGTTAATGGGTCCAATTTGTGTTGGATGGAGACATATTTAAACGCCTACACTCTCTCCCAATTGAAACTGATGAACTGAGATTGGCGTGCCTCAAGAAAAGCACTCTCTTGTTGGTCGCGGCCGTGTGTTGTTGTTGTTGTAGCGATGTTGCGTCATACCAGACGAACTAGTAGGATTAGATTTATCCTGCAGTGGCGTCTTTGCTGTGCAGGTTAATATTTAATTTTTCAGCACACTGAGAGATGGCAGGAACATAGGGAAATAATAAAAAGTCACATCACATTAACTAGGTTAGCTTGTTTGCTTCAAATAAGCCGTGCTAGCCTGTGCTCCCTAGGGAAGCTAGCTACCCTAACTGGCTCTGTTCCCATGTTTTAGATAACCTGGTTAATTTTGATAGATTAAACCAAAGCAAATTTGAGACTTAAGTAATGTATAAGGGCCGTGTTAGTTTATTTTTTTATTTATTTAGAAGATGCTAGCATATTGATCCTCGTTGGAATATTTAGCTAACTAGCTTAAAAGGCTAAATAGTAGGCTAATAGCTAGCCTGCTGATACTTAGAGGTGTACTAAAACACCTGCGTCCGTTAACAGAAAAGTATTTTGACCATTTCTTCATCAATTTAGTTGCTAATCAAGGAAAAAACAATCCATATTTGGTTCACACTGAATAGTTTGGATTGTAAAATGGTCAAAAAGAGCTAAATAAAGGCTTTAATGCAGACATATGGGGACTGTTTGGATCTACACTGTTGTTACTCATTAATGCAACACAAAGAGATGAATACATGATAACATTTGCTTCCCTCTTCCTTCAGGTGCGTCCTCCTGCCTCTCCTGAGTGCGAAGCCTCCTCAGCAAGCCCTCTTCCTGCTTGTGGACTCTATCGATGAGGGCTGTCAGCTGGGTGAAGGGGAGCAGAGGTCCTCCCCTGGTTCCCCCAGGACCATCGCGGAGCTTCTGGCCAGTCACCACGAGTTCCTGCCTCCCTGGCTGCTGCTCATCTGCTCCGCGAGACGACAGAACAAGGCCATCACCAAACTCTTCACAGGTAAACCATCTGGCTTTGCTCAGTGCCAAATTAAGGACACCAGTGAAGAGGCAATTTCCTTTACGGTTTTAAATCTAGCATTTTGTTTTTTTAAATCAATACATCATCGTGAGCCGGCCCTGTGAGGTCTTTATCACATCTGAACTGAGGCAGTTTCATACATTAGATCGTATTTGCACTTGTCGCCACTGCTTCGTGCTCGTTTCCGCTCGACGGCAGCTATTTCTTTGTCCTAATATGATACATTTCACCCGAAAATGCTGTTACAAACAAAGCCTGCAGCTTGGTTCCTTTTCTGTCATGGCTTTTTAAAGTCTACACATGTAAAAGGCCTTCCAACATCACGACATGCCTGGAGAGATTAGGGTCACCACTGCAGACCTCGGAACGAGTCGCAGCGCTTCCCTGTCCGATGACACTGTTCCATACCAGCTGCTATTATCCCCTTGTCAGGCCAGCAGCCTGCTCTGTGGTGATGAGCTGGCATAGCATTAATGAAGAACCTGACTGTGCGGGAGGATGTCTCCTCCGCAGGCTCACGATGATATGCGTCGCCACCTCTACCTTTCCACTGAATGTAGGAGCTTCTCATGCCCTCGGCTCACCTCGTCACCGTTGCGTAATATCCCTGCAGACAAATTAGTTGCACTGTTCACTGCTCAGTACTGAGGAGATGCTTGAAGCCACGTTTAAGGTTGAACAAACTTGATGTTTTTTCTTCTACCTCTGCATAAATGGCAGTGCAGTGACCCACCAATGTCCCCAAAACAACTGTAGCGTTAACAATATCTTCATTTAGCAATTCTGTCACGTTTAGTGTTATAGAAATGTATTTATTAAATTAATTAGCTAACTAGCTAGCTTGTTAGCACATTTGTGTGTTTAAGTTTGCACACAACCAGCAATAGCATTTCTCACGGTGAACTCCCATATTTCATAAATATATGAAAATAAGGTTAGCTTGTTAGCTTAGAAGTAGGCACGGTTAGCTAGTTAGCATAACACCTGCTACAAAGCCTGGGGAAGTCAGGCATATGAGGTTAGCTTAATGTTTTTTTTTCCAAGCACAACTAGCCATGCTCACAAATTGCTTGTTGTTGGAATATTTACTTAACTAGCCAATGATGCTAGCTTGTTTTTTAAAATTGTGTTTTGAATTTAGCACAGAGCCAAGAGCAGTCTTTTTCTTCTTCTACAGTTGCAAGGTTTGCTTGTTTGCTTCGAATTAGCTGTGCTAGCTTTATGTGTTCCTTTAGGAAGCTAGTTGTCGTAAGAAGTTCTGTAACAATCTATTAGCTAACTTGCTAATTTGTTTAAAAGATTTCAAATAAGTTTTTGTGTAACAACCTATTTAGTAAAGTCATGCAACAAATTTCTATGGATGTACAAGTTGTTGTTGTGCTTTCTTCTTTATATGTAGCTCCAACAATAAGTTTGACCAGCACTTGACTTATGGTGGGCGATGTGTTTACTTTTTGGCAGTAGATTGCAGTTGTGTTTCGCAGCTGTGCTAGGAGTTAAACGACAAGCTGTGTAGGCAACAATGTCCAGTGTTTTACAGTTGAGGTGTCTAAAGGTTGCCTGTAAGGTTTCTCGTGAATTGTGCGGTGCCAGAAGATTAGAGCTGAAACAATTAGTCAGTAAATCGATAGGTATGCCACCGCAAAAATTAATCAGCAATTATTATGTTAATTAATTAATTAATCATTGCAGTGATTTTGGAAATGTCAGCCGTTCTGCAAACCCAGGTTCTCCAATATTCTCAAAATAGACTCTGGAGAATTTCATATGAATAAATTACCTCGCTAATTAATTATTATATTATTATGCTGGCCTAAACACATAAAACAACTGACCGTATTGCATTCCACCTCTGTCAGAGCACCTGTCTCTTGTTAAAGCGTTTGAGCTCGGCGGTAACGTTTGAAAAGAGGTTGTAAATGATTGGCTCCCGTCTTGGAGATTAAGTGAAATCTTAAGTGTGGGTGTCAGGCTGCTGTGAGTGCAGCTTATGCCGCATTTCCACTAGCACGGCTCGGCACGACACGGCACGGCTCGGCGCGCTATTGCGTGTTTCCACTAGCACGCAATAACCGGTTTTTTGGTAAGCCTGGTCCAGCGAGCGAAGCGTTCTAAACGTGACGTCAGCGCTGCTTCATGATTGGCCGATGCAGTGTCGTCACTGGAAGCGTCATAACCGCGCGACGACCGCCTAGAATGTAAATAAAAACAAGACGCGAGACAAGACACCACTTTTTACTGCTTTTTGACTTGGAACGAGATGGCTTCTCAGAAAAAATCCGCTCCTTGGTCGGTGGAGGAGGTCCAGACGTTCCTGACTCTGGTTGCCGAAGAACGGATTCAGAGGGAGGTCTTCCGGATTTGTACGTTGCTCGGCGCCGTGTAAATGACGTCACAGCGGTTTCGCGCAGCCGTGTTATGACGACCCCGCCCACGTCGAGGAGGCACCAGTTGTAATGGAAACACAACCAAACCGAGCCGAGCCGTGCCGTGCCGTACCGTACCGAGCCGAGCCGTGCTAGTGGAAATGCGGCATTTGATCAGCGTAGATCTGATCGGTGGCGACACCGGCAGTGAGAGGAGAGTTGAGTTTCAGTACACCAGAAACTCACTCTGAGCCGTTTGTGGGCGTCACGCATCTCATTCAACAAACCAACTGAGGTGCGAGCTGCCCACTTTGTAATTGCAGCGACATGCCCACCCACGCTTTCCTCTAACATCAAAGCTTTCACGTGGGTGCCCGTGGTACATTAGATTCTGGGTCGGTATCAGAGTGCAGTATAGAGCATCCTCGCAGCATTTTCCAAAACTTTTAGCCCACAAACAGCGCAGATGGAAGAAGTTTTCTATTTGATTTCCTTTCAGCAGCAATTTGCATTAAATCTTATTTTCTGGTGTGTCCTGCGTGTGCTGTCTGCTGCGTCTGGCCCAAACCATAGATTTAAATCGTCACATTTTATTTGGGCTGCACATTAACTTGACAGCGGACTCGGCGGGGGGAATATATATAAGGCATATGCTACAGATGTAAATGCTAATGGGACATTTTTTTTATCTCAGAGTATCTTGGCGAGTTCTGTGACGTCCCGTTTGCTTTTTCTCCTCTCATGTTTGTAGCTGATGAGCTGTCTGTTCTCTTTATTTTTGATATGGCTTGAAGGGAATTTCATCTTGGAACAATCTGATAAATAGCAGTTATCTTCTTTCTTTCCTCCCCTTTCTTTTTTCTTTTTGGACTGGATCCCTTTTCGCTGCCTTTCTGGTGACGGCCAAGCTTTTGTTGAGCTCTTGAGTCCGGCTGCCCGGCAATTGGTTTAAAAATGAATCTCTTTTTGAAAAGGAGAACAGAGACGAGCTCGCACATCAGATGTGATGCCCTTGTTTGAAACAAGTGAAGGACATATGTGATTGTTTTTCCTCTTCTTTTGGACACAAACTCGCCGCGTCTCTGTGAACATGCCGCTCTGGATATAATGCTTTTATTATTGCAGTGATTGGCTGAGGTTGTGCATTGAGGTGCTGCTACAGATCTACAATAAGCCCTGACCTTTCCCTTTCTCTAATGCTTTTAGCTGCCTCTTTGTTTTGTCTAGATGCAGTCTTCCTGCTTTTAGTTCAGGGCTGGAAATTCTTCTGCAAGACCGGCTTTTTTTTTTTTCTTCCTCCCCCTCACACATAGATGAAGATGTAGACTCGCACACAAACACACTCACCCACTTACCCTATCTTCCATTGGCCTTATTATGAATATGGCATCGTGTATGCTCCTTATTCACGCAGCGCTGGGCCTTAAAATAGACCAAAGGACTGCAGAGTATCAAATTGAGGCCAAGTGTCCACTAAAAATATCCTCCATATTGTTTACAAGTTAGAGATGGCAGTGACCTGCCAAAAGACTCCACTTTCACGCTGTGTGCAAAGCCAACTCTTATTTTATATGAGCGGCCTATTTTGTCTGGGGTGGAGGTTGTGTGGGTTTCCCAGTATACTCTGGTCTGTGGTGGTGGGAACTTTGTGGTTTTGTGTCGATAAAGTTTGAGAAGTGACCTTTAACCACGGGGTCATACCGAAGGAAGCTCGCTGGGCCGGAGGTTTTGTCCACTGCTTTTAAGACGTCTGAAGGAATTTAAGATACTGAAGTCTGACTCATGCTAGCAACCTTGGATGTTGCTCCTTGTTAGAATATTTAGCCAGCTAGCCTAAGATGCTAGACCGTGCATTGAATTAGGCAGAGGGAGAATTTTGCAGAAGTATTTTTTCTTCACGCTGACCTACCATGTGCTCCAAGTCCTCAAAACTACAATAAAGTCCCAGACTGCAATAAATAGGTTAGACTCAGACGGACTTTATTGATCCACAAGGGAAATTGCTTGGTCCCCTGAGATTGTACATACAAAACTAAATAATAAAAAAAAAAATTCTTGAGAAATGCTATTAAAATAAAAAATAAATAATAAATACAATAAAATAAAAAAGAATAAATAAAATTAAATATAAATAAATATCTAATAAAATAAAGTAAAAATAAAAGCAAGAATCTAGTAAAATAAATAAATAAAATAAAAATAAAAAATCTATTAAAATTGTTCTAATATATGGAAGTAAATATAGGACTTTAGCATGATAGCTTTAGATTAGCCAGTCTCTTTAGAAAGAGTTGACTTGAGAGGTACTGTAGCAGTCATTTAGCTAACCATAGCTAGCCTAGAACATTTCTACTGTCTCCAAGTTGAAATTTTAAAAAACATTTTCTGATAATATTGTAAGTCTATGCATGGATTAAAATATCGTGCTAAATAACTACACCAACATGCACAGAATTACAGTTTTAATTCTGCATGTGCAAGCAGCAGTGGTTGTGCAAAAAAAAGAAAAGAAAATTCAATCAGAAAATTTTGAATTTTTGCACCTGCAGTCGCTCCCTGTAGTGAAGAACCTTCTTGGATAAGGAGTGAAAGCTTTGCTCTTTGGATAAACATGACCTTAATGAATGAGAACCTTATTCACATCGTCCCTTGATGATGCTAATGATGATGTTTGAGAAAACTTGCTTAACTTAGGTGAGGAGGTACTGTCTCAGATGGAGCAGTCTATCAACTGACTAGCTGCTAGCTAACAAGCCAGACTATAATAAACCTTATCTGGGGCGGAGGGTGAGTGGTTTTCCCTCTATACTCTTGTGTGTGTGTGTGGTGATGGGAACTTTGCGGTTTCGTAAATACAGTGTCGATAAAGTTTGCAGAATGACCCTTAACCACAAGGTCACACTGGAGGAAACGAGCTGGGCCAGAAGTCTGGTCAACTACTCTTAAAACCGTCTGAAAGGATTTTCTTTTATCTTTGATTTTATTCTCTCGAGTCTGATTCATAGCAACTACATTGGCTGAAACGCCTTGTGTTTTATTTTCTCCCCAGGAGCAAAAACTCTGAATTCCTCGTTCCTTACTCAACTGTTATTCCTTGTGTCTGTCTCGGAGTGGAATGTGCTTTGGGAAGTTTTCAACACCTCTGAGACCGAGCAGGAAGAAGGAGGCATACAGACTTCTGCTGCAGAATGCCTCGCTCGCATCCGCTCGGCTAATGCCTCGCAAACAAAGACCGGTCTGTGTGGAGGAGTACAAGAATTTTGCACAGTATCCCCCTGGCTGACTCACATTATACGATCACTCAGGTTTGATTTAGAGTCAGACATCCTCTATTATCTCAGCTCGGATTAAAATATCTGCCTTGAGATGGAGGTCGTGCGGAAAAACCGACCTCGAGCAGCGGCTCTTCTTTATTTCCCGCGTGGAGGCAAAGCTTTGGGTTCCCCTGCGCTTACCCCCGCTATGAGCTGCGCTACTGTAAGGGCATGATAGGGGTTGCAGAGTGGAAACACTTAGGCAGCGATTTTGGTGGGGAGCCGGGTAGAGCCTGTGCCAATTTAACAAGGCCTGGGGCAGACGGCAGAGCGAGGGAAAAGGGAGAGAGGGCGGGGTGGAGGTGGGAGATTGGAGGGGTCGGGCGTTTAAATAGAAACAGCCTTTCAGACATGCATTTATTTATTTATTTTACCAGCTCACACCTCGATCCATCATCGTATTCTCATTTATAAAGATGATAAAGCTGACAGATGTTTTATCACGGCCTCCTGCGTCACCTCCACCTCCAAATCGCCCGGGTTTGTTATTTGAGCGTCGGCTTACTTTGGACGGAGGGACAGAAATCACTTTGCATACGGGCCTCGCTGAAATAATTACCAGCTCGTTTTAATCCCCTCGTAGCGTTTGATCCAGCCTGGTGTGTGATCTTTTTTTATCGCGTGGAGGCATCACTGAACTGTAATAGCGACCATCTGCCAGGTATTGTTTATGATTCATGCCTGTCAGAGTCACTGTTTATCAAGCGCCGTAGAAGGGACGACTGCACACAGCACTTAAGAGCGTCCAATTAGAAGAGGCTGGTAATTGTTTCTGTCAATGAGGGAGGAATTTCCATTTTTTTGAAAGTGCAAAGGATTAAACCCCTAACTGACCTCAACTGTAGTGAATTAATATGATGGTTAATTTATTATTATGTTTAGGTCTTGACAGAGTGATTGTGACTAACACCAGAAATGGAAACGACCTGCTTTCCTGTTTTGACATTGAAGAAGTCATATAAGGTCACAGGCATAACATTATGACCACCTTTGTCACGTTGTCACGTTATTCACTTCTCCTGTCAGTGGTTTTAATGTTATGGCTGATCGGTGTAAAACTCCTGAAAATATTCCTTATAATGACAATTGCAGTGTTGTTAGACCAATTATTGAAGTAGATAATCAAATAACAAATGGTAATTTTCTTGATTTTTAACTGACTTTTTATTTTAACAAGCAAAAATATTCTGAATGTTTTAACAAATTCTGCCCTTTGACCAACTTCTAACTGGATTAAAAATACTGCCAGCTATCACAACGCAGCCCTGCCACCGAGGTAAAAAAAGAAAGCACCTGTTAAGATCTGATATAATCAGAGTGAGCAGAGCACTGCTGCACCTCATGACTAATCCCAGAATACAGACAGAGGTAGATGACAACGATACCGTGTAAAGGAAACGCAAAACAAAACCTCGTGCCAGCTGTGTTTAGGACTAGAGCGAGGGATGAGGAGAAGCTTTGTCACAATAGCATGGTATCATTGCCCCAAACTAACACATTCCTCCTCTTCAGAGTTACAGCAGCTTCAATTAGTTTGATTCCCACTATCGTAAAAAAGGCATAATCATTTTCCTCAGTTTTCTTCCTGTAGTAGTGTCTACAGGCCACTTGGCCAGCGTTAAGGAGGGGAAGAAAAAAAAAACTGGAAAAGAGCCACACATAAAAGCCCCTCGTGGTTCTGAATCACAGCTTTAATTAACACGGTCCTATCCTTTCCTCAGTCTGAGGAATGTTACAGGAGAGCGTTTTAAGAAGACGCTTCATCCTGTGAGGCATTTTGATGGGGGGGGGGCTTTACTCATTTCCTTCCTCAAATGACACATTTACTCGAGCTAAATGTAATCCACACAGTGTGTGGATAAGTCACTGCAAATTCTGCTGCTGTTCCATAATAATAAAAGCTACACTTGTCAGGAAACGGTGCGACTCTGGGGTGGGCCTGCGTCTCTGTTTCCTGTATTTGTGTCTCTTATTGGGGGGGGGGTATCCCACCGTAGCAAGGACTTGAGCCTTGTCTTCCACCTCGGCTCTGGCCGCGCTGAATGGAGCCTTCTTTAGACAGAACTGATTTACCGCCAGTGATCACAAATGAAAAGAGCAGCCCTGTTTAAAGCGTGAGCCCTCCTCCACTTCTCAGAGCGGCCCTTTGTCCACAGGCCTGTGGGTGAATCTGACACAGGGCAAAGCCCCCCCCAGGTCAACAAAACTCTTAACATCTCCCTGCATGTGTGTGGGTTTTTTGATATACTTTCCTTTTTGGCCCAATTCGAGACGTCTCTCCGGAGGGTCCGCGAGATCTCCTGGCCGCCTGACAACACAAACACAGTCGTAAAGCAGCGAGGATGGTTTATTTCTTCTAAGGCTGTGGAATGCTCCCTAAAGAGAGACAAAGGCGGCCTCTATCTAACCAACACCCCCCCCCACAGTAAATGACACTTTGCTGCATCACCTGGCCACCTGTTGGGTGCATGCTCGTACAAATGCAACAGATGAATGTGAATGGTGACAGTGACGGGAAGTTTTGTGAGAGATTAGATGTACAGTAGGTCGAGCTAACGAGAAAATTAGAAGCATTCATAGCAGGGGCGTCAAAGTGGTTTTTGTTCGGGGGCCATATTGTTCTCAAGGTGGGTTGGACCAGTAACGTAAAAGTAAAATAAACTCTAAATAAGAAAAAGCTCTTGATTTTAGCGCAAAGAATCACTGAAATTTCAACAATCTTGAAGTTTCTTTTTAAAATTAAGAGCAATTTCTGCTCATTGCTGCCATCTACAGTACTGTTCAGTTCTGGCTCTCAATGTTGTGCAACTCTTTCTAAAACAGTGTGCCCCCCTAGTGGACAAATAGTTTTTTACAACCTGGACCTTATTTCTGGCATAAAATACATTTACTCACCCATATAACTTTTGTGTAATTTGTTGTCATTTGGGAGATATTTAGATACGCGTATATCCATATAGTGGGAGTGAATGGGGCACCCAAACACAGCCTCTAAATAACGCATTATCTGCCGCGAAACTCCAATTACACCAATATTTTGTTATCGTACGCTAGTGCTATTCCCTGTTGAGTCCGGATTTACCTGTTATCATCATCAGAAGACATCATCCGGGGTTTGTAGGTCAATCTACAGACCCCGGATGATGTCTTCTGACCTGAATGATGTCATCTGTGAGCACCACACATACCCGAGATGGACGGCTTGTTTACCTGTAATTTGCTACTGCTAGTTTTTTGCAACGTGGTTGAGTATTTTTCTGATTCTGAGATTGTGGACGAACCACAGTAGTAGCAAATTACAGGTAAACAAGCCGATTGAACGGGTGCATGTGGCGCTCAAAGATGACATCATCCAGGTCAAAAGACATCACCTACAGACCCCGGAGGTTGATAATGGGTAACTCCGGACTCAACGGGGAATAGCACTAGCGTACGATAAAAAATATTGGTGTAATTGGAGTTTCGTGGCAGATAATGTGTTATTTAAAAGGCTGTGTTTCGGTGCCCCATTCACTCCCATTATATGGATATACGCAAATCTAAATATCTCCCAAACGACTACAAATTACACAAAAGTTATATGGGTGAGTAAACAATCGCATTTTATGCCAGAAATAAGGTCCAGGTTGTAAAAAAACAGTAGTTTCCCTTTAAGTTTTAAACAATTTTTTTTTTTTGGCCTTTATCAGACTGACTGCTGCGCAAACCACTAAACAAAACCATATTTAACAAATCCCCTGCTTCTGCTAAAACACAATGAAGCCCTTTCTGTCCTCTTCTCTTAGTTTTCCGTATTGATTGCCTCTGTGCCACAACTCCCGGTCAACAAGAGCAAGGATGACATATTTAATTAGCTCGCCCTCCCCTCCTTTAAATTGGCTTACGCCGACAAGCTGATTTATGTCCACATTCATGTATGAGTTGTCGTCTGCGAGGCTGCATGTTGAGCCTCACTTTGGATGAGCTGAAGACCATAATCCCGGCTGAATACTGTAATTTACCACCATGCAGTCTGACAGCCGGGCAAATTACAGGTCTACCATGTCTGTATCTGTAACACCTTGGGTGCTGCACTTCAGTAACATGACTCTGAAGATGGCGAACAAAGCGGCTGGCCTCCTGCCTCCCGACGTGATGCCCCTTTGGTATGTGGCATGCCTCTGCCACATTTTTTTATGAACTTAGTTTTCTTTCAAGGCTGCAGTGCAGAGCAGGACTTGTCAGTTTTTTTTTGGTTTAATTGAAGGGTGTTTTAATTAAGTCTTAATTCGACTTGGGCTGCAGAATTCCTGAGACATTTCTTTCTGGCTGGTTTTGCTGCAGGGTGGAAAAGTCCTCTTAAGTAAAGACAGCGGCGGCGGCGGGGGTGGAGGGGTGGGGGGGTTTATACCTCTCTGTTTCTTGACCTGCATGCCAAGGATGACTTTGCAGGTACCTGATTCCACAGCAAGCTGTCACAGCTTCCCCTCATGCTCAATCTGCAGTCTGGGCATTTCCACGTGAAATCTTTCCAAAATGGTTCCAGGCCCTTCCTTTCCTGGCTCCGCGTGTTGACGGCAGATAATGGCTTGTTTGACGTGATGCCTGGGAAAAGAAAAAAAAAAAAGCTTCTGAGTGGTTTCTTATGCAGGTGAATGGAAACATGTGGCGGTGGGGCTAAATGAGGTCGGCGGGAGGTCAGACGGTGTCGTGGCGAACAAAAACACGAGCTGAAATGAAGGGAATTTGATCTTCTGCGGGGCGGGGGGAGCCTCGGCTTCAGCTTTCTGCTTAAGAATCGATTTTTGGGAGAATTATGAAACATGTTTATGTAAAAAAGAGACTGTTTGCTGTACATGTCCAGCTTTTTCCCCCCTGACTGTAGATATTGATAAATGCGCAGTTTGAATGAATTTATTTCCTCCTAATGAATCACTACTTCAGTTCTTCAGTTTCTTTTCACTTGGATGAAATTTCCAGCCGTGTGTGCAGCTGCAAGAAGCTCCCCCTGACGCAGAGTGACAACTCTTAGTGCAGACATCCATTATTAGAGCCAGTGAGTGAAGGCGTGCACATGTGACCAGGTGCGCTGCCTTTGACTCAGTCTCTTGTCACCGACTTAATGAGCTTCTGTCATTCAGAACGAGAAGCGAAGCTCTGCGGTGGTTAGGAAATAAAAAAAAAACACTGCTGCTCAGTTTTTTAAATGCACGATCGTGTAATTGATGGATTACTCTTCAGGCACAGGTGGTTTGAGAGTTTATCAGAACGCGGCCTCGCTGAAGAGTTTGCTGTTCCTGTTAACCCCACCCACCCCCACCCTCCTCCTCGCCGCATGAGGCCTGTTCAACAGGTTTGACTGGAAACCTTTTCACATCCCATTTGAAACTCCGCAAGAGGCATGTCTGGGCACGAGCCTATTCATGTGCTCTGCCTCCAGCTAACATGAATTAATTGTTTAAGTGTAATAATTTCAGAGCCTCGCCCGGTGGTCGTTAAACACGGCAGAAAGCGTAGCTGGTAATCTGAAATGATTTTCCCTCCGCAACAGCTTCCTTCTCGGAGACGTGTCAGGGTCCAATTAGAGTTAAACCTGCTCAGTTCTTGACTTTTCTCATTTGCAAATAAGCCACATTTGTCTGAGTTAAAACAGAAAGTGTTGTCTTAAGAGTTTGTGCAAAATTAAACAAGAGCTTGAGAGTATCCTTTCAGGCCTTAAATACTTTTCAAAGGCCTGTTGTTTGCAGACCGTTGGAGCGGACTCTCATCCACATACTTGTGTTTAGGAGGTTGGCGCTCTCGTGTTTTTTGGAGCGGGGCACGCTGCAGCTGTCGAACAGACGTTTGTGGAGCGCGGCTTTACTGGAGAGCCTGAGGAGAGGGCAGCGAGGCTTGGGTTTCTGTTTTCTTTATGGATCTGGTGACTTTAAGATGGTGTCTCTGAACGCCCCGATCTGAGAAGCGCCCGCTCCGACGTCCCCTCCACCTCCCCTCCTCCCCGCGACGACGAGCTCGGACGCCCAGTTTCTCGACGAGCGCACACGCCGTCTCGTTTGTCATCTGAAAAAATGAATCCAGAAAGCAAACAGTCCGTCTTTTGTACGTGAGGCCCTGTCTCTCGTGGCCGGTATCCAGTTCTGTAACGAGCAGCAGCTGGCTCCGAGGCCTGTACTCGGGAGCCGCATCCCTCACCCTGATGAATGTGTCATTTGTTGCTTGTTTTGCAGTCGCTTTTGTTCCGGGCCTGAGACCGTCCCCTTGCACAAACACCAACGGTCCAAACGCGCACGGTGCCCCCTGCTCGAGTTTGCGTAGCCTACTTTCAAAGATGCGAAATGAAGGCCTTCATAACTGCCGGGGATTTGGATAGAAAATGTTTCTTGGAAGGCGTCTGGGCATTCGTAGCCAATGAGAGTTCATGCATTCTTGTGTAGTACTTAATAGTAGTTCCTGTTACACCACAGTCATCCATTGCAGATTGGATGACTTCACCCTGCGGTTGTTTTAGTGCTTTATCGGCAGGAGTGGGGCAGTAATAATGCCACGACTTCACAGTTGACATCCAGCGAAGTGATATCTATTCATGACTTAAGTGGAAATTGTAGGTCATCTCCCTCCATGTACGGTTAGCGAAGGAAAAAGTCTTTCTGCCGCGCTCTGACTGGAGGCTCTTGGCCGGCCCGTTGGTTTATTTCTAAGTCGTAGAATAGATTCTTATAAATCCAGGCAAGTGCTTTATTTCATGGTGTCTGCAGTCAAATTTCTATCTCCTCCTCCAGCTTTCCTCCTCACTGTATCTTCATAATTGGTGTGTCAGCGACCGTGGAATGTAGGAGAAACTGTTTATCATAAACTACAGTGCAGAAGCATTTTTCTGCTGTTTCCCCGGAGAAAATATTCATGATAGAGTAGCATCGCCAGAATTGGGCTGTAATGCACGCCCGATGTTTTTCCCTTTTGTCCCACTGCGAATAAAACAAATCGGAATCAAGACGAGATATTAGATGTCACACTTTGCTGGAGTCACCGGCTAGAGTTAGGTACTCCTCTGCACCCTTTAGGTCTTTATTTTCGTGTCCTTAGTTCTCCCTTCAGTGGCCTCTTTCCCCTTCTGAGCGTTTCCTGTCCCAGCTGGAGCAGAATGTCCAAAGAAGGATCTGGTTCAGAAGAAGCATGAGGACCGGCCATTTTTTTTTATTTGACGTCAGAAGTCGCACTCGAGGACAGCGCCAAACTTCAGATGAAAACCTTAAAACACAGGCTGGGATACATTTGATGCCGTGTGTCAGTAAACGGGGAAGGAAGCGGGTTTAGCCTTCAAGCAAAACAAAACAGTGTTAAGAGCCTGACATCAAACCGAGGCGTGGAGAAAACGAGGAGAGAAATCCTCTGATGATAGTGTGATAGGCTGAAATTTGATCTTTAATGCTTGAAGTCTGAGCCAGAGAAGTGAGTACACAGAGAGCTGGAATGCACTTTAGGATCATGTGGTGCCTTCAATCGTTGCAGGTTCCTTTGAAATAAAACTTAAGGTAACCTCAGAGTCGTGGTGATGGCCCATTATAATTCTTCCCAGGATCCGTCGAGATGAGTAATCAGTTGGGGTTTTAAAGCAAAGGTTTGAAATATGAACCGAGTATTCACTGTTGTTGTTTTTGTTTTCCGCTCCTGCTGCAGTCGTTTTTTTACCCACATCGGTGCTTTGCATGCTTCACCGTGAAAGCTGCTTCTTGTGGTGTCAGTGACTCCTCCAAGACTAGAGCGGGAGCCGGCACAAGAGGTCACGTTGGCTGCAGAAGAGAGGGTGAAGGGAGTGTGCAAAGTCCACACGGTCGCTGAAAACAATGGCAGACTGAAAGTGGGTTAGGGTCATTGAGTTGCTGTAATTATCAGGCAGTTACATGGTACGATGCCAGGAGTGATTCTTTATGGCTTTACTGGTTCAAACCACTTCCACAGCCATCCTCTCTGCTACATGCGCTCACGCCTGTAGATATAAATATTTTAACAAAATTATGTTGACTGGGACATTTCGTTCTAGTCGGGATTGTAGAACTGCAGGAACTTTTTCTTAGTTCCTGTAAGATCTGAGAAAAGCAGCTTTTTCTGTGTCTATAGTGAAGGAACTGAGAATGATTGTAGTTCTTCATGTCATTCAGGTAATATTAAACCACAGGAACTTTTTGTTTTTAAATATATATAGTACCTTTTAAGGTCTGAAGATAGTACCTCCCTTTCTATGTGCATGGACTCCAGGAACTGGAAATTATTGCAGCTTGGTTAGACTGCAGGAACTGTTTCATTGTTTTTGTAAGGTGTGGAAAAAGTACGACTTTTCTGTGTGTCCATACTGTGGGAACTTAGAATGATTGTAGTTCTTTGGGATCCTGCAGGAACTGACATATTTTCAGAGTGCACAAACTTCTTCTTCATAGTTCCTGTAAGGTGTGGAGAAAGCCCATGTTCTCTGTGTCCATACTGCAGGAACTGAGAACGATTGTAGTTCTTAAGGGTCTTTGTTAGCCTGCAGGAACTTTTTTATAGTATCTGTAAGTTTTGGAGAAAGTACTAAACTTTCAGTGTGTCTGCACTGCAGGAACTTTTTAAGGAGCTATTTAAGAACAGGCACAAGTGGAACCTTGTGTAACGCAAGTGTTTGGTGACTGGACAAACACATGTATTTAGAGGTGGCGTCCGCTCTTTAAATATCGGTGTAAACGCTGGGGACAGTTAGCCGTGTAAACAACAGCTCTTATCTTTAAAGCGTTCTTATTGGTGGTGCAAAAGCAACCAGTAGGCCTTGAAGGGATGTTTTATTTTACTCCCCCTCAGAGCATCTCTCCAGTGGATAATTATCCTCAGAGGTTCCCTCGAACTTTGTGGTCCGAAAGCTCCAAATGTCAAGGATATGCGCAGTCACATGGGGGAAACAAGGACTCTGGCTGGCTGTGTTTTCTCTGACTCTCTTCCCAAAGTGGTGGACTTTATTGAGCATAGACAACATTAAAGACCACTCTCTGTTATATGTTACTGTTTCGCTGCAAACCTCCTGCTCTCTTTGATCGTTGATGTGCATGAATGAATGAACAGTCGGAACAAACGCAGGTAAAAAAAAACAACAACTTATACATCACTCAGTGTCATTCCACGTCAATAAATCTGTGCGTAGCCCACTAAGAATGTGGACAAAGCTGCCGTGGAGAATGTAAAGCACAATGCGACCTGATTTATGCTCAACATCAGCGGGCGACATCCGATGGCAGGACACCCATTAACCCCCTTTGTCGATCATAGATCCAGCTTAAATGTGTTTGTGTACTCGAACAATAAAGTCATTAGCCGCTAATATGTTCTCCCTTGTGGCTAGTATCTACAACATAAAATATTTTATTACACGGCGCCCATCCTAAAGTCCAACCTGTGACTGCTCTGTCTTCATGTCGCGTATCAGAGTTTACAGCTCAATATGTTCATTATCTGAGGTGCGAATGCTTTTAATTTCATCTAGGAACCAATTCCACATCACAGTTTGAAATATAGCAAAGGCCCCAAGGACACGGTGACAGAGATTGTAGTGAGGTGCTGTTAGTGAGGGGAGGGTGCTTATCTTAAACAAACTCAGAAGCAGGTGATAAAGAAAACCCACCACTCCTTCTGTTTACTAGGATCTGTTGTCCAAACTGTCAGCAGCGGCTGCTTGGGAACTCTTGTTAAACGCATCAGGTTTGTTATCTGGCTTCCAGGTGTGCGGTTACCACTGAGGCCGTGCAGAATAAGATTTCACAGTCTTTTCTGCCCACACAATAGCAGTCGGATGAACAGAGCAGCGCCTCGGGCTCGGTGACGGGCTCTGATTCGTGTTATGTACGGGGGAAGGGGAGGGGGTAAGTTGTTATATAATCAAAGCAATCACATTTGAGGATGATGAAGTTCTCGGTGTTCTTCGAGGGCTCTCCTGTCGGGAAATAAAATGTTGAGACAATAACAGGAAGCCAGAAATAAATTAAATGTGTAATTGCCTTAGTTTAGATAACTCTGCGTGGCGTTGAAGCTCACCATTTTTGGGAGTAAATTCCTTTTCCCATAGACTGCTTGAAAAAAATCGGTATGTCAACAGCACTCAGAGGGCCTCTGGTGACGTTTTTTTCCTGTCCCAGTGACCCCTGAGAACCATGGGAACTGTAAATAAAAGTATGCAGAAATGCTGTCCTTGCCCTCAGGGCTGCAGGCTACACAGACCATGAACAGATTGTTTTAATATGGAGGAAAGTTCACTTTATGCCCATTAGCCGAGGCCATTACTGAGCCATTTTTCCACGTCTGAGAGGAATTCCCATTAAAGATCATTCATTAAGACCGTCTGTGATCATTTATTTATTTATCTTTTTCTGCACTGGGGTTTCTAGAGGTCTGTGTGGGAGCATGTAGCACAATAAGTGAGACGCCGGAGCAATGTTTTACAGCCCAGCGACGTGTTGCAGACATGGAAATTATATCTCCCTTGCCCGCCTCCATTTTGATTCCTCAGCCCCTACAGCAGATTGACTCTACGGCTCTATGGTTAATGAATGAGTAATCATGCTGGTTTCAGTGCTGAAATAAACTATATGTTTTATCTTTTAGACAGACTCTCTGATTTATTTATTTAAGCATTTTGCCAAGGCCGGTGTTCTCTTCTTCTTTTTTTTTCTTATAATGAGTATGATACATTTGTGTAGTGGGAACATGAGCCAAGAAGAGTCTAATTAATATTCATTAATTCACTGTTCATGTTTTTATATATAAATATATATATTCTAATCCTATCTCCGGCGTATTCTAAATTAGTACAACTCAATATCTCCTGCGGCGCACACAGTACAGTGCGCTAATTGCCATGATTTAGTTTTCGTTGTGTTTTTATGGTCTGAGCTGATAGCGAACACCTGCTGATCATGTTTGCTTCCAGCAGCCAGCGAGGTTATGCTCTCAATTCCTCTGAAAGGCTTTCCTTCAACAACATGGCTTTACTGTTAATTATCTTATGGCTTAGGAAATTAAAAGTTGGCTTAACCCAATTATCCAAAGGTACATGATCAGTGGACAAATACCGGGTATGATCTCAAGGTCAGACGTGCTTAGCATTGGGGAGAGTAACGGTACTCATCAGTAATTACTACAACCGCTGTCATTGGTAGATTTATCCTCTGCAATTTTATATATACAGACCAATTTATTTCTCTGTCTGACTCGTCTAATGCAATTTTCTTTTATTCCAGGATTCCGCAAAATCAGCCTTGATGATCTGCGCAAGGCCTACATCGTCAAGGATGTGCAGCAGTACATCCTTCACAGGCTGGATCAGGAGGAGGCCCTGAGGCAGCACCTGACCAAGGAGACAGCCGAGATGCTTAACCAGCTTCACATTAAAAGCAGCGGGTGTTTCCTGTACCTGGAGCGGGTGCTGGACGGCGTGGTGGAGAACTTTATCATGCTCCGCGAGATCCGCGACATCCCCGGCACTCTCAATGGCCTCTACCTGTGGCTCTGCCAGAGACTGTTTGTCAGAAAACAGTTTGCCAAAGTCCAACCGATTCTCAACGTAATCCTTGCAACCTGCAGGCCGCTCACAGTCAAGGAACTGTACCACGCAGTCTGGACCAAAAACATGACACTGACTATGGAAGAGTTTCAGAAAAAGATGGACATTCTCTCCAAGTTGTTGGTCGACGGCCTTGGGAGTACTAAAATCCTTTTTCACTACAGTTTTGCTGAGTGGCTGCTGGATGTTAAGCACTGCACCCAGAAGTACTTGTGCAATGCAGCAGAGGGACACCGAATGTTGGCCATGAGTTACACTTGCCGGGCAAAGCAGCTCAAACCACTCGAAGTGCAGGAATTCGCACTGCACCTTGTCAATTCTAATTTGCAGATTGAGCCGTTTAATCTGGCTCTTTGGATGGTTTGGAATGGGACCCCTGCTAAAGACTCCCTGAGCACCTCCATACCAAGGGAGCAGGAGGTTCTGCAACTTCTGGTCAAAGCTGGAGCTCATGTCAACAACGAGGACGACCACGCTTCATGTATTGTACAGCAGGCCCTAGAAAGAGAGGACTCAATACGGACATTACTTGACAACGGGGCATCTGTGAATCAGTGCGACTCCAGTGGAAGAACGTTGCTGGGCAATGCTGCGTACAGTGGGAACCTTGACGTGGTTAACTTGCTCATATCTAGAGGGGCAAACATGGAGCTAGAAGACAACCACGGACAAACGGCACTTACGCTTGCTGCGAGGCAGGGCCACACCAAAGTGGTCAACTGCTTAATCGGCTGTGAGGCCAACATAAACCACACCGATCATGACGGGTGGACCGCCCTGCGCTCGGCAGCCTGGGGCGGACATTCAGAAGTGGTGTCCGCTCTGCTTTATGCCGGTGCCAAGGTGGACTGTGCCGATGCTGACGGTAGAACTGCTTTGAGAGCTGCCGCTTGGGGAGGCCACGAAGACATCGTGTTGAACCTTCTCCAGCATGGAGCTGAGGTCAACAAAGCAGACAATGAAGGAAGAACAGCTCTCATTGCTGCAGCGTACATGGGACACAGAGAGATTGTTGAGCACCTACTGGACCACGGGGCCGAAGTTAATCATGAAGATGTTGACGGGCGGACTGCCCTTTCAGTCGCTGCGCTCTGTGTTCCTGCTAGCAAAGGCCATGCGTCGGTTGTGAGCCTTTTGATCGACAGAGGAGCAGAGGTTGACCACTGTGACAAAGACTGCATGACTCCTCTCCTCGTGGCTGGCTATGAAGGACACGTAGATGTAGTTGATCTGCTTTTGGAAGGTGGAGCCGACGTTGACCACACCGATAACAACGGCCGCACCCCTCTTCTGGCTGCAGCGTCAATGGGCCACGCGTCTGTCGTCAACACGTTACTGTTCTGGGGGGCTGCTGTTGATAGCATCGACAGCGAGGGAAGGACTGTGCTGAGCATTGCATCGGCTCAGGGAAACGTGGAGGTGGTCAGAACTCTGCTGGACAGAGGTCTGGATGAGAATCACAGGGACGATGCAGGCTGGACCCCGCTACACATGGCTTCGTTTGAGGGCCACCGGCAAGTGTGCGATGCCCTTATTGAACAAGGTGCTCGTTGCACGGAGGTAGATAATGATGGTAGAATACCCCTGATATTAGCTGCACAAGAGGGACACTATGACTGTGTGCAAATTCTTCTGGAAAACAAGTCATGCATTGACCAGAGGGGGTACGATGGGAGGAATGCTCTCAGGGTAGCTGCACTAGAAGGTCACAGGGACATTGTTGAACTGCTACTGAGCCACGATGCTGATATAGATTACAAAGATGCAGACGGACGCCCAACACTCTACATACTGGCACTTGAAAATCAGCTGGCCATGACGGAGTACTTCCTTGAAAATGGAGCAAATGTGGAGGCTTGTGACACTGAGGGAAGAACAGCCCTCCACGTATCCTGCTGGCAAGGGCATGTTGAAATGGCGAGGCTGCTGATTAACTATCATGCTGATGTGAATGCCTGTGACAATGAGAAGCGATCTGCCCTCCAGTCGGCTGCGTGGCAAGGCCACACGAAAGTCGTGCAGTTTTTGATAGAGAATGGCACCCATGTGGATCATACATGCAACCAGGGGGCGACGGCACTAGGCATAGCTGCCCAGGAGGGTCACATCGAAGTCGTGCAGATACTTCTGGAAAACGGTGCAGACCCCAACCACGCCGATCAGTTTGGACGAACAGCAATGAGGGTGGCGGCCAAAGGTGGCCATTCAATGATCATTAAACTTCTGGAAAAATACGGAGCCACAACCCTTAACGGCTGCAACCCCTCCCCGGTGCATACCATGGAAGAGAAAACGCCATTGGCAGTGACTGGTAAGATGCAGTCCCTCACCATCAAATCAAGTAGTTCTGGCAGCACTGGGGCAGGAGATATGCAGTCGTCCGGCCGCGGTCTAACCAACGGGCCTGTCCATGCGTTCAGCTCACCATCAGAATCTCCTGATTCAACTGTAGACAGACAGAAATCCTCCCTGTCAAACAACTCCCTCAAGAGCTCAAAGAACTCGTCGTTGAGAACCACATCGTCTACAGCCACGGCGCAGACTGTGCCGATCGACAGTTTTCACGGACTGACGTTTACAGAACAAATTCAGCAGCACTCACTGCCTCGCAGCCGGAGCAGACAGTCGATTGTGTCCCCTTCCTCCACGACAAAATCCATCGGTCAGCAACCGTCATCTCCATCCAATGACTTCGACTGGTCTCAGTTGAAGACTGGTCTGAAGTCTGCAAAGGGAACCAAAACCGGCAACGGGACGTCGAACGGCAAAGCAGCACTGGGAGACAAGAAGAAAATCAAGAACAGCGGCTCAAGCCAGGGGCAGGTTTTGGAGTACGAGATGACGCAGTTTGACAAGAGGATCGCCCTGAACAAATCAGTAGCCAACATCGCAGTGAAGGACCCTCATTGCAAGATCATGATCGGCAGTTCGATTCAGCAGGAAAGGGGGCAGTGCCAAGACCAGTTCTTCATCCAGCAGCAGAGCTGTTCTGAGAAGAGGAGGAACGGGATCATGACCAACCCCAACTATCACCTACAGGGCAATCAGGTTTTCTTGAGTAGGGTGTCGGTTCCACGGACTGTGCAGAACAGAGGCCACCAGGATGTTCTAGAGAACTATCCCATAGGGGAAACAGAGCTAAGCCTTAAACAAGCCCTGAAACTGCAGATTGAAGGATCAGACCCTGGGTTTAACTACAAAAAGGAGACTCCATTATAGCTGGTAAGAGACGCTTTTCAACAAAATAATCCTCCAGTATGGGCTGCTGTTGAAATACATCAAGCATGTGTGTAGGAGTGTAAATCAAAGCAGGGGTGATAGCGTATGCTTTTGGCTTGTCTGGTCATTCACAGGTTAATAAGTCTAAGAATATAGTTGCACTCGTCATTAGAAATCAGACCTACACGAAGAACGCCTCAATCTGGACAAGCAGATGTTTTCCTCCAAAACAAAACCTTAACCCAAATCATTCCTGTGCTGTTTCAGATGTCTTGAATGCCATTCGTCATGCAGACGTTGGAGGGAATGTGCCAAAGCAACTGTTTTCATCTGCATAAATATCCTAGATCATTATTGCATTTTGTTTTTTTTCTCATCTGTGGGAGACCTCAAAAATAATACCGGGAGGATTGTTGATCGCTGCCTGAGGCTTATGTGAACTGATACTTCGACGTGCCTACATCTGTTACAGCCTTCTTCACGTATTCATGCAAAACTATCATTTTAATTTAATGTAATGCTATTTAATAAACAGTGTATGCACTTTTAAAAGAGTAAAAAATGACAGACATGCATTTGTTTTATTCACTTTGTATCCCATCCATGTTTTATCAAAGTTTGAAACATACCAATGCTTTTTTTTTTATATATATTATTATTATGTTTGTTCTGTCGTCTTTTTAACACTGACAGCGATGTGCCACTGCGTACGTCGTCACAATACAGAGGACTTAACAGCAACCGATGCCATGGCAAAAGAATTACAGCGCATTGATAGTCTGCCTTTCTAGAGACCCCAAATAATCTGTGTTAACTTTGATCAGTGTGCTAAACCTATGTTGTGTGTGATATGTTAATAGCTATGGCGATTTACTTCACGAGTATATACAAGCGTATTTATTTTTTTGGAAAAAAGCCACTTTTGTTGCATTTTTTTTTTATTATTATTTTTTTTTTGCATTACGTTTTACCATGGTGCTGTGTTCAGAAGTTGCCTGCAGTTACTTTCGGACTCCTGATTTCGTCGGCTTTGTGCGTTTGTGTATTATTATCTAAGAAAGAGGGACATTCGTTGAAAAATGTTTTAAGAGAAAAGAAGAAGAAAAAAAAAACAACTTTCATTTTGTCCCTATGGGATTTTTCAGTTGTCGTGTTGTGTGTTTCTGTTTCCGCGTGTGCATAAAGAATATTTAAAATAACTCATCGTGTACCGTCGGCAGAGGTTTGGTGCTAAACGCAACGATTTCAAGTGAAAGCAGTGATTTAAAAAAAAAAACAACAAAAAAAATGCATTTGTCTGCAGAGTTATAAGCCTACTGCACCGCAACAAACAAAACCAGAGCTTTCCTTATTGTCGTGTGGTTCATTTACAGTAATTCCTGCTGGACTTTTCAGGGGCATGACACACACATATACACACACACACTTACAAAAAAAAAAAAAGGTTCAGCCATTAAGACAACTCCTAGCTGTTAGTGTTTGAAATGCAGATTTGTAAAGCCAAAGTTGAAACAACATACTGCGTCCCGTCCCCCACGAGCAGCAGAGTATCAGTTGAACGGGACTGAACTCCCGCGGGAGGCGGAGGTTGGAGGACGGAGTGCTCGGCTGTGACACGGAGGGGAACCGTAACATCTGGTTCTCATGAACTGCGCGGAGCTGCGTTAGCGTTTACAGGCTGTGTCATATTTTTGCAGGCTTTTCATAATGTTAACAGTGAGCTATTTTTCGCCAAGAGCCGGGATCATGAGTAGGGAGGGAGGGAGGGAGGGTTTCAGGGGGGAGTTAGTAGAAACCTATCGCATGCACAAACACTTCTAAACCCTAGTGAAAGCTCACAGCTCTTCAGTACTACAGTAGCTCAGTCGTGTGCCGCGAAAGGGTCAATAGAAGGATTCAAGGCGGGTCTAGAAGCAGTGCTGGGATGAAACACACTGTACAGTCTTATAGAGCCGTTCTCTTCGTTTGTCTTGACCGTGTTTTGTCCGTCATCTTTGATTTGACTGTCAGTGATTTGGATTGTAAATAGCTTCCCATGTACATTCATCTTTCATTTAAAAAGAATTCCTGTATTATATGAAGTGGAATTTTCTGATGTATATTAAAGTGCTTAATAAACATATTTGCTTTACTGCTGAAAAAAAGGAAAAAGCCTTTGCTAATTTATTGACTCTTAAACAAAGATGGAAGTCATAGACTGTATAAAGATGGACGACGGGGCTGCTCTAAAAAGGTGAAGCTAACGCAAGTAGAGCTCCACCTGGTGGCTGGTTGCAGTATAGGTCATAAGCTCCACCGCCTCCATGTTAGTGGGCGGGACTTTGGTCAAACTAAAACACTAAAATACACGTCAACCAATTTGTTTTCAAGGATGGTTTCTGTCATTTTAGGTAGAATCATATCGTTTTAGTTTTAACTGGTTATTTGACGCAATGTAAACAGGATGTGACATAATGGCGACTACCAGTTGCTATGCCAACCGCTCCGTAAAGCCCGTCAGTGTTGTTAAAAATAAAAAAGTACAGTGTATAATCAAACATTTCCTTGTAACTGGTGGAGGCAGCGCAAAGTATTAATTAAACAAATACGCAAGTGAGTCTGGAGGAAGAGTGGGCGGGGCATAGATATCACGACTCCTCGTGGCTCCACCCTCGGACCGTACTGATCAGACTCGGGCTCTAAAACTCGCAAGATTGCGGCGCCAGTATCTCCTAGAAAATAGCGTAGGCTTAGCCAATGCAAGGACATGGGGATGCATCGTCTATATTTATATACAGTCTATGCATGAACGCATAGAATCAAGGATGGCGCCTTAATTCTTTTTAATTATGGAGGCATTTGAGTTTGTTCTTCTAGACTCTAGAAGTTTCATTGCCTGACATTTTAAATCCAAAGCCGCCAGACTGACTTGTGTTGTGTTAGCAACAACAGTTGAGGGGACTTTTTTTGAAGGCATAATAAAATGGTCATTTAAAGAACGATAGGAGGGGGAGGGACGGCTACCAGGAGCTGACAAATCATATAAGTGTTTGCAAACGTTTCTTCTTTTTTACCCACACCCCCAGTGCGTTCTGAAACCACAGCTTGCGCCGCTAATACTTACTCCACCGTTGGTCATTCGGCGCGCGGGGGCCACACCAGGACACTGCAGGCATCACAACACATGGATCAAACTGAAGTGGAACAGACAAGTGTGCCAAGTGCCGTCGCTGCCCCCGCCCCCCACTTCCCTCCAGTTCACTCGGTTCATCTGAGTCGAAGGCGAGCTGCACGAGAGATCAAACGGAGATTGTGTTTTACAGTTTTACACTTCAGGATACTTTCACTGGCGTCCTCGTTTGAATTAAGAGTCAAAATAGACGGGGAGCATTTAGGGACAATCTTCAGCTGTGTTTCAAAAGCATTTAACTGAATTAGCTGCATTTGACTGAAAACTTGGCAAAGTTGCAGAGATCGACTAATTGGGCTTAATTTGCACCACCCAATATTTCATGACATAAAAGCACCACGGAGCAGTCGAGGACGCGTTTATACTCTTGGACCTTCGGCGCAGCTCGCTCTCTCTCTCTTTTCCTCTCTATGTTTTCAGAGGGTGGGTGTTAATGAGCGAGCCATCTGGTTCTGATGTCATGTAGTGTGCACTGTCCAAGCTTGGAGGATCTGCTCCTGAACCCCGCCGCCGCCGCCAATGGCCACATCTGGTTCTTCTCCACCCATGCCCTTGTTTTGGATACAGCGCTAACAAGCTGCCTCGCGAAGTACGCAGCGTGGCGACGGTCGCGGCCAGCTTGTTCCAGAGGCCTTTAAAAAAAATAAAATAAAAAAACCCGATGGCCTTTGTCTGTGCGCCGGGGCTCAATCCAGAAAAACACTTGAGGGAAAGATTTATCTGATTAGCACTTTAGCCAGCAGATTTAATGTTGGAATACTGTATATAGACAAATCAGGCAAAACATTATAACCACCGTCGTAATGTTTCTGCAGGTCTCACTTATCGGTCCTAAACAGTTTGTTGACTGTCTTTTAGAAGCTGCTGGCTGGACTTGTGTTGTGAAAGGTAATCAAGCAAGACCCGGACAGCTCTTCTTGAAATTAAAAATTAGGTTTCACTTACAAACACCAAAGATTAGAATAAAAATCAAGACGCACGTGTTGGGTGCAATTTGTCTTGGCTTCTTTATCTAGTGTCAAATCATTTTTACTAGTTATTCCATTGACCCAAATCAGCTATGCTTAAATTTACTTTTACACCAATCAGGCATAACATTATGACCTAATATTGTGCAGGTCTCCCTTGTGCCTCCAAAACAGTTGTGACTCTCCAGAGAATGGACATGGGCCTTCTGATTGGTGTCCCAGTGAGTTTGGAGGCGAGGTCAACACCTTGTCCTTCTCTTCATGTTTTTTTTTAAGTTGTTCCCAATGGACTCGTACGTATCTAGCAATTAATGGACACTAGGCCTGCCTGTTTCTGGTCGTTAACTGAAACAAGTCAAGCAAATATCAAATGGGCTACCCCCCAGTTCCTTAGACCTGAAGAAGCTACTTGGATGAGCGGTGAAACGTCTTCTCAAAAAACCTCCAGTTGCCTTTCTTAAGAGTTTTTTTGGCCCTTGTTTGTTTGCATCCTGCTGGGGACGGCTGCTGACATCATGGATTTTCATTGCTGACGGGTGGGGTCGGGGCGGGTGCTGCATGAACGAATGCCAGGTCCAGAATTTCCCCAACAGAACATTGTATTGTCATGAAATGGTCAATGTTATTCACTCCTCCTGTCAGTGGTTTTAATGTTATGGCTGATCGGTGTATGATTCTGAGCTGGCAGCTGTAAGTTAATTGTCAAATCAAAAAAAAAAAAAGAAGAAAGAAAAACAAAGTCGATTCTCGTGTCCTTGTGTGAAACAGATTTTCCAGATTCCCCCGGGATGAAAGATCTTCCCAAGAATGCAAACACTGAAAGGATTTCGTCTCAGCTTGGCAGGTCTGTGCTTCTGGCATCTTCTAAACTCCTAAACTGCTCTGTGATCACATGTGTTGTGCTTCAGTTGATCCCGGTACAGATGTTATCCCAAGACAATAGTACATTTAGACGTTTTGACAAGTCAGTTTGTAATGCAGCTTCGGTACGAGGCCTGGATTTTCAGATCTACCTCCTTTGAATACGGGTTTTCACATTTACTCTTGTGATAATTGGAAAGTTTTATAAAATAGGGCAAAAAAAATATGCATATGACATTGTCAAAGATCAAATAATTATTCATGTAATACATTAATCAGCTAGATGAACATCTGTCCACTCGGTTTGACAGCTTTTGACAGTTTTTTTATGAGTTTGAGACGTTAAAAGTTTCCCATTGGCCATAAAAGTGATCTTGTCAGAACATTTTTATTCTCCCAACGTTAACAGCTCTTCTGGGAAACGGGCATTTGTACAAGCATAAATGGTCAAATTCAGGGGATCGCTGCCAGCAGTGATTTGGTGAGTAGGCAGCCAAGTGGCAGACTCGGGGAGACGTTTTATAAAGGGGTATTTAAATCTGTCCATCCATTTTTATAATGACACGAGTGCAGCCATGCAGAGCCCTTCATCATACCGGCTTTCAAATTAGATCGGCCGGAGCCGCTGTTCGAACTGTGAACTAAATAAAGTCACATCAGTTACATGTAGTTGGACTTGAATGGTGTTATAAGAGCGCTATATTTTTTATACACTATTTGGAAGTTAGGCTAGAGCCCTATCATTCAGAGATGCTATTTGGTATTTTGTTAACCTGCTATTAGTAAAGTCTCGCTTCGAATTCACACGTTTTCCACTAAGCAGCTTCTCTTCGTTACATAACAACCAAGGAAAGAAACAACTCACTGATTCACTTAAAATGAATAATTGATCCCTCAAACTCCCCACCTCCACCGCTATTACACTTACAGTTATCTAATACAGTGGTTTTAAGAGTGGGGGCCGCCAGGGGGCGCTAGGGGGCGCTAAAATACGATCTAATTATTTTTAAAATCATTATCATAAAGCATAATTACTAATAATATATCATGTCTAAATGTTGCTTGCCATGCGCATCTTTCTGATTCCCTGACAGTCAAAAACCATTTATCAAGCTGCTTTGCTTCTCAAACTAGCATGTAGCTAGCATGTAGCTAGCATGTAGCTAGCATAGCTAGCGCAAAATGGAACTCCTGGCCAACTAAAATCACCATATGAGGCAGCGCTTATGCTAAACAAATGTAATAGTTATTGAATAGTGAATAAGAGTAAGAAAAAAACATTATAAAAACGATTTCTTTACATATTTTGTAGCATTGTCTCTAGGTTTGCAAATGGGGTCCCTGGCCAGAAGCTAATGCTGTTTGGGGGGCCTTGGCATGGAAAAGTTTGGGAGCCCCTGATCTAATGAATACCACCTGTAGAGTGGTGATGACTAAGTCGGAACAAAAGAATTGGTTTTTGTCCCAAATCTAAATCACAAGTCAATAATGAGACTCCCTTAGTAGATTGTTCAAGTCAGGCTAAATATTCCAACTTGTGTTGTTTACAAAATTATACAGCCACATCTGCAGCTCTTTGGGAGGAATGCTTCTGTGAACCTGTTAACTCTTGGATTCTCGTGAGATTTGGGAGCTCACAGTGCATCCCATCTTGTCATGCTTCAACATAAACGCTGTGGCTGATCCACAGGAGTGAGGGCAGAATCGGCGTCCTGCGAGGAACAGTCATTCCTAAGGCTGGGTTCACAGAGTTACAGAAACGCCCATAGAGTTGCTCCAGTGCTTGTTGGCGTAGTTAAGTTGTCATCCACTTAAAAATTAACTGGTGTAAGAAATAAATATGAAAGGCTGACTCACAGAACCGGGGCTACATTTGTAACTTCTGTTAAATCTCCAACAGCCGTCGATGTGGCTTTAAAACCGTGACATCTCTGAACCTCTGGACGCAGTCCCTGAGCCACCGAGCCACCGATATTGATCTAAAACCCCATCATGATCCCGCAGATACATTATGATCACTTAATGCCGCGGGGCAGCATAAATCAGGGTTATAGCTACCTATAAAGTTTTTGGACTCCCACAATGCCAACAAGCTGTAATCACAGAGTCGGTTTCAGATGCTCCTGTGACAGCCGGCCTACTGAATTTTATGCTCTTTACTGGCAACAGTTCAAACAGAGAGCATTTGAGTTGAACGAGGCCATTCTAGTTTGGATTTGTGTCAGTTTAACGCAGCAGGTGGGGACAGGGAGCGTTCAGGGGCCTTCCCGGATCCGTATAACATGGTTTAATGCATACAGCTCTGAGAACGAGAATGCACTCAAGGAGGAGTTTCAAAGAGTATTTTTTTCAATACCGGCCGCAGGGCAGCGTCAAATAAAAAAGTTGAATTCAAATTTGAGGGTAAAAAGCGTCTTTGAAAGCGGCCTCCGTTCGACAACAATGCAGCAACTCAGCGGCAACAAAGCTGGAGAATGAGAGATTACCGACATACTGTATTCCTCTTTGTTGCCTGTTTACATAATCCCTAGTCTCTCATCAAGGAGGCTGGATGAAAAGCTTTCATCAGCTCTCCGTGGAAAACCTGTTTTCTTCTTTGAAACTCAACCCAGGGGCCCCGGCGTGGATACAGGTGTTCCACTTTCACTAAACACCGAACGGGATACGCAGCAACACCTGACAGTAAAGTCTTCAAGTCGAAAAAAAAAAAAAAAAAGCCTGGCTCTGCAGAGGCAAAACACAGCCCCTCCTTTGAGCTTAAGTGCACCGGCATACAAAGCATCATTAATCATTACGGTTAAAGCCAAGGACAATAAATGGACTCAAGCTCTACACTGTAAAAAAAAAAAAAAAAAAAAACCTATAGCTCCAAACACTGAGATATTCTGGTAGGAGACAAAAGCCTGCAAACCTCAGAGTCAAGTATTTCATAGCTTCACGCTCTCTTTCCATCAGTCACTTACACATGCAAACCTTGCATCTCCAAAATGTCAGCTTTGGAGGAAGTAAGAAAAATGACATTGTTTATAGCAGGACGATCCAGCTTTGAGAACAGTCAGTGCTTTTGTGTCGAATTCCTAAAACCCATGGGGTCAGAAACTTTCCCAACACATGAGGCATGTAATCCCCCCCTCGATTCACAACCGTTGGGAGTGATGACATGCAGAAAAAACGGAATCTGAAAGAAGCAGCTGGGAGCTACAAGGTAAACAAGATGCAGTTACGAGACTGAAAGAAGAAACATTACAAACCAGACAGTGCACGTATTGTTAGAATGCAGAGAAATAGAAATGAAGGCAGCTACGATCGGCTTGAGGCAGTGTTTCAGTGACTGCGAGATACCGAACGTGCCAGGTCCAATAGCTTTCTGGTTCTTATTCCGTTTCGGAGGGACAAAGAAACTGAAAGCCAATTTTCCAAGACCCCCCAAGAATTTCCAAATTGCTGAAATTGGCAGTCACGTTAAACTTTAGAAGTGAAAGAGTCTGGTGAGATGCAATAAATGGCTTTTCTTGGAAGTCTTAAATGGAAGGGTTTGCAGCACTATTTGCACCAATAAGACAAAAAAAATAAAAAATATTTTAGCAGGCTGGCTCTGGTGGTGTCAGTCAGAGCACTGACAGAGATTCAGTGAACCAGTGAAAGTGCCAAATACTTGTGGCATTTATGAACGTACTGAATGTATTGCCAAAAAAATAAGTAGAGACATTAAATCCTCTAGCTTTTCTTTGAATCAGGATATCCAATTAAATACGGGATAAATGCCGCGGGCAACGTGTCCTAATGCCACTAGTGGTCCTCTGACTTACGTAGGGACAGAAATATTTAGGTTCAGAGCTCTCAGTAACAATGAATAAATGCTGAAATTTGACACTGACTTTGACAGATGATGAACTTTTCTTCCAGTATCAACAGGTCTGATAGCATGCTAACATGCTAAACTAATTTAGCAGACATCCAGAATGTCACCGTCATCAGTACAAGTGTGTTAGCATGCTAACAGTCACACCTGGCGTTATAATCCGTCCCCAACCGGCACTTGAGATCCAATCTCAGTTTCAAGTTCTGCATGCAAACAAAGACCAAATCATTTGGGCCCAGTAAAATACTGAATTAGAATTACACAACCGCTGTATCAGAACCATCAACAGCTGTTTGTTGTGTGTGCGTCATGACTTGGGGAAATGTTTTTTAAGCTAGCCATGAAGACGCTGTCTCTCACTAAAAGTGCACATTATTTTATCACATCAGTTATTTTACAGACCTGCACAAAGCTCAGTTTATAACTTGAGCCCTAAAAACTTCCACACAGGCCACATATTCACTGCTTTGCTGTTTGAAGCGGTGGCAGAAAAATCTCCTGTAAATTAATGTCTCTACTTAGGGTAAATAAAGACTCCAGTCACTATTGAGGAAGTGCACTTAACTCCATGCGGCTAGCTATACATCAGCATGATCGTGTCAGTAATTAACCACATGGTGATACATTGTAGTGTCCTTAGCTAACATGCTAATATTAGCACCTGGACTCACAAATCAAAGGATTTTAGGGCACAGTGACAAAACGCCCACTAAGGCAAATGGTTGTTTTCAGCCCCATTTAATAAGTACGATATTTATGAAGGAAATTTCCCAACTTTGCATCAGTGCAGCTTTATTTATTTATTTATTTGTATGCTGCTTCTGTGCAGAATATAACCAACTGGATACGAGTTTTATACCCATTAAAAAACACTGTTTATAAGAGACTGTCAGAAAAGAACGGGACCCAAGAATGAACCTTGAGGAACTACTTAAACTCAAATTATTACAAATTCGGTCAAAGCATACTGACATTTCCTTTAAATGTATATATATATTGGTTGTACTTTGTCAAACACCTAGACAGATCAATAAACACAAATAAACAGCACAATGTTAATTTTCATCTACGCTGGTGTAGCCATTGGCGTCATACGACCCTGCCCCCCAAAGCCCCTTCCTCTTAGCTTTTACTGTAGGTGAACTTTACGAGATCAGCACAAACAGAACAATGAGAAGCAGATTTGCTTAAATGCAGTGTTTGTCCGTAAAGCTGAGAAAAGTGAGCACCACCTGGGTGTTTTATTGGCTCTGAGCTGCTAAATCGGCTTATTATGCAGAGCTATTATCGCCAGGAGTTGAGGAAATTTCTGCCTTGGCAAAGATTTTCTCTTTCTTTCGCTCCCTCCTCTCGCTACCTGGCTCTCTGTTCTCTCTCGCTCTCTCTCTCTATTTGGCTCTCTTTCCTTTCTTCTTTTCCTTTTTTTTTCAAGCCTTGTCTACTTGTTTTCAGTCTCTGGATTTCTTCCTGTCATTCTCTCCCTGATCACTGTCTTTGTTTTTCACTCTCCGTCGTGTTTTTCACCCCCCTGCCAGCCTTTCATCTTGATTTATCTCTCCCTTTCCTTGTCTCGGCCATTCTCCTTTTTTTCCAATACCCCCATCCTTTTCCTTTCTTCCTGTGTTTCTCTTTGTCTCTCTACTGTTTTCCTGTTGTTCGGATTCGTCGTCTCTCTCTCTCTCTCTCTCTCTCTCTCTCTCTTTCTATCTTTCTGTTTGTGTCACTCACTCATGTGCCGCTTATTCGATCATTCACGAGTTTTGTTTTCTTTCTCTTTCAGACCTCGCTTCTTTCTCTGATTTGTCATGTCCGCCTCCTCTGTCTGTTCCTCGCCCTCCCCTGCCTTTTGCTCTCCCTCCCTCCCTCCCTCCCTCCCTCCGTTCCTCCCCCTCCGTTTCCTCCCCCCCGCCAGCAGTGAGCAGCCCACACCGCGGCTGCTGCAGGGTTCATCTCAGGACAAAAGCTCGCTGCCGTTGCTGCTGTTGCTGCTGCTGTCGCTGTTGTTGCTGCTGCGGCTGCACACGCACCGTTTGTCGAATCAATGTCTTGGGTGTAACGGGGCCCGGGGACAGATGGAGAACAGTGAAGACAAAAAAAAAACAAAGACATTCTCCGAGTTCCACTGGCAACGCCAAAGAATAGGAAGAAATATTGAGATGACAAGGCAGGCTAAGACCGTGGTGCCTCATGATATCACAAATTGATGCAGCTCAACTGTTTGTTTTTTGGGTTTTTTTGCGCATGAGGAAGAAAGAAAAAAAAAAGAACTGGCACAAATCTAACGCTCTTGGCTTCAATTTTGCGATCTGTTTGCACCGCCTTGCCTCTGCCAATATTTAAATTTGTTTTGTCAAGAGTGCTTAACAGATTTGACCTGATTTGACTTTTGCAGCAGATGTTATTCGGCGTGTCTTCAGACTTTTCTGCAAACGAGAGAGGTGAAACGTGAAGGAGTCGGATTTTACACAACAATGACGACATGACAATGACACAACAGCATGAAAGGAAGTCACACAAATCAGCAGCAAAAAAAATAAAGACTACTTGGTTTGAAACATTAAGAACTGGACTCAACCGGTATGATTCACTATTCTAGCAGCATTTCTCCGGGGAGGGTAATGCTGGCCATGTGGACTGCCTCTCCAACACTTAGGTTGAAATATTTCAACACCTACTGAATATATTTACATGAAATCTATCCTTAGTCCCTTTGGTAACCCTGCCTTTCCATCAACATCGGTTCAACCAAAAGAAAATCCACTTCAATCCAAGATACATCAACAGCTAATTCCCTTTAGGCTCCATTGTATTACGCTAATGGTGGCGGGCTCGTACACCTCATTTTCAGGTGAAAGTCTCAAAGAAGACTCTATAATACATCTGTCTAGGCCCAAACAGCAGAAGGACATAATTAGAGGGTGAACGTAGTGAAGTGTTTAGCGCCTAATTAGCCAGATATTTCCCTAAACAGATGGTGGTGACCAAAACGTAGCTATAAATTCATGCTAGCTCTGTGATAAGGGCAACACACTGGCACAATTATATTGTTATATATTAGTTTTATTATATATTATGTTACATTTTGTCGATGCTAAAAGTGCATCATTTATTTTCAGTGCAATGTGTGCTAACGTTTGCATTCAGATGCTAGCTGCTAGCAGAGTGGCTAACCCAGTGCACTGAGACCATTTGGGATGAACTAACAACTACCTAACATCTCTATATTTTTATTTGGTGTGTTCAGCTTTAATTAGAACGTTTACCTCAGCGACTCTTTTGTACAGTCAACTCTTTAAGTTGCTACGCCGTTGCTACAGTGTTGGTAAAGGTTGCCGCTGGGCTTCTGGCCCATGGACATTCACAGACTGCCATTCAAATCACCGCCCAGGCTTTTGTGTGTGACACCGGTCCTTGAAAGTAGCTGCTATTCAACACAAGCGGTGCATGACATTTCAAATGATGACACCCCCTCCACCCCCTCCACCCCCCACCCACCTTAATGTGAATTAGGCCTGACCTGGCAACCCTGAACTTCCCCTCACATTTCTCTGTCATTCTCTCCCTTTCCTCATTAGCACGAACCCTATTCCAGGTCATTACCTATGGCAAATAGAGAACTCCCCCTACACGCATACCCTCCGTCCCATCTTCCCCCTGACACGCTCTCCGAGTTTCTGTTTGCTTTATCCCCGTCTCCAGCATACACCCTCACATACTGACACACATAGCGGCGATCAGGGCAGCCGAGCAGGCAGCAGCGTGACCTCATTAGGAACCATGGCAGCCTGCCGAGGGAGAGTCTGTCGATGAATGACCAAGAAGAAGTGCCAGGGGAGCAGGATGGACCGATCTGCACGGTTGGCAGGAGGAGATCTAGAGTTTCTCCCTGTGGTGGCAAAGCTAATACATTTTCATACACTGGTCGGGTATATTTTTACCTCAAAAAACATAACACGGACTAGGGACTCATTTATTATTTCTATGTTCCTCACACAAGCTCTCAGTTAATATAAATTACAAGACAAAAATATACTGACATATTTGTTAGGAAGTTTTCAGATGAGTCGATGCACAGGTTTGGTGATATATTAAAACAAGTGGATGAATTTAAAGACATTGTTAGCAACTGGTCTTTAAGTATATCAATATTTAAAGTCCCCAGAGGATAAATTGTGTCATATAAAGCCTATACTGTGAATCGTCTACTTTATGGAGTGGCACAGACGTTGGTGGCCCTCTTTACACCCGAGGGCTTACATTTTTGGTTTAAAGATCCCAACGGTGATAAAACAGTGCAATGATTCCAGCAGTTAGCGGATTTACCCAGCGAGTGACCTAACCTCCGGGTTGTCATCCTGTCAACCGTGTAACTTTTCTTCTCCCGGGTCAAAACCAACCCTGTCTGTCTGTTTTTAAACATCTTTTCAGTTAATTACTATATATTGTACACTTTAAATCATTTAGAAGGTTGACCAAAACTAAACGGCTAAATGCTAAATATTCCCATTAGCCTCGAATGTACTTTGTTTTTAAGGCTAATTAGAACATGGTAGCTAGCTAAGATGCTGAACATGAGTTTGTTAAGTTTAGCATTCTGGCGTTAGCTCACAGCCTTGCTGCATCTTGGTAAAGCCTCGTAAGACTTAGCTAGAGTTAGCATGACTACAAACTCTTAACTGTGTAGTAAACCTACTTTTTGATTGCGGATATATTTTTTCAGTCCCATACAGCAGATGGACAAATTTACCGAGTAGTTGCTTAATGTAGTAGTGACGCAACTACTAATACGTTGGGCGTTAGCTAAAAGAGCTAAAAGCTAAAAAGAGGGCAAATTTAGACATTTATTGGTTGGCCACACACATATTTCCAAATGAATGGAGAAGAAAAAGAAGAAGCCTACAGCTGCCCCGGTTGTATTAACCACGCTGAAGCCATTCATTAAAAGAAGATGACCTAGATGCACCCACATTTTCAGCATTGCTGCCCCCATTGGTTCCAGCTTCGATCATCTTTTCAAACACGTACTTAAACACTCATTTTGTTTTGCTAACGCCATGATTCTTTCCCTCCCGGAAACTTGTGTAAGCTGGAGAACCAGAAAGGAATGTGCTTTAAATCTGCCATTTGGATGCAGCTGTCTCACAGATTTCCGTTAATAGATACAGTATGAAGAACATAACGAAAAAGATTAGCATAAACACTGCAGATACTGGCCGCCACATGAAGAAATAAACAATAAGAAGCACTAGGTTTCGGTCCGGAAATGACTTCCTCATTTGTCGACATAACAGTACGTGACCAGCTGACATTTTAGTGCTAGATTACAATGTACGCCACATATAGACGGCCTTTATTTCTCTTCTTCTGTCAGACAATAGCTTCTGTGCACCGTACAGCCCTTTCATGGCCTTCAACGGGCATGCTTTTGCATTAGCAAGGGAAAAAAAATCCTCTTTTCCTCTCCAACATTTGCCACTCACAGTTTGCAAGCTGTAGAATGGAAAGAAAGGCCTAGTCAGTCATACACAGTCAAATTCCTACTTCGTCTTCTGGATTTATGACCAGAGTTAACCTCAGCTTGTCTGGCTGCTCCATATTCAGCTGATATTTTACCAGTAGTCTTCTAAATAAATGGAGCAGCTATGGAGTCTGGAGGGCCAACGCGCTGCCAAGCCTCGCCAATGATAGATGGCTTTTACGCTACAAGGATGTATAGGCTTTCCTCCGGCTGTCAGAATATGTCCAGCTGAATACATTACCAAACCTTATGTTGGAATCACTCAGATCCTGACCAAGGTCCGCAGACAGATTAACATATAAATGAAACTACAGGCAAGACCCTGCCCTTTGTTTCCTCGTCGGTTTACGGCTAGGATGTGAAGCAGACGAGGTTCGTAAGAGGAGGACATCACGCGTCTCCTGGGGTACATGTCAACCCTCTTCATCATTAATAGCAGAGATCATTGTCCTGGTTCAAAGCAGCCACTCAATTAGCAGTTTAAACTAATAATCTGGCGTCTTATTATTTCTTGTTTTTCCTGAGGTCAGAATAAGAACACTTTTAGCAGCTTAGATGCTTAAAATGCCTCTGAGCTCTCCTCGAGAGAAAAAGAAACAAAAAAGAATTAATGCACTGCATGGCTTTATCCAACGGCTTGAGGAATAAATCCTCAATAGACTCGACAGGCAGAAGTTGTTGTCCACTTCATTAAAACTGAGTTGTGGCATTAAAGATATTATGCAAGTGAGAGAGATAAATGTCCACTGTCTTAAAAAAAAGCATACCAACTTAAAAAAAGTTATTTAATCTTTATTAAATATTAAAATCCACCTCTCCTCTTTATGGAAAAACGTCCTCCTCCCCAAATGGATTTTCTTTGGGCAAAGAGAAATGGCTGTAATAGAGGATTAATGTGACACTTAATTTCAAAAACCGCGAGTTCTGCTAAATTTAACGAGACAGACACACTTTGCAGCTCAAAACAGGCCCGATTAGTTTTTAAACTCACAAACTTTTATTTCTGAACGGGAGACGACTCTCCGCGGAGCCCTTTTCCAAGCCCCGTGTTTGTCGTAGGCTTCCAGCGTGCAGCGCGGTAAACAAACAGCATATCCAACGAAATCGCTGTATAATTGCACGTTACGCCAAAAGACCTGTTGCTATTTTCATCAGCACGCTCGTGTAAGTAAACAGTGTTTAGCAGTGTCTGCGTAGAACAACAGTGTGATGATATGTGTTTGGGCGGAGGGACGGCAGGGGGGGTGCAGGGTATGTGAATGATTGTAATGTAATCCACAGTCGGGATCAACTTATTTACTAAATGTGATAAATACACATTCGTCTGTTTTGGTTATTGGGCTGCAGACACAGACCGGCATTAGTCACAGTAATACGATAAGCACGGGGCAGAGTTGAAGGACTGTGTGGCTGCACATGACAAACAGGAGACTTTATGAAACTAGGAAAGTGCAGGAGTCAGCACAATAAGACGGTTTAAAGCTATAGCGCAGAACTTTTGTCATCCCCTTCTGGGATATTATGCGTAAGTTATTACACAAATCCTTTCAGGGCTCTCCGACCAATATCACCACTGATCGTTTACTTTTTTTTTAGTCCATACTCATGCTTCTCTTTTATATGGAGCATCAGAAACTTTCTTATTTTCTTGTTTCCCTGCCCACAAGAGACGATAAATTCGCAGAACCCAAGTTCCATTCATAACTACTACAACTTCTACACCTCTATAGCTGCTCCCTTCTTCAGCTCTGGCAACAATCACTGCTCCTGGTGCACGGCCTCAGAAATCTGATCTAAAGCTAAGGTATACTGGGAAATCACAAGAGATTTACTTGCAGCGGATTAGCTTCCTCTGCATTGTCTCAGCTTGTTTGGCGAGGGCTTGAATGACACAGATGTTTGATTGTATTTAAGGTCACACACTGTTGCGTTAAGCACCCAAAACTCTGCAGCATGAGCTGACACCGGATAGCCGACAGCGCCTGTTAAAACTGTAAGAGCTGAACTGACTAGAAAGACAGCTGATGCTTCAGTTGAATGAACTGAAACGGTTGCATTTCTTAGCGTTTACGAGCAATAACGAGAGAATTACAATCTCTGAAAACATTTCAAATGCTTCGAAATAGCCGTTGGTTGAAATAAAGTGTTGTTTTACTTAAGAGGAAACTACTGTTTTTTTACAACCTGGACCTTATTTCCGGCATGAAATATGATTGTTTACTCACCCATATAACTTTTGTGTAATTTGTAGTCCTTCGGGAGATATTTTGATCTGCGTATATCCATATAGTGGAAGTGAATGGGGCACCGAAACGCAGCCTCTAAATAACACATTATCTGCAGCGAAACTCATTAATTCACGAACATTTTGTTATTGTACGCTAGTGCTATTCCCCGTTGAGTCTGGAATTACCTGTTATCATCTTCTGTGGTCTGTAGATTGACCTACAGATTGACTAGGGTGCCCCATTCACTCCCACTATATGGATATACTGTATGCAGATCTAAACATAGTTATATGGGTGAGTAAACGATTGTATTTTACGCAAGAAATAAGGTCCAGGTCGTAAAAACCAGTAGTTCCCCTTTAACAATGACAGTACTCTTGATCTGTGAAAGAGTTTGTCATAGATTGCATTTGCAGGAGGAGGCTGGGGTTGCTAAATGGGGTTGCATAGCATGTGTCTTTAACGCTAAAGACATCACTTCATGTCATGTTTTCTGTCAGCACTCAGTAAAAACTACTACAGGACATTAACTCATTCATTTAGTTTCTGTAACTGCTTGTCCTCTGGAGGTTCACACATTTGGCGTAAGGTGGGGTACACCCTGGACAGGTCGCCAGGTAGTACAGGACATGTGTAGAGACAAGCTCCATCCTTAAAGATTAGCTGCAGTTGCACTAAAAAGGTACCGAACTGAAGCAATCACGACTTTCCAGGTCAATTGTCGATGAAAGGTAAAGAAAAAAGACTAAGAGAAAAATAGAAATACAACAAAACAAAAAAACAGCTAAGAGCAGAGTGTCTGGGCCGAGCTGAATGAGTCATTACAGCAAGGTGAGGGGCTGCAGAAGGCCCTCAGAGCGCAGACCACCCACTCATGTCCCCCATTAAGATGGCCGACTCTTCTTGAACATCAACGCCCCTGCGGCAATTTACTGCTCAAGCTGCACGGAGGGCAAAAGAATGGTGAAAACAGAGCATTCTTAATGAGACATGGGTCAATGAAATGTCAAAACCGGACAATGAATAGAGAAGAGAAAGAGAAAAATAAAAGGCCCAGAATGCAACTGAAATTTCAGTCTTTTCAACTTCAGGCAGGAAAATGTGAACCAAGCACGTCCCCTGCTCTATGTTCATTTATTAAACCAGATGTGCTTCTAAATCATCTACTTCTCCCCTGTATATACTGTATCTATTCTGATTTCTTTTTTAAAACTGAGAAACTCACGGATGAAGAAAGTGATCATTTCTGCCAAATCATTTTACTGTCCACACAAAAAAATATCCCACTGGACCGGGATCACTCACTCGCTCAGCTCATTTATTCAACTCAATGACCTGTGCCGCAGCCTCGTGTCCGTCACACAATGTGTCCTTGTTTGATTCATTGCACCTCTGCCATTGTGTGTCCTCCTGGCTGCGAGGGAGCTTGGCAGTAGCTTGTGCAAGAGAATATGGGTCACGGCGCACACAGGGATGAGCAGGTTACACTACAGCACATCCTCTGAGACCTCTGCTGCCAAAGGAAGCCATTATGGGACGCGCCGACCTCTGTCCTGTTGTGTGCACAGAAGTTTGGTCGGTGTCCTCTTCCTGTAACGCGACGATACATTTATGGTGCAGCGAAACATAAATAATTAACTTGGCTGAAGACTATTTGTCTCAGAGATAGAACAGTACAGAAAAGAGGACATTTTTAATAATATGTTATAATCTCCGTGCATTAATCCATTGATTTTCATCTGCATCCAAGGTGGAGTAGCGGTTGTGAAGCATCATATTTCTAGATATCCATCTCCCAAGCAAGGCATTCCAGTAACTTTGGTGTTCCTATGCCAGTCGAGATATAAAACCCCTCCAGCGTCTACCTGGTAGGTCTACCCTGGGGTCTCCTCCCAGCTGGTCATGCCTTATAAAGCCGCAGTGAAGGTGACCAGGAGGCATCGTCACCAAACACCCAAACCACAAAGACACAAAGGAGCACCAACTCTAGTCTGAGCTATCAACAGATGTCCAAGCTTTTAGAACTGAGCCAAGCCACATGGGTCATAGATGGCGTAACCTACGTATGCGCGAGCCATTTATACCAGGGGTCTCAAACTGATCCGTGAAAGGGCCACTGTGGCTGCAGGTTTTCATTCCAACCATGCAGCACCCATGCAGTGGGTGCGGCTGGCAAGGTTTTGTTCCAATCAAGCAGGAGGACACAGTTGATTGATTGAGCCAAGTCAGGTGTCCAGGAGGCATCGTCACCAAACACAACAAACCACCTCACCTGGCCCCTTTGAACACAAAGAAGCATCAACTATCAACGGATGTCCCAGCTCTTAAAGCTGAGCCAAGCCAAACGGGTCATAGATGGTGTAACCTACGTACGTAGCCTACGCCTGTGCGAGTCATTGATGCTTGTCCGCTTGTTAGTCCCGCTTGCTCTGTAACAACATCACCCAAATGGTAGTTGGTGCAGTGTCTCCATTGTTATTAATCCAAAACAATCAATTTGAAAATTGTGGAGATGGAGAAGCAGCTAGAAATACTAAAGCGGAAACATGCTACTACCGAGTGGACCAATCACAGCTCGTGAGGTCTCCTACGGTGTGACGCGTACCTACATTTCTGGGGAGGTGCCATTTCAACTGACTGTAAGCCAACTTGGAGGAAGGATTCCACCCTTTACCCAAACTGGACCATGCCCTTCAACTCAAAACATATAGTTACATTCACAAACATTTTATTCATGATTAGGTTCATTTGTCCAATCACTGACTGTGTACACCTTTCCTTCCATAAGGAGTGAATGCCCTCAAATTAAAGTTGAGAATCTGCACTTTTACCCCCTATTTGTCCTGCAGCATAACTGTAACTTAGATTAACAGCTGAAATGACAAAAGAAAATCTCCTCATTCATCTCCTTGATATTATGCCACATGGTAACCGCTGGCTGCGTATACGCGCTGAAACTTTGTTGACGCGCAGCGATCCCTAATAAATTCCCAGCATTTGTCATCAAAATGTCACGATTTGCATGCAGCCTCCAAACTTTTAATAAGTTTTATTTCACAGCTGAGGAATTGGAATGAGAGGAACGAGAGGAATGAGTGCACTCGGAGACGGCCTCTTTTCTGCAGAATACTAATAAACAAAAAGGGAGCGATCTGAAGCCTGTAATCAGTTTGCAATCAGATGGGACTCTGAAGTGTGCAACAACATCTGAAAGCCTCACTCAGAAAATCAGAGGGTCGCTTTGCTCACCAAATGACCAACTGCTACAATTGCGCGGGACAGATGGTTCAGCGTGGAGTCGGAGTTAGAGACGGTCTGATGCTGTTATTGAATAATAATGGAAGATCTCGAGGATACGTTTCTGCACAAGCATCTGCGGTGGAGTCATAAATCATCTGAGAGAAGATGAAGCCCAGCGTGCATGAGAGGTAATTTTCCCGATAAGTCGTGTTTACAAGGCCTCGAATTGAAGCCTGTGCACACAAATTAGTCATTTGCACCCACAAATTAACAGGTTGCGTGCACAAATTAGTGATTTGTACCATCTGATCACTTAATGAATTCCCTTTATTTAGTCATTCTTGCATACGATTAGTAAAATGCATTCAGGTGATTCTAATGCACCACCTCAGTGTTTAAGCCAAACCTCTAGTGCATTATTATTTTGTGCATGAATATGAGTAATCAGAGTTTTATTTTGGTTAGACATTGACTATGATTCCAGGTAGGTTTAGGATTGTGGATCTTACTTACAGCTCTTACTTTCCTTTCACTTCAACAACAGCTCCTATTGGTTAAAAACTAATGGCAGCTGATTGGTTGGGACTCATTTTTGCGCCCACCAATACAGTGGTGTACACCAATCAGCCGTAACATTGAACATCTTGTGACAATTTAGTGTTCTTCTGGGAAACTTTTAGACCTGGCAGCACCCACCTAGACCAGACCAGGCACCCCCACCCCATAGCAATGACACTCCTTGATGGCAGCAGCCATCCCCAGCAGGATGCAGCCACAAAAACACTTTAGGAAGAAGAACATCTCAAGGTGTTGACCTGGCCTCCAAATTCACCAAATCCCAAACTGATCAAGTATCTGTGGGATGATCCACAGAGGCCCTTTGCCTCAAAGACCAACCACTAACAGCATTCTGTTGTCAGACACCACAGGACACCCTCAGAAGGCCCCATGTCCATTCTCTTATGAGTCACAACGCTTTTGGAGGCAAAAAGGGAGGCATGCACACTGTTAGGAAGGTGGTCATAATGTTGCGGCTGATTGCTGTACAAATAATGAAGTAGTACCGTCTTCAGGCTGGGAAATGAAACCAGAATAAAGTGCAGTTCCTCCACCGTCCACTCGAGACGGGCTCCAACGGTGAGTCAATCCCCATAGACCTCAATGTTAAAATGAGAATCTAAGCTTAAAGTGATCCAATTAAAGGTGTGACCACTTTGGAGATGGGTGCCCTCACAGCTAAACCATCCATCTGCCTAACCTTCACTCCATACATCTCAGCTCCACCCACACTCCACCTCTGTGAATTGACAGCTGCAGACACCACACTGAGCTTCAAAACCTCTGATCATGACTTATCTGAATGAAGGTTTGTCCGTCTTCAGTCGTCGCATTCGGTGTGATTATCACTGATCAGAGAGTGTGCATTTTGTTCTGCTTCATTCTGCAGCTAACACATATCCACACTCATTTATATGTATTCATACATTTAAAGATGCACTCTAAGCACTCATAGACACGTAAGTAGATTTTAATGAATGCACTCATGTTGTTCCACATGCTGCTCTGAATATATATAGTTCTGAGAAAGATCCCGTTGATCCTAATATGCACGCGTATGGTTCAGAGATGCAGGGCAAACGTCCTGTTATCTGATTTGTGCAGCTTGGGCGTAAACACAGTGTATCGGCACATCTCCTGCTTTAGACGCTGATTGCCTTTCTCTCTGCGGGCACCTGTAAATAAAGAATTCCAGTTATTATAGCGTTGAATCCTTCTCGGATGAAAATGGAAAGATAATCTAGCACTAACGCTTTGGAATTATAAGCCAACTGGAAATAGCCATGCGGGTTTGACTTGGCTAGATAACAAAATGATTGTTGCAGGTGAAGAAAGATCTGTGCATCAGTCCTTTAGGTTTCCCTAATGAGTCGCGACACGCTAATAGATGTTACGGCTGTTATTCATGCTGGTTATTAATAATTCATAGAGTTTTAAAATCCAGTCCTACGGCACAGCAACAGTCTCACTCTGACCCGCGGGGGGGTTTTAATAATTTCCAAACCAATCAATATCCTCTCAGCGGCTGTCAGACGTGTTGCACTGGTTTCCTTAGTTACCATCCCCCAATCGACACGAACGCACACGCATACAAGGTGATTTGACACGTTACTAACGATGCATTGAACAGACACACGAGTACTACTTGGGATGTTATTCCCAAGGTTTGGGATTCATCTGAGGCTGATTCTATCGGTGAGCGATTCATTTTAAAGCCCTGTTTGGACTAGTTTTTCCTGGGGACGTCATGTGATTCAGATACAACCCCCCCATGTCTGCGTTTCATGTGGCGCATTCGCACGGAATCATCAAACTCTGTGTTTTATTTGAGTTTACTCTTATATCTCTGCTACTTTCCACTGCATGTCAGGGGACATGCACTTCCTGACAGCTTTAGTGACTTTGCGAATTATAACTGACAATAAAAGTGTTTTTAAAAACACGATGAGACAAATTTAATTAACACTAGAAAACACTAGACACTAAAAAAACAACATTAGCACTAGAAGAAGTCCCCGACCAAAACTGAACAGACCTAAAGTTGAAGTGCCATTTTAAGAACTTGAAGTACTTTTTCAGAAAAAAACATTAAAAAGTCTGGGCTGCCAACAACAACATGTCTTGTCCGTACTCGGACCGGGACTGCTAGCGCTAGCATCTCCGGCGGTTTCTGTGCTCACTGCAACATGTTTTGCACTTACATGGCAGCGTAGGGTTGAAGTGCTTTGGTGGCACGCAAACTTTGTTATTTATTTATTTATTTATTTGCACATCTGATTTCCTCCATTTTGGTAGCTGTTAGCCAAGCTCTGCACGTGTGCGTCAGTGTAATCGGTGTACCAGGAAATCGTGCACTGACAAAAGTTCTGCGTTGTTTCAAACTGCGATTAAATCCAATTTTTAGTAATTTATTAATCGCAATTAACGTTTTAAAGTCCCCCCATCTTTTTATATTGATCATTTTGGAAACACTAGCATCATAAACTGAAGACAGATCTATGAACAGGTGAATCCTTTCAAGAGAAAACCTGTCCTAAGTATAAAACATGAATTATTGACATCAGTCTTAAACTAAATCTTGACTGAATTTATTTTTCCTGAGTGGCAGTAAAATGCTCATTACAGTAGAGTCACAGCAGCGAGACTTTAGATTTGATGACACACAGTCGCCGGCCGGCCGCTGAAGTCCACTATATTTATTTTTTCTGATGGGCACCATTTTCTCCTCTGGCCTTGCAAATTGAATTTCCTGCGGGACAATAACTGCCCGCCTCGCATCTGATGAGCGCGCGGGCCGACTCTGAAGGGAGGAACTGATCTGTGCGCTCCACTGATCATTGATTTCTCTTTTGCTGAAGTCTCTCCTGAGAGGCGCAGGACTTTCTGCCGTTTATTTTATTTTTTTCTTTCTTGCAAGGGGGAGGCTGTCTCCGTTCGTTTAGCGGAACCACGGTGAAATAATCCATAGCTTAACATTGAGATGTCAATACCGTATATCACTCTGTCCAAACACGTGGATGAATCACTTCAGGAGGGGCACATTTAGCACCGGAGTTTATCGGCCTTTTATTGCTTCATCTGTAGTTTTAGGGTTCTGCGCTGATTTCTAGTTTATCTCGCCAAATCTCTTGTTGTGAATCCGTCTCTATTTGTCCACCTTGCACCACGGGAGTAAGTGCAGTAAGTCAATCTGCGGTGGGGGAAGTGTAAGCTGCATGTTCATGGAAAGAAACTGACTGCAGTTACTGATCACAGGTTAGCTAAAAAGGGGCTTAGAGGGCAATCCATCCAGGGAGAAGAGTGTCTCTCTGCAGACGCAGGCTGACACTTTCATTTTTGCAGTATTGATTGTCTTGTCACGCACGTGATAGTATACTTAATATTTACTCTCCTGCTAATATTTGCTAAAGCGGAGCCCGGCTGCGTGAAAGCAACCCGGCGGTATGCTAACGACGGGACGCGAGCACTGACAGAAATGAATTACTCGCGCCTGTGACTGAGCTCCTGGGCGTGCCTCGTTCATTCATCTCCCACTTCCTCTCCCTCGCCCCGTCTGCTGATCGCGGTGGCTCGTTAAAGGTTGGTGGTGGGTGGGGGCAGGGTGCGCGTGGGCGGGGTTCACAGGTGCAGGCGAAACGGGGACGTGCTGTGGTTAATGGCGTCCTCTGATCAATTATGGCCCCGGCTGAGTCACGGTGTCTATACATATTTCATGACTGTCGGCGGATGCGAGCCAGGCTCAGCCTCAAACCTCTCGTCCTCCTCCCCCCGTACGCACACACACACACACACACATACGCCCTCTCCCCCAAATCCACCGGCACTCAGACCCCCACCTCAAGGCGCAGATGAAAGGGAGGCTTGACTTGTTAGCACCCTGCTCCACTCAGCTTTGGACAGGAAGGTGGGGTTCCACAGTGGGGGGCTGTGCAGCCAGCTACACCCTCAGCTACTGGTCTTTGTCTGCCAGGAGAGGATCTATCTATCTATCTATCTATCTATCTATCTATCTATCTATCTATCTATCTATCTATCTATCTATCTATCGTCCATCCATCCATCATCTATCTATCTCTCTCTCTCTGTTATCTATCCATCCGTCCGTCCGTCCGTCCATCATCTATCTATCTATCTGTCTGTCTGTCTGTCCATCTGTCATCTATCTATCTATCTATCTATCTATCTATCTATCTATCTATCTATCTATCTCTTTCTCTCTGTTATCTATCTATCCATCTATCTATCCATCCATCCATCCATCCATCTCTTTCTCTCTGTTATCTATCTATCTATCTATCTATCTATCTATCTATCTATCTATCTATCTATCTATGTTTCTGTCTAACTAACATCTTTTCATCATCTTTCTCTCTACCCTCTCTCCATCTGTTCTTCCATCCCTTCCCTTCTTTCTTCCCCTCTCTGCCTCGTTCCTGATTCTTCCCCCCTCGGTTCTAAAACCGAGGCCTCTCGTGTCGTCGAGCGCCGTCGCCGTGGATGGAAGCCATTTCGGTTTGAAGGGTGCGAGAGGGCTCTGCAATTATGGTGGTTGGGGGTTGGGAGGTAGACGCAGGGTGCTGGAGGCTGTTGGCCAGCAGCCGGCTGGTTGCGCTTTGTAGTCTGCTTCCACCCAGACGCCTGCTGCTCCAAAGACGAGAGGGGGCTCCGCGTACTGAAGTAGAACGCTGCGGAAAATATTCAGCCCCATTTTTAGATCGGGAAACCTTTTCACCTCGTGGCCTGCTGCTTTTCTGGGGTTCTAACAAGCCCGGCAGAATGAAATTGAAACTGCACATCGCTGCTCCAGACATGGGAGCGCGCTGGAGCTGTCATTGTTATAATAAAGACCCGTGCTGATGATATTTGAATCGTGTTCTTGCAACAGTGCTCTTTATCTTTATCTCTCGCCTTAAAGTGCTAAGCTCAGAGTGTGTCCTGATCAAACAGATCAAAGTCTCTTCTCAACCTGTGAGGAGGCTGCTCAAAGCCCCTCCAAATCCCTCTGGTCACGATAAGAAAGTTTGATGCAATAATTCATTACTTCTTAAACTTGAAATGCCATCGTTTGAGGGAAGAGAGTTGGCACTGGTGTCTGATGCTGTTTTCATCTGTGTTGAAATAAAGAGGTTTATGTCTATTTAAACGAACAGCGCAAAACAATCCATGTTAAAGCGGGATTGATTCACTATGGACATGTTATTATCACTGACTTTCCATGATGTCACCTAGGATTTCCGTTGGAGCAGTTTTGAAGCTCAGTGTAGCGTCTCCGGGCGTCACCATGGGCGTTTGACTGTACCTAACTTCAGGCTAAGCCTTTGAGGACATTTTGCATAACAGAAAAAATTAAGAAATTAGCTTTTTTGTCTGTAAACATATTTATTTCAACTGTGAAGTTGGACACATTAACATGGATGTCGATAGGGACTGACGATAGACTGTAAAAAAAGTGGACACAATGACAACTCCTCAAAAGTGAAGCCAAAGCAAGTAGAGCTCCCCCTGGTGGCTGGCTGCGGTATAGGTCATAAGCTCCACCTCCTCCATGTTCATTTTAGGTAGCTAATATGTGGATGTAGATTTAAGAGGCAGTTTTTCCGAGATGTTTCAATTTTAGGGGCCATCCACACAGAGATAGTGTAAACGCATGTGTTTTGCATCATTTTGGCATAGCCAAACCTCCCGCGAGACGTCTCATAACGACAAAACAACAATGGTGGACTACATGCTTGTGTTCCTGCTGGAGAAGATATTGAGTCTATCACACTTGGGCTAAATATCATTTCTCCTTGAGTTTGGTTTCTTTTAAAGCCGATTTGTAAACTTTGTAAACTTGTAAACTCTTCCTCTCCGTTTTTGGTGAATTTCTGAAACGGAAACAGCGCCACCTATAGGCCTGGAATATGAAGTAGGGTTTTGAGTTGTGCTGAGACGGATCCGTGTGGACGCAGATATTCTTGAAACGATGCGGAGGAAAACGGAGCGGGAAAAGATCGTTATCGTACGTGTGGACGGGGCCTTTGTTATTTAGCGCAATAAAAACTGGACGTGACATCATGATGATTGACAGTTGCCACTGACAACCGCTCCGTGAAGCGTTCTGTAATAAGTGGAGATGAGGCGTCCATTTTTTTTTTACAGTCTATGTCATCGACTCATTTTTGGAGTCAGCCTCGAGTGGCCGTTTGAGGAACTGCACCTAATCTAAAACATGCAAACAAAAAAAGTAAGTGGACTCGTACGTATAAAGGTTTCTTGGCACGTCCTCATTGGTTTCATCCCTCAGTCCAAGGTTGCAGTTTGATTATTATCTTAAACAAACATATGGAGGCTAATACATTAGCTAACAGTTGTCATTTTAGACACCTGGAACACAAAAATCCATATTAGCTTTAGTTTAGAGTTGTGTTTATTGATTTAAGCCACTTTGAAATTTGTCTTCATTGACCTCCACTATAATACTGGATTATGTGGCGGGTTGGTGTAGGTGTGCCAACTACACTTGGAAGCCGACACAGTGTGAACCAGCCTATACCTCTTGCAGAGCATAGAGACATTGTGAGAATGTGAAGCCATAAACAGCATCTTTCACACCGATTTAATCCTTTACTGCAATAAAGAAAACAGTAATTTCTGCAACTTTAACCGTTCCCTTATTGCAGGTTATTCCATTCTTAGATCAATATTCAGCAATTTTGTCACTTGGGTCTGATTACTTTTATTTCACTGGCAGAGTTGGTCAGAAAAACTCATTTCACACCGTGTAAATTAAGTAATAAACTTTTTAAATTATAATTTTGATAAGCCAGGATGCACATTTAGGCACATCGGGGAGTTTTACGTCGAGCCATAAAGTCGGCCTCTGCTTTAAAGTGTGTGGAGTGCTGGATCCATTATGATGCCGTTTACAGGGTGTTTACTGGTGGTTGCACAGCGAAGGAGGCCACCATCTTGGAAGAATGACCACAGAGAGAAAGTTTACGACATAATCGGCTCCTCCCTAAAGAAAGCTCTGCTCCTCCAACATGATGTCATGTCCCTTGTAACTTTCTGATAAATATTTCCCAGCCTGCTCTTATCGTTGCTCTGAGACGGACTCATCCCTCACACGATGATTTGTTGCTAGTATGCTGCAAGACATTCCTACGACTTGAATCACTCCAAAGCACTGGCCACAGCAAATGTCGACAATTCTCCGCATAGCTTCCTCTTGACGATCTGACGCATCTGAAGTTGGTGTAAGGACAGAAATATTAAAAATATCTGCACGTCAACCGCGGCGTTGGCTGGAAATAGACGCACGGTTTAGTCCTGCGACACGTCAGAAGATTGATAGTTCGACCTTTGTAGCAGAGCTGTCACATCTTGTCGTGATAATTAAACCTCGTCCTCTAGAAATTACGCTCGCATACAACTAAAAATGTTTCCCCCGGTTAAGTCGTGGCGGCCACGCTGCTGTTGTCTAAATTACATTCAGCCAGCGTGTTTGGACTCCCGCGCCAGAGCCGCCAAGATGCGGCGGGCGGACAACGTGCCTGACTGTCACACTGCCGTCTGGGTTTCACGTTCAGACTTCTGTCTGTGATTATGTTTGGGCAGCGAAGCCGCTCTTCGGTCAAAGCTGGGGAAAGATTGCAGTTTTGGTTGAATCTAATTAAACACATTGTTTTTTCAGTTCTTTCTTTGTTAGGCCAGTCCACAAAAATCACTACCAGCGTCTGAACACAACCATAAAATATTTAATAAGGCTGCGATCACGACATGTGGATGACTGCACTGAGAGGTCAGGTATTTTGTTGTGGGGAAAATATTGTCGCTGAACATCTGAAGTGCCAAATATGTAAATTAAAATGTTCTCAGTGTGTGGAGAGTCAGAAAATTGAATTTGGTGGTATCCCTCAAAAGTGGTTTCCTGTTATAAACCCTTCTTACGTGTATATAGTGTTGATTTACTTGTATTTCTAGCTCTGGTGCATTTGTACATATGCAAATCATGTTCATTTTTGCTAACTTTATTTGTTTTTCTATTTATTTTACACCTATTTTGTTCAATTCAAGAGTTTTTCTATGTGCAAATGAGCTACTGTGACCAAGCGAATTCCCCTGTGCAAATTATGCTGCAGTCTGCAGTTTGCTAACAATGGTTCTTTACCACTTGTGGCATTGACGCTACATTTAACGTGCCATTTGAAAAGTTTTATTGATCCAAAAATATAGCCAGAGGTCGACTGTACCACTCTGTCTCTGTAGCCGTAACATTTAATTGACTAATTCTACAATAGTGGCCATCTAATGTAGGGAGACCCATTGCAGTATATTTATTATTCATAATGGTGCCGTTGGCTCTAGTCAGACCTCTGTTGGTGACCTCAGATTCCATTTAGACCAATCAGCCACAACATTATGACCACTGACAGGAGAAGTACGTAACATCGACCATCTTGTGACAATCCAGTGTTCTCCTGGGAAACTTTTGGACCTGGCATTCATTTATGCTGATGTTCCTTAGACATGTAGCACCCACCTAGACCAGACCAGGCACCCCCACCCCATAGCAATGACACTCCTTGATGGCAGCAGCCATCCCCAGCAGGACAAACACAAAAACGCTTCAGGAACAACATGAAGAACATCTCAAGGTGTTGACCTGGCCTCCAAATTCACTAGATCCCAAACTGATCAAGTATCTGTGGGATGATCCACAGAGGCCCCTCCCCTCAAGGCCCCCCACCACTAACAACATCCTGTTTCCAGACGCCACAGGACACCCTCAGAAGGTCCATGTCCATTCTCTGATGAGTCACAACCGTTTTGGAGACAACAAGGGCGACCTACACAATCTTAGGAAGGTGGTCATAATGTTATGCATGATCGGTGAATGTCTGCTTGTCAAGGGGCTGATTTTCATGTGGTGCACGGGGGACAAAACACAGCTTTAATATCAACCGTCCATTTTCATTAGGTTTTGTTTGCCGTGCGTAAAATGTGCTCGACAGCTGCAACTGTTCCACAGCACAACGTTCCTTTCCGTCTCCACGTTTGACGCTGCCCCCTCACTGCTGCTCACAGAGATCAGGAGCAACGGGCAGCGCTGTGGCTTCTTTTATTCTTTTAACTTGATTAACTGTAGACTAGACAGCGCCAGTGTTACGCCTCATTGATAAGAACTTCTGCTGTTCCCAAATGCGTCGCATCCAGTCAGAAAACCCAAACACTAAATTGTTTAGGAACATCTTCATCCACCAGCTCTGCTAGGAATCCCTCTGAAGGTCATCATTGTGAGTTTGGACAAACGACAACAGTAGAAATACCTCTTGGTGCAGCGTGACCGCAGAGTTAATCAACACCTCTTTGAGAAAGCGTCCATAAAATCTGAAAAGGATACGCTCCGTAGGATTTACTGCTCGGGCTTTGCTCGCAAGGCGTGAACCTGCAGCTGTGTGTCAGTGCAGAAGTCATCCACCAGAGCAGTTAAAAAAAAAAAAAAAAAAGATTTTTTAATTAGCGATTTCGCAGCGCTGAGGGAGAGAACGCACTCCTCGCTTCAGCATCGCCATCGTAAACATTCACACGCGGCCGGCGGATGTAACGCCTGCCCCGTATTTCGAATGCCGTGACTAACGGGGAGAAATGTCGACTGCCAACTTCTGCATTAGTCCATCTGTGTTCAGTCCAGAGCTTATAAAGTTCAGAAGTTCATTCTATCATCGTTTCAGAGACACTTCACAGACGCGTTTGATCTCTCTGGCTTTGTCTGTATCCCAGAGGAAAAGGCTTTATGGAGAAATGTTTCTTTAAGGTAGTGGAGCATGAGCATTTGTTTCAAAGTAGGCAAACTGAAAATGTAATGTGGCAAATAATTGTTTGCATTAAGCAGAATTTGCTTAAATTATATAAAAAAATAGACTTCTAAAAGTTGAAATAGTGCCATTCGATATAAAACCCTCAGTGAAGTGATTCCAGTTGTGGTTGGTGTATTATTTTGCCAGTATCTTGTACGTGGACACATGTACGTGCCACTCATGTGTTGATGTGTGAGTGGTGATATGTGAGTGCATCCGGGGGAGGGGCGGAGGGCGGAGGAGGGTGGGGGGAGGGGGAGGGGGTTTAGTTTGCTGGCAAGGCCCGAGAAAATGGTTCATGGGAAAAGGTTGTGTTTACCCTGGTTTGAACAAAAAATAAACGTGGCAACAGCTGTCAGGTTGGGCGTCCTCCATGGACTGGCTCGCACAGATGTAGCATATAACAGAGAGAGTGTGTGTGTGGTGTGTGAGCGCATGTGTTTCCAAACCAGCCTCTGTCATCGCCATTTGCCGTCAGGCTTCAAACAGAGCCTGATAGTAAATCCGCCAAACTGCATTTGGCTAATCAGATTATTGAGACGGTAAATAAAGAAACAGTCACTGACGGTGCAGTGCAGGGAGACCTGTTGAATCTTAGGGAATACAATGCAGTTTGGATCGGTCGCAGCAAATCCGGTTACAATTGATTGGGGGGAGGGGGGGTCGTAACATAATTGTTCAGATGTCTCTATCTTTGCCGCATTAAGAGCCATGCCGCATCTTTCAGAGTTGACCTCCTTAGGAGCTAGGGTGGCCATTTCCACAACACCAAAAAGGAGGACACTTTGCGCCATTTACTGAGAAAAGAGAAATGGCAATATACAACTCCCTACGACTATACCGTCTCGTACATGATAACGATGGTATCATGATACGGTGATTCTGAGATACTCTGTTCATCACAAGACAATTTATCTATGATGTATCATGATGTATGTGTAACAGAATAGGAAAAAATTACCTTGTTTACATTTTTAACCAATGAGAAATCAGACGACTGAGTGACACCGCTTTTAGCCAATCATCTATAACCATTTTTTTTTTTTTTTTTATAACCGAAAGTCTTACATCATAGGACGTTCATGCGTTCATGTGCAACTCCAAAAACTCCAAATAACCATGGGCAATGCATTTAAATTCAGGACTGTCTGGCTAGAGATAGATAGATAGATAGATAGATAGATAGATAGATAGATAGATAGATAGATAGATAGATAGATAGATACTTTATTAAACAGAACAGTGCAAACAGAAACAACTTAGCCGAGGGCTGGTAAGAACTAGAACCACAGACTTTTGGCATAGAGCATTAGCAGCCATCACAGACCTGAGAGTGTTTCTGAGAAGCTGATAAAGATGTGTTAAAAAAAGCATACCCGACCAGCCTAGTATCTTCAAACAGACAAACATAGTACCAAGCCCAACCATCTAATGTTTCATTCAACATCTTAAAGTCCATTGCGAATAGACGCCGTAACCTACGTACCAGATATAGCCTACTCCAGTGTGAGCCAGACTGCAAATGCACGTAGAAATTTTTTTGCCAGTCGGGTTAATTGTTGTTTCTACTTCCTGCTTCACTTTCAATGATGGCGACTGAACTACGTCAAAGACGAGTCATACAAATGTTTGTATCTCCTCAGTTAACCTTTCCTCAATGCGTTCCATCTTCCAAAACGATCACTTCGAAAATTGTGGAGATGGAGAAGCAGCCGGAAATACTAAAGCGGAAACGCGTTACTGCCAAGCGGACCAATCGCATGCGTTAGCATCCGCTGACGCTGTTCGTGTGGCATCAAATTGATGATTATAAACCGCACATCAGTATTTCTACTCCTGAATTGTGGATGAGGAGGACAGGAACCCCCTTAATTACCTTATGAACGATAACTTATGATTTTTAATCAAATTGGAAACAAGCATGGTGTCAGCAGACACGTACATCAGCTATCTGCATGTCAGCAGCAGTGAAATACATAAGGGCGGGGCAAAAAATCAGGGACAGCAAGGGGACAAGTGGACAGGACGTGAAGACGTCAGGTTCCCCTCAGACCTGAATGTCACATATTATGAAAACAAGTAAGGGAAGCTGATCTGATGGGATATTCTGAGAGGTAATCAAAGAAAACGAGATGTCCTGAACTATTTTTTACCGGTTAATGGAACAAAAATATCCAGTTTTCTATTAGACGTCGTGGTGATTCATTTCATTTGGTGATCTGGTTGGCAATGGGTTTGCCCATTAATTCACCCCCCCTGTACATTCTCTTTACCGTTAAATAAAATACTCATTGTTGGACGCCGATCCATCAAATCCTTGGCTTTTACGGCTAATGAGCTGATAATGACAGGGAGGTCACGCTGTCTCCTGGGTGGCAGGATATACCAAGCGTTTCCATTAAGCTCGCTCCGCTGGCCTCTTCGCTTTGTTGCTTTGCCCTCCGTCCCCCGAGAGGGTGGGGGGGGGGGCACTTCAGGATCTCCCGAGTGGCTTATTTACTTGTCGACGGACCCTCCATCCAGCCGGGAGAGCCGAGACTGCTGGATTGGCTCGTGGCACCGCGTTCAAGTTCCTCTTATCGCGCTTAAGTGGGGGCTGCTCTCTAAGAACCTGAGATACCCCTCCCTTTGGGTCGGAGGAAGACGTGGGGGTGAGAGGAGGGACAAAAGGAAGGAATTAAAATTCTCTGAAGATGGGCCAACGCAAATTGGATGGAGAGAGATAAACGATGGAGGGGGGAAAGGCACCTTATGAAAGTTGGTGCATGCAGAGAAGACGGATCACATTACTGAGCTAAATGCAAAGGTAAAATAATCACTGGGCATTGATAAAATGATTAAAAAATCACAACTAATTGGTTGAAATCAGATTTCAAATATAGAATTTTGTTTACTTCTTATTTTTCCCCAAAACCGTGAGCCTTAAAACATACATGAGCACCGCGAGAGCTGCAGCCTCGCAACTGAAGATGATTTACAGGCCGCCGTTACAGGCGTGTCATAGGAGGAGATTAGAGTCCTCTCTGCTCCGAGCATCAGCGCCGGCCGGCCTGCACATATAAACAGGAACACGGCGGGCTGGAATTGATTGCCAAAGTGCCACATCTGTCATAAAGCTAACCAGAAGGTGATGGAACAGGACGCTGGGAGAGAATGGGGGTTTTTGTTTTGGCTCCGAGTCAAAAGGGTCCGCGCCGATCTTTATCCCTCCATCTATTCATGCATCTTTTCCTTCTCGGGAAACTTTTTTTTTTTTCTTTGCCCTTGCTGCTTTTTAGCGGGGGCCCTGCTTCTCATTCAGCGTGTTGAATATATGCACACCCAGGAGCTTTGCCGTTCAATTAGTTTGTCTTCTTCTCTGGCTACTGAGCAGCTGCACGGAGCAGGTGGCGTGGAAGTGCCTTTCTAAAGTACGCTCTAAAGCTCTTTGTTTCAGAGAACTAATAAATATTTACTCTCCCCGTCCACATTTTCTCCAACCAATCTATATGTCCTGCTTCTCATTAAACTGTGAAAAGTTTGCACTCAGCAAGGCGACACATTTTTAATTTTCAGCCACTTTTATTGATGCTTATCCGAACGCTCTGGTTTCTAATAAAGCTTTGATTCCAATGGATTAATAAGGTTTAACTTTATTAATGGCTGAGACACAGTTTATTAATGTTTTGTGGATTTACAGATTAATAATTTGCATTTCCGATCTTTGTGCGATCTTGCTCATTCTCCTGCAGACCTGAATTGTTTCAAGAAACATTTATTAATCGGCTTAGTAGCAAATAATTTTGGCAAAATTAGGAAAGGAGACACTCATTAGACTGCGTTAATGTTTAAACATGTATTAAAAACCTAAAAAAATGACTCAGTGGTTGTTATTAACGATTACTAAGTTAATATTTTACTTGAAACTTACTGAAAAATTAGTTTTAATTCATCTGAGTATGTTATGATTTGGCCAAAACAGGCCAACTTGTCTTGGTTGGTTTTCAACTCACAGTTTCCAAATAAATTTAATAATTTAGTGTCAAATTCTAATGATTTTTGAGTGTGAAATTTCAGATCTGATTTTTATTTTTCAACCTGTATGTTTTATAGCAAGAATTAAGAATCCTTTATTCTCATTACGTGAGCATATAATGAAATGTTATGCAGTAGCTCGTGGCTTACCGTGCAAAATTGTGAAAGAAATTGTGGAAATTAGCTGCACACAAATTACCTGCACCGGTTTCTGGTGACTAACGTCACAAGCAAGTTTAAGGAGGCGTTCCGATTTAACCTCAGACCTCCCACCAGTCTCCTACAACTGAAGAAGCTACTCGGATGAGTGGTGAAACGTCTTCTCAAAAGATTTCTGCAAGTCCAGTTTCCCTTTTTGAAACTTTTTTGATTATACCATGATGAGTGAATGACTGAGAACCTTTTCAGACACCTGGCTTAAACAGTACAATACAAAAAGACAATAACATAGGCAAAAACTATAAGGGGTGACGGTTGTGTAGGGTGGGGGAGGGGTGGGTGATTGACTTCACAGGTCTGGGGAAGAAGCTGTCTCTCAGGCCCCGTCCACACGTACCAAAACCCCTCCGTTTTCCCTGGCATCGTTTCAAGAATATCTGCGTCCATATTTTCACTAAACGCAAAACGCTATTTCATATTCCAGGCCTATAGGTGGAGCTGTTTCCATTTCAGAAAATCACCAAAAACGGAGGTGGAGCGTTGGATGTAAAATGCTGCTTATGTAGTTGTCCATCAGCCCTTTTTGCTCAGCGTAGTGGCACAGGAGCATGATATTTTGCCCCAGTAACCCTAATAGGCTCAATATCTTCTCCAGCAGGAAAACGAGCATGTGCAATTTCTTCACTCTGGGACCAGGTTTCAGAAAAGTGCGTTTTAGGGCAATGCTTTTACAGGATTCGTGTGGACGATCGGCCAAAACGATGCATCTGGCCCTCTTCTGGACTCTGGGCAGCACACACCGAGTCCAGATCTGCTAGACGACAGCCCACAATCACCCGTGCTGCCCTCCTCACCACCCGAGCTAAGGCCTTCCTGTCCCATGCTGTGCAGCTGCCGTACCACACTGTCACACTGAGACACAGGATACACGAGCCCCACACTGACTGATTTTTTCGTCATTATTTCCGCGGATTTCAATTTGCAAGTGAGGGCTCTATCCTAACCCAAGCTGAGGCACACAGCACGTGGAGGACGAAGCCGCCCGAGGCTCAATCTGACGTGTCTGCTGGATACCTGCAATGCTACAGTTTATTTAAGGACAACGAAACAACTGCATCTCATTCATTAGGCAGTGAATGCTAAGCAACGTTAAGCGGTGGACTCTCCTAGGAGTTAGTTTCAGAACGAAGGCTGCAGCCGTACGCGCTGTGGTGGTAAAAACAACAGGAAATGGTAACAGGCATGTGATTGCTGCAACACTTTATGTGTCCGTGCAATCCAAAAAAAAACTCAAGTTCTCCTGGAGGAGGTGACTGTAACGGCATGATTTCTGTTGTTCTCATCGACTGGGCTATTGTTCAACCAAACAACGATACTAAATCAGCTCCTGACAGCGTAATGAATGCACTCATACCGGATCAGTTCTGTACCTGCGGGCGATTATTGGCAAAACAGCAGCGCGGCCTATCATGAATTCTGCGAGGAACTACAGCATAAAGGACACCAATATTAGGAGAGAACTGACGACCTTGCGCTCCTCTCCCAGAGCTCTGCAATAACACTCTACAGCAAGGATGTCCTGAAAACGTCAATACGGCGACACAAACACAGCGACCTGCGCCGAGACGCACCTGCGCTCTCAGAAGCCGACGCGGCGTACTTTGATACGGCGTAGATTAAAACGTGTAACCTTTTCGCCGTTGTCACAAGCCATTGGATGTCACCGGACGGCCGGGCATTACCGTGCATTTATTTCCCAGGAGCCTCTGGATTGACATTCATATCAGACGTCCACAAGGGGAAGCGGTCAATGATGTCAACACCTCTTAAATGGCGGAGCAGTTGCAGAACAACACATGGATCAATGCTTTTTTACGGCCTTAAACGCGACCGCCTTCTTTGTAATTTGGTTGGCATTTTTAAAATACGATGATTTACAAATTTGCCGATCAAATGAATCCACATATGACTCTAAAAGACATCTGTTCTCCCTCTTGGGTTACTTTCAAGTTTTCATAATGGCTGATGAGGAGGAGTTAGTCCTACACAACAGCGTAGTGCAGCCTAATCAATAAAAACCCCACGGCTCAGCCCGATGCAGCCTTTTTCTTCCTGTATTGCGTTTTTTTTACGGTTCAGGGGTCAACTGCCGCTGAATCTCCAGAGACGCATCCACGTCTCCGGATTTCTGAGCTTACAGGAGGTTTAAAGGTTTCCTCTTTATGGAACGTTCTGACTTTAACAAGCACACCTCCGCAAAAGTTCACAAGCCGCATTAACCTCCATTATTCACAACCTTTTGAATCAGCAGTCTACGCCGTCATTAAATTTGTATTCCTTTTAAATAAAAATGGTGCGTTTCATCTGCTAAAATGTCAGATTGATTTCTATAACATACAGCGGAGACGTTCTTTGTCCAGGGATCGGTATGCTAACATGCTAAGCTTTAAATGCAAACAGTACATTTTTTTTGCGTCGGCGCGTTTGCATGATGCAAATCTCATCGCCCGCAGGTGCGCTGACTTTGCATGTTCTGTCCTCCCTCTGCGTTTGGGATGAGATGAGAAAAAGAAAAAAGATTCCAGCTGCAGACTGTTTCACGGCACGTGGCGCACGCATCAGGACAGTTCGCTGCAGACGAATCTGTGCGCCGCCCGTTTGATGGAAAGATCTCGTGGCTGCGCGGCACAGAAGTCCAGACTTGTAGTATGAAAGGAACCACATGCACGTCCACTGTCAGGGTTCCAAGTCTTAATCGGACTGGGGAAGCAGACACGGAAACCATAAACCCGGGCTCCGACATTATATTCTAATTTCTGACGGTGGTTCACAGTGGGTTTATTTAATACAGGGACACGTCAAACTATCATGAAGACGTGACGTCGCCCGTGTCTAGACCATGGGTGCCCACACTTTTTTGGCTTGGCTTGCGACCAAGTCAAAATGATCTATACGTGGGCCGATCAGCCACAATATTAAAGTAAGGAGGTGAAGTAAGGGGACTTTTGGGTTGTGTGGGTTGAGTTGGGTTGAGGTCTCCATTGTAGTAATCAGAGAATGGACATGGGCCTTCTGAGGGTGTCCTGTGGTGTCTGGTAACACAATGTTGTTACTGGGGGTCCTTTGAGGGGAGGGGCCTCTGTGGATCATCCCGCAGATACTTGATCAGTTTGGGATCTAGTGAATTTGGAGGCCAGGTCAACACCTTGAGATGTTCCTCATGTTTTTTCAAGATGTTCCTGAAGCATTTTGTGGCTACATCATTCTGGCAATGGCTGCTGCCATCAAGGAGTGTCATTGCTATGGGGTGGGGGTGCCTGGTCTGGTCTAGGTGGGTGCTACATGTCTAAGTAACATCTACACCAATGGATGCCAGGTCCAGAAGTTTCCCAGCAGAACACTGAGTTGTCACAAGATGGTCAATGGTCACTGTCCAGTGGTTTTAATGTTTTGGCTGATCAGTGTATAGGTTTGCTTGCAGCCAGGATAGAAGAACACCAGGCTGATCTCATTGTAAGGATCTGACTACAGGAGAGTTCCTTATCAATTTTATTTTGAGCCAGAGCCTCGAGCTTCACCGGCCTGCTGGACTGTTTCTGTTTTTTTGCGACGCTGCCAACTGCTCCTCAAAATCCCGGCTTAACCTAAACTCCGGCAGGTGTGCGCTCTCGCTCAGGAAGCAATGTGTGTTTTGCCATCAGGAGCTGCCGCGGCGGTTTAAATAAACAGCAGATCAACCACAGTTCATCGCACCGGTGACAGATGATCTTTATAAAGTGCAAGTGCACAAACACCACAACACCAAGTATTAAAAAAATAATAAAAAAAACAGACTCCGGCAGAAAAATACTGCTATTAGAAAACCCGGAAAAGGTCAATCTCTTACGCTTTGTGTCCATTTAAACTGCAGCGAACCGGTTTTCTGGCCGCGGCAAGGCGACATCAGCGATCGCGCAATGGAATGCTTGAGCAACATATTTGGCTCGGTCGCGATGCAGCAGGGAACTCGACATCACGGTTCAAGGCCGTGGCCGAAACACCGCAGCTGGATTGTGTTTCACATTTTCTGGAGAGGAGAGGACGGCGGGGACGTGATGGCTGATGTCATCTGGGAGGAGAGAGAGAGAGAGAGAGAGAGAGAGATGCTGGGATATGAAAGACGAGCGAACATGAGGCAAGTGTGTCGTAGGTGATACACCCCAAAGGGGGACTGCGAGGACTGGATAATTACATGATGGGATGTGAGAAAAACCTCCCGACATGGAGAGCGGTTCATAAGGTTCACAGTATGGAAAATAGATCAGCGTTATATGAGAATGTCTCCACTTGAAATTTCATCATTGAGCCTGCTGACATCAGTTTGAACTGGAACCAAGGGCAAGACTAAATAAAACAGATTCATCCTTATCAGGGTTTTGTTGTTCATGTAACAAAACAGAAGGACTGAGAGGATTCTTGTCTGCTATATAACAAACAACCCAACCTTCCAGCTGGATCAAGTTTATAGTGCGCAGAGCCAGAGCTCAAAACAAGGCTGTTGCGTAGTTCTTCAAACATTAGGACATTATGAAGACAGACGTTTCACCCAAGGATATGTTGTTCTCGTAGAAAAGGACACGTAGCCGCAGCTTTGGTGTTTTTCTCCTGAGGTTTACATGGACAGATACGTGTTCGTCGTGCTTGGTGAACAGTGGCATGTTATGTCTGTGCCTCGCCGCTTTAATCACTCAGACGTAGCTTCTTATCCTCCCAAGGTTTCTCCTCGTCCTTGCGATGTGATGTGATGAAAAATCCTAAGGGGTGAGGGGTAAGGGGGGAGGGCAACCAGACAAAGTCGAGTGAACCAGGCTTTGATCAAACTCCCCCGCCCGCTCGAAAGCCTCGGTGCCCTCATTAAACAGCCGATGATTCCTTGTTCGGGGGGCGACCTTTAGCAACGGCGATTCCAGATGTTTCCTGGGTGTCGCACAGATTCAAGAGGCAACGTGACCCCGGTCGGTGATTACGTAAATCGCAGACGTTCGCAACCTCCCAGACGCAAAGTTCCACTCGTTTGGGAAAACATCAAAGCCGGTCTTTCCTGCCGTCGGAGCTGGGATGATGGTGTTGCGGCACGTGCGGACTGATTGCGGCGCTTTATCGAGCGGAAAGATCGACCATATCACATCTGTGTGGACTGAACGGGAGTTTGTTTCCTCCCTCCCAGAAATTGGGACCTGATGAGAAAACACTGAGAAGCATTCCCAGGCCAAGAGGAAAACAAAAGATGTAATAATGAGAATTAATTGACACCACAGGACACCCTGAGAAAGCCCACGTCCGTTTTCTGATGAGTCACAGCTGCTATGGAGGCGCAAGGGAGACCTACACAAAATTAGGAAGTAGGGGTTGCACTGAGTAGTCGACTTTACCGTTTGTGCTATGACGCTTTAACCATGAAGTTGACTAGTCACCAATCACATGACAATAATAGCACGGACGCCTCCTAGAAGACAGGTGACTCGTTGCAGCAGACTAGCAGCAGTTCATCAAGTGTGTGGAAATACTTCAATAAAGATGAAGCCCATACTACCGTGACATGTCAGTCCTGAAATACAACTAAAGTACTACTGCAATGTATCTGAAAAGGCACCATTATAAACTTCCCCAAACGTAACAGAGAGAAGGCTGCACATCAGTTTGCTGGGAAATTTCATTGTCTAAAATGATTAGACCTTTAGCTGCTATAACCGGAAAACACTTAATAGACATATCGCATTTTTATTGCTGTGAAATTCTAATAAATGCTATGGACGGCACTGATTCATATATTGTTTATGATAAGCTCATGTGTTTATGTTCATTTATGTTGAGTTCTATTACTTGACATCGGTGCTGTGGTTGTAGAGCGTGTCTTTTTTGTCCTTGATGTCAGTGAATGCACCATGCGATAGAGACGGAAGTTATGGTAGAGCCGAGAGTCGCATATTGACGGGTGTTTATGGTGTCGCCGTGGTCTAAAGCCAGTGTTCAAGCTTCAGTGAACTTCAGTGAAACATAAATTTCATTACTTTCTACTGTGTTTTTACGTGTGACGTCATTGACTAGTTATCGCCGAGTCTATTTTAAAAAAATCCGAAGTTGTTCAACCCCTATTAGGAAAGTGGTCATGATGTACATGATGTCCCAATTCTTTACAAGTGGTTAGAACGTCCAAGTGTTTAGTCTGAAGACTTTCTTTATCTTTTATTTCAGAGTTCATTACAGCAGAGCAGTAGAAGCAGAGGAACCGGCATTTGTTATTGCGTCTCTTAACATCCCTTCAACATTTCTTTACATCGATCAAGTATAAATGGACCACAGAAGCTGAAGTGTCCAAAACAATATGTACACTATATAGGTCTGCTCATGTGCAGCGTAGAAGAACAGCAGGCTGATAAAGACGTAGAGCAGACGCAGACAAGCTAAATCTGCTAAATCTTAGCAGCTCGCCATATGACATCTGTGTGAACTCAACAGGAGTTCGTCCCCCCTCCCCACCCGAGAAATTGTGACCCGACAAAAAAATAAGCATTCCCATCCCTTCTTTTATTTTTAACAGGAAAACAAAGGACGTAACAATGATAATAAACTGAGTCAAGTTGGACGTGACGACACGCTGAGGCAAGGACGAAAAAGAAATAAGTTATTCATCCGAGGGGAATTTGTAACGGCTTTGATTATGCGGCAGCAGCCAGACAATAATTCACTTGATTCAGTTGTTTCAGAATGTGTCTCTGTCTTTAAGTGCAAGTGACGAAGGTGACGTGAGATAATGAGAGCACGTCCGAACGGAACAAACGCGACGAGACGCCGAAGACGGAGATAAAAGAATATTTCCAGTGTTTCATCAGAGGCTGCGCTCCAGCATACCAAGCAGAAACAAACATTAAGACAATAAACCGAGCCACTTGGAATGTGTTAACAAGCCAGTTGTGGTAGGGACGGTGCCATTATCCCCCCCCGCCGTCATCCCCCAACCTTCTCATTCATCACCGTGACATTTGGACCTGAACTCGTCTGAGTGGCGGTTGCTCATTATCCCAGCATGCAACATGCCATTTAAAGATAAGAGACAATTATGCGGCGTACACAACGGGTTATTGAGGATCTTTCCGCGACCTGACAGCCATTTTTTGTCCAATCTGTGTCCCCTTTCGAGCGGGGACCATTAATATCTCATCACCTGCCAAATGATATGTTTACATTAATTAAAGGAGCTATTAGCGGCAGCAGCGTGCGAGCCAGGCTCGGGCCTAATGTCGCCTCCGTCGCGCGGCAGGCCCAGATGGGGAGGATCTGTGAAAGATAGCGCGGCTTTTTCGCTATTTATCTCACCCTCGCTAGGCTCGGGGAGCGCCGCTGTCTCTCTTAAGCCCCTCCGCAGCGCACAGACTTCACTTCACACCTTTTGCGAAACAAGCCACCCTCGGCGCCTTTGGCTGCAGGATCTGTTCATTACAGGGGAGTGAGAATGCGAGGCGAGGGAGCTCGCAACCTGTTTGACACATTTCTCCGTGGGTGTAATTGTATTTCCTGTTTTTCTATTTTTTTTTTTTGTTTCATTTCGGAAAAATGCCAAACCTCTTCCAATTAAACCCGGGGCGACGCTGTTTTGCAGGGCATTCTCTCTCTCTCTTCCCCCTCCACCTCCTTCGTTGGCTGAAGTTGGTCAGCAACGCGTGGACGGGAGGGATCCAGACAATTTCTGTCACAGCCCTCTGCTTCCAAAAGCCTCTCTGCGCGCGGGATGTTTTCCAAGGCAATGTTGTCAGTTAGCAAAATATTTGTCTCCAGATTCAGGCCGTTGAAATCATTCCTCGTTTCGTCTCTTTCTTTTTTTCTCCCCCCTTCTGCTTTTTGCATCCTGTTCCATGCTCCTCGCATGAACCTGAATCGGATGACTCAGTGTATTCAATGCAAGGATGCACAATTAACGGTTATCCTGTCAGCTCTATTATAAAAATATGGCCTCGGCGGATTAATATTTAATATTTCAGTGCATTACAGAAACGTTTTGTAAAAACGTCCCCTCGGATTTACCGTATGGATGCTCTTCATTTCTGCAGCATTGCACACGCCGGCACTTAAATGTACTTAAAAGCACGTCTACAACAAATGCTCAGCGAGGGCCCGTCTTCCTTTGGCAAAAAGCAGCATTAATACTTGCTGCATATAATATATATCGCGACAATGCAAGCATTCACCGTGAACATCCTCTGGAAACTAATACGCTTCACAACAGCTATTCATACGGTTTGAGGGTTATTGTTTCCTTCACTGCAAAAACAAAAAAATGACAGTGAGATTTAAACTGCTGCCATCAGTCGATTGATATTGTAAACCTTGATCGCAATCAGCCAGATGGCAAAACATATCAGTCCCACTAATACAGATATACAGCAATCAGGCGTATCATTATGACCACCTTCTTAAGATCTCCCTTGTGCCTCCAAAACAGTGGTGACTCATCAGAAAATTGACATGGGCCTTCCGAGGGTGTCCTGTGGTGTTAGTGGGGGGGTCTTTGAAGGGGAGGGGCCTCTGTGGATCATCCCACAGATACTTGATCAGTTTGGGATCTAGTGAATTTGGAGGCCAGGTCAACACCTTGAGATGTTCTTCATGTTTTTTTGAGTTGTTCCTAAAGCGTTTTTTGGGTCATTGCTATGGGGTGGGGGTGCCAGGTCTGGTCTAGGTGGGTGCTACATGTCTAAGTAACATACACACCAATGAACGCCAGAGCCAAAGGCTTCCCAGCAGAAGGCTGAACTGTCACAAGATGGTCAATGTTATTCACTTCTCCTGTGAGTGGTCATAATGTTACGGCTGATCGGCGTATTAGGAATTAGGAGCGCAGCAACATTTCCCATAAACAGCACAGGAGCCAAACCTTGTAAAAACAAACCAGCAACGCAACAAGTAACATCTAAAATCCAAAATAACTTTATTAACAAAGAGACAAAGCTCATTTGTTTTTAACTGAATTTAAACTTATAAAGTATTTAATCAGTTGATCCGCTAATCTACAGAGAAGCTAGCCACGTTAGAACAATGCATAAATGTTTTCCTGTAGAGTGGAGCATCATTACCGCAACTAAATTAAACCTGATTGTATTTGTCTGCTCCAGACTCCAGGTTCTTGGCCGCAATCTCGCAGAGTTCTGTGCTATTATCTTTTAATGAAGACGCAGAAACAAATGTCAGTTCAGACTACAGAACTTTTGTGTTTTAAGCGAGAAATAATATTATTTTGTTTCCCAGACAAAGGCGGCATTACCTGCTGGCTCGGTGAGATAATTACAGTATAAATACCCTGAAAAAAAAAAAAAAAAAAGGGTTGATAAACTTGGCTCGCAGCTAACAGCCCCCCTGCCAGACCTGTAACTTTTTACTGTATTGTGCGCCACGAGGGGAGGTGGCGAAGCGGTTATTCTGCATGGATCCCCTGAACACAGGCATCCTGGACCAAGCTGCTTCTAATTAGCGAGCACAAAGACACCCGCCGCCCGAAACGCATCGAGTCCAAGGAAAGTCTGGCAAGCATGAATCTCTCTGAAAAGCATTCCATCCCCGACAGTGAAGGGCTCTGGATAAGAATCCTGACTGGAAATTGCAGGGCAGAGGAGAAAGAAGGCATAAGGTCGCATTGTTAATGGTCTTAGAGTGTTTTTTTTGTGGGAGAAGATGGAGGGCGTGGGCGGCGGGAGGCTTCAGTCTGAACGCTGAACCCAAACCCGCAGGGTGCCAAAGGATGCACCTACCGCTGCTAGTGCAAAATAAAGAAACGGCGTTCTCCTGGACGGGGATGGTTGCCGTGTAATTGGCAGGAACTGGATGCAAGGCAGTCGGAATAGATGAATAATTTAACTCCATGGGGGAGGGCGGTCTGCCACATAGCTGCCATCACTGACTGACATGTTAATAACATTTGTCACCTCAAAGAGGAGCCGAAGGGGACGCGAATGCATTGCGTCATCATGATTCAAGTCAAAGGGACGGAGACGTGCTTAGAGAAAACGAAGAATCACCAAGTGCGGCGCAATACGGAATAAAGTTAAAAGTAAGATAACAGGCCGTACAGTAAATGTTGTATTATTCTGTGTTCAGGGTTTGTAAGTCCATTCAGAAGTTTTGCATTTCATCATATTGAACAAGACGTTTAGTGAACTCCACTGTGCCGCATCAGTGCTTTCCAAAATCTTGGGCAACGAGAGCTGCACAACAGCTGGGTATGGCTGTAAACATACTGCTTGTCTTAAACGTCCAAACAGACCCCGAATCCAGCGTATGAAGTTAGTTTCTGCGCCAAGCGGTTTAATCTTTATTTACAGCGTTTAAATAAAAACAGGCACCGTAGATAAATAACTGCAGAAGATGCTGGCTATGGTATTCATATTAACAAACTGATACGGCCAAGTGATATACGCGTTTATCTTGTTTTACATCTTCACGCCTCAGAAATCTATCCTAAAGCAACAATTGCTCAATAAACTGGTTGACAGACGTTGCAGGGCTGTGTTAAAGTATTGGCACGCTTCAGAGGTTTTTTTTTCTGCACAAAACGATCCAAAACATCTGCAGATTTCTGCAGAAGTCCTGAAAGTAGATACGGAGAACCTAATCCAAAAAGTGAAACAGAAATATTCAGCTTGCATATTTGCTTTTTCGGGGAAAATGAGCCAATATTACTACTGGGATTACCACAAGCAGCCACTGACAGGGTCAAGGTATGGACACGCCATGCCAACATTAAGGAGCCTGTGTCCGGACCATAGACTGTATATAAATATGAACGATGCATCCCCACTTCCTTGCTCTGGCCAAACTGACGCTGTTTTACCGGGAATACGGGCGCCGCCATCTTGAGATTTTGAAGCCAGAGTGTGATCAGTACAATCCGAGAATGGAGCCACGTGGAGCCATGATATTGATGCCCCGCCTACTTTTCCTCCAGACCCACTTTTTGTTTAATTAATACTACGCTCTGCTCTACCGCCACCAGTTACAAGGAAATGCTGGATTATACACTGTACCTATCTAATTAATTATTTATTCCGACTCTCAAGGTCAAATGGAACCGCTTGACAGAGCACCATGATGTCACTTCCTGTTTCCATAGCGTCAAATAACTACATCAACATTATATTAACTACCTAAAACGACGATGATGTATTATTAATGAAGATGATGTATTTGACCCAAGTCCCGCCCACTAACATGGAGGAGGCGGAGCTTGTGACATATACTGCAGCCAGCCACCAGGGGAAGCTCTGCTTGCTTTGGCTTCACTTTTGAGAAGCAGTTCCATCGTCCGTCTTTGTACTGTTCATGGTTTGGACCAAAAAGTTGCACTTGAATGCACCACAAAGCCTCTAGACAGCAAGTGGCAACGTTGCAGGAGACATTGCAAAAACTACAACTCCACTGAGGTAAGTGGACGACCATCGGTGGCCCTCTCATTTTAATGAGGGGATTTTAGGGATCATAATTACTCATATCTTTAATGAGAAGCGTTTTCTTGCAGCAGGAAAATCGAACGTCTTCCTTTTACCTGGGAACTCTCTCTCTCTCTCTGAGGTTGGCGTGGGCCACCCTGTTGAAATCCTCACCATCATTCGAAGAAACTGCCACAATGTCACGCCCTTGAGAGATCGAAAATTATTGCTGCGTGCAAATCCCCCCCCCCCCCCCCGCCCGCGTTTGCTGACAATAGCAGGAACAAAGACCTTGCAGACGGCCGGAGGGGTCTTTGACTCTCCTTTTCCATTACCCGCGATGGCAGCCGTCCAGTCCCACGTAGGCAGCCCATGACCGTCCACAAAGAGCAGGGCTGTGTTTACAGTGCAGGGATGTGCAGCGCAAGAGGATGTGTACAGTAGATGTGGGAGGCAATTACCCCTGATAGATTCCGTGTGATTACATCTTGATGTTTTGTCAAAAGAGCAGGAAAAAAAATAAAAAAACGTGTAGGAGTGTATCAAGTTGCTCGAGCCAGACCTTCCAACACAACAAAGAGCTGCCTTTCAACAGAACGAAGCAGAGCGCCGGGGCCACAAAGACTGGCGCTGAGGCACTAGACTGGATTATGGATAATACGCCGCATTAGATGTGGTCATTTCATGTCACTATGACTTCACAGTATAGGCTGCCACCCAATATATCATAAATAAGAATGGAGAGCAACAATGCGACTGACAGGGTGGCCTGTTTGAAAGGAACTGCACTCCGTTTCAAAGCATTTAAAGACGCTGAACTCTTCTTGGCTGCTAATGTGGCAAATGGGTGCTGAAAATTTAAAACTCCTCTGTTGGAAAAAGATAGCACTTTTCAATTTTTTAGGTTAAACTTCAGGCAGTCTGCGCCACTACATGTCCCCCCTCTTAATTGACTGCGCGAGAGATCCCTTTATCCTGACCACATGGGTCCGCCTCACAAAATATTCATTGTATTACAAAGCGATATAAAACATTCATAAACAATCCCCCGACTGAAGTTGGAGTCTTCGGCGGGGGAAGGCTGCTGAGCAGTGGTTCATAATGCATCTGATGGATTGGGGTTCTTTTGTCTTTGAACTCTTCCCGCAGATCTGACTGAGCATACTAATACGCCTCATTAACATATTTGGTTGTAGGGAGGACATAAAACATAGCGAGACAGAGCTAGCCGCCGGTGCTCCCAAAGTCTGGAAGATTTAGTGTTTCATCGGTGCATAAGAGCAGGTATTAGCCTTCCAGTTAAATATAGAGGAGATTTAGTTTCTGCCACTTCATGACTGGAGGTTAAACCAGAGCAACTCCTTATACCGTCACTTATCAAAACAACTCCCGGCCGCGAGGTAGAAACTCTTAAAGGCGGAGTAAGACATTCTAATCCAATACACAGGTTCAGCCAATTTATCCACAAACTGTCAGTCCTTCGGGCGCGCTGACAAAGAAGTCTGTCAGTCCTGCTTGGATATGTAACTCTGGGGAGGAGGGGGGGGTCTGTACGGAGTGGCTTTGACCGATCAGCACGACACTCTTACATGCAATCAGCAATGCTAACAAGTTAAGCTTCGAGAAGGTGAGCTGGCCAAGAGAAGAAAAGGTCAGATGAATGTAAATTGAGAAAGAAATTATATGATCGGGGCAAAGGACTGAGAGCCATGTGTACATCGGCGAAGCTTTGGAGAGACCTGAGAGGGTGGAAATGCCTGAAGATAGCACAGAGCCACTACTGTAGAGCTGTGGTGAAAAATAAGGAGTGGAACTGAACTGAATGAATTTGATTTATGTAGGGAGAAGTTTTTTGTTTTTTTCAATTAAGTTAAAACAGAAGTCATACTCAGGACTATAACACAATGACCACCCAGGAACATTGGTGGTTAGAAATGAAGAATCACACTAACTTATGACACATTTGAACCATAGCCTGTATATAAATATGGACAATGCGTCCCCATTTCCTTGTACAGACCCAACTGACGCATTATATTAACCTTCCTTGAAAATAAATGTTTGACGTAGTGTATTTTTAGTGTTTTAGTTTGGCCCAAATCCCGCCCACTTACACGGAGGGGGTGGAGCTTATCACCTATACTGCAGCCAGCCACCAGGGGGAGCTCTACTTGCTTTGGCTTCACTTTTGAGAAGCTGTTCCCTCGTCAATCTTTATTCGCAGTCCGATCACTTTAAGTTACCTAACAGACAAAGTATTTAAAGTTTTTTCAAAATACAGGACACTTCCTGATTCCTTAAGTCGCAGTGCTGGAGGCTTTTCAGATTTCCGACTAGCAGTGTAGATGGAGAGCTAGTCTGGGATTCATGCCTATCCTTCACAATAAACCTTTCTAACCAAATAATGATCTGTATCTCAAATGTTTGTATCCCACTGGGGATATTCTAATGCTATTAGTCTTGATAATTAAACCTGTTATAGAGTAGAGAGAGTGTGCAGAAACGCCGCCATAGTTTTGCAAACTCGTCCCCATCCCCTAGCTTCCAGAAGTTTTTCTCTTCAAATTTTCAGGTTTTCAAGTGTTTCTAATCGCTGTTGATTGTTTAATCCTTCCTCTGTGGGGCTATTTTCATTTTTTAATCCGGAGAAATGTTTCTTGGACACGTCCTCGACTCATTTTTCATGACCCCCTTAGATGGTGAACTCAAACAACCTTGGTTACAATAGTAACCGCCGCTTCATCACTGTAGTCCGTAGGCTGCGTCAACCGTGTTTGCGCTCAAGCTTTGGGCAAATTAATTATTCAATCACCGGTTAATGTAAAAAGCATCATTATTGTTGTGCAATAATAATAATAACACAAATTTACCCCAACGCTGATTAGCTTCATCAGGAATGTGTGAAGTCATTTGGCAATGGCTCGAATATTTAAATGTTCTGCCCCGCGGCTTTAATTTTAAGCGAATATTAATTAAGAAATCTTCCACCCATGACTGAAACACAGGTGGGAAATAAAGTGCCTCAGTTGATTTGATTGAAAGGTGTTGGATTTTGCACCACAGGGTTGTGCAGGCGCTGCAGCAGAACAAGCCTGAGCAGCGTCTGATAAAGCACAGGCTGCGGCAACCTTGTGAAGCCTCAGATAGCCCAAGACAAGTCCTCTATTCTCTGTCTGAGGACCCCCCCCCGCCTAACTCAGGCCGACAACGGCGCTACAGCAGCCAGAGGGCCTTAACTTCAGTAGCTGACACAAGCTGGAGAGCTGCCATTGTGCCACAGGGGAAAATGTTCCCCTCCACCGACGGAGAGCAGCCTCAGAAAGTATAGCAGGGACATTAGCAAGTGTCAAGACGGAGAGCCGATCTGGGGGACAGCGGCAAATGGAGTGAGAGGAAAGTGATTCGGTCCGACATGTGATGATGCGCCTGGCAGAGTGTCTCTTTCTTTGAAAGTGATATAAAGACTGGTGTCAAAGTCAGTCGTGTCACCCTTTGGTCGGGGATTAAGCCGGAAATCTGAGGTTGACACGAGTGCACTTTATGACTGCACTGGAACGATTAGTGATCCAAACCCATAAAAATCAACATCCTTAATTGTAACTGGCATAACTGCAAGCAAGCTGGGTGTATTTAATGCTAAGATACCGCGCAGCTCTGACCATGGCGGGCTGATATGCCGCTGAGCGCCAGTCAAACCATTACAGCTGAACACGTCTGTATTTATAAACTCCGTGTTCCTCCTTCTCCACCAGGAGGGACTGCACAGGCAAGGCTTTGTCTTCCGCCTGGACGTACATTAAGGTAATTAAAATAACTCAAGCACTGAGCTCGCCAGGCAGATTATTTCCTGAGTCAGGGAGCAACCTTCAGCACCGAACAATGGGATTCTCCGGGATATTGAAAGACACCTATTACTTGTCTAATTAAAAATCTTAAATAAGAGAATGTCTTACGGGATTTATCGGCAATTCGGGAGTTCAGATTAATGGAGTTATCTACATTTGGATTTCTGGTCAGTTTTGCTTGCAAATGTGAGAAGAATATCTTAAGTTTAGAATATGATGGAATATTTTTCGCTTTAGCCAGCAAAAAATGAAGTAATACAAATGTGTTTGCACAAGCAATCTTGTAAAGATGTAGTTTCTCACACTGCAAAATTACGTTTTAGGACTGAGGGACTGATGCCAGAAGTATGTGGACACCAAGAGATGGAGCAACAGCCTCTGGTCTTCTAGTTTCAGGCTTTTAATAACCTGGATGTAGGGATTCAGTCAGGAATTGGTACCTGGTAGAGCTGGTTGTCCATGAACCCAGAGGCTTAGGGGTTCAATCCCCCGGAACATGAACCACGAGTTGAGCAAGACAAGTTGCTTACAGTGCTCGCTACGTGTCTATGATTGTCATCGTAAAACAATTTAAGTACCAATAAGCAGAAACGCAGTGAATACCATTTACCAATATTAGTGTGTTGCAAGATGAGGTCTAGTTTGCAGTTTCAAAAAACGCAACTGGACGTTTCACCACTCATCCGAGTAGCTTCTTGGATGAGTGGTGAAACGTCTGGTGAAACGTCTTCTCTAAAACTCCACAAGTCCAGTTGCCTTTTTTGAAACTTGTTGGATATACCATGACCTGGATGACTGAGAACCTTCACAGACGTCTGGTTTGCAGGTGGTGGGTCATCCCAGAGATCACAAGGTTACGTGCAGACCAGCTATGTCATGCAAAAAAAAAAAAAAAAAAAAGGTTGTGCCTATACACCTGTGCACAAGCACACAGGACTTTTTTTTTTTTATCTAAACCACAAAGTTAGAACTATTCTATTGTCTAAAATATAGCTGGAAATGAAAGAATTTTGTTAAGAGGCCTTCCCAAAACCATTAGAACTAAAATCCATTGGCCTGTGGATTGATGAATTTTACCCTCCAACCACTTCTTGGTCACAGTAGTATCTTCTCCTTGAACAGAGTCTTTCCTTTATGTAAATTTTAAATACTGAAATACACATTTGGTTGAGGGGAGGGGCCTCTGTGGATCATCCTACAGACACTTGATCAGTTTGGGATCTGGTGAATTTGGAGGCCAGGTCTACACCTTGAGATGTTCTTCGTGATTTTTTGAGTTGTTCCTAAATTGTTTTTGTGGCTGCATCCTGCTGGGGATGGCTGCTGCCATCAAGGAGTGTCATTGCTATGGGGTGGGGGTGCCTGGTCTGGTCTAGGTGGGTGCTACATGTCTAAGTAACATCCACACCAATGAATGAATGAAGCCAGGTCCAGAAGTTGAATCATCAAAAGATGGTCAACATTATTCTCTTCTCCTGTCAGTGGTCATAATGTTATGCCTGACTGGTGTAAGTATTACATTTTATATTTCAGTTTTAACATGAAATCCTGGTCAAACTGCAGATTTTTAAGGCACTATGATTTGATGTTTCCTGGTACTATTTTGTTGGTAGTTTAACTTCTTTCCTATAATTTTTATGTCCACACATTCATAGAGATTTATGAAGAACTTGATATTTACTAGTGTTGCAGGTGTTTGTGTTCTTGTGCCGACAGTATTTCAGCAGCCCTGATAACACCTTCCACTTTGCTTCTCCATTATCTCTGCGGGTCAGAAAGTGTTCCTCACTCGCTTGGCAGTCGCCGAGCATATATCGTATGATTTGTATTTTAAGACGCCGCGCTCGTTTCTGCAACCTTCCACTAAACCGGGCGGTCTAGAAGTCTTCATATTGCTGAGCTGTGATCAGCTCACATCAAACACTCACACAGCAGCGGGCTTTATTCACTATTCCACTGCCCTTGAAAATTCTATTATAGAAATCCATTTGGTGGACTGAAATGACTTATTCCCCCGAAGCCTTTGAACCTCTGCAGAGCTGGTCGGACTAGCAGACGTGTGGCACTTTCCCACTCAGACATAATGACAAGCGCATGGTGCAAAGTGACAGGTCGACACCCGGCCTCCCCGCTGAGAGGTCACGAGGAAGGTGGTGACACCTCTCGTCTCCGGCGGTGGACAGACACCGAATCAATACGGCTTGACGAGCGGCGGCGGCGTCAACGTCGGGAGGGAGGAAAGACAGGCACGATGATAAAACAGGTCAGGAGAAATATCTTACGGAAGTGCGGCTGCTTGTATCGTTAAAACTTCGACGGTATCCATTAAGTATAAAAATACAGCTTCTAATTATATTGGCTCTGCTACGACTGTTTCCTTTGGGGCTTTGCTTTATTAGAGGGGCTGTGGATTTAAGAGTCCTGACGCTCCGTGGCTCAAATTGCTGCTGTTCCATTTACAGGGTCAAGGTCTGATCTGTGGTGTTTTTTATTTGGCAAAACCACTTAAAGGTTGCTTCTAAGGATGTCGTGACCATCACTCAGAATACCCACAGTGCATTTCAACAGCTCAATAAGTTTTACTCAGAGACGTCAGACAGCGGTTTAATTTGGACTTGTTTGATCTGGTTTCCCAGGGATGCTTATATAATAAAATGACCTGTTCCTTATTTGTCCAGGTAGGTTTCACCTGTTGCTCAGCGGCTGAGCGTAGTGGCACAGGTTGACAGGTTCATGACCGGTTAGAAGTTCAATAAAACTGTTTTTTCTTTTGAAATATTAAAGGCAAGTTGAAAGGAATGACTGTGACAGAAAGCCAATTTCACCTCTCTGATTAAGGTTTGCTCTGTTGGACATGGAAGTGTAATGTCTATGTACCCTGCAGCAGAATGAGAGGTTAATCCACTGGAGGTCAGCAAAAACAAGATTTCCGGAGTTCATTATTGCAAAATGTAGCAGACTCGCAAACTCGACTGTGACTTTATCTTGAATCTCCTGTGTCTGGACCAAAAATGTGCACCTAAGGCTCATTTAGAGTACTGCAGGACGTACGTAGACGCCGTAACCAACGTACGTAGCCTACGTTGGTGCGAAACCGTTTCTACTTGTGTGCTCGTCAGTCTGGCTCACTCTGGTAAAAACACCATCCTCACACTAGGGGGCGTTGTGTCTTTTTTGCCAGTTAATTTTTGTTTCTACTTCCTGCTTCACTTTCAGCCGAAACTTTCGCCGAAATTTCACCAAAGACAAGTCGTACAAATGTTTGTGTCTCTGAACGTCCTCAGTTAACCTAAAATTGCGGAAATGGTAAAGCAGAAACATGCTACTACCAGGCGGACCAATCACAGCTATTGTGGTCTAGTTACATTACCGGATAGGTGCACGACAGGCTACGCTGCTGTCAACTTGGCCACGCCGCCAAATTGACTCAGAAGCCCCAACTGCCTATTAAACACACCGCAAAGGCTATAGCCAATAGTCAGCCTACACTTAATGTTCTGCTCTTGCATGAAACAGGAATAACTCTTCGTACCACCAAGTGGCAGTAGCCTGAATTCATCTTGCAAAAGGGGGGAAAGGAAGAGCCACTGTTAGCTGTAAGGGTAGGAAGAGCTGCAAACCGTCGTACAGACCTGACTTCTCCTGATTCATGCAGATGACTTGGTCTGCTGTTTATTCATTCTAGATGATCAGGTTGTTGTGGAAAATATCTGTATATCTGGATGTTCAGCTCTCTCCCGCTGCAAAGCTCTGCCATCAGTTCAGCGTGGCAGCAGCATCCGTGTCCGACACGATTAAAGCAGAAACACTTGGCTTAAAACTAGTTTTTAAATCTCTAGTTTGCCGGATTGTTTATTGGTGCTTGTTCAGTTTATAATGAACAGAACTTACGTTGGATTTAATTCCCCCGTGGATTTCACCACTGTTTGTTTGCTGCAGTCTCTCCTCTGCAGCTGTCTAATAAAGAATAACAAAATACTCCCAATGAATACAATTAAAGAAGCAATTTCTTGTATACATGTGCTTTTTATACGTTGCACTTTTGCAATAACAGTGAATTCGGACTATAACAAGTCTGTAGCAACACACTAAAAAATCCCAAACTTCCAAGAACAATGAATAAACACTGTTGCATAAACAATGCGTCATTTGTAAAAGAGAAGCACAAGTAAAAAAAGCCTAATGTTTTGTTATTAGGTGACCTGTGGATAAAAGCATGGAGGAAAATGTGGACATCCCATTTGTGGCAGAGTTATTACACATCAGACTTCCAGACTCCGCCGACAAATGCATGTTTAGGAGAATGAGAGTTGCAAGTAAAAAAAAAAGCAATTATGAGAAAATGACTGAGGTTCCCTAAGGGTGGGTTGAAGTAATGAAAAAATATGGATGGAGAAAAGTTGACTTTCTCACTCAGACATGGAAACAGACAAATTCGGTACATTTTGGAAAAAGCGTGGACTGAATATATTAACGCAAATCGACTGAACAGTCTTGTCTGGTGCCACAGAATTCAAAATTTTTGGCTCTGAGTTTGCTTGGGAAATGTATTCTTCTGAACCTGGCCCCCTTCTTTTGTTAATGCATGAATAATCATTCTCATATTGTGCTACACCATCTACAAAAAAATAAATGAAGTTATTTCCCACCAACCCTGTCCGATCTTTCTTCTCCTTTACAATCTCATCTTGACGTCCGAACATCAGAGGACCACCATCAGTCTCTACATCTTCCGTCATCCCATCCCCTCGGCCCTTTCATCCCTTCCCCCTTCATCCCATCCCCTCAACCCCTTCATCGCGTTTCCCTTCATCCAATCCACTCGACCCCTTTATCGGCCACCCCCCTTCATCCCATCCCCTCGACTCCTCCATCCCACCCCCCTTTATCCCATCCCCTCGGCCCCTTCATCCCATCCCCTCAACCCTTTCATCCCTTCCCCCTTCATCACATCCCCTCGATCCCTTCATCGCATCACCCTTCATCCCATCCCCCTTCAACCCATCCCCCTTCATCCCATCCCCTCAACCCCTTTATCCAGTCATCCTTCATCCCATCTCCTCAACCCCTTCATCCCATCCCCTCAACCCCTTCATTGCGTCCCCCTTCATCCCATCCTCCTTCATCCCACCCCCTACCTTTCCCTCCCCTTAACCTGGTCAAAATAAACTTCTTTAATATACTGATCTGTGGTCTTGTCAGTGACTATCTTATTATTTACCAAGATTTACGCAAGACAGCCGACCTGCTGTAGAGTTTGCATGTCCAATACAGAAGTACGCCACAGAATGATCACAAACATTATGGTTTGTCAGTTAACAGGTCAAACAGGGAAAAACATTTCGCTGCACTCTGGTGGTGCCGAATTGATTCCAGGAAGCAATCTTGCTCCCAACTTCCTAATGCCACTTACACATTAGTCAGAGAGAAAATGGCAGAGGAAGCAATGAGTCATGGGTGATATTTCACATTTCACTCTTGGGGGGGTGTGGGGGCTCTCACACTCTGTGAACATGGCTGTCAAAGCCTGACACCCGCACGCAACCATATTAGCCCCAGAAATGTTAAACTGCATCGTTAACTGCGAACTGACAGGCCCCAGTCAGCGGCTGTGCTGCTATTCTTAAAGTGCAAGGGCTGCTGTTATTATACGTGGGGGTATAAGTGATTTAGATGCACCGTGCAGCAGAGTGGGAGATGTCACCTCGGCGATCAGGAACCTGACGTGGGCGCCTCTCCGCGTGCAGCTGTTCAGACCCCGGGCCTGCAGAGAGCCACGGAGACCGACGATGAGTTTATGGTGTGACACGCTGAAATTAATCACCAGCAGCAGCAGCAGCAGCATCAGTACGGTGTCTGGTTCTAATCATAATGCGCGCTCGTGCCATAACTGTTTTAAGCATGGAAAGTATTTGGTGACCTCACTGACAGGCCCGGGAAAGAATGTGACACTGAGCTTTATTTGTATTTTTCCTGGCTTATTTTAACACGTTTTTTGGTTATTCACCTGTTTTTGTTTTATGTCTGACTTTAGCTTTCATTTAATTTGACTTATTTTTCAGTGCAGTGGTCAAAAGATATGGGGACTGCTTTTGTGAAGTAAGAACTTATCAGCCACCCGCTCCGTTAATGCACTCGGAGGTTGGTCCACTTCTCTGATTGTTGAGTAGTAAATTGTTTCTAAGAAGCAGTTTCCTGCAGCAGAGACCACTTGTGGCCTGCAGTCTTTTTAAAGCAGCATGAGGTCGGCTGAGAGGATAATGCGCCCGCTTATGTAACTCATTTACATTTGCCTTACTAAAGATATAACACCATAACTTACTGCCTTTTAATAATTCACAATCATAGGGAAGAAAATACACATTTATTATTCTAAATGGTCATTATTAATACCTAGATGTTTCAGTTTTAGAAGGCAAATTCTATTTTTTATTTATTTTAATGCAAATTAATGCATGGCCACCGTTTGCTGTGTTAATGCACCAGCCAATGCACTTTGTATAAAATCATTAGCTGTATGTAGCGAGCAAAATATCAACTTCCTGTTGCCTGTCAACTCTATTTATTGGACTTTAAAGAATATGTATATCATAAAGTATTAAAGTATATATATAGCATATTGTTGTATGTTCATTTGTGTGTTAAAGTAAAAAGCAATACTGTAAATATGTAGTACAATATGCAGCCTCCATGACAGTGTGCAGGTGCCAAAAACTGCAGTTCCTTAGATGACCACTTGAGGAGCCAATTCCCATAGACATTCATTTTCTGTAACTGCTTGTCCTCTGGAAGGTCATGGAGGGCTGGAGCCAGCTGTCTTTGGGCGAGAGGCGGGACACACCCTGGACAAGTCTCCAGTCACCAATGAACCTATCCAGCATGTCTTTGGACGGTGGGAGGAAGCCGGAGAACCCGGAGACACAGGGAGACACATGCAAACTCCACACAGAAAGGCCCCAGTCGGCCAATTGATTAGAACGCTAACCTTCTTGCTGTGAGGCATCAGTGCTAACCACCACACCACTGTGTCGTCTTCCTCATAGACATCCATGACCGCTTTTTGAATAAGTGGAGAGTCAGGTGTGGAGACGACCGGAGACGACCGGAGACGACCGGAGACGCCACTCTGAGCTTAAAACAGCTCAGAACACCTCGGGGAGTCGTGGAAAGTTCACACCGGGATTTGTCCGGCAAAGTTGACGATCCCAGCGGCGCCCGAGAGCCGACCTCAGTCGACTCACGGCCGGTCCCGTCAGCCCCCGCCCCGGTCTGCCTTTACAGGTTGGGCAACAGCCCGAGCCCGCTGTGTCCTTGAGGAGAGGAGCATCCTTGAAGCTTTGCCTCTTCAAAGACTTAGGATTAGTCATCCTCCATGCAGAAGACTGGAAGGCAGCCTGGCCCGAGGACGTTGCATCCGCTCAATAAAAGTTAAAAAAAAGTACCCGGTGAAATGGAGTTCACGTCTAGGAACAACGCACAGTTGAATAAAACGTAACAGACGCGGATGTAATCATACTGCATCGGTTAAAGATCACAGCGATTCTGACGTTTTAAGTTACAGTAAGCTTTAACGCCATAGTAAAGACCAAAATTGGATGAAATGTGCACTGAGAGATGGATATTAACCCCTGATGTTAGAGGTTCCTGCCAGAATCCATTTAGCCGTTTGTTGTTGTTTTATACAAACTAAAGGTTCATTTATTTCCAACTTAATGCCTTTTATTGTCCTGAAATGATCAAAATACAGCTATCTGGGCTTTTATTTTTACTGCAGTTCTTAGAAGTACCTGAATCCAGGTCAGATATTATGGTAAATGGTAAATGTTCTTGCTTTTATATAGCGCTTTTCTACCTATTGGTACTCAAAGCGCTTTACAGTCAGAGACACATCCACCCATTCACTCACACAAGCACGCACACATTCACACACCAGTGCCACGCACTGGGAGCAACTGGGGGTTCAGTGTCTTGCTCAAGAACACTTCGACATGTGGCACATTCCGGGGATCGAACCGCTAACCCTCTGGTTCGTGGACAACCCGCTCTACCTACTGAGCCACAGCCGTCCCACGGTACATAAAAGTATTGTCTCTCTATACCCCTGGTTCACCAGTACTAATGCTCACTGGTGTTGAGCTCTCTTTATTATTTTCCGTCTTGACTTCATCCCATATGATATTGTTCCTGCTGTTTTGCTGTTCACTCCTCAGTCGTCTCCCCCTCACATACATGTTATTACTGTCCCCCAGAGTGAGTGCACCAAGTCCTGAAACTAGTGTTGATAGCATCAGCCGAGCCTTGAAATTCACTGGAATAAAAACTAAAGCGAGGCTGAAGGAGCTGATTACCAGTAGCGTTCCTATCGCACGTTTGATCACAACAGGTTTGAGCACAAAACCCCGTATTACTGAGCTGTAGCCCGCCCGCTATTATCAGCGTAAATAGGCCATATTCAAACGCGGCCGCTGATTGTAATGAGGCTCTAAGTAAGGATTTTTAAAGGAGGCCTATCTCATTCAGTCCGTGGAGACTGGAAGAGCGGCAGCGCCGTGAGTCAGCCTTATTTTCCTCCTCTGTCTGTGTAATGGAATCAAACTGGGGTGAGATAATGCCTGAGCTGGCAGTCAGGCTGGGAGCCCACATCCTCCACGCGTCGGGCCTCAGAGCGGCGCGCTCCTGCCACCTGCTGGCCGGGAGCTGGCGGTGAGCGGAGGTGCCGCAAGCTCCAGACGGCTTCACAAAATGCCAGGAAAGGTCAGAACATCCTCTCGGCTCTGCCGTGCGATTTGGCTGCACTTTCTCTCGGGGGCGTTTCCCCTCGCACAAATGGACGGCGCCACCCACCCTCACACACGGACACGCTTTTCCCTCCCTCCTTCCATCTGGGAAAAAGGTACCGGAACAGTCAGGCCCACGCAGCCAGTCTGTCTAGCAGTCACTCCCCTCCAGCCGTCAGATGTATAGCTGAAGACACTGGACATGGACTGCACAGACACAAATAGACACACAACCACCTTACAACCACATATCATAACCTATATTCAGCCCTTTGCATGCATCTTTGCACCCTTTGCACACACCGTGCAGCTAATAAGTGCACTATCTGTATTTGCACTGTCTCTTGTTTTTGCACCGTTGCATAAACTTGCACACGTGCACTTGTATTGTCCTTAGTCCTATGTCTTCACGTAGCTCCACGGTCCCATAGGAACGTCCTCTCGTCTCACTATGTAGTGCATATACTATATATGGTTGAGATGACAATAAAAACCTCTTTGACCATTAACCCTTTATGGGACAAGGAACCATATTTGGTCTTCTTCATCTTCTCTGACATTATGCTGTCAACTGGTCCTCATGGTTTACTTCTAAGAAAATAAAAGCGCCTGTCTAGAACGGGTCAGAATGTGAACTCGGGCCTTGAGATTCATATTAATCTCTACAGGCAGCAGCAGCATACTTTCATTAAACATACATCCGGAGTTTGAATATAATACTCAAGCTGAGTATCCTAATTTTTCCATGCATATTTGAAGTTTACTCAAGCATTTGGGACCGGATCTTTGTCTTTTACGGTAAACCGTGTGTACCAGAGAGGGGAAAATACGACCGTGTGACTTTAAAGGTCATCACTCATGTTTGACGTGCAGTCTAGGGTTCTGCCTCAGATTTTGGAGCACACTTATTTCACGTCTAGCCCTCCGCAGAAGTTTTTATTGTCGAAGTGCAACGTCTTTTTGTAAAGCAGGATGTATTTGCTCGTGTCCTTGAAGTATAAACCTGTAAAAAGGTTTGTAAAAAGCTGTATACTAACAGTCTCCTGAAGGAGAACTTTTATCACAATGGGCTTAGCTATCTGTGATGTATTAAAAAAAACTGTGAAGAAGCAGAGAAAAGGAATAAATATGTATAAAACCAGCAGCTACTAACCATAAGTAGGGCAAGGATATCTAAAATTGGCAGCAATAGCACCCGAACTGTGCTAGTTATGTTTTTTTGAGCCAGACTTTCTTCCATTTCAACACCACATGGGCCTCCGAGGGGTCGGCGTTCATGTCTAGAATCACCAAACTCTGCAACCGGGCTGCACGAGGATCTGCTGGTTGAGCTATCGTGTCCAAACCCTGCAGGACAAGCGCGCGGGGACACGGAGTAGACTAAAGGCGAACCTTAAGGCGTCTGGGTTTGCCAAGAGTTTGAACCGCTGCTGCATTTACTGCCCATCAACGATAACGGTTAAATTATAGACTTGTTTTGGAGTTCAGGAGAAAAAAACAAATGTCTGGTGAGCGTTGCATTTCCTTCCTCTCATGTGGCAAAAAGTATTATTGAGTTTACAGGCCAGAGCATGCTCCTACCTTGACACAGCATCAAGGCTTTTCTGTTGGTAATTTCCTCTTAAACTATGACTTATTATTAAATGGTAAGCAGAATTTAGAGTTTTATTTCAAATTTAGTCCATAAATAATGTGTTACTACTTCCACAAGCCCATGTTTCAGCTTGTTATTGGATGCATTATGACCTGGATGACTGAGGACCTTAACATACATGGTGCATTGTTCATATTTAACATTCACTGCTTACCTGACGAAGTATTTCTAGTGCAGCGGATACTCACCGAGCACTGGATTTGAAAAGTCCTCATTGAACCTGTTATCCAGATCAGTGAAACCCTGACTTCATTTTAACTGAGTATTTGTCCTACAGCATAAAGCCGTCAGTACCGCGTGCGTGGTAATGTTCCCCAGCAGAACCATCAATAAACCCCTGACAACATTCTACTGCGGCAGTCATTAATATAAAATGTTAAGGAGTGTGTAAAGACTGCAACCCCCCGGAGGCAGCCGGGGGATGACAGAAAGTTGTCGGAGTGCAAAGCATAAAAAAAAAATCAACATTCAGACAGAGACTTGGATGCGCAGCGAATCAGATGTTATTGAAAAATCTGTCAGCTGGAGTTTCTGCAGAATCTCTGGTCACACTTGATGGTAGCGTAACAGAGGGAGGGGATTAAATGCAGCTTCTGGACGGACAGTAATACACTGGTCTCTCTAATGGATTTGTCAGTTAAGATGTGAAAACAACTGACTTAAATCAAAATCAAAATACGGTTGTAGTTCAGAAAACTCTGCCTGAAAAATGTTGGGAAACTTCTGGACCTGGCTTCATTCATTGGTGTGGATGTTCCTTAGACATGTAGCATCCACCTAGACCAGACCAGGCAGCCCCACCCCATAGCAATGACACTCCTTGATGGTTACAGCCAAAATAACACAAAAACACTTGAAGAACATCTCAAGGTGTTGACCTAGCCTCCAAATTCACTAGATCCCAAACTGATCAAGTATCTGTGGGATGATCCACAGAAGCCCCACACTGACAACATTTTGTTGCCAGACACCACAGGACACCCTCAGAAGAACCAAGTTAGACCTACATAATATTCGGAAGGTGGTCATAATGTTATGCCTGACTGATGTGTGTAGAGAACTCAATTAAATCCTAACGTGCAGTCTTAATTACTTTGGATAGAATCTGATCTGTGTTTATTACAGACGCTATGATAAACTGAACCAGAAGAGGGCGCTGTTTCCTCATTTATTTAATTTTTTGTTGCAAACTTAACTTGAAGTCAAGTCCACTGCTTCTGGAGATGATGATAAATGAAGTGAAGACTGCAGAGAAATAACTCCCCAGTATGTTTCCAGTCCTCGGTTAAAAGCAAACAGTGAAATCGGCATAAGCCGCGCTGGGAAGGCCACAGCTCGTAGCGTCACCTCAGAGTGATGAGGAGACGGATCAGAGCGAACGGAGCTCTGAGTGAAGAGATTTAAAGGTATGCTTCCTGGAAGAATCCAGGTCATTTTTCATTTGCTAGAGGAAAACAACGTGAAGGGAGACGACTCCGAGAAGATTTTCCAAATGCAAAGTAATAATGACTAACAGAGATCTTCATAACTTGTATAGCTTGTATATTTACAGTGCATTTCTGTCAAGTTAATGTATTTTAATTTGCACTGTAATGCAATTTACAAACGTGTAGCGGTCTTATCTGTTTAGTCAAATTTACCCAGGATGGAATATAAGCTAAAAATATATAGTGATTGTAATGTTTTTAGAGTACTGTGCTGCTAAGGCCGGGCATACGCTGTACGATATTTTAAATCCTTTGACTTAGCTCCATCTCAAACTGCACGACTACATCACTGAGTTCAAACGTTCACAGCCTACGATTCATGTTCTCGCACGATTCGGTCAGATGCTCTGATGCGACTTGACTGCTCACACTGTACGTCCACATACCACACGTAGGACTTTTGTATCCAGAACTGCAAAGGCAAAAAGAAGAAGTAGGAGAAGAAGAGGAACAAGGAAGTGGGAGACGCACGTCGAAGTTGTTTTGACGTAACTTCAGCGATCGCTCATGGTCTGTGCGGGATTGAGACGAAATTCGGCCCGATTAAAAAAAAATAGGGGCACGAGTGGAAAATCGTCTCAAAATGAGCCGACAGTCGCACAGTGTATGCCCGGCATAAATGTACAGCAATGTTTACCAGCGTTAAAGGTCTGACACATTAAATGGGATGCACATAATTTACAGCGTACACTGGAAGCCTAGTTGTCTACTGTTTAGTCTTTTTATCAATTCTTCTGAAAGAGACCCCGTTAATAACCATGTATTTATGAAAGGGCTTTTTCGGAAAACATCCTGGTGTTAAACTTCGGTCAGAACTGGGTCCTGAATCCTGTTGTTGAATTTTAGGTCTATACAGTTTTGGAAAATGGAAAAAATTGGACATAATATTTTCCTTTCAATGAGTCAAAAACCCAAAGGAATGTAATTAATTCATTAAATTAATCTGTGACCTTTTTATAAGCTACAAGTAAGAAAAGCTTCATCTTAGAAAATAGATTCAACAGATATTCAGAGTAATTCCAGATGAATTGCTTTAAAACATGTATAGAACAACAATTGCAACGAGCTGTTTGCTGCAGAAAACGAACCTTACAGTCAGACTATTAACGACCCCCCTTCAAAAAAGCAAACGGGTTGCCTCCCCAGTCCGTCTCTCTTCCCTGCCCTCGAATCACACACTCAGCCGAGAGAGGTCACACATGGGAGTCTGGTCGCATTCTGCAGTTGAGACAGTTATTTCCTCCTGTCATTCTCCGGGGAGCAGCAGGCTCTGCAGCCCTGTGGGAGTGCTCTGCGGCGCTGGGGGCACGTCAGCGGAGTTGGAGGCTGGCTCCAGCAGCCCCCCAGGGGAACGGCTTGATTAATTGAGCTGGCAGATTTATGACAGGGCTAGCAGCTAGCCGGCATGCGTGCGTGTGTGAGTGTGTGTGTGTGCAGATCTTTGTGTATTTCTGGATGTGTGCACGTCTGAATGTATTTGTCCCTGCATGTTTATGTGTGTGTGTGTTCAGGTATCTTCTGTGTTTTTTGATTCGTGCAAAAGATTTTTCTCACGTGCATTTATGCGTGTGTGTGCACGCATGTGTGTGCGTTTGCCTTCATAAGTCTCGGCATGTGTCTCTGTCTCTAACTAGACATGAGTGCCTCTGTTTCCACATTTGTCTCTGTCTATTTAAGTCCATTCCTGTGTCTCCGTGTGTGTGTGTGTGTGTGTGTATGTGTGTGTGTTTGGAAAGAAGCTCTCTCTCTCTCCCTCGCTCGCTATAATTACAGCTTCCAGGCCTCCGAGCGGCATGGGGTAACCTGGATGTCAGGGCCGGCCAGACCCCGAGCATTCCCACCGGGGTGAGTCTGGGGTCTGCTGTCCAGTCAAAACTCGGCAGAGCCGCCCGCAGGATTGATGTGCAGTAAGTTGGATAGTCTGCAGCCAAAACATCATCAGGACCTCTCTTTGACTTCACATTCTTCACCCAGCAGACAGTAGGTGGGCTTCTTTTCACATGAACGGGGATTAAACACTCGGTGCTGCTGCGTTAACGCGGTGAAAGTCAGACGACGCCGCGCACTGAGGTCGTTAAACGTAAATGTATGTATTAAATGTATTTATCAATTTCTGTCATGAAGTTTCATCACAAAATGTGTTGGACAGATTCTGTATTGACTTGCAGTCGATTTTGCAGATGTCTGTAATGTTGTGTATTGTGTCTTCTCTCCTCCACGATCACATGTCAGCCTTGAACAATCACAGAAACTTACACCGGTGCGTTCGATAAAAGAAAACCAGGCAACAGGTCGGTTTCAACGGTGACACGAAGATGCAAATGAAGGTGGAGCTGGAGACATGGTGAAGCTTCAACCAATCGCCGTTTTTTAAACCGACACTACAACACTTCAGCAACAATGCGCACACTGTGTGACTCAGCTGCCTGTTGTGTGAACGTAACGGAAGTTAAATTCAACCTGAGATCTATTTCCGAAGCTAGACCATAGACTCCATGAAGATGGACGACGGGACAAAAATGAAGCCAAAGCAAGTAGAGCTCCCCCTGGTGACTGGCTGCAGTATAGATCATAAGCTCCACCCCCTCCATGTTAGTGGAAGGAACTTGGGAAATGAATGTTTGTCAAGAATGGTTTATCTCATTTTAGGTAGTTAATATAATGTTGATGCATGTTCAAGTGTACGATTTGTTTTAGTTAGTTATTTGACGCTGTAGAAACTGGATGTGACATCATGAAAGCTGCAAGTTGCCATACCAACCGCTCACCCATATAACTTTGGTGTCATTTGGAGTCGTTCGGACGATATTTAGATCCGCGTATATCGACATAGTGGGAGTGACCGGGGCACCGAAACGCAGCCTCTAAATAACGAATTATCTGCCGCAAAACCTGTTCATTTCACCAATATTTCGTTATGATACGGTATTCCCCGTTGAGTCTGGAGTTACCTGTTATCATCATGCTATCAACAAGCTGACTGTCGCAGGTGTGCACGATGCTAAGAGATGACATCGTGCAGGTCAGAAGACATCACCCGGGGTTTGTTGGTCATGGTACAGACCCTGGATGAAAAATATTGGTGAAATGAACAAGTTTCGTGGCAGACAATGCGTTTCAGTGCCCCATTCACTCCCACTATATGGATACACATGACGCTCCACTGCATCGTCCGAGTGACTCAAAATGACACGAAAGTTATATGAGTGAGTAAACGATCAAACTTGCCAGAAATAAGGTCCAGGTTGCAAAAAAAATGGTAATTCCCCTTTAAGAGGCGATGTTTTTGTCAAGAATTAGAAAAGATTAGCTTGAACATAAAGTCTTATTTTATTTTATTTTATTTGAAGTGACTTTGCTTTGCTTCTGAAGTGCAAACCCCAAGTCAAAGCTTAAAGAGGGGAGTTTTGAGACGCTATGAGATGAGGTTTGGGGGTGGGGGGAGGTTGGGGGGGCTTGATGGAGAGCACACACACAAATATGCAGAGCCCCCCGGAGAAATTCCTCAGATTTTTGTTGGGATTTTTCAGGGTGATAACTACCACTAGAGAGAGCACAGTTGAAGAGCGCGGAAGAATGTTATCCTCTGTCGTTTAGGTGTTAACAGAATTATAGTACCTGAAATCTAAAAACTCTTTTTGGCATGGCCTCACCGTTCACATAAAACGTAGGTTATCTTAGCTATGTCTGCTATGTCTACACAATCATCGCTGGACAATAACTAAAAGGCTTCACACCGAGACACTTCACGGCCTTTTTGGGAAAACGCTGAAATTCATCAGTCAAACAAGAGTCCGTCCCAATTCGGTGAGCATCTCAAGATGGCTCATAACTCCAATACTCGTCCACAGCGCGCAGAAACCCAAGGCCAGATGTCATCTTGTCGGAGTTTATAAGAGATTCAGTTTAAAAATCCCTAAATGGAAATACACGCCATCTCACCAGTAAAGTCGTGCAAGCGTCCGGAACGAGCCCATAACACGACACTCTGTGTGCACAAACTCCACATCATAAATTTTAACTGCACTATGTAAAACATTTCATTTCCTGTCCTTCGTCTCTGGACTCGGAGCATTCGAGGCAAACACATACCAGATCTCCTGCGATCGTTCTGAACAAAGCGGAGGTGCTTCTTTTCGTTTCACAAAGCAGGGATGGACGTGTTAAATTAGAAACCGTAAAGATTAAATGTTGTCTTCTGATTGATCCTTCGACAAACTGCATATCGCATTGATCTTTCGGGAGCAGCGCAGGACAGAGAAGGAGGAAGACGTTTCTATGTGTTCTCCGAGATCCATGGAAGAAGAAAATGAGTTATAGACCAATCACCATGGTGTTATGGTGCATGTCAAGCTATGGATAGAGCTGTACCTATGGTGTAGATCTGACACAGAAGCATACATCCAACCAAAATAAGATTAAAATTAAATAATAAGTCACTCTTTTTTCCATGACAGTCTGAAAATTAACTATTTATTGGTTTAATGCAATGACCTGCAAGCAGCACTGTCATGCTGCATCCTTCTATTTAGCAAAACTCTGTCAAAAATGTCTTTTATTAATAAGATTCATAACTTGTTGCACTAAAAAAAACACTGCATTACATTCTGACACTATAGCAAATGACAAAAAGTCTTTAAAAATACCAACAAACCCTGTATTGTTGGTACCTACCCTCTGATATGGCCCCTAGGAAAAGTACTATGTCAACCTGGCAATCTCCTTTGTGTAAGTCCAGTGTTTTGTCTGCCTATCCATCCACCCCAAACTCCTCCCTCCATTTCCTGACTGTCCTACTTGTTAAGGACACAGCAGGACTGTGTTACAGCATGTGCCAAATTGGGGCCATATAACGAAACAGCTGATGGTGTTCCACATGACCTCCAGAAGTCGTAAAAAACTGCGTAAAAAGTTTTTTAAGCAGGCAGCATTCACACACTGGATCCTTCTCTATAGGAAAAAAATGCCTCTGCACAAATATATTTTTGTCATCGTCTTCTTGACCTGTTGCACTAGTAACCAGCTTATTCCATTCAGTACAGCTGTGACATTGCCGTACACACAAGTTCTGGTAAAGAAGAAAAGTCCTCCGACGACACTAGCAATACAGGTTACTACTTCAGCGCATCAAAGCTGATGAAACAGTTCCCTGTGTTAAAGCCAACCCATCCATCCACCCTGACCTCCTCCCCCATGGAAACTATAGCAAGACATCACCTGACTTTCTCTATTGATCAGGTCTTAATTACTTTAACCCCTAAGGCATTTTTGTCGCAGCAACATGTGTGACTTTAGGTGATACTATCAAGCAGCTGATGGTGTCTGACGTGACTAATTGCAGATGTGTGACTTTGACTGTAAAGCACTTTACAGTAGCAACAGGTAGAAAAGCACTGTGCAAACATAAGACCACTTGCCATTATTCAATCAGGACTTACACGGGTCAGTGTCTGTGCAACATTTGCAGTAAAAATCAAGCCTTCATTAGCTTTTTTAGCTGTTCCTAAAGTGTTTTTGTGGCTGCATCCTGCTGGGGATAGCTGCTGCCATCAAGGAGTGTCATTGCTATGGGGTGGGGGTGTCTGGTCTGGTCTAGGTGGGTGCTACATGTCTAAGGAACATCCATAATAATGAACGAATGCCAGGTCCAAAGGTTTCCAAGCAGAACATTGAACTTTCACATTATGGTCAATGTTATTCACTTCTCCTGTCAGTGGTTTTAATGTTGTGGCTGATCATTGTATCATATCCTAACATTCATTGACTTCTCTTTGCTTCACGTGCAAACTCAACCAGCACCAGCAGAGGCCAGTATGGTGACGGTAAAAGCAAACCCAGGGTGACTTCACATGTGCTCCCTGATACACGTGATCGTCACTCTTATCCCACACTGTATAGCACGGTAGGAGCAAACACTGCTGCAGCTAAAGCCCTGGGGGAAAATAGTCGCACATTCTGTGACAATTGTTTCTCTTCAGATGTAAAGTTAACAGGTTTATTTAGCAAATGATGCCAAAGTTTATCTGTGTCATTGGATTCGGGGCGGATAAAGAATCCAGAGCTGTGTCTGTGTGGTGAAACAAATGCACATCTCCTCTTGGCAGGGTTTCACCGCTCTGTTTGACACACGAGAGGAGAAATCTGGGAGCCGAACGCGGAGAAGGCCTCCGTACCTTAGAGCATTGTTCTCCTCAGCCTTGACATCAAAGCGCGGAGCTTCGACAGGAGATGCGTTTTCCTTCCTTCAGCTGTGTTATCGTTTATGATCGATATCAAACAGACACGCCGCACAAATCAAACACGAGCGAGCCCGAAACTCTTTCAAGTACCAACAATCTCCACCGTTCTGAAACAATACACAAACTGTGGCTGTCTGTCTGTTTGCCAAGAGCAAGGAAGTCAGGAAGTATTGGCCAAACATACCCGTTCTGTAAATAGATAGGGCTTAATGCCCGACACACACAAAGTAGAGACACAAAACACAACCAGCTGCACACACACACACACACAGATGGAGTCACTTGTGTCCACATGCACAGGCAGGCAGCACATTTCCCCCCCAGAAAGATCCGCACAAACACAAATGAGCCCGTTCCTGCACGCAAATGTGTTGCCATTCACTCATATTCACACAGAAACTGGAAGAAAGGAAGAAAGGAAAGGAGAGAAACACACATTAGAGGCAAACAAACAGGCTGACACTCAAGAGTTCAACGTCTTCCGAGTCAGTTCACACAGGAAGGATGTCTGCAGCGACCCCTGATGGCGTATATGCGGAACTACGAGCAGGAGGGAAGGAGGGGAGATGAGAACAGGTTCCTGAGGCTAAAAAAAGCAAGCTGCAAGTCATGCATTGTGAGTATTGAGATATGCTTAAGTGACCGTATCAATAAAGTAATGCACAATATGCAGTTACATGCAGAAATCCTGCATGAAGTACAAGTATTTACTGGCACAAAATAAATAAAAGTACTCATAGTTTGGACCCATTAAGTGATATATTGTTAATAATGCAGCACGTTATTTTAGAGTTTTATATCCAGTGAATCACAAATAAATCTTGCAAGAGACGTTGTGAGATGATCCATGGCAGAGAGGTTTTCAATTCTTGAACTTTTGCTCCGGTTTTTGTGAGGTATCAGACAGTTTATTAGAAATGAAACAGTGTGAGATGAAGAAAAAAAACAGTATTCAACAGAACAACAAGTAACTAATGTTTTTAGGATAGTGTAGTAATAGTCAAAGTTAGCCTGGAAGCCAGCCTGAACTTCCCTTGTGGGGACGTTGGTCTGGAGTCTCTCTGGTTGGAGCTAATCGTGCTCCAGCAAAGATCTGCAAGGCCAATCAATCTGGGAGGGCTTTACGTGATGCATCAGAAGAGTAACAGCGACAAAGTTGCATACGCCATCTGAGCACCGCAGAGTTGAATTTGTTTACCACAAACTGGCTGTGATTGGTTGTAGGACTATCTAGTTTTGCTGCCAATGATGGAACCCAAATGGACTATATTCTGATTCGACCTGAGTCTGGCTAGCCCTGGCTGGACCTTAAAATGGAAATACAAGTGTTCAAGTAAAGTACAAGTCCCTAAAACTGTACTTAAGTTAGTTCTCACTTCTACTAATTACACTCTCTAAACTGTTCCTGTTCTAATATGAGCTGCTGAAAGTTCAAACTTCATGAAGGCAGTGGTTCAGCACTGATACGTCACAGTAAGAAGGTTCTGGGTTCGAATCCCTTGGCTACCTGTGTCTGCGTGGGTTCTCTCCAGGTTCTCCAGCTTCCTCCCACCGTCCAAAGACATGCTGGTTAGGTTCATTGGTGATTCTAAACTGGCCGTAGATGTGAGTGTGAATGGTTGTCTGTCTCTCTGTGTTAGCCCTGAGGTAGACTGGAGACATGTCCAGGATGACAGCTGGGATAGACTCCAGCGACCCCGTGACCCTTCACATGACAAGTGGTTATATAAAGTAAATGAATTTCATGAAACTTTTTTTTTATATGACAACAAAACAATAAAGCAACAGTAATAAAAGCACCGTTGTTTAAGTCGAGTGTTTTGTCTGCCTGTCCATCCACCCTAAGCTCCTCCCTACCTTACTTGTTTTTGTGTAATACTCACAAAGGCCACAAGAGGACTTCATTGCGGCATTTGTGGCCTTGGGGCCATGTGATGAAACAGCTGATGGTGTTTCACATGACCACCAGAAGTCGTAAAAAGCTGCTTAGGCCAGCCTCACAATTATTTTGCAAGCAGCATTCACACACCGGATCCTTCTCTTTGGGAAAAATGTTTACTCCTCTGCTGAAAAATGTATTTTTATCATCGGCTTCTTGAGCTTTCTGCGGCTGAAACAACAGGCAAATGATGAAACCCAAATGGGTCTGGGTAGGCCTGGCTAAGTAGAAGTACTTTGGTTACTTCCCTACTTCTATTAAGTACAGTCTGTAAACTGTTCCTGATCTAATATGAGCTGCTAAATGACATCCTAAAACTTTATGAAACTTTATTTATATATGACAACAAGTTATTAAAGCAACGGAAATAAAATTCAAGCCAATAATAGATCGAACGACAACTACAGCGAGGAAAAATGTGCAAAGTAGCTGAAAGCTTCCATCAAAGCGAGTAAAAAATTAGCTTCGTTTTCTCATTACCTATCTGAAAAATGTTCTGGTCACTTACAAAGTAAACACACAAGCCACAGCGAGAGTATTAAACTGATGTCACCAGCATGTTTGACAAAAAATAAAGCAGTTCTCTTGATCCCGTCATTTAATTTCTAATGATCGAATGTGTCTGTGAGGAGTTTTGGCTACCTAGGTCATGGTTTATCTCCAAACAAAGCTGAGACGGAGGCAGCTGGACTTGTTTACGGTCTTCTTGGAGACATTCTACCACTCATCCAAATAAACTGAAGAAGAGAGCTGCAGCAGCCACTTGGATGTGTGGTGAAATATCTCCCAGAGTCCAGCATGCGCCTCTGTTTTTGCTTTGCTTTTAGATATGCATGGGAGACTTTACCGGAGAAGGAGAACTGCAATGTAAATATGATCCACGTACTGTACATACAATGACATCAGTACTTTGAAAGGTGCTTATTGTGGAGCTGTCACGTGGCTTAGATGTCAGGACATTAATCGTGAAGCGAAACATCTCTGGTTTCTGGTCCAACCAAGAATTTCCAAGAATCTTTAACCTTTCCAAGGATTCTTCTGCTGGAACTGAAAGTTTTTTGGAAAGAATTTATGCAAAATGGCCTCTTTTAGATGACTTTCTGGATTATTATTATTAGCGATTCAACTAAGGAAAGCACGCTGATTCATTTTCCAGACTACATATCACAGTGTTCCTCTCTTATGGGAAGCGTGGCCACACAGCCTGTCCTCCTCTGCAATGTCCAGCTTGTGTGTTCTTTCCTCGTAGTGTAAACTCCCACTCGAGTGGCCCGCTGATAGGACGCTCCCGGGCCGTTCCCAGAGAAGAGGAAATGGCATTTCCTCAGGACATCTCTCTGGATCTTTTCACGGACATGGCAGTGGAGAGGATTGTTTTGTTTTATCGACTTCTCGGAGATGACTGAAAATTGTCTGTTTTGTTTATCTCCACTTCCCTTCACTGTTTGGTCGCAAACCGCACACCGCCCCAGGCAACCGCCGTCCCCCCTACCGCTGGGGCTGTTTGTTTTGTTTTTTTTTTTGTTTTTTTTGAGCTGCTATCTTGCGCCGGTTGTGGATTTTGTTTTTCAGACGGTGCTCAAAGGGGAAATTTGTTCAGTTTGTATCTACAAGAGTGTGTTTGAGAGAGTCTGCCCTTATCTTCGAGTTCCCCTGGGGGCAGGAAGTGACTGGCTGAGAGGAAAAGCTAATGTAATCTAATAGACATCCAAAAAGTGCACGAGGGCTGTGAATTCTTCGGAAGAGATGGGATCAAGAGGAAGGGCAGGTTAACCCTTGAAAGTGTCGGGAAGGGAGACGAAATTAGCAGCAGGTCGAAGCCCGCGTCTCACATCCAGGAAATTAAAACCAAATTTAACTCGTGTACACTTGGAGCTTTTTCAAGGATCTCAAAACATCACGGGGTGGGGTTGTTTGGCTGCTTTATCGCATTTTCATCTGCTGCTGGCTGCTACGAGATCATGGTGGTAAACTATTCCGTGGTGCATTCAGGTGCTGGGACACCTTTCTCACTTTTAATGGGTACATTACAGTGCAAGGTACATTAAATTAATGTAATTAGCAAGTTAGCCAAGAATGCTAATGTTAGCAAGTGAAAGTAGAACAGGCAAACACTGTTCCGTTATTGTGTTTTATTGTGTTTTAGGACTTTATTGCTGTTGCAAACATCAGCAAAGTGGGGGGTACTGCTAGCATACCATGGAGAGGTTTGTGAGGGTTCCCAGCTGAACGCACAGCAGATGATGGGTCATTATCAACTCACAACACAACTACTGTGGGACTATACGCCGTAACTTACGTACGTAGCCTACGGTTCGAGCAATTTCTAGTTGTGGCTCGCTCTGTAAAAAACGCCACCAAAACGCTAGTTAGCGCTGTGTCTTTTTTGCCAGTTGAGTTCATTTTTGTTTCTACTTCCTGCTTCACGTTCTACTTTTCCTCGATGTGTTCCGTCTTTATTGATCCAAAACAATCAATGCGAAAGTTGCGCAGATGGAGAAGCAGTCAGAAATAGTAAAGCCAAAATGTGCTATTATCAAGCGAACCAGTCACCAATGCGGACTACGTCGTTGCGATGCGTAGTTACATTTCTGGGGACGTCCACGTCAGGCTACGCCATTAGGGTCTATGTAGGATCTGGGCTGTTGCTGTAGCTACTGCATCAAATTGACGCAGAAGGCTAAACCACCTATAAGAACATTAACTTTTTTTTTTAAACCAGTTGCGACGCCACTTGTAGGCAGCACATCCAGAACATATAAAAGCTGCATCTCCAAATTCTCAACTCTCCTCATAAAAAGTTGCCTATAGAGTTGCTCAGCACAAAAAAAAAAAGCACACTATTGCAAAGGAATGAAAACCTCCCCTTCGCTACAGATACGGTCTCAACAATGGTTGATGAAGCAACAGCAAGCTAAAAGCTATTCCTCTATCGAACAATACAACAGCGAGGCGCAGATTATTCTTATCTACAAAAGAGGGGCCTTGCAGAAACACTTTGGGAACCACTGGCATAGATAGTCCAACAGAGCAGAAAACTCAAGACTCAAACTTAAACCACCAAACTGGAAACAGCATGTGTGCAGCATTTTCTGGCTCTTGGCCCGTAGAAGTGAATTAAAATCACAATATCTTGCGGTCTGCTGCTTTGATTTGGACCATTGCTGTTTTAATCTGTGTTCCCTGCATTAAGGAAGTACGGTATAAAGTTTCTTTGGTGTCTTTTTGAGGATGTCTCCTGCAATAATAGTTTCCACTGAACAGAGGAACGGTGACAGCTTTAAGGGGAGGAAGAGACGAACGGGGAAGCCATGGGGTGTTCAGCAAGTTGTAGTGATTATACCTTTTTCTAAAACCTTTGGGAATGAGAAGTGGGCAGAGGCATCCATACCTTTGGTTCCCACCATGCTGAAAGAGACCTTGGAGCTTGGCGCATCGTCTAGCTAGCTCCACCCATACTCTACACACAATATTTTTATGTTTTGCTTGTTGCACTTGGAAAAATTAAGGGTGGGAAAGGCCATCAAAGCCCGTAACGCCCACCCGTGACCAACTGTCAGCTACAAAGCGATGGACGACCAGTGAATCACTTCATATGTGGACGACGATTAATCCAGTGTCAGTCCTCTCCAGTCTCCTCTGCTCTCACCAACACAACCGCCACATCAACATCTGCTTTGATTCTGCAACTGCTGTCCTTAATTTCTCTTTCACATCCTCTTTCATTTTCCCCTCTCCTCTCTCTGTGTGTGTGTGTCTCTCTCTCTTTTATTGGACCTCTCCCCAATCCTCACAAACAAAATTTAATTATGTACATGTTTGTATTCAAACAGGCAGGAAATGTCTGCATCTGAGGCTGGAAGTGATTTATTTAGGGGGGCCTTGTTTGCATCCAGAGTTCAGCCGAGAGAAAATTCCTCCGCTGCAAATCAGCTTAGATTAACTGTGAGCGAATCACAGCGGAGTCTCTGAAGTGTGTCTGGGTTTGTGTATTTTTCGCGTTCGCACGTGTTGCAAAGGCCTCTCTAGGATCTATCCATTACACTAATTACAGATAAGTGGCGAAATATTACATCACACGCATTACATTCTCAAGCTTACCCTTGAAGTTTTTGCTCAAGGATTCTTTATCTGAGCTCGAGACGTTCGCAGTTTGTGACACTTTTATTTTTTTTTATTATTTAGAAAAAGAAAAAAAGAAACTCACCACAGAGACAACTGTTTGTTTGAGAAGCATTATGAGGAAACAGCACTGGCACAGGGAGAAAAAAAAAAAGTTGTTTGCCTAACCACAATTTCTATTCAACCACAATGGCAATTACGCCAATTTGTTACATGACTGGAAGCAGCAATGCGGGGGATTTCCTACCTCTCTGACAAATGATTACACTCTGACTCACTACGACGCAGCGTTTTCAAACGGCGTTGAGCGTTTGAAGCTGCTGGTGTGGCGATAAATGCTGTTTTCACTAGTCTATCTCGACTCATTGCCTTCCATTTGAAGTTAAATTTAAATTATTAAGCTACCCTAATCGATATTTTCATATCAATCTTGAATCAAATGCGTGATTTCTACACACGAGTTTGCTTTTTCTGCTATTCCCAAATGAGCCTTAGGTTACTTAACATTAAATTATGGATCATAATTTAAAATATTTTCTTTCCCCATGTACAACCACAGTGTTTGGCTAGCTGTCTGCACGCCTCGGAAAACACCCCAAAGCCAAATTTCAGTACGGCTGCAAAATCGCCCACATTGTTCTCACAGACTCATTCTGACTGGTTTCCTCGAGGATTGCACAAATATGAGATTTTGTCACACAAACCTGGCAGTCAGCTGGAAATCAAGATATTCCTAGAAAACACAATGAGCCGGAAACATCACAATCCACTGGCCGTGCTGTTCACGGAGAAGGAACTAGTCTGGAACATGTGATCCCGCAAAGGTAGACTGTATAAAGATGGACGGCGGAATTATGGTGCGTTCCATTTGTCCATCCAACTCGGTTTCCGAGTCGGTTTCCGGAGTTACGAGCCGGAAGTTGCAAATAGAACGCGCCCGAGGTCGGAAATACAAGTCGTCAACTCGGTGAGCTTCAGAGGACCCCGAGTTCGGATTCCAAGATGGCTACCACGAGCGTCACATTGTGGTTTTCTACTATTTTAAGCACTTGAGTTGTCTTTGTTGTAACCAAATGTAGAAGTCGTACACACAGCAGTATACGGTTACCTAATAGGCATGTCGCTACAGCTAAATACCGCTTAATACGTTATTTTGTAGCTTGTGCAGTTTAAATTGGCTAGAGACGCTCCACAACAATGCTTCTTGAGCAGAAAGCGGAGCAGTAGCCTATCGTTAACGTTAATCAAATAATTCAGATGTCAGACTGTGAAATATGTTTGTGTAATATGCACTGAACATGTGTAATCCGCCGTGGTTGCACTGTAAACGAGATAAACACTATAAATGTTATGAATCCATTTTTTCTCCGACCTGTCGTAAACAGAACCCAAAAACCCGCTGTAACTTGTTTTCCGACACGGATGTGACGTCACTCCCGAGTTGCAAGTCGCGCTTACGAGGCAAATGGAACGCAGCATTACTTCTCAAAAGTGAAGCCAAAGCAAGTAGTGCTCCCCCTGGTGGCTGGCAGCAGTATAGGTCATAAGCTCCCCCCATATTAGTGAATGGGACTTGGGCCAAACCAAAACACTGAAATACATGTCAACGTTATTTATTTTTAAGGATAGTTTCAGTCATTTAGGTAGTTAATATAAAGTTGATGCATGTTCAAGTGCCAACAGAAACAGGATGTGATTTATATACAGACTGTATAAGCTGGAGTAACTTTCCTGAAACAGTTGAGGCAATGGTTGTTCATGGATCCGCACCAAGAATAACATGAATTCACTAACTGGCATTTGTCTGGCAACTGAGACGCCATTTTCATATGAAGCCATGAATGAATCTTGACCACATTGGAGTAAATCAGAGAAATCAAAACCTCAAGAAAATACCATCAACTTGGCCAATGCAAGGAAGTGGAGACGTGTTGTCCATATTTATATACAGTCTATGCTTAGTAAAAGTGTAATGCATTTTAAATATAAATAAAAACCTTTCCTGTTTCAATTCATGTTAGAAATCCAGGAACTTATTCACAATTTTCAAAAAATCACAAATGCACCGTAAGTGACTCCATACCAGCCATTAACATCTGCTCTAGAGAGTTTTTGTTGAGTTCTTGACTGAAACTCAAAAGATATTGTCACTACGACAACGTCAACCAGCAGTCAGACAAAACCCACTGGAAGAGTCCAAATGTTGAAGCTCTAAGACCAGGTTTTCATTGAAAATCATCTCCAGAAATGAAGTCATGCTTGTCACCTTAGACCTCATGGAGGGAGATTTGACTGGTGCGTCCACTGTGATTACAACGGATGCTGCATTCAAAGTGTTTGTTAGCTTTAGTATTGTTAGCAAATGGATTTGAATAAAAGCCCCTCTATGTTCAGCAGCTAATCTGATGTACCGAAATAAAACAGCTGGTTTAGTTACCCTTTAAAGGCCATCAGATTATTAAGTAGCTGCACATCTTTTTTCATGAGTTTTTCTAAGCTGTCAAAGGAAAAAACATTAAAAGCCCTTTGAAAAATGCTTTTGGCCTCTCTCTGCTAGCATACTTGGCCATCAGAAAGGAGCATGAGATCATGGCGCTCCCCCCACATATCTCTGACACACTTCCAGCATTCAACATATGGCTTTTGTAAGCACACTTACAGAACCCTTGGCCAAAGTAAACTGCGGACGCTCCCATGTGCAGCATACATCCTTACTCTGTTTGTTTCATTTAGCCTTTATCTGACCGGCAATGTTGCCCACCGACGCTTATATAGACCGCCTGACTCTGTGCAACACGATAATTAATCCGCTAAACATACACATTCGAGTTAATAGAGGGGCAAGTAATGTCCTTAATGTGGCTAAACGCAGAAAAAAAGGACTCTCCACAACCATATCAGGTTTATGCTACGCCTTTAAGTTTGGATTATTTCAGCCTTGTTTAGAAAAATCAAGTTTTTACAGAGAAATACTACGGTAATTAAATAAATACCCATGAGCCTTGGGAGCCATTACCATGGAGAAAAATACAATCAAATATACAAGGGATTATTGATGCTAAAACCTATATAAAATGACACTGAAATTAAATGTGAGCTGATTTAAGCTAATGCTGTTTTTACTTTAGCGGGCCTTTTAGTCAAAGATTTTTTTTTTCTTATTAAAGAACGCAGTATTTAATCATTTGAAGCAATCAGGGATTCGTGTTAACCCATGCTAGAAGAGCTCCAACATTAAATCACTCCATTTTCTTTGGAAAATACTTAGCAGACAGCCCGACAGCCAATAGGCATGATTTGATAATGGCACATTAGCCATGCAATTTCAAAGACGGTTGGTCAAGAAAAGTCGTCAACTTTCTTTTAGAACTGATTGTTTCGACTTTGACAGGTGAAAACGAAGGACAGCTCATCTTCCTGACTTTTTAATTTATCAGTTAATCTTTTGAATATTATCTGAGTAGCCAACTAATCTTTGGGCTAATTCACCACAAAAATAATAAACAGAACATCAAACTTTCAGCCTTTATTCTATAGTATTCATAGTGACATATTTTAAGATGGTATTTATTCATTCAGGCATTCATTCACTAATTAGAAAACATTTGTTAACTGTATTCATTCCTTAGCAGAATTAGCGTTAGCAGCATTAGCATATGTATAGCATTTAATATGATTCAACTTCAGTGTCTTGTGCTGACCTTAATTGGAAATGCAGCTCTATTATTGATCTGCTAAAAGTTGCAACCACTTGGGACGTAACTTGGCAATGGCAAACTAAGTTGTTTAGTTTTATAGGTATACACGCGCAGAAGCAACCTGCTTGCAACTTGCAAATGCACGGGAAGTGTTGCAACACAAGCCATTAGCATCTGCTTGTGACTAAAACACAAAAGAGAAGGACACAACGACGACACACCAACCAGCAATCAGACAAAACACATTCTAATAGTCCAAATGCCGACGCTGCTGTCTCGATTGGAGGTTGAAAAGATGCTAACGTTGCGACGTGTGATGCTCAAATGAATGGGAACACATGCAACCAAAGCTACAACGAGGCTTCAGTTCATTAGCACCTGATTCAGCTGTTTGATTCCATGAATGAAAGCGTTCACTGCTGGCTGATCACAGAGCAGGTGTGAGGTCTCCGTGCTGCTTCTTTGAATGTAGCAACCGGGCCCAATCCAGCTAGAGAGGGAATGAACTTTATTGTCCTCCGGTCAGAAGGATGAGACTTTGTGCAGCCAAAAGCCTCTTGGCCGTGCGCGTCCCGTCCCAAAAGGATGAGGAGTCCTGGGAGTTCCGCCGCGATAGGGAATTATTGTCGCAGTTCAAAGCGGCTGCCGAAGCCAAACCTTAAACAAGGACTTAAAAGGACAGCGGGGGGTGAGTCTGTTGGGCGGCTGTCATGGTCATTATCCTGGTGGCTCTAAACCGCCCCCCCAACTCACCAACCACCTCCTTCTCCTTCCCCAAAGCACACACATGAACCAACCCTTCACGCACATACACACATCTGCAGCTAGCCCACCCAGTCCTCCCCGTGCTTTCGGCTTTTTGAAGTCGAATTCCCCCGACACACACACACACACACACACACCGCAATGTGTATCATGCCAAGTTTGTAGCTCAGAGGGATCTATTTGTGGAGGGGAGAAATGAAGAAAGTGGCGAGGGATGGCAAGAGCGAGGTGGTGGATTAAAAGGTGAGGGAGAAAAGCGCAGAGGCTCTTTAATTCAAGAAATCCTTGATCCCCCCCCCCTCACCCTCCCTCCCTCCATCCCTCCCTCCCTCCCTCCTCCCAGAGTGATACTTCATGAAGCACACAGACAATAGCCCAGTGGAAGAAGTCACCCTTAATTCTCCTTTTGATCACCCAGAAGTCTTTGTGTCCCTAGGCTCTTTACACATTCTTTCCTTTTTGTGCCAATGCTCTAAGTTGGGAATGATTAGTGTCTGTGGATAAATCCCCTTATTTCATTCTCCGTCTTCGGGGACGCTTCTTCTCGGGCAGTCGGCTTACCATAATGCCGAGCGGCCTCACAATGAATCCGAGCTACGTTTGATGGTGCATGCCCACGGCTTTCCCGTCTTTTAGCGGTCAGTGATCATTTGTCGGCGCGCTTAATCTAATTACTTGACCTTGAGGAGATTTGGAAAAATTAATAATAGTAATAAAAATAATAAAAACTCAAGAGGAGGACACATATTGCCAAATTAAGGAGGACGTAGCTTCTGAATAATGAATAGTGACTTGTTACCTTTAGTTCTTTACAGCAACAAAGGAGCAAATGTTAACATTTAGTACATTTTCCTTCATAACTTTATGACTAACAAAACTACATCGGCCCAATATTGGCATAAGAAACATTATACAAACTTATAATCGATTATCTTATATTCACCAATCAGGATCAAGACTATAATATTAAGCAAAAGTCAAACTCAAACACTGTGTTACAACTACTCCTCCAGTTGGCAGCCATGATAAGATCTCTAACGCTAGCCAGTACGTTTCACGTCACAGTAATTCAAACTTTATACCGCAGAAGCAAAAAAACATGAAAAAAGTCTTCACATTTTGTGTTTTTTGTTGAAAAGATGAAGTGATCCTGCTCATTTCCAGCGTCAAACAAAGAATCCTACTGAGCATGTGCAAAGTATTAAGGCACATTTAAAGTGCCGCAGGACATAGGCGGCATAACCTACGTATGGCGACAACAATATGCGACTGAAACATTTGCAGAAATTTCGCCAAAGTTGAGTGGTACAAATGTTTTCTGGAAATATGCTACTACCAAGCGGAACCAATCACAGGTCTTGGGGTCCCTGTTGCCACGACGCGTAGCTACATTTCTGGAGAGTTCAGATTTACGCAGAAGCGTAAACTGCCTATTAAACCCACTGTGTAATAGACCCACTGTCTAAATTTGATGTTTTGTATTTTATATGGATGTTCGTGAATTAATCACTATAAGCGAGTCAACCATTAGCTAGTCCACAATAAGGTAGCAAGCTTTTTAGAAGATTTAAAATTTTAAAAAAAAGCTATATTTATGGTATAGTATAGTATAGTATAGTGGACAAGCTACATGTTATGCTAAATTTATGGTTCTGCTATGGATCTACACTGCAGCAACATGTAGCTCCATAGTCTGACTTGCACTTCTCCAAAAACATGACTACTGTGATTGGTATGAAATGCTTTTTCATCTTTGTTGCAGGGATACATGTGGTTCTGCATTAGTTAACTCCAAAAATGATATAATCCATTTGCGTTTCAGCAGCACAGTGACAGAAAGACGCCGATACACCGGCACAAGCGCAAACGCTGACGCAAGCGAAGGCGGCACCGCCAGCGTTGTCAGGTACAGGTGATTGTTTCCAGCCCATAAGCTGCTCAAAGACCGCCAAAACACACACACGAAACTGTCCAACGTTAGTACTTTGACCACCCAGATCGCTTACACGAGCGTAGTCTATCATAAAAAAAACACAGTCAAAGCGCAGGAATCATCCGGCAACAAGCTGCAGAAGCCAACAACCACAACTACTCACATCTGGCTACTATGAAGCAATTTAATGAAGTCATGTAGTCCACTAATAGGCAGATTGGTTTTGTTTCAAACCTGCATTAGTAATCAGGAAAAGTAATCAGACAAAAACTGCCAAAGTGGTCCCAAACCAGCCCAGACCTTGTTCACCCGCCCAACGCTAGTTTTACTCACAAAATAAAAATTCACAACAGTTTGTTGGCGCGTGAACCTCCCAATCTGGCAAAGCTGTCCCCTGCTTATGCTGGGAAGGAGGCCCGACATAGATCAGAAAAAAAAACAGATGAACACATGAAAAACTGGGCCTAGAATAAACAAAAGTACTACAAAATAATAAGTACAATGTTTGACTTTTTTAGTCAGTGCTGCAAAATAGTCAGGATTTAAACATGGTGTGAAATAAGTTTGACTTGTTTTTATTCCTCTGGCAGAAATGGACACCCAAATCTTTCCTGCAGGTACTGTTTTGCTCGCCGATGCCAGGGAAGATGATGCACATCCACCATATCCACCTCTTCCCTCGGCGGGCCGTGCGGGCGGAAGCAGGTGCCCGTTGTGAGCGAAAGGAAATCAGGCTGCAAATCTTTGCACGCACAAGAAACCGAGCAGCAAATCAGCATATTGTTCACAATCGCCGCGTTGACCCGTATGTTCTAAAGATAGACCGCCAGAAAGAGTAGGTGTGTGTGTGTGTGAGTGTTTTTACACGCACATACCAAAGTACGTGTGAACCTCTGGTGCCCGGCTGTAACGGTGTGCGGTGGATTTCGAGGAGCAACGCAGTCACCTCAGACCACTTTAACCACTTCCTCCTTTATCTATGACAGCTCCTCGGCGAGGCTGAGATAACAGCCCGACTCTGACGCTTTGATGCCCCCCCTCCTCCTCTGACAGCACTAAACAAGGGAGGGGGAACCCACATGTTATGCCCCCGAGCCTTCCGTCTCCAAACTTATCTTCATCTGTGTGATGTGGGACCATCACTGCGAGATCAAATCGTTAATTAACATCCTTTTGTCCACGGTGTACGAGCCGGAGAATTTACACACCGTGCCTCGGGATTGTGGAGAAGAATTTGGCAATTACGCACGGGTGAAACGCACACCACGAATACAGAGCGCGCCACATCGAGGCGAAACCGAGGTGTGTATCCGTCGCTTTGTCTGCATCTCATCGCTCCTCGGCTCTTGCATAATGCACATAAGAAAGTTCACGGGACGAATATACATGCCAAAGCGTGTCCGGGCCTGCGGGGTGTTACCGTGAGTGCTACTGAGTTCATGTCCAAAATGCCACCTACAGGAAAAAACTCGGTATAAGCCCCCCGGTTGAAGAAGATGAAGTAATCCTCTCCTATAATTAAAGGATGAGAAAACATCAAAGCAGAAGTGTCGCATCCAAAAAAAAAGGAAAAAAGGATATCCATTAACACCTGGACTTAATGCACCCGCTCCCCAAATCAGTCAGAGGATAAAAGAATGTAATCTGACAACAATCTCTGCGGTGGAAGAGGAGCGTCACGAGACATGGATGACCTTTTCCAGAACTGTGAGGATTTTGGAAGCTAACGATTATAGCGAGTGTAGTGTGGATCCCCGAGGCCAATACAACCTCCTGCTTCCTCTGCTTCTTTGAGCCGGGTCGTAGTCAGCGCTGCCTATAATGAACTTAATGTGTTTGCCTGGTGTTCATTGGGTGGACTGCACATATTTTATCATTATTTTTGTAGTTTTCGGTTAGTTTAGTGTAGTTTTTGTACTTTTTACGGAACTACTTGGAATTATAGTGGTGTACAGCAGGTTCTGGGTTCTACTCCGCCGCTTACTTGGGGCCTTTCTGTGCAGAGTCTGCATGTTCTCCATGTTCCTGCTTTTTTATTTGTTTTCTTTCTAATTGTCCTTGAAATAGTTGTTCAAGAACCCCCCATCCCCAACACAAAAATGATTTGTCCACTAATCAAAATTTGATGCTTCCGTTTGATTGGAAGTTCAATACGCTGTAAATGTCTGGTCAGCACAAGTCCGATGCTCAGAAAATGATGAAAGAAAAGAGAAGAAGAAACTAGAGGCATTAAAGATTTTCTTAACAAATATGTTAAATAAAGGAAGCTGGGATTAGTAAAGTGAACGTAGAGCAATGTAAGAAACAGCGCAGCCAACGTTTACCAGCCTTGTAACGTAACGTAGCTCTAACGTTAGCGTCCATTCGCTTGTATAAAAGCTTGACACGACACGTTAACTTTAACAGAAACAACTGAGTTTGGTAGCTCCGTCAGGTGGGGGGTATCTTGTCACTGGTGCGAGACATTTCTACTTCTGCGCTCGTCAGCCTGACTTGTTCTGTAAAAACACCACCCAAACACTAGTGGGCGCTGTGTTTGCTTTTTTTCCCCGGCTTAATTTTAGTTTCTACTTCCTGCTTCACTTTCAACAGTGGCGACTGAAACTTTTGCAGCAATTTCACTGAAATCCTCGATGTGTTGCATCTGTATTAATCCAAAACAATCAATTTGTGATGGAGAAGCTGCCAGAAATGCTAAAGCGGAAACACGCTAACACCAAGCGGATCAATCACAGCTCTTGTGGTCTGGCGTCAGTCTGCACTAGTTGGGGACAACTGGCATAAAAATCTGCAAGTGTGTGAGGGGAACAGACCCAACCCGACCCCAGTCGAGGTAAAACAAGTTTGAATTTTTATTTTTTTTTGCCCAATCTGGACGCAATCGGTTAGCGTGAACTGATTACTAACCCAACTGGGCTAATTCTATAAGAAGCAGTGACTTATTCATGACTACATTCTTTAAATGTCTTTAAATTTAGTCGTCACTTTTTTTTTGCATGTCCAATCAAATTCAACTTATTCCAGTTGAGATATAATTCCAGGGTAAACACGATTTGTCAGACACTTCCAGTTGCAGGACTCCTCTCCGCTCGCCTCACAGTGTAATATTTCCTCCACTCTCCTTGGAGTCTGCTTCCCTCTCCATCTGGGAACTTCTCATTTATCTTTTAGCGGCGGTGACACAATGAAAACAGCTTCACGCGGCGCGGCCTGCCACACACAGCAAGAGCGCCCGGCTAGTTTATTGGGAAAGGTGCTTTATTGAATTAACTAGCCGCTTTTGTTCCTAAACCAATATTGCGAGACTATAAAGGGGTCAGGGAGCTGCAGGCGCACACAAAGGGCTGCTGTGGAGGTAGAGGAGCCTGCAGGCAGCAGCGCAGTTTGGTTTAGGTCAAAGAGAACTCCTGATCTGGAAATAACAGAACATTCCGGAAGAACACAGCTGTCCCACCCAGCCTCCCAGCTGCCTGTCTGTCTCTCTGAAGGACTGTCTGTCTCTCTGAAGGACTGTCTGAGGCTCTGACAGCATGTTTGTCTCTTTGAAGGCCTGACTGTCTCTCTGACAACATGACTGTCTCTCTGACAACATGTCTGTCTCCCTGACGGACTGTCTGTCTCTCTGATGTCTTTTCTGTCTCTCTGAAGGACCGTCTGTGTCTCTCTGAAAGACTGTCTGAGTATCTGACAACACGTTTGCCTCTTCAAGGACTGTCTGTCTCTCAGACAACCTGTCTGTCTCTCTGAAGAACTGTCTGTCTTTCTGACAACATGTCTGTCTCTCTGATGTCCTGTCTGTCTCTCTGATGTTCTGTCTGTGTCTCTGAAGGATCATCTGTCTCTAAAGGACTGTCTGTCTCTCTAAAGGACTGTCTGCCTCTCTGGCAGCCTGTCTGTCTCTCTCTGAAGGACCGTCTGAGCCTCTGACAGCATGTTTGTCTCCTCAAAGGACTGTCTGTCTCTCTAACAACATGTCTGTCTCCTTGATGGCCTGTCTGAGTCTCTTCAAAGGACTGTTTGTCTCTCGAATGGCCTGTCTGTCTCTCTGAAGGCCCACCTGTCTCTCTAAAGAACTGTCTGCCTCCCTGACAGCCTCTCTGAGTCTCTGAAGGACTGTGTGTCTCTCTGAAGGAGTGTCTGTCTGATGTCCTGTCTGTCTTTCTGTAAACCCCTCTCTGTCTCTCTGAAGACCTGTCTGTCTCTCTGAAGGACCGTCTGTGTCTCTGAAGACCTGTCAGTCTCTCTGAAGGTCTGCCTCTCTCTCTGATGGCCTTTCTGTCTGCCTGATGTCCTGTCTGTCTCTCTAAAGAACTGCCCGTCCCTCTGATGGCCACTCTGTCTCTCTGACAACATGCCTGTCTCCCTGATGAACTGTCCGTGTCTATGACTGTCTTTTGCTGAAATCCTGTCTGTCTCTCTGATTCCTGAGTCCTGTTAGCATCAGCGCTTCAAAAATCTGAGTATTATGGAAAATGAGAACTTGTCTCATGTGGAACTTTCTACTGAGGACCGTATGGACGTCTGCATGTCCAAAAAGAGCAACAAGTTCTGAACAAGTTAAGCACTCCTGCAGCTCAGTTATTAGATTTTGAGCACGCGGGGTACGTGTGGGTTTGCACAGCGAAGCGCGTCCGTCTCGGTGTCACCGAGTCCACGAGCAGGGTGACAGTGTTGGGACACCGACGACAGGCCCGTGAAAGCTCGACTGTCAACAGCACTTAGTTACTGGAGCTGTTGACCCGCTCTGTTCAGCCTTCATCGTAAAGCAAACGTACAGACAAACACACGCAGCCACCACCAGAGCGCACGGCCAGCAGCTTCGCATTAATGTCGAGGATGTCAGCAGCAGCTTAGAGCAGATGAAGGAAGATTTTCAGATGCATTTGAAAACAATTATGAGTTGAAAAGCGCAGAATTCTGATCAGCTGTCGAGTTTGTGGCCAAGATCTCCGGGATTTCTGAAGTTCAAAGCAGTAGTTTTATACATTTTGTTATACTGAAGTCACAGTTAGGTATCTATATACACCAATCAGGCATAACATTACGACCACCTTCCTAATATTGTGCAGATCTCCTCCTTGTGCCTCCAAAACAGTTGTTACTCATCAAAGAATGGACATGGGCCTTCTAACGGTGTGTCCTGTGGTGTCTGGTGACAGGATGTAGTAAGTAGGGGGGTCTTTGAGGGGAGGGGCCTCTCTGGATCATCCCACAGATACTTGATCAGTTTGGGATCTAGTGAATTTGGAGGCCAGGTCAACACCATGAGATGTTCTTCATGTTTTTTTGAGATGTTCTAGGACTGCATCCTGCTGGGGATGGCTGCTGCCATCAAGGAGTGTCATTGCTATGGGGTGGGGGTGCCTGGTCTGGTCTAGGTGGGTGCTACATGCCAGGTCCAAAAGTCCAAAAGTTTCCCAGCAGAACATTCTCCTGTCACAAGATGGTCAATGTCATTCGCTTCTCCTGTCAGTGGTTTTAATGTTGTGGCTGATTGGTGTATATATGAATATAGGCTTAAAGTCCAGACTCTCAGCTTTAAGTTGAGGGTATTTAAATATAAACTTGGATTAAAGGTGTAGAAATTGTGGCTATTTTCAGGTGCACTAAAACAGCACGTAAACATATATGGATTTAACACTCGGGGCAGTCAGAGGGGAATTAGGACACGCCAGAGTTTAAGGAATTAGCCGTTTCAGCCAAAAGGGAAGCAGTCAGTTAACACGGTTCAGTCAAACCATGCTACTGCATGTACTTGCACATAGGTATCTCTGCTTCCCTTCTTCTGCTGAACTTGTTACATGGCTCAGAGGTACCACATGTCATCGGTGGGAGCCAGTTTGACGGGTCCTGACACTCGCAGCGCTTTGAGGATCAAGATGACAGTTTCCCAATGAGAGCTTTTTACTAGCGTGGGGAGCAAAAACATGAAAAAAGAGGAAGGAGGGGAAAAAAAAAGAGCTCCCGGCTGTCAGAGGCTGTAAATGGTGATTTTGTTTCACTTCCTTTAGTTTTTTCTTTTTTTCTCAGAGAATCAAAGCCTCATTGAATCCCGTCCAAAACCAGCATGTTTGGCCCTGCCGCGGGGAAAGACAGCCATGTTATTTATTTTTTTCGCTGGAGGTTGTACTTAGCGAGGTGTTGACGGTGCTTCACATGCCGCATTGTGGCTTTTTTCGGCAGCGACTGGCTCCGCTGTTGTGCGCCTGCCCGCCATCGGCCTCTGTTGCGGGCGGGGTTAATTAATGCAGTTGGAATGCAACAAGTGTTGCTTGTCAGCCAAGCTCATGCCCGCTGGCATTTTATCAGCTTGTCACATTAATGAAATACGGTGCATGTCGAGATTGCTCAATTTCCATTTCAACTTTTCAACTTTGTCTGGCTCCAGCTAATGATGTAAGAGTTAAATCGAGCATTAAAGTCATCGGGAGGCTGCAACAAAAACCACCAAAGGGACTCCGACGCTGTTTTGAGGCTTCTTGGGCGCATGAACTTATAAGGTTAAGAACAGCTTTTACTGGCAAGGAAAGGGACGAACGCTTCACTTTTGCGTTGAAAAATCTGCCCTCTTTTGACTCTACTGTACTGAAATGTAGTGGAAGTATTGTATTTTAACAGCGGATATAATGGGAACTGTAGTTAAGTCACACTTTATGGGTGATTTAAAATGGAATCAGACTTTAATCTAACCGTAAAGCATGGTTTCCAAGTTTGACCTTTACGTGATCAGATGTTATTTTTTTAACGTTAATCCGTGGGCTCGTTACCAGAGTAGGATTAAGTTAGGTTTAAAAAAAATAATAATAAAGAAAAAGGATTCTGTGTGTTATTTCAGTCTCTTTCTTTTTTTCTTTTTGATGATTTTTGAAGATGCAATGCTTCTAGGAAATAAGAGGCCCTTTTAACAAAGCATAAAAACTGGTGAGACTTAAGATGTTCATTTGCAGGTTGCAGTCTGTTTTTCTGCACTAACTAAAAAAAAAGTCTGTCATTTTGCTACAGTGTCCATTATATTGGACACAACGCAACCGCCTGCCTCCCCCTTGACGGTCGAGTTCATTTTATTTTCCATAAAACTACAGATCATAACAGACGTCATTTAAGTTTACCTTTCCTAACCTTATAGGTCTGTACCATAGACTGTATATAAATATGGACTATGCCGGTCTTGCATTGGCCAAACTGACACTGTTTCCCAGGATACGAGCACCTTTTTGCGACTTTATTTTTTTTTTTTACAACTTTTTCTTTCCGAAGCTGTTGGCATGGCAACTGGTAGTCGCCATTATATCACATCCTGTTTCTATAGCGTCAAATAACTAACTAAAACAAAACCTATCCTGAAAATTGAAACTTGAACATGGATGAACATTGTATTAACTACCTGAAATGACAGAAACTTCTTTGAAAAAAATTTATTTGATGTGTATTTTAGTGTTTTAGTTTGGCCCAAGTCCCATCCACTAACATGGAGGGGGCGGAGCTTATGACCTATACTGCAGCCAGCCACCAGGGGGAGCTCTACTTGCTTTGGCTTCACTTTTGAGGAGCTGTTCCGCCTCCATCTTTATACAGTTTATGGTCTATACCTTGTTCCTTTATTAAACAAACTTAATATCCTTACGTTATTTATCTTATTTACCATAAACCTAGGGGAAACACTGTTACCCAATATTTACAAATCACCAGCATAACCAGAAGTTCCTACACACACACACACACAACCTCTGAAATAGAGACTGGAATCAAGCATCTGCCGACTGTCTGATCTTGTCGACCACTGAGCTCATTTCATGCCTGCAGAATCCATCCAAGAACCAAACCTGGAATTAGTCTGAAAAGGAATCTGAAGTGGATTTATTAGCTCCTGAAGCGCAACAAAACAACTCGTGCAGGCTTTTTCTTAACAAAATTACAAAGTGTAACAGAGCTGCCTTTTCTTCTCTGACCTGTGATGTTTGATCCAAACAAAAGCCTGTATTTATCTGCTCGCCTCCTCTCTCTCTCTCTCCCTCCCTCTCCACTCTGAACATTTACAAGTCGGGTCATGCCACTCGTCCCACTATTACTAACTTACTAAATAAAGAAGCCCATCGAGGATGTGCCTCTGATGACTCTTCCTCCGGGCTCTGCTGCCGTCAAAAGTATTTCCCACTTCGCACAGGCCTACTCGTTTTACAGAGAGAAAACACGAGAGCGCTTCTCTCCATAACAACATAACACTGTGGAAGATACACACAGACAGGCGCATATGTGTTGATGGCATATATTCCTCCGTCATCCAGTCGGCACACAAAGTCCCATTTAGGCTGTATTGTGATTTATTGCCAGATAGGTTGGAGACAATGCATGCACACGTGCAACACAAGCCACGCCCACACATGTGCTGGCGCTGCCGGGACATAGAACAAAAACACAGTACGACAATGGCTACACAGCATCTGTAGTCTACACTAAAGGGTAAACAGCGCTGAAAGCTCAAGAGTTTGTTCCCTTTCCTTTACATGTATGGGTAACAACTGGTGGGGTTACAAAATGAGGATAATTTACAGGCTTTGTATCTTACACTAAACCTACTCAAGAAAAACTGAACTTTAATGGTCTTAGATGCCCTTATATCTTACACAGTTTACCTTTAACAGAAGACATGCTGAGCGTCCATATTGCACCTTTTCTTTTGCAGCACAGTTTCACCGTTTTTGCACCGTAGCTGTTCGGACTTCATCCAGTTGAAAATAACTGGTGACCAAACAAAAAGAGGAGATGCTTGTCCTGGCCCTGTCTCTCTATCTCCGGCTCTGTGGTGTGTCAAGAAAATAAAGACCAAAGTGGGATCAGGCCGGTCCGACGGTTGGTGGGAACCTAAGTGTTGCTGGTGAGAGTTGTTGCGTTGTCACAGATGCAAATTTTTGGATGAAGTGCTGGAATAACGCGCTAACCAGCGGTTTGCCAGAACTTTCCTGCAGAAAAAACAATATAGTATCGCCTGAAGTTGATGTACAAAGCACCTAAATCAAGGAAACTTGACATAAGGCTCATTTAAAGTAACCTGTGCACATAGCCTACGGTGGTGCAAGCCTGAAAACTACTTGTGCGCTTGTCAGACTGGCTAACTCTGTAAAAATGCCACCCAAACACTAGTTGGCGCTGTGTCTTTTTTTGCCAGTCGGGTTAATTTTTGTTTCTACTTCCTGCTTCACTTTCAACAATGGCAACTTAAACGTTCGCCGGAATTTCGCCAAACACGAGTCATACAAACGTGTGCATCTGCAAACCTCCTCAGTTAACCTTTCGCCAATGTGTTCCATCTTTATTGATCTAAAATAAGAAAATTACGGAGACGGAGAAGCAGCTAGAAACAAGCTACTACCAGGTGGACCAATCCCAAATCCAGTGGTCTGCGTCCGCTATTGCGTTAGGCGCTGTAGCCTCCTATTAGTGTTCACGGTATGAATAAAGCTATCAAAATCCAAAATTTGACGAAATTTTTTTATTATTTTTTTTCATAACTTTGATTGGTATTTCTTGACAAGTTGCAGTCACTGTCTCAAGTCTTTTCTTGTTGTTTGACAACTTCACGGTGAGGACTTCAGGAGTTACAACTTTTCTCCGTCTTTATGACACACAAAGGTAACTGGCTGCTTGCCATACATTACTAAAGGACTAATAGGATCTACCTAACTATCCTCGTCACATTTACTAAAGTTGCTCCCATTGCCGATACCGACCGAGTAGCAAATTTAACCGAAGAAAGCAAAGGAAATCCTACCACCATATTTTCACCTCTTTCTTTTTTTTCTCCTCATTCATCACAGAGAATAGTTTGGATGCCACTGTGGAACACCTGAACTGTGTAAACTACTGTACGCCACTAACAATAGCTGCTGTGTAAACCATGTGAAGCCTGTTTCCAAAGCGTGAGGTTGGTTTCAAAGGCAGTTCAACAAGTCCAAGTCCAACGGGTTTCAAAATACTGTATTTTTTTTTCTTAAAGAAGTTTATTTGCAAAGTATAGCCTTGACACTGAATTATAGTGTAGTGTAACCCTGTACACTTTGCTTTTCCTAAACATTCTTGGGCATCCTGGCAGTGATTTTTAAGAGATCTGTGTGGAATTGCTATCCTGCAGACAAATGATCTACCTCAGACCTGGACTTAGGTAGATTCCTTGATCTACAAGGGAATTGCTTGGTCACAGTTGCTCAGTTAAATTAAATTGTGTACCTATTCTTCAATTTCTGTCCTATTAAGATTAGTAGTAAACATGTTATAAATCAAACAATATTAGCACCATCTTTTCCGTATATCCCTACCCTTCAACAAAAACGTGCTCAAAGTTCACAGCTTCCAAATTTGACCTCTAGAAATCTCCTAAAGTGTTTTCATAGTCAAAAAACACGTTCCCTTCCTGGAAAGCTGACTTTTCAGAAGAAGTTCACTTTATATTCTTCAGCGGCGATTTCCTCACTCTGCCAAGGTTTTGTCAATCACTACCAGCGGCCACAAGTGCCACTTGCGGCTCCCATGATGCCTCTGGCTTTCCTCTGGCTCCCGTCCACAGCGGAGAGTCAATGGCTGGGTGAAGGCAGGGAGGTTGAGGGCTGGGGACACAATGGGGCTCTGACAGGCTCCTTTTCTGATGGCCTCATGTGCCTTGTCGGTCGTGATAAGTTGCTTGAATAAAGAAAAACAGAGGCACAGCTGAGCATGCTAATAGAGTAATTGTGGCGGGATTTCAGATGGGGGGCCGGAAGCCCGCCAGCTCTTTCGGAACAGCCTTTGCACCCCACTAACTCACGCCATACCCACTTCTTCACCCCGTCTCACCACCCGGCCTTCCCCTCCAACAACAGCCTTCCCCGTTGGCTTTGCCAGGGACTTGCTGAGTTATTTTAACCAGTTGATTTCCCAACAGAACGACCAACACACCCCCTCCTGCTCCCTTTTTGCTTAATAACCCCACGCCAATATGAAGAAAGAGGAAGAAAAAAAAAAAGCCTTTGTATTAACAAGTCCAAAAGTGCAGACAAAACACGTCTGTGAACACAGCGCAGCTTTCACACATTAAGAAATCTGTCCTCGGTCCGGAGGCATTTGATAGTTTCATTTCGGCATGGATCCCAGAGGGGCCCGAGTGCAGCTGCTTCCATTCTGCTCGTCTATTTTGGAGCGAGAAAGGCAGACAGGCCTGTCATGGCAGCCATATGAAGTCTGTTGCTTAAAAACAAGCAGGGGTCTGAAGGTTACGTCTCCAGAACAATGACCATGAGCGCTTTCTCTCGACCTCCGCATTTCACCCCGAAATCTAACATCGAGGCAACGCATGTAAATCTCACAGTTTATGCACCGTGTGTCGTGATTTTTATACGTGCATAAAAATACAAACATATGAACGGTAACTGTGCTTGGCACGATAGTCTTTATACCTCCAGATTCTGTTGCTACGTACTGAATGTCAATATATGTTTTTGTAGATAAATGCACCACATTATAAGCACAAAACCAAGGTATAAACTACTCAAAATCCTTTTTAAAGTCAATGTCCAAAACATCTAAATCAAGTAAAGCAGACCTGGTGTCCAAGGAATGAATGAAGCGTTCAGAAATGGCCCTCCATTCCTTCTCCAAAAACTGCTCATTAAATTTGCTGAGGTAGAGTTTAAATGGCTGGAGGCCCACAGGAGACCCCCGTGACTCAAAAATAAACGTAAGACAATAAAATGTGTTTTCACTTTCCAACTGTGTACAACTGCTACGTCTCTGCCACTGGGTGCTGGATGTAGGTTTGCAAAGGCGATGCAGAGCAGAACTGCAACGGAAAAACGCTCATTTTGCATTTGCCTCAGTTACAGTAGGAAGGTTAGGCAGACATTCAAGAGTTCCTTTTGTCTGAACATTGTTAGAGAACCTGTTAAAATGCCCCTACACATCCTTATAGGCGGTTCAGGCTTCTGCGTGAATTTGATGCCCTAGCTATCGCGACAGCCCCCAGACCCTGCACAGGCCCTGACACCATAGCCTGATGTGTCGTGCACACACTTGCAGATTTTTGTGCCAACTTCCTATGACATTTGGCCCCATACGAGTGCAGACTGACACCAGGCTGCAAGAGCTGTGATTGGTCCGCTTATACCTAGGTTTCAGTCGCCATTGTGAAGCATGGAAAATGGATTCATTAGCATTTGGGTGGTGTTTTTACGGAGTGAGGCAAGTATGAATTGCTCGCACCGGTGTAGGCTGCATCCGTAGGTTACGGCATTTAGTCGCATCATCAGCGTGGGAGGTGGGGGGGTGGTTGGAAAGTGCATTGACTGGTGACGCAAATGCATATGATTGGTTACCAAGGATCGATACAAGAGGAGCAACAAAAAAAAGTTGCTGAACGGTTTATGCTTCATATTGAAGAGCTTTAACGTGCATTAAAGACTTAACTTTCTGTTCCTTCCTGGATCCGTTAACCACAACGATGGGCCTCTAAGTCATCTTCAATCTATCTGTTACTGTTCGTCAATGTAATCTACAGTAAGACAATATTAAATATTTTTTTTTGCTCCTTTTAGTTTAAAGTGAGGCTCATGAGACTCAGAAGGATGACAAAAATGTTTTGCAGACACAGACCCATGAAAAAATAGACAGTGAAGGATTTGTGACCAGTTTTAGAGTCTTGCATAATTTTTTTTTATTCTCGTATGGCGTATACAGTCAGTCTGAATCTGTGTGCTAACTTGAGAATGAAAGGAGACTCGCAAAATGTAAAGAAGTAATTTGTGATGATATAAAAATGTGAAGTTAAACAACTACTATTATATAATAGTACTACATTATTTAGTGTCAAGGTAACACATCTGGAAAGTCATGGGTAACTCTGTGAATACTGTTGAGCTTGTTGCTTCCAGCACATGCTCTCCCAAACTGCCTGAAGCAAAAGTAACTGACTTTTCTTTACGCAAGCAAACAAATATCTCTAACATGTCGATGGAGGTGGAGGAGGCGGGGGGGATCCAGGAAGTCACGTGTGCAACCACTGTCCCAAACTGTTGACACAATCTGCGCTCTGTGCCACCTAATTCCCGGATGCCGGATCATCCTGTCCTCCAAATCTCCCCAAATCCCACGGACAGTGGTCCCTGAGAGGCCCCTGTTTACCCTGAGCCCGCCAGCCACGGCAGCCTCAGACCCTCTCCCCACTTTCTCCCGCACGAAACAGTCACGCACTCATCAGTTAATGCTGAACATCTGGAGGGATTAGCAATGTCAGGCCAATCAGAGTTGAGCTGACAGATCCCAATGAAATGCCATTCTGCAGCTGCGCTCGGCATTCAAGCGCTTTAGGATTCCCATTTCTCTTCCTCTCCTGTCCTCTCTCTTTCCGTGCACATTTTGGGAATATAGAGTTTTCCTTCACACGTTACGTTTCCTTGGGTTTCCTTTCCCCCCCTGCTCACGGCTAAACACGTTGGAAGACGTATAGCTTATAGAATGGGAGGACAAGTGAAAGAGCGAGAAGGGGAAAAAGAGAGAAGGGTTAAGTGAAGTGGGGTCGAGGCACCACCTGCTCCAAATGTTTGCAGCTATAAATCATCTGTGCTCTAGTTGCACCGCGCATGCTGCTACGAAGATGGATAAACAGAAAGTCAAAAGTGCAAAGGAGCTTGCTAGCCGAATGCTAACGCTAGTGCTTGGAGCCTGTTTATTGTTTTTACATTTTTTTTTGTAGGAGTTAGAGAAAGTTCTGGACATGAAGGATAATTTGATAAGCTGCAAATGATGCTAAAAGTTTCTTAACTCATTTTGGGTTATAGCTAACAGGGTCTTGTTACAGTGCTCTTTTTTTTTGGTCAATTACATTACTTACCGCGTTGCCTTTTAGGGACATCACATCTACAGTTGAGATATTTACTTCCTATATCACATTATATTTAAAGGCTCTAATGTTAATGCGAACGCTGAGGCGCATTAACAATTATATTTTTCCAGATGAGACCCCTCTGACGTTCGTTTACCCCCGCCGGTGATGAAATCGCATGAGATCAAGTTGCTGGAATGCACCAGCGGTCTTGGTTGTACTGGGACTAATCGTAAGGGGTTTGTTGAGCCTCGCATGGACACACGGGTCTCGCATCTGATCCCAAACAGCTGCTTAGCAGACAGCGCCCGCAACTGAGAATGCCCAGTCCAAAAAACCCTCGCTCCAGTCCGGGCAGGCACATTTGGAAAAACATTGCTCCGACCCTTCGGAAGGTCCCGACCCCGCCGTAAAGTCACATTGCCGTATTTTGTCGGGAACAAGCACCTGTCCTTTTTTTTGGCGGTGACGGTTTAGAGTGAGTTATTTTCGGCCAAACAGGCATACCTTTGTGTTTGCAGCAGACAAATGCGTGTGTTTGTGATAGCTGTGAGGGGGATTTGGTATTTTTCTTTTAGTCATTTTTGACTTTCACACGGTTTGTTTCGTTTGTCTTATGAGTAAATTGCTCACAGATACATAACGCAATCAACAAACATAAGCCTCACATGTCTGATGTAGCAATCAAGGGTTTCCTGCCATTGCAGATAATATGACGTTTCTGAAAGCAGCTTATTAAGACTCATTATTAATCCAAGTCCAAATCAATGGATGGCTGTGTGCCTGGTGTCGGGCCTTCGGCAAACATCTGTGGCCTTACTTTTTGCTTTGTGTCCCGCACCGTTGCCACTAGCTGGACCCCTGCCGGCGGCTTTTTAGCTGATCTGGCGCTGTGAATCGTTGGCGGAGAGATCACTCCGATTAGCTAATCAGCTTAGCAAAGCAGCGCACGGAAAGAGGAGTGGATGTGACGAAAGCAAACGAGAACGACACAGTTAAAAGGGCAGATCACATATTATTACATATTCGTGTGATCTGAAAAAGGTTCGCCAACGCGATTGGCATGCTCATTTAGAATGAATAAACTGTAGAGCAACTGATTAGCATGATTCAGGTACGATGGTTTGTAGCTCTTCCTAGCGTCCTAGCCTCGCAGCTTCCTGTTTCATTTTTTAAACGACACGAAGCAGACGACAGCCACGGTCGGCTCAGGTCTTTATGGTGTGTTCAAGTGCAGCATTTTGGCCCAGACACAGAAGTCACAGTTGGCCTACAATGCTGGCTTTGCTATTTCTTAGCAACTGTCTCAAAATCGCAAAGCAACAAAGTAGAAAGTAAGATGATGTTACTGAGGTTGGGGCGGATCGATGGGTCAACAGAGCATTGCACTATTTACCATGAAAAAACATGTTCAGTAATCTTAATCTAGTGAAACTGTGACTTCAAGCAAGGCTATGATCTTTCTCTAAGCATATTTTTTGACATGTGCGCATCATTACTACTGTGTAAGTTTTGAGTACTTGCAGAGCAGAACTGCACTCAGCACAGTTATGAGTGAAGTCCTGAACTTCCGAGCGAAACTGGAGACTCTCGAAGTGATAATACTGTCGGGTGAGTGTTGATTTCCTGTTGTTGTCATCTGGCAGCCATTTCACAAGAAGATAATTAGAGAAATTAGCCACCATGTGGAATGTTTTCTCCTGACAGAGTGAGAGAGAAGCCTTCCAGGAGTGGCTCTGGGTGCTTGATTCATAGTTCCTGGTCGGGATGGGGGTGGGTGGGATGGGATGGGGGGGGGGCCCTCGACACACAAACATGAACTCCTTATCCCTCACTTTTACAACCGCTATCTTTCCCTCTTTTTCTTTCCATCAAGATCACACACCATGCATAGGCACGCACACTTACACACACACACACACACACAAAAACAGAACTAACTCCAAACTCAACCAGATGGTTTGCATTAAAAAGCAGGAAGGCTCTCTTTTGAAAGAGTACAGTCTCATTACTCTTCAGTATTTACTTCTATCCATTTCTCATTCGCTTTTTATTGCGCTCTAGTTTTTTACTTTGCGTCACAAATGGGAACATTAACACTTGATCACCTTTTAAAACCAACTTTACTACCTTTTTTTTTATCTTACCTTATCCAGCTTAATAGGATAACCACTTTGCCCTCCATTGCCTTTACACCTGTCACTCAGAAACAGCATGAAGCCTAAAGCATAATTCATAGATTACTTTTATGTACGGCGTAGCTCCATGGCCCACAACGTAACCCAACACATCTCCCCAGAAATACAGCTAGGCATTGCGGTGACGCAAACCGCAGCAGCTGTGATTAGCCTAGCCTAGCGTCCTACTGTTACATTCCTACGGGACGGCTTGTTGTCAATGGCGACTGTCCATCATCATGATGTCACATCCTGTCTATAATAAAACAAAACTTATCGGAAGCGGACACAAATTTACAGAAACGCTCTCTGGAAAAACTGTATATGATGTGTTTCTAGTCCAAACATGAAGGGGGTGGAGCTTATGACATGTACTGCACCCAGCCACCAGGGGGAGCTCTACTTGCTTTGGCTTCACTTTTGAGGAGCTGTCATGTCGCCCACTTTTTCTACAGTCTACTTCTTTTTCAGCTTTAGCTACAATATCTCTCCCTGGAAAATCTATCCTAAAAATTATGATGTGCAACCGTTGAAACATATCTATTTGGCAATGGTAGAATTTAAAACGGTGTTAACTGCAGTTTAAATTAATTTCCGGTGTCTGATTAAGATAATAAGACTGTTCACATTGTACAGCAAGCAAATTCAATTAAAGTATGTCTCAGACTCCGTCCGTCCAAGGAATTAAGAGCTCAGTGGAAAAACTTGGTACAGGAAGTCCTCCTAAATTAGTGCCATCTTTTCTCCAAACCCTCCTCCACCTCCTCCGCCCTGACCCCTCCTGTTCCCCTCTCCCCTCCCAAACCTCTACTCCCACTTCCTGACGATGACAGGCAGGTTCCTCTTCTGACGTTCCAACTCTGCCCCGCGTATCCAGTCTCGTCTCGTCTCACTCCTCCCGGCATACCTTTCATTTCTGTGTTTTGACAGAGCTTTATTTTAAATGCTAATAGGATTCCTTGCGCAGGAATCCTGCCGGCTGACGACTGCTGGCAGGGCCGGAGAGGCATTAATCATGAGGCTGTAAGGTGAAGCACGGCGGCGAGAACCTCGTACCTGTTTACTCGTGAGGGTGTTATTTCAAATTTGAAGCTTTGAGAGGACGGTGGTGAAACTTAAAACTGTATCTCAAACCAGCTTGTATCCCAACGTGTGATTTAAAACCAATACAAATCAAACCAATAATGGTTATGCCCTTATATGCAGTGATCAGGCATAACATTATGACCACTTCCTAGGATTTGCGTAGGTCTCCCTTGTAGGCCAAAACAGTTTTAACCCATTTGAGAATGGACATGGGCCTTCTGAGGGTGTCCTGTGGTGTCCTCGGGGACCTTTGAGAGGAGGATCATCCCACAGGTACTTGATCAGCTTGGGATCTAGTGAATTTGGAGGCCAGGTCAACACCTTGTGCTGTTCTTCATGTTTTTTGGAGTTGTTCCAAAAGCGTTTTTGTGTAGGTTTACTTCTCCTATCAGTGATTTTAATGTTGTGGCTGATGGATATAAATGGCTACATCTATCCGGCACAAAGCAACATGCTAATAATTACCTTATACATAAACTTATATGCACGTTTTTTTCCAAAGATTGTTGTCTATAATAATAATAATAATAATAATTAGTGGTATTGGCCATGTATACTTGTGTATACATGGAATGTGATTTCTGCATTTAACCCATCCGTGAAATTAGTGAACACACAGGTGAAGCACACACTAACCCGGAGCAGTGAGCTGCCATGCTACAGCGGCGCTCGGGGAGCAGTGAGGGGTTAGGTGCCTTGCTCAAGGGCACTTCAGCCGCTTTCTACTGGTCGGGGGTTCGAACCGGCAACCCTTCAGCCACAAGCCCAAAGCGCTAACCAGTAGGCCACGGCTACTAGCATATAGTTAGCCTGGAAGTTGAACCAACTTCACACATTATTTTAGGAGAAAGTTGGGCTCGATTCTCTGCGTTGGGAACTGTATGTTCTCCGACAAAGATCTGGCGGGCCAATCATATTGTTTGGGTGGGATTTATACACTGGTTTACAGAAAAGTAAGAAGCAATGTCGTACATATATGTCATTCGAGTGCCATGGAGTTGGCTTTGATCGGTTGTAGTACTATTCTGAGAGTTTTTTCCCAGAAAATGGCATCTTACCAGACTCATGTGCTGATAAGAATTTAGTCTGGCTTTGCCTGGTTAGACCGTTTGCTGTGGTGTTGCAGTTTTTTTTGCTAAAGTGCAAGGTCATTAGCTTGGTATTTGCTATCAGGGATGTTATCTATTTCCTCTAAGGTGGCAGATATGTTATTGCTGTGGTTTGCAGGGAGTTCTGCAAGCATTACATGTACCGTGACTCTGCAGGGGCGTTGACCTATGCTACTATAATACTACCATTTAAACTCTTCTACAACTTATAACGTTATCAGGGAATTAAGCCTCCATCGACTGCCGCGCACTTTCTAAGTCACTGCGGATAAAACGTGGTGAAATGTGAACGATTGTGATTGCGACTCCAACCAAAGGGATCCCGGGTAATTGGACACTGAGGTGGAGGTTAATGTGAGTCAGGACATGGTTATGGTTAGAAATAGAAGGAGAGCACTTTATGAGGCTCTCGGCCCCCGAACGCTGCAGCGACGTCACTTTTGCTCTGAAGACAAATTACACTGGAAATATATGGCCCATAAAGGCGGTCAAACCTCGGTGCATGTGTGGCAAAGCATGAAAAACGTGCCATAAAAGGAAACCGAAAAATAAAAGAAAGAATAAAGTATAGAAAAATTGGTTGATGTCTGGTCGTGTGCGCCATGTGTCAGCGCGAGAGAGGGAGAGGGAGACGGAGGGGGAGGAAGGGAGGGCTGCGCCATATGTGCATTTACGCTGTATACATTTTAACAGGTATAACAGTCAGTGGCTGCAGTTCGTATTTAATTTACAGACAGTTAAGCTTGCTGCTATTTAACTTCAATTTAAAGTGTTCTTCATCTTTTTCTGATGTTTTATGACCCGTGGTCCATTTAAACTTCCAACGAAGCTAATTCTTTCAAGCGCAGTGTGTCCTGCCCCGGGAAAATGAGCCCTCCTTTCTTCATTGTGAAAAATGTAATCTCGTGGATGCACTTGGTAACGGAGACATGCTCCACAGCTTTTTAATAACAACCTGATGCCCCCGGCCATAGGGTGGCGGGGGGCGTTCCCACGTAATGCCACAGGTGTTCTCTTTCCCTGGGTCACAGCGGCAAGGTACATATGTGAAGCCACCCATGATAGGGCGACCTCACAGTCATGTCCACAACGAATGACCGCCGTGCCGCAGGTGGAAGCTCGTTCCGTGTCGTGTAACCTCAATGAAGCTAGTGCAAAGGCTGTTCCCATAAATGTGGCAGTCCAGATGATTTTAAAGTATTTGATCTGTGAATGAACTTTTGCATTTGACTGCAGCACAAACAGGCTCCGTCACATGCTTCACTGTTTACAATGCAATGTTAAAGGGTAATTAGCGTTTTACTTTTTAACCTGGACCTTGTTTCTGGCATGACATACGCTCGTTTACTCAGCCATATAACTTTGGTGTCATCTGGAGTTGTTCGGACAATATTTAGATCCGAGTATATCCATTTAGTGGGAGTGACTGGGGCACCGAACGCAACCTAAAATAACGCATTATCTCCCGCGAAACTCATTTCACCAATATTTCGTTTTGAAGCTCTAGTGCTATTCTCCATTGAGTCAGGAGTTACCTGTTATCTATTTGCAGACGTGCAGCGGTTTGTTGGTCTTTGGCCAGCTGCTCCTCTCTCTGCATAAACGTATTTTGTGCCAGAAATAAGGTGTAGGTTGTAAAAAAAAAAACGGTAGTTCCCCTTTAATACTATGGTGGCCTGCCAGGGTCTAACTCGCTCTGGCATGGTCTCATAATGAATGTGACAATTTTTTGCACGTTTAAAGCAACGTTGTGCTTGTGATGTTTTTCCTATTGCCTCCTCCTAGATCCTCCACACAAACCGGAGCTGAATTTCCGGGCGGAGAAAATGGCTCTGTTGACTCACGTAGCATGTGAAGCCATGTTTGTAGCCATTTGTGTAGCCTGTTAACAAAAGTTGACGTTACCACCACTTGTGAAAACCCGATGTTTGTGCTCCTGACTTTTTAGACCATGTAAATTTACAGTTATTTAAAGAGAGTAGGACAAAACCCGGAGGAAACGACTCCAGACGTAACGCGAACTAGCTTAACTTTATCAGAGCTAGCTAGCTAGCACAGGCCGCTGCTATTTGTCGCCAAGTACTCTACAGTAATTTAAAGACAGATGGATAGAAAATGCATGGTCTTATTCTACGTGCACACATTTCATGTGCTGTTTGAATAGTTCTTAAACGTTGGGTTAGCATTTATTAAGACACACACAGACACACAAAAAAAACACGCCAGGGCCTCACGAAATCTTGTGGGAAACACTGATGCTCTTATACCACACTTGTTAGGTGGCATTCTTGTTGGCTACTTGTTGCACTATGAGAACATACCTGACATCGCCTTGCCCTTTACTTTCTCTCTTGTTTATGTAGCTTGTAAAGGAAGTGACCTGGAACAACTGACTTAAAATCAACAAGACTTAACGCACATACCTGGAAGTGCTTTGCAAAGAGGCCTGCAGAGCAAATGCTCCGAGGCATTTCTTTTTCAAGTTGACATGCTTTTCTTTCAGGTAAAGGCAGGCGTGATGGAATCCCAGACATGAACACTGCTAAAATAAATGCTAAGGCAAATATAAATGCTCTATAATTGTGTAAAATCATGCGATGGCGTGTCCTTTACTACAGACTATCCTGTTTAACCCAGTAACTATTTCTCGTCTTCACAAAATGATCTGAGCATTGCACTGACTTCACCCCGACTCTCAAAGCCTTAAACAATAGGTGCGCTCGGTGGGTTCGCCGGATTAGCGAGCGCCGAAGGAGGGGGAAGAAGGTTGTGTAGGGGACATGAATGCAAAGCTCGAAAATTGTATCGAAGGATGCCGGTGTTGGGTTTCCCATCAGCCTGCACTGGCTAGCGTAAGCCTCTCCCTTTCCAGTTCAGGGGTCAGGGTTCATGCAACAGGCCCGGGGCCTCCGAAAATGAGCTGGCTGGAGAGAGGTGCAGGCAACCGTCTGAGCATAAAGTGCATGAGGAGGTCACGGAGGAAGCAGAATGCAATAATTTATCTTTTCAGAGCTTCTTAATATGTTCTTAGCAGTTCATTTGGATGCTAACGGGAAAGAAACAGATTCTAGAAATGTGTCTAACATTTGGAAGTGTGAAAAGTTCCAAATGCAGCGAAACAAAAGCAACAGAAATAGCCAACAATCAGTCTTTTTATTTTCTACAAGAGAGGGACTTCAGGAGCGAAACAAGACAGAAACCATAGCCATCCTGGGTGCAGGGCCATTTGGATGACTTAAGGCCAACGTCATAGGGGTATGTAACCTCTGCTGAGGAGGTTAACAAGGCATTATGGTCATTACTGGTGGGGAAGGAGCGGCAGTCGCCTCCTTGAAAACTACCTTTAAATTATAGAGCCGATGCATATCAATTTTCAGGGCTACGCTAAGTAGCACCTAAAAGCGAGCTAATCTTCGGTGCTGAGGGACTGGATGCGGGCTTAGGCTTTCTGGGTGTGTTTGCTTCGAGATAAGGAGAGACGTTTTCTGTCCGCGATCATGTGACAAAACTAAAGAGTCGAAAGTTTCCACAACAGGCGGCGGCAGTGGCGAGAAAGAGGCGTTTTTTCCTAAACAATGAGCTGCATTTTCCATGTGTTCCAACAAGTTTTGTGATATATTATCAGTCACAAAATGTGCTCGTTCGCGCGGCTCATGCAGTATAATTGTTCTCAAGTTTTTTGTCTCAAAAAAAGAGCTGCAACGTGAACAGATGACTTATCGAACTTTACAAAAAGCTGCATTTAGAGTTCGTAGAATTCAGATTCAGAAAACTTTATGTGGATATGAGTAGCCACTGTGGCGCCAAGGACTATATGTGTTACACATTATTGCAAAGGCAGTATGGGTCATAAATAACAATAAATATCAGTTGCAGAACAAAAAGACGTGTGAAGGTACTTGGGGGGGCAAATAAGGTGCTTAGAAGCTCCATGGCGTGCACAAATAATCGGATATCAGATTCACTCTGGTTCTAGACAGACAGAGCTAAAAGCAAAGTTAAATCCTTACCGCTGAGCAAAAGCGGCGACGTCGAACTGTCACCCTAACCATGACTTCATTTGTGAGACGCCAGACCGCAGGATAACCAGAGGACGAGGGAGTCTCTGCTGTTGAAAGCGGTGGTTATCTATTTCAACCCTTTCATTGTGACACGTTAATGGAGAACAGTAACTTTTACACTACCATAAATTTGTCACGGCTTTTCCTGGGTGTTGGTTACGGAGCTTTTTCTATAGTGGATTATGTTTTAAAATTAAAAATCTCCCCATTTCAGATACTCCTGAATTGAACTCACTTTTAGAAATCAGGTTGTTGAAATGTATGCTGGTTAACTTTTTAATTTCAAGTTTTTATCCCCATTCCTACAGCTCTATCATCCGCATCGCCCTAACGTCGCCTCACTATCCCACCAAATTTAAATGGCGGCTGAGAGGGCCTCTTCTTCACTGACAGTACAAATTACCATTTTAACAAGTCCTTTAATCTTTTATTTACTCTTAAAACAGTGCTTTCTTTTTGATCCCCTTGAAAAAAAAATCTGCATTTGGGATGAATTACTTTCATTTGTCTTAAAGGAGTCCGATCTTTCCACTTCTCGACGCCATCGCGGGGTTTGATGGGGTCGCGTCTCTTTGACAGCCTGGAGACAGATTCAAACATTAATTTAAATCTAAACCAGAAACGTGAATTCGCGAAAGTAAAACGCACTAAAACGGTTTCAGATTTCCAAAAGAGAGTCCCCCGAGGGCTTCCCCTCATCTGCCGAGTGTGTTTGCCGCTCTTCCTCCTTCCACACTCTCCATCCATCCCGTAATTCACGACACCCCTGGCTCCTATCAACAAACCAACCCCCTCCCTCGAGCAAAGGGGGGAACGGGTCACATAAAGGAAACCGGGAGTCTTTTTATATTCGTTTACTGTTAGTGTTAGCAGCCATTTATGACTCCACTGGCTCCAGTGACGTGGGACGCAGGGCAAAGGGAGAGCAGGCCGTCTCCTCCAGAGCTATTCAGCGTCTCGTAACCTTGAAGCCTTTTTCCTTTTTACTGCCATTAAACTGCGTCTGGGAGTAAACCCCCCGTGTGGGCCTTGGCAGTAATGAGGCTCCTACTCCACGACTTCAAATGATCCAGGGTGTCAGAGAAAGAGAGAGAGTTTTTTTTTGGAAAAACTAAATAATAAAAAAAAAAAGTTCTAACACTTCCTGGCTGGTTCATTTAGCTGATGGTGAAGCTTTGTGTTGTCTGTACTGGTAATTATGTCATGGAGAATTAGCTGCTGGAAAATTAGTGGTGGATGCACTCAGTCAGGATTAACACATCTGGATGCTGGATAGTACTGAAGAGAACTACTAAGAATAATGTCATATGTAATAGAGACAAGCGGTTGAATGACATCGGATTGTTTAAACTCGAGTAATACGTGGCGAAAGTTGAGTCGATGTTGACGAGTCGATGACGTCACACATAGAAACGCCGTAGAAAGAAATGCTTTGCCACAATAAAATCCAAAAGCCATAGACCACGTCAATACCACAGCCACTGTCAGTCTGACACTCTCAGCTCTACCATAACGTCCGTCCCTCGCATGGTGCATTCACTGACATCAAGGACAAAACAGAAACACCACAGCAACAACGTCAACTAGTAGAACACAACAGAACTGAACATAAACACATGAGCTTGTCAATACTGTGCACTGAAGCTATGTATAGCCTATATAAATCTGCACCATCAATAGCATTTAATTGTACTTCACAGCGAATCCTTTTCCATGCACTGCAGCTAAAGGTCCAACAACTTTAGACAATGATTTTCATCATCAAATAGTTGATGTGCAGTCTCTCCGTTACCACAGGACGTTTGGTGAAGTTGTTAAATGACTAGCGTTAGCGGATGCCTTTTGCAGTAGTACTTCTGTTATATTTCAGGACTGACGTGTCACGGTGGTCATCTCAAGTGAAGTATTTCCACACACCGCTGCCAGTTTGCTGCAACGACCCACTGAGCTCCTCACCTGTCTTCTAGGAGGCGACGTGTTGATAACATCACGTAATTGGCTGGATCAGTTCCCAACAGAGAGACTCCAGATCAATTTTAAATAAAAATTGTAGGTGGAGGTAGTTCAGGCTGGTTTCTAGGCAAAGTATCGGATCCTTCCAACATTGTCTCCTCTTAGCATAGCAATTAGCAAGACAAACTGCGCGCCCCATTTCACTTTACGCCATCTCTACTTTGACCCCGTTCAAGAAAGACGAAACGCCACAATAACAAATCATGACAATGTAAGAGTATGATGTTGTAAACGTGGTTATACAGTAGTTCTTCAAACATGGGCTAATCATCGACAGCCTCCACTCCTCGGATTCATTTACTCAGTTGGACATGAATTTATGACGTGCCACACATTCCAGGATGCAGTGCAGTAATTCACTTTTCTGGTGTGTCAACTTTTCTGCAGGCTGCCGCACCTAGTGTGGACTCAGTGCATCCAGCATTTTTGCCCTGGAAGTTCTGCACGTCTGCAAATCAAGTTTATATGCATCTTCTCAGGTGATTGCTGAGCATATAAGTAAAATGGCAGCCTAACTCTGCAGGATTTATATCATACTGCAGCTCCTTCTGCAAAATTTGTATTTCCTACTACGTATGTAAAGGGATATTTGTGATGCAGCCCTATCTGGACATCTTTGTGCATTTAGTCTGACTTGGAAGCATATGGGAGCTTTCTAGTGTTTGTTATTTAATTTTGACATGGTACCTAGCTTTACACAGATCAGGCATAACATTATGACCACCTTCTCAATATTGTGTAGGCCTCTCTTGTGTCTCTAAAGCAGTTGCGACCCATCAGAGAATGGACATGGACCTTGTGAGGGTGTCCTGTGGTGTCTGGCAACAAAATGTTGTTAGTGGGGGGGCCTTTGAGGGGAGGGTCCTCTGTAGGTCACCCCACATATACTTGATCAGTTTGGCATCGAGTGAATTTGGATGCCAGGTCAAAACCGTGTGCTGTTCTTTATGTAGGGGTGCCTGATCTGGTCTAGGTGGGTGCTACATGTCTAAGTAACATCCACATGAATGAATGCCAGGTCCAAACGTTCCCCAGGAGAACACTGAATTCTCACAGGATGGTCAATGTTTTTTACTTTTGTCAGGGTTCATAACGTTGTGGCTGATCTGGTGTATATTTTTCACAACGCTCAAAGAAATCTGCCATCAGTGTTTCTGCTGATTGACAAGCTTGTTTCTTGCTTCCACTGATTAAACAGAGACAGCTGACCAACAGAGGGCATTGTCCTCCCTAGATAAAAGCAAAGACTCTGCATAAAACTTCAGGTGCATCAGAGGTGAAGCCTATGTGGAAGCAGCTTAAAGAGCAGCTCCGCCGGTGGCAGCTAATTCCAACACTGTTAAGAATACATTTCTTTCTATAGGCAATGCATGTGTCATGAGTTAAATTGTTCTGATTTGGTGTACTGGTGGTGCTTTTGAAAAAGAAATCCACAATTAAGTAGATATTAGGCCTCGAATAAAGAAGAAATTCAAAAATAATTGGATTATGACGGTCATACTTGTCCAAAAAAGACAATACATGCACGATTCTCTAATATGCCAGATCATATGTGATCCGATTTTGCATCAAATTTTCCACTTGTAGTGGACCTGATGACTGCACAACGCAGCCTCTGTCTTTAATTTCTTCAACCACCCTCTGGAAAATGTTGCAGTTGGGACGTTCATATCCAAACATCTGCTGATACCCAAGACTTTCACAATGTGTAAAAATATGCTTGTTTCTTCTTCTCTTCAGAGATGTGCGATTCATCTGAGGCTGTGTGTCACAAAACCTTGCAACCAGTACACATAATGAGTGTCAGTTGTCCTGGAAAACATCTGGCCTGGATATCATCGGCATATTTATGCTGCCTGTTGTTCACAAAGATAAAATAAAATAACTGACAAAATCTGTGGTTTGCACAGGGATTACCTTCTAAGCGAGGATTTCTTTCACCCTCTCTACCCGCACATCAAACACTCTCATCCTCTTTCTCTTGTCACTTTGAGCCTGGGTGGATTTGTGACCCCTCACGGTGCCCTCTCTACATCAACACAACCACTTCTCTCCCGCCAGGACATGCAACCCTGTTCGTTAAATCATGTTTATATCCTCACACTTCCCCCATCTTTACCTCTCGAGAGCTTCAGACCCGTCACTACTTAAGCCAAAGAGAAACTCCCCGTTGGTAGAAGATAGGTCAATGTTTCCACATGAACAACACCCTTGATAGCAACGATAGACGCCGTGAAATAAGTGTCAGTTTTCTTCTTTTTAGGTAGAATACAAGCACCAATTTCAGAAAAAGAATCGGTTAAAAAAAATAGGCAGCAAAGATTCGTACGACGGCGTCCACTGACAGGAAATGGCAGAAACTCTCGGGTCAAGTCTAATTAAAGACGGTGTACTTTAGAGAACTTGTAAATTTAACATCCCCGTCCACGAAAGTGAGGTTAAATTAAAGAACCGGACAAGCTGAGTGCACTCTAAAAGCCGGTTTGTCCGACTCTTGATCACTCTTGCCCAAACTTTTCCATTATGCGTCTTTTTAACGGCCTCTAATTCAGTTGTTGTGGACATCGCTTCCCCGCAGTCTGTCAGGCACGGGTGTGAAATGTGTTTCTGTTCTGTAAACACTCCCCTGAGTGTGAAGTAATCCCAACCCGGACCAAACGAGGACGATGAATCAAAGTGAAATTAACTTAAAATACAATCTTATTTGGAGGGTCGCATTTTTTTGCTTTCCCCCTGCTCAAACAATACGAGTGAGCCGTGTTAAGTTCCTGTGTGCTGACTCGCCCCGCTGCTCACGACTACCTTAAAACTGTACTACCACGGGAGTAATGTTTAACCAGCGTGTGGCAATTTTGCCCTAACAAAGAGGCCAGATACAGAGTTGTTCATTAAAAGCACCAAATTGATTATTTCCTTCCTGTTGTTTGCTTGTCATACAAGGCTTTCGGGCTTACTTCCGAACCTGAGCTAAGCACAATGACCTTATCTAGCGAGGGAGCCGATTGTGTAACCATTGCCCTCCAGTTATCGCTGTACCATGGCCAAAGTTAATAGCCGCTTCCCTTTTTTTTTTTTTTTTTCCTGGAATCGGCACTAGCTGCAGGGCAATTGTCAGACACTATTGGAACCAGCAGTCTGTTTGTGAAACGAGATATTGATTCAAAGGAGTAGGTATACCTCTGAGAAAGCTATGGCAGGGGTTCCTCTGAATGACTTGTTTGGGCACGACTGTAAGCGGAGCGTGCTAGATGCTAATGCTAACACTGGGAGAGGGTAACTTGCGGGAATTCTGTGGAAAAAAAACAACTAAAAAACAGAAACAGTGTATTACTGCGGCGAAACGCGCTTCGGTTTACTTTCTTGTACTGTATGTATTTCCCCTGAATAACGCCTTTGTGTCGGCGCAGACAGGTGTAATGTATAGCCCGCTATACGTTGGTGTTGAGATTATCAAAGCTAACAACCACACCTTTTGTGCGGGTCATTTAGCCGCGTTAATCATACATGGAGCACACTCAAGAGTAACTGTTCACCTGTCCTGCTGCCCTGGTGATGTGTGTGTGTGTTGTCCTTCGCTTGTATAATGCAGATTAAATTCTAGTGTGTCGTCTCTGGCAGCAGGCCGTGCAGGTAAACTGCTGAAGCATTCAGGGGTGGTGAAATCATCGGCGGTAGGTAATGCACACTCGGCGTTCAGTCGTGCCTTACAGTGTTTAAATACGTAAGAACAAGGCCATGGGGGAAAAAAAGGGAGATTAGTCTTCTAGTTTAGTCTTTGTGTATCATCCTGAATGTATGTAACCAGAAAGTTTGAGAAATTAAAGTTTTGTTTATGCACTATTAAGTCATAGTAAACAAAGCAAAGCTGAAGTTGGCCTCTTGCGATGTTTGAGCCCCACTGAGTTCTTGATCAAGGCTCTTAGAGTCCTTTTGATGTTGCACAGCTACAAGCATTTCAGGATCCATGTGGGAGGCATTGAGTCGTAGGCTTTCTTGCAGCCGATCAAGGCGGCACACAGGTTGGTCCGTCTGCTCCTACAGCCTCGAGTGACTGCATTATCTACCGGGAACTGATGTTTTGCTCCTGTGGCGTTGCTGTCAACTCCATACTTGGCTTATGTTCACGCGTTGGTCCACGTGTCTGGTCATCTATGATGCCTGACTGTAGCAACCATGTTGTGCAGAGGCAGGTTATTGGCTCCCTTCTGGAGATCCTTCAGGATTAGCCATTCAGGATGAGTCGTATCCCTCAGTAGATTGCTCATTTGTCCTGACAGGCACTCGTGGAGTTTCGTTAGCTTCTTTAGCCAGTAGGTGCAGTCCACCTCTTCATACTCCGTGTCTTTTCTTGGATGTTTGCCATCGTGACGGGTACTTGCAGTGATCCCACTAGCCTCTGTGCATTGGTGTTGTGTGATGGCGCCTCCTCCAAAAAGTTTTACGATTGTTCAGCCCAGTTTACTTATGATCTCCTCATAATTTCAGTTCAGAGAATGGAGAATGGACCTTCTGAGGGCGCCCTGTGTCTGGCAAGAGAATGTTGTTAATGGGGAGACACTGAAGGAAGGGGGGCCTCTGTGGATCATCCCACAGATACTTGATCAGTTTGGGATCTAGTGAATTTGGAGGCCAGGTCAACACCTTGAGATGTTCTACTTTTGCTTGTTGTTCCCAAAGTGTTTTTGTGCATCCTGCTGGGGATGGCTGCTGCCATCAAGGAGTGTCATTGCTATGGGGTGGGGGTGCCTAGTTTGCTCTAGGTGGGTGCTACATGTCTAAGGAACATCTGCACAAATGAATGCCAGGTCCCAGTTTCCCTGCAGAGTAATGAATTGTCACAAGATGGTTAATGTTATTTACTTCTCCTGTCAGTGGTCATAATGTTGTGGCTGATCAGTGTATACACCAAGACTGCAAGCAGCTGCTGGGCTTTAATCATGATTTCTTCATTTATCCAAATCCACACAGATAACACTACAAAGATGTCGTAAGCTTAATAAAATGTTTTGGTTTAAACGGCAAAAGTGACAACAAATGGAGATTGCATTTGTATTGTTCAGTTCACATAAATACATGACATAATGTGTTTTCGCTTTGAGATTTGACATGGTCTCTCGTATGTAGAGTTTTATTAAAGGTCGTAACAAAAGCTAACAAAGACGAAGCCTTTCCAGCGTGCCGGGTCACTTCAAAATGAAAACAGCAAGTTACGACTCCGCGAGGCTGGAACCCTGACCACGTTCACATCGTGTTTTATTTGGCAAATTTTCTCCTCATATCTCAGATCAGCCACGTTTACGCATGAGGAGCTGTCAGTGTTTGTGTTACTCACACGTCCGAAGTGTGCTGCGGCGGTTAGCTCATGACTCATCTGAATTTATTTGACCGTGAGAAAAAGAATCACTTTAAAGGCTCTGTAAAAAAAAAAGAAAGAAAGAAAGAAAATCTTTACACAAACTTTCAACACTTGTTTCCAAGAGGTCTGGTGAGTAACGTCGGTGCCAAGCAATGCTGAGTCAACCTCCTTGGCAACAGACACGGGTCCTGAAATGAGCCCGTGTGAAAGCATTTGGGTGTTTGCATGACTCTGTACTTTTGCCCACGAGAAATCCTGACCTTAAGTTACATGTGATGCAAATGTTTAATGTGTGACTCAAGAAGAAAATACGCTGGGTTGTTGAATAATCAAACGTGGTGACGTCTGAGCTTCCTGCATGACTGGAAATGAGCTCTCCTTATAGACTTGTTAACTGAGGCCAGTGTTATTGTCACTTTTCCATGTTTTCGAACATTTATGACGAGCTCAAGGTTACAGGAACACAGCTTGTAATCCAGCAGTTACAATTTATCTCTTGTTCTCATGCCGTGTCACTTCAGATAAGAGCGTGCTGTAAATGTCATGAATAGGAGTTTGTGCACCATCTGGAGAATGCACGGTAACAGCAATCACGGCCGTGTTCTCGTCGGGAGATTTGTCGTTTGTGTGCCAAATGGTGACTGAAGCCGTGAGTGTCGCGCATTAGCAACAAACGAGCGCCTCATTAATATTTGTCACATGTGTCTCAGAAAAAACTGTGTCAGCACATCTTGAGTGCAAATGCATGGGGGGCTTGTAAATCTCATGCCTTTAGAGACTAATAATAACAAATTTATCTCTGGCGATTGCGTTTCATGGGTCTGTGTGATGTAAACCACACCAAAAGCTGTCATTAATGCCGTTTTTTTTTTTTTTTTCATGGCAGATCCAAAGTGGGGGACTTGAAAGCGGCTCATTATTCAATATTTACACATGGCGCTTTGTGTTGCACTCCACAGAAGCTTTCCATTTAAACTTGAAATTCATCAGAAAGTTCCCTTGTGCCTCTCATCTTGTGGGAACCGTTGTAATAATGAATCTCGCACCATTGGTAACGGCTTTTGTAGTGATTGGAAGTTTCTTTTGAAATTCTGGGCGGGATGAAGGATTCTTGGTCATTAGCACGTTTCAAGGTTTGCATACCAAGTCTACAAACACATTTTCACTCTGGTTGATGTTTTCGAAGGAAATTACGCAGAATTCAGGCAACTCGTTGCAGAGCGGGACCACCGGGCACATGCACAATGTGGAATTACTTGTTCCGCATTGTGCCACACTTGCAGCATGGCTCTACAGTATGTTTGGAAATGTAGGTCTCTAATGGCTAACCACTATGGTCCGAATGTAAAAGCAACTGTGTGCATTCGTACTCCTCCGAGGATGAAGCATTAGCATTTGGTTATTGTTCTGGTATGCAAAAGGTAAACTGTTGATTTTTAGTCAGGTTGCTGTTAAGAGTCTTTTTAATTTTGCATAGCCTACTGGTGTAGTAAGCTAAATGCTACATTTTTTATGCTAGGCATAACAGCACAAGTTAAACTGCAGACTCTTACCTCATTAAGTTTCTGGTTAGAGTGATACTTTTGAACTTATGGTGTCGATATGACCAAGGAAAAGTGTTTAGCCTACCATTAATCTCACCAGAGTATAAAGTTTGGCTTTGTTACACTGACAAACTAAGCTAAATGTTAACATGCTTAATATTGTACCCTCAAAGCAGAATAGCAGATGGACTAGTGCATAGTTATTGTTATGTTATTCTTCTGGTATGAGTTGTCTTTTTTTGCATTGGCCTAATAGCACAATAAGATAAATGCTAACATGCAAATATTAGCATTATCGAATTTAGCCTATTAATATCTTAAAAGGTAGCCTATAAGCTAACGTTAATAGTCACCTCATTATGCTAGTATGAATGTGTAAAAGTGTAGATTCTTACATAACGTGTTAAGAGTGTAGTTTTTTATTAAGCATATGCTACTGGCACACTAAGCTAAAGGCTAACCAAATAGTAGCATTTGGATTAGTACATAACCTAAATAAAGATTTAGACTGCTATTCTTCTTGCAAGAGTGTAGCTTTTTGCTTGTTTGTTTGCACTGGCTTAATCGCACAGTTAGATAAATGCTAACATGCAAATAGCATTAAGCTAATATTAATATTCACCTTATTATGCTAGTATGAATGTGTAAAAGTGTAAATTCTTATTCTTATATCACATGTTATGACAGTATAGTTTTGCTTCACCATACTGGCACACTAAGCTAGAAGCTAACATGCTAATCCAAATAGTAGCATTTGGATTTGTGCATAGAAAATGTCGACTCTTATCCTCAGCAGGGTTCTGCTAGTTATTTCTGTCTTGGTGTTTCTCATTAATAAGAAAAACTTGAACATGCTAATGTTAGCATTAGCTAGCCTATACCTTTTAAGCAACTTATTTATGCATGCAAGTAAAAGTGTAGACTCTCAAGCACATGATGTTTCTCTTAAGAGTCTATAGTTATATTCCTATTAAAAAGCACAATACGCTAAACGCTAACACACCCGCTAAGCATGTTAGCATTTGGCTTAATGCGTAGCCTGAATAAAACTGCAGACTCTTAATCTCAACCGGCTTCTGTTAGTAATTGCTGTCTCGGTGCGGAGGACGTCTGTACAATTGAACACACGAGTAAAAGTCAAAGGCCAAGCCGAAGCTAACGTGTACGAACGATTAAATTCATTTACAAAACACCCCGACACTGACAACACCTAATAGTTGTTTTCCTGTCCATAAAACTGTTTTTCAGCCCAGTCTGTCGCAAATGTTAAAAATAATGAGCACTTTCAATCCTATAAATGCGCTCAAGATATTTTACATGCTGAGTGCACATCCTGTGAAAAAGAATATTATGTCTGGTGCTAAATTTTCATTAGCACAATAGTAACTGGCAGCACAGCACCAATATAATAACACAGTAAGGGGCCGACATAAACCTGTCACACCAGCTAAAATGGATGGGCCCTGGCCAGAGGGGGCTAAACGGGACCTAAATCAATTTGAGTGAGGAGGCTAGAGGAGTGGAGGAGGGATTGCAGGGGGGCGGCGGGGGGGTTGCACTCGTCGTGCATAGCCTCGGACTTGAGGAAGGAGTGTTTATGCTGTCTGCTGAGGTTCCTTATGCGAGGGTGTCAGTGAGGCCCAGGGAAGGCTCCAGGCTCAACCTCCCTCTCCCTCCCACCCCTCCTCGGATCCTCTTCTGGCTCCAGTCGGGCTCTGGCTCTGATTAATAGCCACCGGAGGTGTCCAACGATGGCTGATAAGGGACCTCCACACCCCCCCTCCTCCCTCCTCTGGAACAGAAGGGCTCGTAACAAGCTAGCTCCCTCTCTTTCCCCTCCTCGGGCACTCAGGGAAGCCAATTAAGCACGTCTTAAAACTCAGGAGCAGTGACAACTGGTCTGGGCGTCTGGCTGAGGGCCACGGCGTGACAGTGGTGTTCACTCAGAGGACACTGCAGCACATTTAACCTTGAATCTAAAGCCTCGGGTCAGAGGTCAGGACTGCTTGTGTGCGTCGCTCTGGGACACAGTGCTGCATTTCTAAGCTAATTAGTTAATCAATTTGTTTACCATGAGGAATCCTCGTTAATGCGGCCAAAAGCATAATCATGTCCCAAACAATTCAACAAACCGCAACTGCCCCCCCCCACCTTGCAGAGAGTTTGTTCCCAGGCTCATCGAGAGAGAGCGAAGACAAGAATAAAAAAAAAAAAAGGGAATTGCTGAAAAGAGCGGGGGGTTCCTCGGTTCCAGACGAGAACACAAGCTTATCCCAGCGGCACGTTACTCTATTTTTTAGTTTGATGGCCAGCGTTACAGGTGATCAAAGGACCGGACCCTAGGAAGGGGCTTAGGGCACAGCAGTGCGGCGAAAGGGATTGCTTCCCAGTGATTTGTAAGTAGGAAAAGACTTTTGACATGAAAGACAGCTTAAACAGCAGAGGAATAACAATAAACCAGCTGTAAAATGCTTCTTGTTGCAGCTGAATTGATGCAGAGGGTGGCTCCCACAACTATTTCTCTCTTGCTTTTTTTGTGGGTGCCTGGCATTTCCTACCGAGCCATTTCTACAGTCACATGCACACAACAAAAGGCTACATCTGAGGGGGTGGGGTGCCCGGGGTCTTAGGGGTAAAGAGATGCTTTGTGCTGGGGATATTGTGAAATCGGACGACTCCCATTTCTTTTCACCCGAGCTATGTTCGAAATTTGGTCGTATTCTCCGCCATGACAAAAGTGCAGTTTTCCTGTTGAAGGATTAGCCCCGAAATGCAGTTTTAATGGATCAGTTGATTATAAGTGAAAATAAGCGATTCCTTGAATATAACACATGCTCCCCATGTGTTTCCCATTGCACATATCAAGAACCGTAGTTACATTTAAGTGTCTCGCCACTACAACCTTTTAAGTTTATTTATATATATATATTATTCCTTTATAATTGGAGCGGTTCGGCAGATTTAACAGGTGGTGTATTTGTGCTGGGAGCACTTCAAAGTCTGCCTGGGTGTTGGTTCTAGCGAGAATAGATCCAAATCCTAAGTAGATAAAGTAATGTTCAACATAATGTTCTAATCCGTTTTGATTGTTTCTAACAGCTGCTTTGTATTGTTTTGCATTTAGACAAATTGGATATGGATATTTTTGTTCCATTTAGATTTTACAAACAAAGACATCTAAGCACGATGGCTTTTCTCGAATCTAAATGTAATTTATAACGACATGAGGCAATAAAGTATGACTCTAGGAATAATCATAAATAATGGAGGCTCTACTTATTTAAAATTCCTCGTGTCAAGCGGCTGCTGTTTTCATAAAGCTTTTTAAACCTTCGATGGATCCATATTGCCTCCACATGTTGACTTCCAAAAGTTGGCTGGGCTCAGGCTAAGCTCGACGACACTGAAGTTGTCGAAAACGAATATGAATAAATGAAATGCTTCCTTTAACGAGGGTAAAAAGAGACTCCTGCTTCATATCAAACCCCAGAAAACAAAAACAAAAAACAAAAAATCCTTCCTTCAAATATGTTTTTTTAGTTAGCCTTAAAACTAAACAAGCAACAGTTCATAAGTCAAACCCGTAGCTAATGCTAACCTCAAAACATAACAGCTTGTTGCCAGCTTGGCGACATTCATCAGTCATTTCAACCTTTGTTCTGTATCTTGAGGTCGCTCATAAGCAACACATTACAAGGAAATTATCATATTCATACAATAAATAAATCTACCACTAATAAGACTTAATAAGAGGTACAATCATTTGATCATTCTGTGAAACAGTTGTAATCAGTTCAGAGCACAGACTGTATATAAATATGGACAATGCGTCTCCACTTCTTTGCATTGGACAAACTGACTCACTTTTCCCGGGGATATGGGCAGCGACATCTTGCGAGTTTGGAGCCAGAGTCTGATCAGAATAGTCCGAGAGCGGAGCCGTGACATCGATGCCCCGCCCACACTTCCTCCAGACTCACTGCCGTTTTCATTTAATTAATACTACGCTCTGCTCTACCTCCACCAGTCACAAGGAAATGTTGGATTATACACCGTGCTTGTTTTTGTATTTATTTATTTAACTGTCATGATCCCACGGAACTGCTTTACAGAGCGGTTGGCATGGCAACTGGTGGTCACCATTATGTCACATGCTGTGTCTATAGCGTCAAATAACTAACTAAAACGATTTATCTTAAACATGCATCAATAACTGCCTAAAATGACAGAAACAATCTTTGAAACTAAAATATTTGAGGTGTATTTTAGTGTTTTAGTTTGGTTAAAGTCCCGCCCACTAACATGAAGGAGGCGGAGCTTACGGCCTATTCTGCAGCCAGCCACCAGGGGGAGCTCTACTTGCTTTGGCTTCACTATTGAGAAGACTTTAATCTTCTAACATTTAGCAGAACAGCCTTGCAGAGCATTACTGCAACCTTCTCACCTGGAATGCAGATAAAACTGGGCCTTATTGCAAACTATAATCAGCCTTAGACATCTCACTTAAAGAACGCAAAGCACTGACACTACATCTGTGCACATGCATCTCTTCACACGTGGCTAATCATGACTGCTGTGACGATGAGCATGACTTTCAGTGTAGAAGCTGCACAGGCTACAACTCATGTTGTTAGTAGTTTACAATTAAACGTTTTAGTTTATGGAACATTTATGCTTCCCGCCCTATTTAGTGCATTGCCTAAATAAAGATTAAGACTGTTATTCATTAGATTAGAGATCAGGGACTCTGCAAACTGTACAAAACGACACAGTGGAGTAATCTACATACAAAATATTTAGAAGAGAAATAAAACGTTGCAAAGCTTCTCTCTATCTATTCAGCTCTTCTTCTATATTTTCTTGTTGCTAATCCAAAAGCTCGTAAAATGCATCACTTCCTGTAAGCCGCAGCCTCACTACATGGAAAGAAAAGAATGAAAAATGCTGTGTTATCATTGCTTTGAAAAAAAAAAGAGAGAAAGCAATCAAAAATGTCTGATATCTGATCGGGATGGAGAGCTGGAAGAATTCCTCCTCCCGTCTGAAACTTCCCTCTTAGCCCTGGAAAGCTTCACGGGCCGACTGCAGTGGCACATGTGGCATGTTAGTGTATTTCATGACAGAGATTTAGGCTGATGCCTGAGCCACTGGCCATGTTCAAAAGCACTGTCAGGACAGGGAGGAGGTTTAAAAAAAAAAAAGAAAACGAGTAAGGATAAACTTCCTGTGGGAGGAATGTGGCTGCTACCCATCACAGCTGGAATCTGTGGGGTCACATACCAGGGGAATGGTAAATATTTAACATTTAATTTCCTTGCTGTAAGGTAGACTGGACACAGAGCACAGCCAGCACAACTCCATATTACAGAGCGCCTGAAACACGTAGGTGAACGCTGACGGGGGGAAAGAGGTATAAATTGAAGAGGGGTTGTTAAAATATTTAGGCAACATTCCCGGCGTCTCTGGACTATAAGACTACAGTGTCAATATTGATCTTATTTTTAATAATGCACAGAGAGAAAAGGATCGCTGCTGCGGAAATATTTTTTTTCAGAAAGGATATGTTAATAAAAAATAAAAACTGCGGTTATTTATAATACAGCATAAAGCTGAGTGCATGATTTTTATTGCCTCACTTTGAAATGAACCTCAAAAAGCGAGGATTTAAACAACGACAGAGCAAAGAGCAAAACAAACAGGGCCCTCATCCAGCGTTTCCTCCAAGATGGCCGCCGAGCATATGTTCTCTCGCGCTTTACTACCTCGCCTTCGCCTTACTTTATGAAGAGCCTATTGTGCTCTAACCTACTTTCCCAACAGATGATTCACAGTCTGTCAGGGCTACACTTGAAGTGTACACAGCGGAGGGAGACGGTCAAATGACAGACTTGTCCGTATCCTCGTTCAGACAAAAGGAAAGCTAAGAACCGGGCCCCCGAAGGCGCGGGAGAAGGAGACCGACTTGACAAGTTTTTTTGTTTTTTTTCTGTCTTTTCAGTCATCTGGCATGAGTCCTTTTAATATCAGGTGCTGCAGTGATAGGATATCAATATCAGCAAGGCCGGCTTCAAAGCTTGCATTTGGCCTTGTGTATACTTACATTAACCCATTCCATCAAGGAATGTCTGTGTTTAGTCTGAGCCCAGCTGAATACATTTGTGGACAAGACCTCCTTTGTATACCGAAAAAGGTTTATTTGGGGATTACAGTGATGCAAGCTGGACTTCCCGTTACTTGTCCCACAATGCGTATCTCCTGTTGCAGATTCTCAGACAAGGACGTTTGCTGGCTTTACCTGACGTGTTTCAGTTTTCGGCTCTGGCACCAGGCTCCAAAGGTGTCACTGAATTATCCAAAAAAAATAAATAAATATATGCGATATCGTGTGATCCTGTATACATAACACGCCACTCCGGGCGCATTTTCTCGTGACATGGCGATGCCTTTTATGCCTCTTTCCTGTCATCTAACCATAAAATGATTACACAACGAGCTTACAATGCGTTGCCATCAGATCAGTAGGGTAAGGGCCAGTAACAGTAGGTAGGTTGATTACAGAACATGATATAACTGCACTGGTACAGACAGCGGGAAATCAAAAGTATCACAAATGAAAGCAGAGGGAAATGCCAGCCATCAAAGAGAGGAGGGCGACAATTTGGGACTGTCTCAACTGGAAGTCTTTTTTTGGTGCTTCCATTTGGGTTTTCTTGTAAAAAGTGATTGGAAAAGTTGTGTACAGGTAAAATAGAACAGATATTTAAACCAGGGGCCTCATGTACGAAGAGTTGCGTAGATTTCCTTCTAAATCGTGACGTAAGCTCAGATTTAGAAGCATTTCTAAGCACATTTCCTTTGTACATCCCAACCGAGCGTTCCCGACTCCTCCCTGTCCACGCCCCTTTTTAATATGCATTAACTTATATTTACATTGACCCTGCACCTGAGATTCCCCTCTCTGCAACGATCAGAAAATGAAAACATAAGAATGAGTAAGACGGGAAGAAGAAGAACTTCACAGAAAGCGAACTGGAGACGCTACTCACTGGAGTGGAGATGCTCATAAATGTCTCTTTGTCACGCTGCCACAATGTTTACTTGCATTTGTTCATCACGTATGATCTGTACACTGATGAATGAAAATGTTTCCTGTTGACATTTACTAATTCATGCCATGGTGCTTTTCTATCAATGTGTGAACAGTCGATAGCTCTGATTCCATTCAGTCTCTGGCTGCAGATTGCTCTTTAATGTTGACCTGTTCAGATGCATTGTGGGAATCTGATCTACCTGGCTGACATGAGGATAACTCCGTCCCACACGGCTTGCATGGCTCTGCTCAGGGTCGACTGGCTCAGTCCTGATCAGTCGGAGTAATAGTTTTCACATTGATGACAGTTTCCCGGCATTACTTCTAAGTGACATCTGTAGAATCCTACGTACGCCAGCCACGTCGTTGGCGTTGGCACGTACAAAGTTCCCGGACATTTCACTCTTGATACATCTGAACTTTTACGTGAGCGAGTACGTACGGAACGTTTTTGAACGCACAACGTACGTGCATCACATCTGCATGAGATGGGTCTGAAAGGTGTAATTGCTGCACCAACACCTGATCTGAAAATTGCATTGGAAGCCAAGTTGAGGGGATCACAAATGGTACACAGGTGATATCGCAGGGACATAAACCAAAGTTCACACCAATCCAGACAGTATTTGCTTTGAAAAACACCAAGGTCAGCTTTGGGACAGCGCTAGAGGAGCAATAAAGGGATCTCCATAAGTTTTGTTTACAAGCAGCATTTCATGACAGCATATCCAAGGCTTCTGCATCTGCACTGAAGTAGTTGAGTGACCGACCGACCAACAGGTATCAGCCAAGTTCAGATCCGAGCCGCTAGCATGGCTATAAAAATCTTATAACCACAGAGGCCCTTTTGAGGAGGTCTTCTGGGTAAAAGTGTTTTTTTGTTCTCAAAGGGAAATGAATGTTAAATAAATCAAGTCTGGTCATTCTGTTATACTACTCTGAACCTTGGGATTTATCTTGCGACGTAACGCTGTACTGGAACAGAACGGAAAGGATGCTCTGTGAAATACAACTTTAATATATTGTGTAAATGCTTTTGGACGTAGTGTACTGCCAGCGAGGAAATTGAACAGTCATGGAAGTGAGAGGAAGGAGGAATGACTGCGTCTGGATTCTCTCACAGATATCCCTCCAGACTGTTTAGTTGACTCAGTGGATGACGCAGGCTCCGGCATAGTTTTGCCTTACTTCCTGGAAGTGGAGCACTGGGGTTGCCTTGAAATTACTAAGACAACCATCATCGTATACTCCCAGTCATGGAAACGGTGAAAACACACGCTGACTCCTCGCAGCCGCCTGCATCGTGCACCAAGAACGTGATACATCTGGACCTTATTTTCGAATAAGGTTTATTTAGAAAATGTGGTCGGTTACTTTGGCACAGTAACTTTCTATAAATATTTAGCCGTTATGAGCTCTCAGGAAAAAAAAAAAAAAAAAAAAAAAGGCATTTTAAGAGAGAAGGGTTTCTGAATGTGCCAGCGTTGCAGGTGCTTGGGAACAATTTCCAAAGTTTAGAGCTTGCTAATGATAGACTTTAAGAAGGTCATTCAATTTGGCTAAAAGATTTGTAGCATTCCAAGATAAACATCTTAACGTGCAACACGTTACTCGAAGCCGCCGAGACATTTAGGAATAGATTTATTTTCTCGTCTTCATTACTTTGGAGGCAACAACTGCATTTGGATGCGAGCTCTCCCTCCTAGGACGTCTGCAAAAGTCGCTTGAATTCATTTTGTTAGTTTCCGCTCTGCTTAGCGCTTAATGAGACACAGCTTGTTTTGCATCTCATCCATCCGACTCCGCATGCCAAGCCGTGTCAACAAGTTTGTCAGACAAGGCGAGAAAGAGGTCCACTGAACGCTGCATGAGGAACCTGAGGAACATGAGGAACTGCAGGACTGTTTTCCAGCCCATGCCTGAGGCACCGCTCAGGTGCAAACCAACCAGCGTGGATGTTTATAGTCTAAAAACAGTGAATCCTAATGGCATTGATGATCCCCTGATAATTTCCTAAGAAGCATCATGAGTTGGTTGACCTTTAAGTGTTGGAGTAAAATCCAATCCGCTCTGATTTGCCTTGAAATTTTGTCAACAAAATAACGTCCAAAAGTTTTTTTTAGAGTGTGCCAAAGTTTAAATTGTTAAATATCTTGGTTCATGAAGAAATATCAGGAAAAAAATAAATAAAATATGGAACTGGTGATCCCTTAACCATTTCCTGAGCACCATCATGAGGTTGACCTTTCAGGGTTGGAGTAAAATCCACTCAGTTCTGGTTTGCCATGAAATTTTGTCAACAAAATAACGTCCAAGAGTTTTTTGGGTTTTTTTCTTAGCGTACCAAAGTTTAAATTGTTAAATATCTTGGTTCATGCCCAAACACCAGCAGAAACATATATAAAATTTGCACCAAGCTTCAAACCGAACTAAGATCGTGAACATGTCAACAACATGGGAACTGCAAAATGCTAACATGTTAGCATTTAAAAAAAAAAAAAAAAAAAAATCTTACATTTTTCTGCAGTAGCCTCTTACCATTTATGCTTTGTGGTGTCTTTGTGGTTCAGCTTGTCTGTCATTCTTTTTCAATTGCCCGAACACGTGTGAAAAGTGCTATACAAATAAAGCGAATCATTGTTTGCATGCTTATGCGAGCAGTTAGCCTAAAGCAACACTGTATAAAGGCCAAGTGCAGGTATCACAGCAGACATCGCAGAGCTGCTAGCATGACTCCAGACTTAGCCAGCAGCGATAAACCTGCTCGGGGAAAGCTTTTTTTTTTTTTTTTTCGCTGGAGGGTGATTGACTGTGGAAAAGTGTGGAAATACTTAACATCTCTTTCCGTAAATTCTGATCACAAGAAAAGTAAGGAGCTGAAGAGGAAGAAGTATGGAGCCTGATGGACATGAAACTAAACTCCTACTTGGGAAAAAAGATTGGTGCTGAACTGGGATTTGTCATCCACACTTGTGCAATTGTACATCGGAGGCATCCTGTTTATGTGACCATGGTTGCTCCGGGGGGGATTGGCTCAGGCCGCATCAACGGTGCTGCAGCCCAACAGCTGGGAATGGCCTCTCAGTCTGACAAGACATGCCGTTCCTATGACAAATACCCGTAGAGCAACAGTAACATGTGTCTCCCACCCCTGCGAGTCAAACTCCCCCCCCCACCACCTCCACTACCACCACCACCACCATCTCATCCCAACCCCCCCCCCCCCCCCCCCCCCCCCCCCACACACACACACACACAAAGCTGCACAGTGTACTTAATGAATAGCACACTTGGGGCTGCAGGGGTTTTTGCCGGAACAGTGAGGGAGGAAAAAAAACAGCCCCCAGTGACCTCCGAGGGCCATCTGAGATAATAAATCCATGACCCCGAGTTCCGGAGTGCTTTGGGCAAGGTTGGGGTGGCAAATTTCCCACTTCCACAATATCATATGTTAACGGTAATTCCTTTTAGCCAATGTGTAATGGCACAGGAATGTCTTCTCCCCAGCCTCATCTAGGGCTGGTGGAATCTGTTGAAAATGTGTGACAGCTGTGAAACTTGGCCAGACCCAGCCTGTGAATGTATAAGACTTGGACGCGATTCAGGGCCGAGGGGCGCGGGGTGAGGTGCAGCGGGGGGACAGGAGGTGAGGGAGGTTGTGTTGTTGTGGCGTATAGCTGGCGTTTGCCGCATCGCGTTCGCTGCTCCTCCTCGTCGCTGACCGTCCTCTCCTCCGGTGTAACCTTTGCGTTTTCTCCTCTGCCTTTTCTCTTTTGGAGGAAAAGGAGTGGCCAAACAAAATTTTCTCATTCAGTACGAAGGAGGAGCGAAATGCTTTGATGATATTTCATTCGGCGGGAGCAGCAGCTGTTAATACGGCTTCTTAAATGGTCAAGTCCTACTCATCATATATTTGGTGAATTCCGTGAAAGTCATCAGTATAATCAGCATGCTGTTTGATATTTGGGCCGTTGGGAAAGATAAAAAAAAATTATAAATACTCGCCACATGTTTCAGCATCTCCACAAGAGGGAAACGTTTGATCCGTATAATTCTACATATGCCAAATTACGCGGAACATGTCGGGGGCTGAGATTTGATTTCTGCATAGCGGTCACACTGTATAGCGCAGTATCACATTACTCTATTAACTAATTAGAAGAGGGAAAAGGACAGTCTGCAGGCACTACTGCAAAAACATAGTATATCAGAAAGTAAACGATTAGTCCAACTAATAGTGGGAAGCCTAGAGGAGCCATACAGTATCTGCAAGTCATTTTAATGTGTGTTCATGTTTAGGCTGCAGGAAGTTGCATGCTATCCACCAGTTTTCTGGTATTACATTTCTCTTTCACACTATATATCCATGCAATCTGTAAGCGGAAACTAATCCGTATACTCTGGTTTAAAACGGTAAGGACGTCCATCATGAACAAAGTCGTCATCCACAATCTCAGAATTGGAAAAATATTCAGCCATGTTGCAAAAAACTAGCAGAAGCAAATTACAGGTAAACAAGCCAACTGTTGCAGGTGCGCACGGCACTCAGAGATGACATCATCCAGGTCAGAGGTTAGTAGGTCAATCTACAGACACCGGATGATGATAACAGGTAACTCCGGACTCAATGGGGAATAGCACTAGTGTATCATAACAAAATATTGGTGAAATGAATGAGTTTTGCGGCAGATAATGTGTTATTTAGAGGCTGTGTTTCGGTGCCCCATTCACTCCCACTATATGGATATACACGGCACTCCACTGGATCTCAATATCATCCAAACGACTCCAAATGGCACCAAAGTTATATAGGTGAGTAAACGATTGTATTTTATGCCAGAAAGGTCCAGGTTGTAAAAAAAAACATAGATAGATTGATAGTATACATTCAAAGTACTAATACAGGTATTAGCTACACGCTTTACTTCAGTGATACTATATGTACATTGGGAAACCATTCCATTCATTGCACATGACAAACAAAGTAACTGATGCCAATAATTCTAATCCTATCTCTAACCGTTAGCCGTTCTCCAGCTCTTTGTTGGTGATCGTCGATTGCTAATGGACATTTCAGGCTCTGGTTGCCAAGGAAACCCTCTTATATACTTCCCCAGCACAAATGTTTTCAGTAAAGCAAGCCAAAATATTGCTGGCGTATGGTGGTCAGACCTAGCTGACACTTACACAACAGTAACAATCCACCCATTTGTCTTTTAGTCAACAAACAGGTCTTGTGTAGTTCCTTGGATCACCGAGAACTAGCTTTTCTTGACGTTTCTGCCTTTTTGCTTGAAAAGCAAATGCTGCCGACACTTCTGACGCTCCATCTGGGTTCCTCCAAGCTCACTATCAGCCTTGGTGGTTTTTTGATAGGAAGCAAAGTCGTGTTTCCTTGCGTCCGCCTGCATCGACCAGCGGTACCAGTCGCTACCGTTGGTCATCGTTGGCCATATTGCTGCTAGTCTATTCTGTGTGTGCACCTCTTAACAGCTGCAGGACGTCAGTTTCCAGCTGCTTTTCAGAAAACCAGTAACACAATTCATGCGCCCGTTACGTGATGGATCGCTCACTGGTCCAAGTAGGTTGAAAATAATAATAATGAAATGGTTGTGGTGCTATGGGAAGAGTTGTTGAGTAAAGTCTCCTACTATAACATCATCGTTCCGAATGAAACACTGAAAATATGCAAACATGCCAAAAGGCTTTATTTGAAACCAATATCCAAATGTTTCAGTTTGGAAAATGAATCGGGCCTTTGTATGTCCGACAGCACTGAGAGGTTCTGGACAACATGTCAGATGTCACCCTCCATAGCAGAAAATTAAAATGCTTTTCCAGTTGCTGCAGATTCTCAAGCTCGTCCACGGACAGCTGTTACCATCTGCACATTTGGGTAGAGGAAAAGCTCCGAGAGGAAAGAGGGGGTGAAGGACATGTTTTTGCTGGATCTCGGCAGATTCCACGGCGATTAGGAGCACCTTCTCTTCACGTAATGCCTTTGAAAGCGAGGTTGAGGATTACTAATTGGATTAAACGGAGCCGGGCGACATATATTGCACTTCTCACCAGAGCGGAGCGTGTAATCTGGCCATTTATAGGCCTGATTTTCTGGGATGTCTGATTCGACAGCAATGATTTCAAGATCTCCGATGTTTTCAATTCATTTAGACATGTTCTGGGGAGAGGTGGTGGGTGCTAAGTGCCTGCTACGGTGATTTCCACTAACAGATCACTTCTGACATTGCAGCTTTTATTCTGTGTGTGAAACAGGGAGTTATTGGATAGTAAATGTCTTAAGGTACATGAGGAGGAAGCCTTGTATAAAGTCTTCTGTGCCTCTGCATGGAGACTTTCTAAAGTTTATACAAATAATAACGACACCGTTATCTAAGCTGAGGTTTTAATTCAAAACTGGAGTTGTCGCGATTGAACATTTGGTTGTGATGTCTAAATAGCTCTTCAGCAAGCCTCCATCTGATCCACAACGCTGTAGCAGAGAGATTATATTTCTCCCATTTCAGCTTCTCTTCTTTGACTGATTAAAGGCCCAACAGTATCACAAAAATACAGTACTTCAGGTTCCTAGAGTAGCAGGCTAGTCTGCAGCTAGCTCCACCTCCCAATTTGGATTTGCAAGCTAGACACACTCACACACTTTCAAGGCTGGGCCTAAAATTTGTTGCTGAATCACATGACCCACAAAACACCCTTTATTTATTCTGCAATAGACATAGAATAATTGGAGACTTTCCATAATGCATTGGATGCATTGCATCTTTTCTCTCCAGCCTTTCATGCTAACCTACACCACTCAGGTGTAATATTATGATAATATTACATATTATCTGGACTCATCAGAGATTGGACATAGACCTTCTGAGGGTGTCCTGTGGTGTCTCGCAACAGAATCTTTTTAGTGGGGGGGCCTTTGAGGGGAGGGGCCTCTGTGGATCATCCCACAGATACTTGATCAGTTTGGGATCTAGTGAATTTGGAGGCCAGGTCAACACCTTGAGATGTTCTTCATGTTTTTTTTAGTTGTTCCAAAAGGGTTTTTGTGGCTGCATCCTGCTGGGGATGGCTGCTGCCATCAAGGAGTGTCATTGCTATGGGGTGGGGGTGCCTGGTCTGGTCTAGGTGGGTGCTACATGTCTAAGTAACATCCACACCAATGAATGAAGCCAGGTCCAGAAATTTCCCAGCAGAACACTGAACTGTCACAAGATGGTCAATGTCATAGTCCTGTCACTAATCCGGTCATAATGTTGTGGCTGATTGGTGTATTTATCATGTTAAAGCCAAAAAGATTTCATAACAGCTTCCTTCTTGTCCTCCGCCTGTAAATCAAAGAAGCCAACCGCCACAATGGATCTGTTGGACGTGGCTCTGGCGGGTCACTCTGCCCTGCTGTCGTAATCACCCCGAGAGGCAGGATGGCGGGAGAGGTTTGGGGGGGGGGGGGGGGACGCCATGGCAGCAGATAGTATTTCTCCTGGGCCAAAAGGCTCTGCCCAGACAGAGTGTTCTTTGTTGCCCCCCACCACCCCCCTCCCTCTAAGAACGCCTTTCACTTTGCAATCCTGAGCTGTGCCCCCACGAGCACCCCCACCAAAATCGTGACCTGCAATCGGAAAGACCTTTGAGGCCACGGTCGCCTCTGGTTGTCAGCTCCCAGCGTTACTTTACTACAGGGATTGAATTTTCAATGCAGGGGAACAGGGTGAAAAAAAAAACATGTTAAATACAGGTTCAGATGCCAGATTAAACACCAGACACCTGTTTGATTGCTCGAGTGGAGATTAGATGAAACACTGGTTTACAAATCCGACGCGCAGTCTGAGCAAATTACCACCCGCAAACACGACGGGGCCCCGCTGACGCCAAATTCTCCGGCAAATGAAATAATCAACACGTTGCTATTTTCCTGTGATATGGGTACAACAAGCCCCCGGGTGATATGTCAGGTCCCACATGAAGATCAGCGTCAAATAAGAGGAGGAGTGTCTTGCGTTTCACCTGCACAAGTCTTCACAGGTCGAACACCGACTCCTGGTTGAGCTCCAAACAAGAAAAACGTCCTGGAAATGTTATTAATTCAGTGGCTGATAGAAGAAGTAAATGACATCGACCATCTTGTGACAGTTCAGTGTTCTGCTGGGAAACTTCTGGACCTGCCATTCATTGGTGTGGATGTTGGTTAGACATGTAGCACCCACCTAGACCAGACCAGGCACCCCCACCCCATAGCAATGACACTCCTTGATGGCAGCAGCCATCCCCAGCAGGATGCAGCCACAAAAACACTTTGGGAAGAAGAACAGCACAAGCTGTTGACCTGGCCTCCACATTCACTAGATCCCAAACTGATCAAGTATCTGTGGGATGATCCACAGAGGCCCCTCCCCTCAAAGGCCCCCCCACTAACAACATCCTGTTGTTGGACACCACAGGACACCCTCAGAAGGCCCATGTCCATTCTCTGATGAGTCACAACTGTTTTGGCGACTCAAGGGATACCTACACAACATTAGGTCATAATGTTATGGCTGATTGTTATATTTTCAGTCCAACATATTTATAGCAACGAACCCAATGCACATTCAACCACATGGCGCGGGAGCGACTGGTGGTCCACGTGTTTCGAATAGCCCTGCAGGAAAATAGACAGATAGCATAAGACGGGAGATAAGACGAGGCGGCGGACCGAGAAGAAATACAACCCATCAACAAGTCCTACTTCATCTCAGTGTATTCCTCTCCTTCCTATTGAGGATGCATTCCTGGCGCACCACACCCAAGATCATTGTAATGAAAATTCCTGTGTCTGTGCCAAAGGGATCCAGTTGCCGCAAATCCTTTTGCGGAGCATCACCTGATCCCAAGGCCGGCGGAGGTTAGACTGCAGCCTTGGAAGTGAGTGAAACATGGATGGAGTGTGTGTGTGTGTGTACATGAATGGGGGGGGGGGGGGGGGGGGGGGCTACTGACAGGCAACTGTGGCCCATCTGCCGGACAAATATTTCGTGACACCCTTATCCCCTTATTTAGACCCACCTCTGCTTCCTGCTCTTCCCTTTTCCTGGAGTCGCGTGGGATCCTCGGAGCATCACAGGAATATTTTCGCTACTGTTACAAAGGTGAGGTACCTTTGAGCTCCTGAATGTTTGTATTGTTCAAATGTTTGCATATTTGCCGACTCAAGGAAAGGGATTAAAAGAGCTAAAACTAAAGCAAACACACCACAATGTGCAGCCTAATCACTTCCTGTGCTGAAGCTTGGATTGCCTGCCAGCTTCATCGCTGAGGGACAGATACAGTATGCACCGTATGATTTCAGGCCCAGCCCCCTGGGAGAACAGTAAAGCTGTATATTTTTGTATCTGCCGCACCGTGCCGCTCCTATTACAGGAGTCTTTTTGAGCAGCGACTTGGAGGGGTAATCGGATCCAACCACCCAGGCCCAACGCTGAACTGAACGGAGTCGACCGATACCGGGAGCAGTGCAGAAATCAAAAGGAAAAGGGATTGTTTACTTATTATTTATTGTTCTTTTGTTTTCCACTAAAGATTTATTTTCTGTTGTGGCAGGTTTTACTTCTGGCTATAAGAGCACTGTAATTGATGTGCACATCCCCCGAAATATAACTGTGCATCACGGCAACGCAGACGTCGCAAGAGCTGTGATTGGTCCGCTTGGTAGTAACGTGTTTCGGCTTTAGTATTTTCCGGCTGCTTCTCCGTCTCCGCACTTTTCAAATTGATTGTTTTGGATCAGAAAAAATGGAACACATTGAGGAAAGGTTAACTGATGAGGTTCGGCGATACAAATGAATGACTTGTCTTTGGCGAAATTTCAGCGAAATTTCAGCAAATTCAGCAATTTTGCAAATTTTCGCAAAATTTTCAGTCGCTATTGTTAAAAATGAAGCAGGAAGTAGAAATAAAAATGAACCCAGCGGCGACTAGCGTTTGGGTGGTGTTTTTGCAAAATAAGCCAGACTTGACAAGCACAAAAGTATAAACTGGCGTAGGCTACGTACGTAAGTTACGGAGTCTATGTCTTGCAGTACTTTAATTGAACCTTTAATTGACGTTTGTGGGCTGTTTGCTGGTCCACTGTTTTATTCACATGAGGACGACAAATGATGTTTGAACTTCGGCAGCAGAGCGTCTGAAGCTCCACGATCTCAGAAACATCATTGCGTTCTTGCATTTTTAATTTCATCAGCTGCACGTTCCCGATGTCCGTTCAAACATTTATGAGTTATATTGTGGATATGTTAATGAAAACTCACCAACACTGGTTTATCTCCAGAATTTTGTTTCTCTAGTCTGCAGATCAGTCCGACTGAGTCACATTTTATGTCATTCCCCTTCTTTGCTTTGCTGTCTGCAGCTTTAGCTTCACTATATATAGAAAATAAAATCTAAAAAAGGCCACCTTGCACGCGCCCTGTTGGCTTATATGTGTATATGTAAACTGTTGTTGCGTTTACCGGTGACGCTGATGGAGGAGGCCCTTGAGCCCAAACGTGTCGACCTAATGACGCTGTTTCATTTACGGAGAGCTGCTGGAGTCTTTATCTTTCTACATGCGGGCGGGCAAAATTTAAAGCAAGGTTACGTTTTTTTTGTCAGAAAAATAAATGAAAAATAACACATTGATTGGTGATTACATTTACAAAGACAATATTTCTTCAAGAGATTCCAAACTAACTCTCAATAAAATGATCTGATAATACAGCATGTGTTTACGTGCCTCAACTTGAACTTTATTATTGAGCTACGTGGTTTCTAACTGCAGATATATACATAACGGAAGAGGCAGATGTTTTCCTTCCACCTTTGACGGAGGATGGAGACACGTTTCCATTGTCCACATAGATTCCGACTTTGTTCAACTTTGGCAGCTGGTTTGAACAACTGGTTGTTTTGTTTTGCATCTCCATGTTTCCGTACCTCCTGGAATCTGGTAATGTCACCACATGGGGCAAACATGAGCGGAAAGAGCGGGTTTATCCCAAGGATCCGATCAAGTTGGTTACAAGGAGCTAATATTTTCCGGTTTAACAGGCTGTTGTCTGCTCCAGTTGAGGTGGATTTTAGTCCAATTATTAGTGGAATACCAGCGTCTATCTAACTTGTCCTCAAAGTCAATGATGTTACCGTCAGTAACACCACTTATCCACCACACGGCTCTGACGGCTTCAGATGTTTCAGAAACCTTAAACATCAGTGATAAATGTCACCTTAGGGGAGTTTGGGGTGAAGAATCTGAGGGGAGGGTTTTCTCCGGAAAAACACTCATCATAAAGAGAGATAAGAGACGGAGATACCAATTGCTCTCTCTCCACAGTAGCCTCAACAGACGACCAGAGTACAGGCTGCGGTTAGGCTGTGAGTAACTCGCGCTGTATAACACACAGCTGGATGCAACAAGTTCAGGCCTGCTCGCCGACTGAATTCAGCGACACTCAAGGAAATGTAGGAGTAGATTATATCAGTATGTATAGAAAAGTAAGCGAGTGGGTGGACTTAAACGGCCGCAGATCTTAGTTAAATAAACGCACAACGGTCGTGTTTCTTTTCCCCTAGTTTGCACCTACATCCCACTCCATTCATCTCGTTTCTTCCTCTTGTCAGAGAGGGTTAAGTAAAAGATACTTTCATCTCCCTCGTCGCCGTATGGCAGTAAATGTTCCTGCTTGGAAATACAACATATCTGATTTCAGATCTGATGAGCCAAAGAGCGTGTTCCAAATCTTGATTTAAAACAAGCCCCGCTGCACAAAGAAGAAAAAAAGCACGGAGGAAATCACTAATGAAAACTTGGCAGAAGTGAACCGCCTATATATCACCCTCTCATAAATGTTACATGAGCTTTTAATTTACAGCATTAAAACATGCTACGACTGCGTTACTATTTACCTTTCCATATCCGATAGCCCCGGCCGGTTGCCATGGGGTTTCAGTCATATCCAATCCCGGCCCCTTTGGCACACACTCTTATCTCTGTTTAAATATCCGGTTACTTCCCCCTCTGGTCCAGACACACAGAGACATGTCATTAAGAGCAGTATCTCTCCCCAACCCAGGCTTCCTTCCTGTGCGTGTGGTGACGGATTGATTTTCTCCGGTAGGCATCCACTGCAAGAAATATTCCTCCAAACAGGTTATTTAATCCAGTGCTGAGTCTTCAAATGGCGGCCGACGGGAAGGAGAGATGATTTCACTTTTTCTTCGATTGTTTCCAGAAAGTATTTCAGCCAAGTGACGTCACTTCCAAATAAGTGGAGTCATCAGCCTCATTATCACTTCTTCCAATAAGTTAGAATTTCTTTAATAGGTGCTTTGGGATAAGAACGAAATTGCAAATTAAGTGATATTAACTTTCCGCCAACGGCATCCATGAAAGTGCAGGATTAATTTAAAAGCCGGAGCCACTATTTCACTGTCCCGTAGTTTTTCTTAATTGTACGTTATCATACGCATCTGGATCATATTTTCATTGTCAATGAAAGCAAGAGGAAAGAATTTAACAATACCGGCACTCAAGGCTCTGCCATCTGAACTAGTCTGAAACAACAGGGAGATATGATTTACAGATTTAATACCGCAAGAACACCGCCAAAAGTGCGAGGTGGGACACTTGTGCCAGTTTTTGATGCCAAGTAAAAGAGGGAGGTTTTACCCTCAAATTTGAAGTATTTGAAGCATGCAAAGTCCTTGTGGCATTAGGAAAAACTGGAAATTCCTACGACTAAAGTGCCGTAACAACCGAAGAAAAAGCCACATGCTGAGAGAGATTGTGTATTATTGTTATTATTAAAAGATTCAAATTTGACCTGTTTAAGTAAGAATGCTTTGTTAGTTTTTGTCCAAAGTCAAGTGCAAACACTTAAGGCTCGTTTAAAGTACTGCGGGACATAGATGGGGTAACCTATGTATGTATGTATGTAGGATACTTATGTACGTAGCCTACGTTGGTGCAAATCATTTATACTTCCAACAAAATACCCAAACCTTAGTCGGCACCAGGGGTTGCGTTAACCGAATATTTTTCGTCGAAATGTGACGGAAAAATCTTAAGGCCATTCGTCATTTTGACAGATTGCAATTCACACCTTGACCACTTGGTGGCGAGTGAGCACATTAATTGGCTCTTGTCTCTCATCACAGTTTGCATTCCAAACATTGTGGAACTTTTGTCGGTGCACGATGTCCTGGTACACCGATTATACTGATGCACACATCAGAGCTCGGCTAACCATACGTCTACGTCCATATCAGAATCAGAATCAGAATCAGAATCACCTTTATTCGCCAAGTATGTGCACATACAAGGAATTTGACTCCGGTAACTTTACTCTCTAGTACAGTAATAAGAATAAAAACACAATAAAATAAAATAAATCTAAATCTCAATCTGTACATATTAACTATAGGATAATATATACACCGGGGGTTATTGTACAGTGAATATTTACAAGGCAGAGTCATTGTTCATGTTCATCTATTGTTCATGTGGGTGGGCTTGCACTCTGTGACTGCTCAGAGTTCATCAGAGCCACAGCCCGGGGAAAGAAACTGTCCTTGTGCCGGGTGGTTTTGGCGTACAGTGCTCTGTAGCGCCGGCCTGAGGGGAGGAGTCTAGCGGCCTGAGGGGAGGAGTCAGTGGTCTATGTCTATGCAGTTAATTGCTACCAAAATGGAATTTGTGTACCACTGAAGCGCTTCAACACTACGGTACCGCCTAAAAGCCGTTTATGCTAGCAGTCCCGTAGTACGGACAAGACGTGTCGGCAGCATTGACTATCGGCAGCCAAAACTTTTGTTGTTGTTGTTTTTGTTACCATTTAACGTCAATACTGTTCTGAAAAAAAGTACTCAAAGTTAACTAAACTTTAATGAGATTAAAATGCTATTGAATATGTATTCGTTATCAATTTAAAAAATTAAAGTGATGGGAAATACTAGATTACGACTGGATTTTTATGACCCTGTCAGTCAAAATGACAGACAACGAAAAAGTCTAGTGCAACCTCTGGTCAGCACTGTGTCTTTTTTTTTGCCAGTTGGGTTCATTTTTGTTTCTACTTCCTACTTAATGGTGACTGAAACCTTCGCAGAAACTTTTCCCCGAAACTTTTGCCAAAGACGAGTCATACAAACTTTTACATCTCCGAACCTCCTCAGTTAAACTTTCCTCGCGTTAACCTTCGTCGTTATTTGTGGTTACATTTCCGGGGACATGCACGTCAGGCTACAGTGTTAGGGTCTGGGCCGTCGCCATAGCTACGCCGCTAAATTGACGCAGAAGCCTAAACCACCCATTAGTCGTTAACCTTAAAAGTTAAGTGTTACTGATGTGAGCTTTCAGCACCTTGCAGACTGAATTACAGTCATTTTGTGACATGAGTAGATTCCGTTTGTAGTTATATAACGTTCTCCATGTCATCCAGGTCATGTCCAAAAAGAAACAAAACAGGGCAACTGAAGACGTTTCATCCACTTCTTCAGTTCTGGTGGCAGCTGGTGTTTAAATAATGTTGGCCATCAGAAGCTAGCATTACTGGGGTCTGTCAACTTGCCTCAGCTTGTTTTCTTGGATTTTAAATGCATTCAGTACACGAACAAACAAATCATTAAACTCAAACGTGCCTCGGCGTCTGCGATCAAATCAGCGGCTTTCTCAAACGTCCTGCTCGTGATAAGATGAAGATAATCCTTTAATTTGTCACGGAATCGCGTATAAAAGGCTCATCACTTGGTGTCGTGCCACGCGTTTGAAGCTGCTCTCCTCATAAAGAGTTCAGTGCCACGCAAGGCTGGATGCGCGGTCCTTCGCTGCCACGGCACGGCATGAAGAAACATGCAGTAGCGGTGCAGAATTAGATGGTACCGGGCAGGCCGCTTCTGAAATGGGAGGTGCTACTACTATCTGGCAATTTATGAGTTCATTCAGGTGTCTGGAAGTTAAAAAACGCTGGTATGAACCTGAAGAGCTCCAAAGTTTGCGAAGGTATCCCAAACATTTAAGAGACGGTTGAACCCCACTCCCTTCAACCTTTGAGTGTTGTGAACTTCTCACTTATGCTGTCTTTTTGAGCATATCCCGTCATTACTTCTGCAACGAAAGGAAAAATGATTGCTGAGCTCTTAACCTTTTAAATTTATACAGCCCTTGTTTTGGTGTAATGGATTGGCAGTGCCCTAGTGTAGCCTCGTAAACGGAGATGCAAATACTCATGGAACCAACCTAAGTTAGTGCTTGATAGGATACGACTATGAGTAATGGGGTACAAATCTCAACAGCTTCCACCTTTTTGGGGCAACAGATTTTAACGTACAACTTTTTACAGTGTAGTCTTGGGTCTGCGGGTTGGCGTCTGCTTCTCCGGAGCAGCCCTTGGTACCCACAGGGGTCAAATCACCCTCCCGTGTTTTTTTTGTTTTTTTTCCTGAAAGAACAGAGGCTGTTAGGAGAGGCCTACGCTCCAGTATCTTCACAAATCAATGGAAGCGCTTCCTCTCCTCCTTGTCCTCCGCATCCTCTGAGGACGTATCGATTGCAGCTCTGTACGTAATAAATTCCCCCGTGTCCCGACTGCTTGTAAATACGCGTCCTGACGAGAGGCTTCTGGTCAAGTGTTAATACGGACGCGTCGGCTGCACAAGGTCAAAGGATTTGTTGTCATTTAGCATTTTGCACGGTTTACCAAAACCCCAAAACCCCTGGAAGAGTCATAGCTGTATGGGGAGTATAAAAGGGTTGCCCTTAAAGCCGTCCACTGTACAGCTGCGGGAGTGAACCCCAAACGTACGCATTTATCTTGAGGTATAAAATTTTCTTTCAGCACCCTGGCTCTCCCACAGGTTTCGTCGCGATCGTGTTACATGCCCCGGCCGTAAGAGCGCGGGGAGCGGGAGCGGGGGCGACTTCTGCACGTCTTTATCGTAAAAATGTTTGTCCATTGTACAGATGCCCCTGACTTGAACTCTTAGGGAGAGTAAACAGAGGTGGTGGTGGTGGTGGGGGGGCGGGTAGGGGAGGGGGGACGGCTATGCAGGCCTTTCCTTCTCTTTCAGCTGCACTAATGATGTTGTGCCGGGCCACAGCTGTTTCTCCGTGGCAGGTGTGCAAGCGGGAGCCACAGCAGACTGCACTCGGGCCCGGATCGGAGGAATGCCAAGAACAAGACGGAAGGAGAGGAGACAGGGCGCATAGTGAGGCGGTGAAACGAATATCCACACAAGATACAGCTCCCCGAGCTCCCACAAAGCTGGATACAATATTCAATTGAGAATTTCCCCTCAACACCTGGCCACCAGCATAAGTAGGATATTGATGTGGGTCCCGCGCCAGAGCCCCACAGCTTGACTCATTTGAAATCCTCCGGCGATTTCATGCGGTATTTAGGCAAAATGCTTGGACAAGAACTTGTCTGGAGTTCTTTCCTGAGACGGGGGGGACACGGCCAGTATGTCTTGAATGTGCAGCGCGCTGTTCTGGGCCGCGAGGATAGAAATGGCCCCCGAGATCATTTCCTGTTTGGAACTGTACCGGATCAGGAGAAGAGAGAGGGGAAAATGTGAGCAGAGTATTTGCTGAATGGATTGGAGATGGCTGCGGAGATTGCTACAGTCGGACTGGATGTACTGTCCAAAGGTGGATAGTTCGTACAGTAGCGTGTGCTTTTACGTCGACCGAGATGTATATTAAAAGACTTTTATGGAATTTAAACTGCTTGGAAAAACATTCTTTGTATTTATCAGGATTTGAAACTATTATTTTGCAGACATGACTCCTGATTCTTGCACAATTTTAGCCTGTCATCAGTTAAATTCAAGCTTTACAAAATATAATTTGACTGGTTATAGATATACACCAATCAGGCATAACATTATGACCACCTCCTAGTATCGTGCAGGTCTCCAAAACTGTTATGACTCATAAGAGAATGGGCATGGGCCTTCTGAGGGCGTCCTGTGGTGTCTGGCAATAGGATGTGGTTAGTGGGGGGGCCTTTAAGGGGAGGGGCCTCTGTGGATCAGGTCGACACCTTGAGATGTTCTTCATGTTTTTTTCTTTAGTTACTAAAGTGTTTTTGTGGTTGCATCCTGCTGCATCAAGGAGTGTCATTGCTATGGGGTGGGGGTGCCTGGTCTGGTCTAGGTGGGTGCTACATGTCTAAGTAACACCCACACCAATGAATGCCAGGTCCAAAAGTTTCCCAGCAGAACCCTGAATTGTCACAAGATGGTTTAAATGTTATTTACTGCTCCTGTCAGTGGTTTTAATGTTGTGGCTGATTGGTGTAAACACTATACGACACAAAAATCTAGGTTTTTTGTGATGAAAAGCTTTCCAAACTTCAATATTTGCCGAAGGACATCCAGAAGCATGAGTTACTAGTGCATTAGTGCTCAGTGCTTTAGCTGTGACCGTGACCTGATATGATATTTATTAGTCCTCCTTACTCATTTGCAGCCGGACACCTTCAACTCAATCCTGCAAAACAAAGCAGCACAAGGCTTTGAAAATAAATCTCTAGAAATTGCTTTTCGGGTGGGAAGTTAGTTCGGGAGCGAGACCTCTGTTCTCCCTCGACTAGCGCCTCTAGCTAATATTAAAGCCGAGGCCATACGTGGTAAATATTAGCTTTTCTCTGCCGTGTTGACAGTGTGTGCTTTTCCACACACACACGGAACAAAGGTCTGCCATATTGCACGCCCACCTGGGAACTCAGACGGGACGGAGCGGAGGAGGTAGGTGTTCATTGCTTAACAGTGGTGGCTTTTCATTGTGTGACTTGTGATTATGCAGTTGAAAGGCCCATGCCTCCCCTCCGCCTCCCCTCCCACCCCCATCCACCTCCCCTCTTCCTTCAGACCGGATGTGTGATATTGATAATGGGAACAGGAGGCTCATTCTGTTGCTGCCGTGGACACAGAGTAGCAGACGCGTGTCTTGTAAAAGCGGAAATCCGCAGGTTTCGGTGCAAATCGCTGATCAGAATTCACTCCAGGGGGTTTTCATCTTGAATTTTAAGGCTCTTTTAGGGTATATTACGCCGTCTATGTCCCGGTGCTAGCCATTTATACTTGTGGCTCGCTCTGTAACAACGCCACTCAAACACTAGTCGGCGCTGTGTCTTTTTTGCCAGTTGGGTTCATTTTTGTTTCTACTTCCTGCTTCAGCTTTCACCGAAATTTCACCGAAGACGAGCGTTTGTACTGCAGAACCTCCTCAGCTAACCTTTCCTCTATGCGTTCCACCTGTTTTAATACAAAATAAAATACTAAAGTACTAAAATACTAAAAAATACTGGAAATACTAAAGCGAAAACACAGTACTGCCAAGCAGTCTGCGTCGCTGCGGTGCATGTTTACATTTCGGGGGAGGTGCACGTCAGTTATGGAGCTAGGTTCTGTGCTAGCTCTGCGATGTGGCAAGTAACGAAGTACAAATACTTTGTTACTGTGCTTAAGTAGACTTTTCAGGTATCTGTACTTTACTTGAGTATTTCTATTTCTGACAACTTCGGACCGGACATGACTAGAGCATCAGACTAGAGAAGAAAAGTCAACGATGCGCTTCCTGTTTTCTTCTTCTACTGTTTTGAACAGGCAGCCTGTTGATCAGTTTGAGTTATACTGCCACCTAGTGACTGAAGGCTGGCTTATCAGTCAAGCATCAACAGAGACATTAATACTGAAAGTCCACCTGACCCTACTATTTGAGAACTACTGGTCTAATGTGAAAAAAACAGATTGAGGTATGGTGTGGTTTCTGTTGCTATCATTAGCTTTTTGAGGATTTTTTTGGAAGCTAGTTTACAGTATTCCCTCGCAGTTTCGCAAATTTTTTAGTGTAATTTTGCATGCTTTTTTATATTTTTTACAGCGCATTGTTTCTGCGTCCCGACCATTGTCAGTCAATCGTACGGTGTCTCTTGTACAGTACAGAATGCGTTCAGCTTGCTAAATTTACATATACAGTATCTTTGATCGCTGGCAGCGTGACTGACGTGCGGTATGTTTGCAAGTTATTGAGAAACGTGTATAAAGTGTGTAGTGAAGGGCTTTGCATTAAATTAAAACATTTATAATCATTGTAAAAAATAAAGCTGACTACTTCATGGATGTCACCTATCACGGGTTATTTTTAGAACGTAACTCCCGCGATAAACGAGGGACCACTGTACAAGCAATGAATGGATTTATTAGTTATTATTAAAAATGATCCAGATGCTCATACAGGACATCAGGTCAGTTAAGTCTAGATTATTTTGCGAGAACTTTTTCATTTTGCAAAATTATGGTGAAATCATTTTTACTTTTTACTTAAGTGCATTTCAGAACCTGTACTTTCTTACTTTTACTTGAGCAAATGAGTTGAATCAGTACTTTTACTTTTACCAGAGTATTTTTTTACACAAGTATCCATACTTTTACTGAAGTACAGAATGTGAATACTTTTGTCACCTCTGGTCGCCGTAGCCTAAACCGTCTATAACTCTGATGATTACGTTTCTGTAGGGGGGAAATTTTTTCTCTGACTGAAGAATATACCACAATAACCTAATAACCCAGATTTGTAAGAGATGTTTCAAACTTTCCCTGCACTAGCTAGTCGTTTTAGAGGAGGACATTCGCTGCGTTACACGCCTGCCCACAAACAGAGGTGTTTTACTTACCTACCTGAAACACTTTGGCTTAGAAAACAGGGCGAGCTCAGTCAGAAGTCAGAACTCAGATCTCCTTAAATATATATTTCTTTACACCAAATGAAATGCGCCCAGAGCATGCATGACGGGCATTCATCGTTCAGGTGTTGGCAAACAAACCATCCCAGCGTGCTCCTTGGCTCTGAGCGCAGCGGAGGTCAAAAGTCAGTTCCTAAAAAGCCGCATACCAGTGCGGCAGTCCCTCCCCCACTCTCCTCCTCCTCCTCCTCCTCCTCCTCCTTCTCCCCTCGCCTCCACCTTCCCCACCCCTCCACGTCCTCCTCCCACTTCCTCCCCAACTTCTTCTCTTCCCTCTCTGGCTTGCCAGTGTGGTTTGCCTTGGCTGACTGATAATAAGAGACACAAAAATCCTCTTATCCCCCCCCCTCTCCCCTCTCCTCTTCTCTCCCCACTCCCCTCCTTTTCTCTCCGCTGAAATGAGTCACTTCCTTGCCAGGGCCTCGGTTGCTGGACCGCCGCCAGGAGATACCCTGCTATTTATTGCCCCGTTTCCACCCCAGAAGAGGGGGAGCCTGGGAAGGCGTTTTTAGAGGAGTCTACACACACACACTGAAACACTCAACGTGCATCCACAAATCCACCAACACATCCACACAAAGACACACATGCAGGGGTAAAGCCAAGCATGCTCAGACACACACACACACACACACTTCCTGGCCTGGTTTTAAGCATCCGACAGGACCCAGAACACGTTCTCCTCGGATTCCACGATTGATGTTTGCGTTCCTCCCCCGAGCCGCTAGCCCGCCTCGCCTTTAAGGTCTCCGTTTTCCGTGACGTCCCGCCGGGAGCCGGGGGGAGATTTATGTCCCTTTTCCCGGCATTTTTCAGAAGGAAACGGCCTGGCTTTTTCTGACCACACATGCGACTCACAAACACGGGCTTGTGAGGAGGCGCACAAACAGCCTCTCATGATAAAAACAGATACGGGCCGAGCCGCAGCGCGGCTGCAGTAACCCCCCCCCCCCCGGAAAGCATGCATAATTTCTTACGCAGATGTTTTGTACACAGAGGCCATCTTTCACGGACGTATCATGTATGCATAACGCCGGTGACATCATGGCGGAAGGAGTCGGCTGCAGCTGTGCGACGGGAAAAGAAAAAGTTTGCGTTAAATTCGTCTGTGCACGCGGAACATGCTACCCAGGGGTCACTTCATCTATTCATGCGGCGCTTCGCAACACAAGCACGCGGAGTCGCACACAGGATCCTTGTGAATCCAAAACATTCCTTTCAGCTCAAGTTCAGACACATCCCCCTAATAGAGGGGTTTGCATTTTATTCATAGGCCCGTCTTTGGAATATGGCTGCTTTATAAGTATCAGCCTAGTACTTGTTGAGCCTTTTTCTTCACTACACTACATTGTCCTTCGAGCATTGCTTCGGGAACGCGGAGGATTGTGATTTAAATGGCTTTTGAGTACTCCTAATCCACCGGAGGCACATAAGTCACACAAAGGTAGCTCCAAAAGGCCCGGGTGAATTCCTCCGAGCGGAGAGGAAGTCTTAAATCCCCCGGCTTCATTTAAATACCACGGGGGTGACTTATTAATGGAACGATTCTGACTGCTGCGTGCGTGCGTGCGTGCGTGCGTGCGTGCGTGCGTGCGTGTGTATAGATGGCCCTCGATTGAGTGCGACGGGCTCAGGTGGCTGGAAGTCACACGGAAAGCAGCGTGACGAGGGGCTCGTCGACGAAAAGATTTCTTTTTTTCTTTTTGAGCTTTTGTGCGGCGTGAAAGAGGAGGGAAAGGTGTTTCCAGTCCAGACAGAAAGTGCCACTTTGGGAAGACAAAGAGACGCAGAGACATGTGTGCACACATCCAGGCTGGGATGCGTGCAAACATAAAAAGATTTAAGTCAGATTTGCGCGTTCTGAGGCAGACGTTCCCATGAAGTCGGCCGTAATCCAGTTTTCAAACGCTTTGCCATGCGTCGTTTTATTTTGCTGCTGTTTGTTAATCTAAGCCAGTGGATTCTGACTCACTGAAAGTCTTTATGCAAATTAGTTTCTGTCTGCAATCCAAAATCAAATGCATTCAATTAATGCTAATATGAGGGGAAAAGTACGGATGCAAATATTGCAGAGCTTTTATGACCGTGCAGCACTTCTTGCTTTAGCTTGAAACAAAGCCAAACACTTAATGAAATTAAAGGAGGAGAAGCGTAATAAAAATGATCTGTATAGAAACGCTGCACAGGCAGAGCAGAGTGCTGACCCTGCTTTATAAACACTGGGCTGAAAAAACGCGACGCTGCTTTCCAGCCACTTGCCAGTAACTTCCTTTGTGCTGCGCCGCACAGACCTGTTTCCGAGAGCGTTTGCAAAAAAAAAAAAAAAAAAAAAAATTATTTTTTCTTCCTTTCAGCCTCCTCGCGTGCCCCGTGGGTGGGGTTTACAAGAAACAGCGGGACAATGCGTCGGCTGTCAGGAAGTTTTTATAGCGAAACGAAAGAATTTTCGAAACGTAATCGTCGGATTCGCGTGATTGACGTCTGAGCCGACGGCACCTGAGGTGACCTGTGAACTCCACCTCGGGGGAAAGGAAATTGCCCGGCGATGCTCGGCAAACAAGCGTCTAAATTTAGATCCGCCGGAGGATCACACCTATTCTCTGTCTCCGTCTCCCTCTGTCCTGGAGGAGCCAAAAGAAACAGAGCTGCGGCCTGTGTTTTCAGAGCAAACAAACTTTTACGAGGGCGGTTCTGAAAATGCATCCATCACGATCATTTAAAATATCCCACGCAATATATAAACTGGGCTGATTGTCATTAGGCTTCATGCGTCTTGGCAGTGCGGCCAGCCCTATTGTTTCAGTCGAATCTGACCCTGGCGATGACAACCACAAGAGCCTGGTTTCTTCAAAGAGAGCAACAAATTACTTCGTTTCATCTGCCCTGCTACGCCGTCGTAAATCACGCATCTATTTTCTCTACATGGGAGCGAGAAACGCGAGAAGGAAGAGTCAAATTCTGCAGATAGAGGGATGGGGGGGAAAAAGAAACGAGGAGAAAGGATGGAGGCGGCACGAATATGGTGGAGGTTGGGAGGGTAAATAGAAAGAACATGACATTCATCCTGCGCTTTCTTTCAGTTACGCAAGCCATCAAAGTCAATTTCCTTTTCTGCCGAGATAAGATCGGTCAATAGAAAGCTCCTCTGGGGGCTGGAGGGGGTTAATATGCTGGCTGGACTGAGAGTGGCTCTAATGGCACCGGGTTTTTGTTTTTTTTTGTCTCTTCCCTTTACCTTGTTCTGGGGCAGAGGGTAATCTACTCCTTCACACCACACAACAGCTGAGGAAGGTGTTATTGCGGGCGAGCAAGGGCCGTTCGCAGCGTATGTAACGCTCACCTGCAGATGTTAACGGTTAACACGTTAGCGCAAAACGTAGCGTCTTACGCGGTGGAATGCATCCTCGTTACGTTCTCAATGACCAGGCCAGACTGCGGTTTTTAAGCTTCACATACAGTAAATACAAAAACTGGACTCGTGAACCTGCCTGAGTTATGTAATCAAAAACCATGAGAACATTAAATTACATTAAAGTTGGACTATATTTGCTCGCAGACATTTCAAATCAATTTGCAAGCTAAGCCCTGCAGAAAACTCTCGCGGGGTCCTCGGATGTGAATGTTTACAAAACCGTCACAGGGAAGGAAACCGCGATGACATTTAAATTAAAAGTTCCTCTTTGTGATTCTTGCGTGGATGGATGTGGATCCAAATTTTTATTTCTTGGTAAACTGAGACTGGTAACACGGCATTTGGATTGCATTAAGCGGCGTTTCAACCTATGTCTATGAGAAAATAGTTCAATACTTCTATTTTATTTGGATAACAACACATCTTCATCATCAGAGGGAACTGGAAGAACTTTTCTTTGAGCTCTGTTTTGTAATTTAGGCCGATTCTAGTACATTTCTTTCCCACAGCACCTGTAACTTCATGTCCGTAAAAGGGCTAGGCATACACCAATCAGCCACAACATTAAAACCACTGAGAGGAGAAGTAAATAACATCTAAACCATTTTGTGACAGTTCAGTGTTCTGCTGAGAAACTTCTGGACCTGGCTTCATTCATTCATTGGTGTGGATGTTACTTAGACATGTAGCACCCACCTAGACCAGACCAGGCACCCCCACCCCATAGCAATGACACTCCTTGATGGCAGCAGCCATCCCCAGCAGGATGTGATGCAACCACAAAAATGCTTCAGGAACAACTAAAAAACAACATGAAGAACATCTCAAGGTGTTGACCTGGCCTCCAAATTCACTAGATCCCAAACTGATCAAGTGTCTGTGGGATGATCCACAGAGGCCCCTCCCCTCAAAGACCCCATCACTAACAATGTTGTGTCTGCCAGACACCACAGGACACCTTCAGAAGGCCCCTGTTCATTTTCTGATGGGTCACAACTGTTTTCGAGGCGCAACAGGGACCTGTGAAATTTTTGAATTTCATAATGTAATAGTCATAAAGTTATGGCTGATTGGTTTATGTTGAAGCTGAGCTCTGAAGCCTCCGTTGCTGCTGCTGGTGAAGGAGTAGGACGTGAAAAAAAATCAAGAAAGCATCTCATTGGATGCAAATACAGTACACGCCCCCTAGTGCAGGATGAGTCATCAACGTTTTAAAAAGGTTTTCTAGGAAACAACAAACTCTAAAACACCACCAAGAATAAATACCAAATGAGTTTTTCTGTGAATGCTGAGCCGAGACGTTTTGTGGGGACTTTAAATTAATATATATAACATTTGAGTAATAACCTGCTCTCGTGCTTAAATGTGCTCCATCACTGGGGGCAGGATCCTTGTGAAGTAGTCAGGTCAGTCCCCCTCTCTCCCCCCCAGCCCTCGGTCACCCCCAGTTGGGACCTCAGAGACAGAACGGAAAGCATAAACACTCACTGTGATGTTTTTCGAGTGCTTAACAGCTCAATCTCTCTTAAAATAATTACACCTGAAAGGCAGAGATCCATCACAACTGCCCTGGTCTGGAAATTGCCCTCAGATGGGCGCGCACACACACACACACACACGCACATGCAGTGAACATTTGTAAGCTATTATGACTCCTCTTACTTCCTCATTCCCGACCTTTTTCTCTTTTTTTTGCCTCCTCTTTATTTTAAAGGCTTTAGTCTGTGGATGGCGATGCAGGATGTGGTCTGCAAACACGAGCGCGGCGATGCTGAATGCTGTCTGGGTACGCTTGTGTGCGCCTTTGTGTCTTTTACAATGTGTTAATTCAGCTCAGTTGCATTAGCATTATTCGTACTGTACAGGCTGGAGGCGTTCCAGAAGGAAAGCTCTGTTCGGTTTCTCCCCATACAATGTTAGGCGGTTGGCCATTTTGCATGCGCCTCCGAGACGGTGGCCGAGGCTCGGCCGGTCGGTTTTCTGTCAGAAGATCCGCACAATGTGTCGGATCAAGAGGCAAAAGCAACAAAAGTCTTTATTCTGCTCTGCTAGCCTGCTCGTTTGAATGTATAAACACTGAATCTTTACACTTTTATCTCTCTCCTGTAAGGCTCACCTCCAAAATGAAATCCAAAGTCATGAGGAGCAACGTTACCAAAAGCCCGGTATCACCGTACAGAGTGACTGGAGGCAAATAAGACTCATCAGAGCATAGACATGGGCCTTCTGAGGGTGTCCTGTGGTGTCTGGGGACAGGATGTTGTTAGTGGGGGGGGGCTTTGAGGGGAGGGGCCTCTGTGGATCATCCCACAGATACTTGATCAGTTTGGGATCTAGTGAATTTGGAGGCCAGGTCAACACCTTGTACTGTTCTTCTTCCTAAAGTGTTTTTGTGGCTGCATCCTGCTGGGGATGGCTGCTGCCATCAAGGAGTGTCATTGCTATGGGGTGGGGGTGTCTGGTCTGGTCTAGGTGGGTGCTACATGTCTAAGTAACATCCACACCAATAAATGAATGAATGCCAGGTCCAAAAGTTTCCCAGCAGAACATTAAACTGTCACAAGATGGTCAATGTGGTTTACTTCGCCTGTCAGTGGTCATAATGTTGTGGCTGATTGGTGTTAAAAACAGCAAGCAGAGAGGCGGTCTCAACATAAGTTCAGTTTTCTCTAATTGGTCAGCTCTAGAACCTAACCCACGAGTGCAGGATGAGTCATCAACCCTTTTAAATCATTTTCAGTGAAATAACAAACAATATAATAACATTAAAAACACCTACATAATGACTTTTATGTTAATGTTCGGCCAGATTTGGACTTATATGCAACATATAATGCAAACTAAATAAATATATCGATTGCAGGGGGGAGACTTTCCTGCTTCAAACTAGAAATATCTGGGGTTACTTCAGTGAGTAGAATAAAAAAAAAGTTTAGATAAATACTGCAACTACTGCACAATTTCTGTTCCTTGACACCAAAAGATTCATATCTTTGGCAGGATCTTGCAGCCACTGAGGTACTATATGTGGGCATGGTGCATATTTTGAAGTGTTGATCATACCAATTTAACAGAAATGACGAGGTTCCTAAAAGAATTAGGTCAGATCATGCAGTGGCCGTAACGTAGGACTACATCCAGGAGACTCCTGCGTTTCCCCGCCGAGGAATAACACTGAGGTTATCATTAAAATAAATCTTTCAAATGCTAATTCGCCGAATGGAAAATACCTCCCAAACCAGCTGCACGACAGCGCTCTCAGTCAGATTTTAATATACGGTCGTCCTTTAATCCAAGAAACTGTGCTCTGAGCTTTTTGCGGGTTAAACCTCAAAACTGTCAAAATATATCCTGCGCTGGAAACTACCAGGATTAAATTAATACTTTACAAAAATACAGCAAACTGTTGTGCTCGACATGCCACTGCGGTCGCAACTGTTCCAGTAAAAGTGAACCGTTCAAGTATACACTCCAGGCTCGAGCATTGCAGTCCAAGCTGCTGCTGCTGTTGTTGCGAAGGCTTGCGATACAGAGCTAGTTAATGTTTACCCAGAAAATATGTAATTGCAGACTTCCCCCTAATAAACTGTTCCAGAATGCAGACCACAATCCTCCTCCTGTAACATTATTATTATCTGCAGGCCTCTGGGACCGACTCCCTCTCTGCCTCACACACACACACACACACACACACACTGGTATATACAGTTCATACAGTAATGCACACTTCTTCAAATTTACAGTTGACACGACTAAACTCGAAACATGTTTAATCAGCGCTTGCAGAGCCAGCCGGGGACTGATGCAGAGCTGTTTGCGAAATGAAAAGTCTTTTTCGCAGCTGGACCAAGCCCTGCACGCAGAACCGCAAGTTGTAGATTAAGTCATTCTCAGCTCCGCGACTTTGATACGAAGCTGAAACGTAATTATATTTCTGATTGTGGGTGAGGTTCTCGCAATGGAATTGGCTAATAAAAAGAAAAAACTTACAGGGAGAAGCACAGAGAGAGCTAGTGTTTTCACATTTTACAAGGTTATATATATATATGTGTGTGTGTGTGTGTGCGCTATCAAATATTAGAGTGCGTTATAAATCCTTCACACTGTGCACTTTCTGCCTTGTGTTTGTCCGTGAAAGCTGCCAACGGCTGCAACAAATGAATGAAATCTAATCTGCAGCTATTGATAAATGAGGGAAACATGCAGCACGTAGTACGCTCTTTGAACTCGGGTGAAGTGCCACTGTGTCACGGCAGCTGCAGAGTGTAGACGCCTGTTGCAGGAGTGTAAAATGCTTTTTTTTCCCCTTCGTGCACCTTCATACAATAAAGAAGCAGTTTCTTGCTTTTAATTGCGTCACGTTTCAGTCAAACTGATAGAAAAAGATGAATAAAACCACAAAAACCTAAAAACATCATATTTCCAACTTTGGCTCAAAGTAAAGGTTCGACATTGTAGAAAACACAACTATTGTCTTGAGTAGAATGCAGGTGAGGTGACGACACATCACATTTGTGTACGTTTTGTGTTTTTGGCTTGTCATTTAACAACCTACAGCTAGTTTTAGGCTTACTGCATCAGATCTGAGCGTAGTTGTGCTTTAGCTCTTGTATCCTGACATTAACCTTGCCGGAGATGTAACAAGAGGTCACAACAGCCCAAACCACGACAGCTACGATCGGTCGGAAACACATTTCCACATCAATGTCTCTCAGGATGGCGCAGAAAATTCTTAATTCCTCAGTGATTTCAATGAAAGTAAATGGTGATTAAGATGTGTAAGCGCCAACTCCAAATCAGTTCCAATCGCCATAGATTGAACAGATAAACTCTGCACAGTGCACAAGTGCTAAATGCTTGGCCTAGGCCCTGAGAATTTCCATTAAAGGACTATAGACCAAGCTCTTTAACCATTTTACATGATGTCTAACATAAAAAAAAAAAAAAAATGAAGACGACTGCATTCATACATATTGAGCCTCGGATGCAATTAGTATAGCTGAGCAAAACCTCTAGAAGCAGCTGAAAAGGATAACCTGAACTACTCTTTTTTACAACCTGAACCTTATTTCTGGCATAAAATACCATCGTTTACTCACCCATATAACTTTGGTGTCCTTTGAAGTCATTCTGAAGATATTTAGATTCGCATATATCCATATAGTGGGAGTGAATGGGGCACAGAAACGCAGCCTCTAAATAACGCATTATCTGCTGCAAAACTTGTTCATTTCACCAATATTTTGTTGTGATATGCTAGTGCTGTTCCCCGTTGAGTCCGGAGTTACCGGTTTTCCTCTTCCGGGGTCTTTAGCTTGATCTAATAACTTACCTACTAACTACGTCACCTTTGAGCTGCGCGGCTTGTTTAACTGTAATTTGCTGCTACTGCTAGTACTAAAAATACTGATCATATTTTGTTGTAATAAACTGTAGTTTGTCTTTAACTGAACTTTCAGATATAAATGGCCACAAACTTCCCTAGCGCCAACTATGCTCTAAACAGTATGAGTAATTATAACATGCATGCTAAAACCATTTTTTTTAGCAAATCCAATTGCCATTTATTAAATTAAACAAGAAGCTAATCTAAATTGTTGGCTACTCAATAAACGTAACACTCTGACATGGGTTGGTATAAATCTAAACATGCATTTCTCCACATTTTGATCATTTTCTTTATTTCACAGACGTCACTCACTTAACCTGCTCTTATGTCAAAGTACTATTTGGCAGCTGGGTATTAAACATTGCAGCTGAGCCGCAGCAGGTGAGTGTAGTCATTAAGGCCGACAGGAGAGCCGTTTATGTGCAAAGAATAAATCTGTCCTTCTGTACTTTCAAACATTACTATCATCAGTTAAGCGAAACAAAGCACTGAACCCTTATTAATGTCACTTGGACTGAATGCTGACACGATTTTGTACGCGTCGAGGCAACCTTTTGAAACACGGCTTGGTGAAATACGGCGGAGCATACTTTTCGTCATTCCTGGAAACGTTTTTTTGCAGATCTATGGGTTTTCCGCGATAATAGCGATATTTTTTAAACACAGGCTTAGGGTTTCATCCAGCAGCTCCGGAAGAATGTTAATGTTCAGGTCAGACAAAAAAGCAACTCCACGTTTCCGGGCACGGCTGCAAGTTTTAGGCCGCAAAGTAACGCTGGACGCCCCGGCTGAGGTTGAGGTTGGCTGACGTCACTCACGTACATGATTGCTGTCAATAACGTATCTTTAAAAGACCATTTGGCATTGAATTATTTTATGCCGGATTATTTTTACATTCTACTTGTGCAGAAAACTGTTGCAGGCTCCTTCATTTTATTATTATTTTTACTTATTGGTTTCTGTTCTGGTTTCACTTTTATAAGAGTGGACATCTGCCTCCAGGTCTGGGCAACTTTATATAGAGACACAAATTGCATTACTTCAGTTCTGAGAAAAGTGTAAATTGCCAATATGGGCACCATGTCACTGTAGGGACTTCTTTGTAGTCGTACAATCCTGAGGAAGGTTTCATTCTACAGCTAATCATCTTCTCAGGCAGTACAACAATAAAAATGGTATAGAGTATTAAAAGTAAACAGGAGAAATTTCAAATAATCTACATAAAGTGAAGGGCAAAGCAAGAAGGGCCAACTTTGTCTTTCCGAGTGGAGTTTGCATGTTCTCTCTGTGTCTACATGGGTTCTCTCCAGGTTCTTCAGCTTCCTCCCATCGTCCAAAGACATGCTGGTTAGGTTCATTGGTGATTATAAAATGGCTGTAGGTGTGAATGGTTGTCGGTCCATCTGTGTTAGCCCTGCGATAGACTGGAGACCTGTCCAGGGTGTTCCCCACCTCTTGCCCGATGCCGACGCTGGGATAGGCTCCAACAGACCCCACAACCCTTAAATAACAGGAATAAGCGGGTGCAGAAGATGAAACTCACTAAGTAAGTCTGCCATCATGAGAGAGAAGAGAATCCATAGACTGTATATAAATATGTATGAGTGCAGCCATCTTAAACTGATGACCTCATTCGCAACCAGTGATGAGTCCCACCACAAACTCTGGACACTACCTGTACCTTCTGTTAGACACAGAATATTGTAGTATACAGAGTATATAGGACAGTGTGAATTTAAAAAACTGATTTAGAAGAAGTTTAAAAAATGACTGAATAGAGATGTTCAGCATTGCCCTGGCTGGATTAAACTTTTAGTGTCAGCTTTGTCGAAGTGCCTACAAAGACCCTAGACTAGAGCTACGCTAACACAGAACTGTGTAATTCCTATACAAATCCATTTTAAAGAGGTAAACACAAAGGCAGAGACCAGCAGCAATGTGGCGACAACAGATGCGATGTGTTCGCATACCTTTGTTGACATGAAGTGTCAACTTTGAGGTGACGACCAATGGGAGTTCCCCAGTTGTTCATGTAGAACATCATCCACTTTGGTTCGTACTACTAAATTCACCACAATGATGGTGAGCTTGAAACATTGGGTGAACCTAGATGGGACCCTGGTGGTACGGCATGAAGAGCTGGCTTTGTCCACACACTACCAATTATTATTTTTTTATTATCTGCTTGTTTTACTTGGAAATATTTGGATGGGAAACATACAAGAGCGTTGCCTAGGCAACCAGCGCTCGAAACGTCCAGTGGTGATGGGCAATGAGCAAATTGCTTTATATGTGGAGAGGGCTTAACGAAACAAAGCATTCTGACCACTTAATCCATTTGTTTGATTGGTTATGATAACATTATTCTGACTCAAGTGACTGAATCGTGGAAACACGACCAGAGAGGTGAACGGTCGGACAGTTGGACAGGTTTTAAAACACACCAGCAATTTAGGTCGTTTTCACACCTAACCAAGTGGACTCGAGTTCGCTTGGGGGACTGAAAGTTGCAACATTGTTGTATTTTCACTTGGTTCGGTTCCGCGTTCACACTGCAACTTCTGAACTGCACCAAACTTGCGCCCCAAGCGCACCAAACTTTCTGAGCGTCAAAAGTCGACGTCACTCCGCTCGCAACTGACAGACCTGCTGGGTAATAGTAAACATGGAGCAGCATGTGAAGTTGGCTGTTTTGTGGATGTTTTTTCTTTTCTTTTCAATGTACCAATTGCACTTGGCTCAGCAAGCCGTGCAGTACGATCAACATGTAAGGCAGCGAAGCAGAGCGCATTTCGCTCTTACAACTGCACTGAGGACGGTGTTCTTATGGGTGGATGTCAACAAATTGTTGATATGTTCATCAGACCATATTTCCAGAAGAGCTTTCATCTCATCGTCGCTCCATGTTTGTCCTCTCGCCATGTTTGTTTGTTTCTTCTTCTTCTTCTCCTCTTTCTGTTTTGATTTTGCGTCACTACGCCATGCATTACGTGTGTGTTTGGTCCGCTGAGCTTTCACACTGCATACGAACCGAACCAGGGTTCACTTGCAAACGGACCGAGACCCCCGTTTTCAAGCGGACCAGAGTTCGTTTGTTTGATCCGCACCAGAGTTCGTATGAGCTTTCACACCTGCCCAAACGAACCGGACTTTCCGAGCAAACGAACTCTGGTCCGTTTAAAGCGGACCAAAGGAGGACAGTGTGAAAGCGACCTTAGTCATATAAACTTTATTCGGGAGCAAAACCAAAAAACATATTCCAAGAGCTCAACAAAGAGTAGAATGATCTAATCAAGCAGGAATCGAGGCCAAGACTACGCATGCATGTAAGACCAAAGGTGTAGTAAACTGGAATTATCCAAACCTTGGCACCCATCCGTTAAATATAAAGACAAACTTCAGGGAGTGGTGCACAGTAGGTGAGGATAATAATAAATCACAACAAGCCCAACCAAGAGGCTTCTGATGCCAAAGTCAAATTCAGCGACTGAAGCCCAGGGGTGGGAGGTGGGGTCTACGAAGAGGAGGGCTTTTCTTCTTCTCCCACTGTGGGAAAAAGAAAAAAAGGGGGCTCAGGACATGCTGGCATCCCACGAAACCCTGAAAAGGGGCGGACGGTGGTGGAGGTGGCGGCGGCAGTGGTGGTGGAGGTGGAGGTGGGGTGAATTTTCATTCTTTTATTTCCTCCCCCTTTTCCTCTAACTCCACGCTGCCTCGCCGCCCTCAGCTCCGCCCCTTCCGTGAGCCGGGAGGTGGTCGCGAAGTGTGTGTGTGTGTGTGTGCGCGAGGTGGTGGTGTTGGGTGGAGGGGGGCTCTTATTGAAAGCGAACAGAGTGGAACCTCTCGCATTGTCTCCCCTCCTGCACCCCCACCCCCTCGCCGCCTCACTCCCTGACTCCCTCCTTCTTTCTCCAGGGACAAAGAATGCCCTGAATGCCTGGCGTCTCCTGCAGTGTCAAATAACTAAAGGATAGGTGGAGTGCTGCGAGGACCAGGGAGGAAGAAGAAGAAGAAGATGATGAAGAACCAGAAGAAGCTGACAAACTTAGATTTTTTAATCTAAATCACATCTCACTCCTCATACCTACATGACAAAACTGGTCCTTTGAGGCGACTCTGTGATTATCTTTTGGTGAAATTGTTGGACTCATGGGAGAACCAGTTTTTATACCCAACCATCCAATGAAACGTTCAATAAATGCAATTCTTGTTGGATAGAACTGCCATTATTAATGCAAGTAGCTATCTGATCTTTAAAAAGTGAAATGAAGATGGATCTGAGAAGCTTCAAATACTAAAAACTTGTAAATAGCCTGCTAGCTTCAAATAAATAACGTATTCCCGTCGATTGTTGTGCTACCACTTCCACAAAGACTTGGGTTGCCAATGACATTGAAAGTGAAAGATTGTGAATTGGCGTCACTTCACCTGCAGTTTATAGGAGAAACCATTGACTTTACATAAAAAGTGCAACCACTTCCTCCCGCCGTGCTACTGCTAGTTTTTTGCAACATGGCTGAATATTTTTCCGATTCTGAGGTTGTGGACGACGACTTTGTTTATGATGGACGTCCTGACGCCCGCCGATGGGGGGGCACAAACGGGTCTGCTGTCCCGGGTCCAGGATGGAGGGGGAGTCCAGACCTGGGTCCTCATTAAATTATGGAATAAAAAAAATAAAATTAAAATAGGCATAAAATGTTGCCGTACGTTCAGTACGTTCAAAACGTCCGGTCAGCACAAGTCCGATGCTCAGAAAAGAAAAGGAAAGAGAAGAAGAGAAGAAGAAAATAGAGGCCTTAAAGATTTTCTAAACAAATATTTAAAAAAAAAAAAAGGTGGTGACGGTGAAGCTGGGACTAGTAAAGTGAACGTAGAGCAAGGTAACAGCCTTGTAACGTAACGTAGCTCTAACGTTAACGTCCATTAGCTTGTGTAAAAGCTTGACACAACACGTCAACTTTACCAGAAACAGTTGAGCTTGGTAGCTAGTATATGGATGAGGAGCTCGTTGAAAGGAGGATGCTGAGGCAGAGAGAGGAACAGCTGGTCAAAGAACAACAAACTCCTGCACGTCCACGAATAGACAACAGGTAACTCTGGACTCAACGGGGACTAGCACTAGCATAACAAAATATTGGTGAAAGGCCAAATTACGGCTCAATCGCGTGTCGTGCTTCGTGCAGTACACGTGGGGTAACGAGGAGAGATTAACAATTCGCGACAACCTCCCGATCACAAATCGTGCGATTTCGCAAGAAAATGATACTTGTTTGAAATCCTGCTCGCTCCTCGTGAAGGTATCGCACAGCAGAAGCAGCGCCACGAGCCGCTTTGCCTCAACCTCTCGCACGGAGCATGAGCGATCGCTACGTCAAAACAACTTGGATGCTCGTCTCCCACTTCCTTGTTCCTCTTCTTCTTCTACTTCTATTTGCCGTTGCAGTTCCGGATACAAAAGTCCGACGCGTGGTATGTGGACGTACAGTATGAGCAATCACGTCGTGTCAGAGCATCAGGCCGTATAGTGTGAGAACATAAATCGTAGGCTGTGAACTTTTGAACTCAGCGATCTAGTCGTGCAGTTTGAGATGGAGCTGAGTCAAAGGATTTAAAATATCGCACAGCGTATGCCCGGCCTTAGAGGCTGGGTTTCGGTGCCCCATTCACTTCCACTATATGGATATAGTGCTCCACTGGAACTAAATATACGTAACGGTCGTATTTTATGCCAGAAATAAGTTGTAAAAAACTGTTGTTCCCCTTTAAGACTTCTCAAAGAGGCACTACAACTGCACCTAAATGTGATAACCATCTTGAGTTACTAGTGGGAAGTCAGCACACACAAGCAAACGGGGTCGGTGGGGCCTGTGGCTCACGACGATGACATAACCAAATAGTTGTCTTTCACCCAGTTTAGATTTGAAAGAGATGAACTGGAGAGTAATCCTCTTTCAGTTTGATTGATTATGGGAGTAGGTCGTTCCATTCCTTATTTTCATGCAGCAAAATGAAATCCAATAATTCATGGGATACTGTTTTGTTTCCTGCGCCGGATTGTTTACTGGCAGCGCCCGAGTGCATATTTCACTCGTCATTGAAAACATTTGCCGAGGCAGTCTTATGAAACTACAAGTGTGGTTTTAAAGCGATGTCCCGTGAGGGTTTGACATTCGCGAGCTACAAACGCCACCATTTCTCGCTCTTTTTCTTTTTCCCTCCACACACGCCCACTCAGACACACTGCAGCCCCATCATACAGCGAATGGAACGGGTGAGCGCGCTAATTGCTGCAGCGCTCCAGAGCGACGAGGAGAGCGAGGCCTCGCCGCCGCATGAAATCATCTTACTCCACAAGCAGCGTGTGCAGGAGGAAAACAAAAAAAAGACAATCCATCAAGCTGTCAGTCTCTTAAAAGGTAGAAAGTGAAACCCTCTCTCTCAACACACCGATCATTACATGCTGCAGCTGAGAAGTCGACTGAATGAATAATTTGTTTTGTTTTAATCCGGTTGGTGCACCGGACGGGCGGGCCTTGTTGCATCAGAGCGCTGCATCGAATTGTTCCAAACGTGCCGTCAGCTGCAGGAGAGCGCACGGACTTGATGTGCAGGCTGGCTGGGGATGCTGGAGCTCGTGCCAGCGTGTTTCCACTTGGTGCATAAATCAGAGACTTGCTAGGACATACCTCTGGAAGCACAAACGCACGTAGATCAGAAGCCGCGCACGGGATGTTCGGCGCTTCGAACATCTTGGACATTGGCGGCGGCGCGCTCTGCGCTCGGGTCGGGTTAATCTTCAGCGCCCTGCTCGGCTTGGCGTGACATCCTTTCTGCCTAAGGAGGAACCTTTTTAATGTCTGAGCAAATAGCCACGCCGCTGTCATCCGCGTTATCTCAGCTTGGGTTTATGGCTCGTTTAATAGTGTGGAGTTTGAAAGATGTGAACCTTTATTACGCAGGGAGGGTCTAACGAGACGGTGCATCTGGCTGCATTTCTCTCGAAGGTTTTGACGCCTTGCTGAGGACAAAAGGTCAAAATATGGGAGCTCTAATTGAAACATGCGTCTCACAACGTCTTTAACGTGGACTGCAACACTGGTACAGATGCTCTTACAAGGTTAAGAGACGTTCTTTCGTCATGTTCTTCTATATTTGGGTGAATTCATTTTAGTCCGTTAGAGTCCAACAGAATAATGAATGAGGATACAAGAGGTTTGGGGTTTGCCATGAGCTAAATCCTCCAGCTTCGAGGCTCCGTGGAGCAAACGAACGAATAAACATATGTGCAAAAACACTCAAAGCACCAAGCCAACGAGGGTCACTCAAGTTCTGGTCGAAGCTTTTTTTTTTTTCTTTGGACGAGTCAAGAGCCACCAGGTGGCGTTGTGCAGGCTCCCACACACACACACACCGGTTTTGGTGCCATTTGGCAGAATACCACCAGCAGCGGCTTACCAGCAGAGATAGGATGAAAGTTTGGCTCTCGGCGCTGATCGCTGGCAAAGATATGCAGCTGCTCTGCAAATGGCCCATTCTACAGAGGAACACTACAGTAACTATGGCATAGCGTGAAGCTGCAACTGTTTTTTTTTTCTCTCGTCCACCAAATCTCTTTCATCTGTTGATAGAAAAACCACGGTGGGCTTCTGATACGTGGAGATCTTGGAGACTTCTGCACAAACTACTGACAGATAAACCACATGTTCAGCTTTCACAAACTCGGTTCAGAGAAGTAAAGGGACACGGTGACGGACGTGTGGACGCAGCAGACGCATGTTGTTGTCTTTTTTTTTCGGCATTGAGAAATAATCAAGCTGCACTTCTTTTCTTACTGACATGAGATATGATCTGCAGGACGGCGAGCAGAGCGCAGGGAACGCTTGAGAGCCAGAAATTAAACGTGCACAACGTGCATGCACGCACACAGATCGTTTATAAGGGTTTTTTTTCTTCTTCTTCTCTTTCTGTTTTCTCCTCAGAGTGGTCTCTTTAAAAAAACAAAAAAAACAAAAAAAACAGGGTTGAAGAATCAGAGGATATTGCTCCAGGTCCCGAGTTTCACTGCCAGCCTATCAAATACACAAAGCAGTTAAATCAAATGACTGGAAAGTGCACTTTGAACTCAACCCCTGGCTGAGGTCCCATTCAAGCAGAAATGTAAAAGTTCCTGTCCTTGGCGGTGCCCCCCTTTCCCCCCCGTTCAGAGGTGTCCCCATAAAAAGGCTTATAGCTGGTTACAGCGGCTTGGAGACGAGCCCATAGATGGCCCAACAAGCCTCGACCGGCATTATTTCCTACCGGCCTCTTTGTTTGGTGAAGCCTTTTTTTTGGCAGGGTTCCTATTGCAGCGCTCGACTTCCCATTGAGAAAACAAGCACCCCCCCTCCCTCCCTCCCTCTCTCCCTCCCTCCCTCCCTCCCTCCTCCTCCCTCCCTCCCTCCTCCACCGCCGCCGCCGCCGCCGTGCATGGCACTTGCAACGCAGCTCCGAGCCGAAACCCCAGGTTCCTGGCCCTCGTTGTTTTCTTAAACAAATTAGTCAAAGCTCATTTGTTCAGCTCGTATCTGCTTCATTTTTTTTTTTAAAGCGCGTATTTATCAGCGATACTTTTTATTACAAGCCTCGCCCCCCACTCCACCCCAACCCACCCCCCCCGTCCTCCAGGAGTTGTCGGTGTAAATGAAATAGCACCTCCTGGTTATTGTTTTCGCTGCTTTTTATGAATGGGCCGTGCAATCAAAGTTCACTATTGTTTTATTGTGGGGGCAATTCATCAGTGTTCCAGGAGTTAATGGTTTCCTTGCCTGTCTCAACAGCTTGTAAAGAGCCAGAGCTCTTAATTAAGTTTGAGCCCAATTTATATTTAACTGATAATATAAAGCTGCCCCCTATTACCGTACGAATTACCTTAAAAAGGTTCTGAAAGCGGTTCCGTCCGCTCGGCTTTATTCACCCCATCGTGAGCGTTTCTGAGCAGAAATGACTCTTGGACTCTTGGACGGAGTCATTTGGAGTAAATGAGCCGCGGGCTTAAAGCAGGCTGGCACGGCCCGGGAATGTCAGTCACAGTCCACAAGCAGAGCACAGTAGCACCTTTCCACGTTGCCCGGCCGCCTGTCAGCAGCTACATTAAGCCATTACACAAGTGTGGAAACCGCCCCCGTCGCTGGCCCACACCGGCACACATCCGCTCAGGGATACATACCATAATTACCCCCCACCCCCCACCCCACCACCACCACTTCATGCTCATCTCCCCTGGCAACTGCAATCATACAGCCCAAATAGCTCGGACTAATTCATTACTTTGGTGGAGGGAAGTTGGCTGCCTGTAATGACACCAATTGCCCTGACCTAAACGCTGTAATAGGACCTCTCGGTACACTGGCGAGGAAATGGCTGCAATTGAGGCTCTTCCACTTCCTAGCAACCGAAGCTCGGGCCTACAATTTGAAGGGGGAAATGCTTTGCATTACCTGTGCCCCGCAGCTTGAAATGCAGCCTAATGAAGGCGAAATTGTACGAATTAAGCAGACTTTCAGTTGCGAGGGGGGAAGGGGGGAGGGGAGGGGGGGCAGGCAACAAACAGAAAAGTGGAAGCATGTGTGTCAAATGGGTTTTCTAGTTAATTCAGCGGCTGTCTAAGAGCTAGATTAGAGCCGACCGGAATTTGCCTGGTCGCGCAATCAGGAAAGACCAGAGGGGAAACAAACACAGGCCGTCTGTTTGGCCCCTACTGGACAAGAAGGAGGAGGAGAAGGAGGAGGAGGAAGGGAAAGGTGATGGAGGTGGTAAATAGGAGATGGGGGGGGGGGTCTCACTGCAGCTCCAAAGAGCAGAGCCCAATATTTGACAGTAAACTGCGAAGGGCTAGTGTTTCGCAAGAGTGACCCGGGTCAAATAATATTAGCAAATACTTTTTTTATGATGTGTTATATACTGCCTGGGTGCCAGATGGAGAGGCTGCATGCACCACACTGGGCAACGTAAGGGGTGACGGAAAGTTCAGACGAGCCAAGGGAATGTTTCTGAAGCTGTCAAGATGCAACCGGCAGTCTGTTAGGAGTAAGTCGGCAAAGGTTAAACGGCTCCCGGTGAAGCTAGAAATGACCGTATCTGAAAAAGCCAAGACGGGAGGAGCGAGGTGCGCCTCAAACAGACGAGGGACGGCAACAATTAGGACTCCACACGTAAAAGACTGATGTTAATAGAGCTACGTTTGTCAGGGCTACGTGGACACGCGCGAAAATTTTCCGCTATTATTCCAAAAGGGCAAGATACTCCAAATATATTCCATGTGGCGCTTTCTGATTAAGTCGTGTGGGATATTAGTTTTAGGAGCATTTTGGAATACGAGTCTCGGTTGGGTTTTTTGTTTTTGTTTTTACGATAGTTTACGACGCTCAGCCTCTTGCCTGTTTATGGACGCTGCTCCCTGTGTGTCCGTGTGCATAAACCAACTGGCCGACGCTTTGCGAGGCTTCAAGCGGAGGCGCATGCCCAAAAAATATGAAGCAACGTTTTCAGGTCAGAGGGGTTTTTTTTGGGTGCGCGTCCTCCGTCGCCGACCTTTCCCAGAACACTGTTGAGGGTGCGAAAGAGGGAGGCCGCGCTCGCGTGGGAAACGGGATTATCGGTGAAATGTGAATTTAAAATGGTCACACATGAGGTTTAGAAGGAATACGGCCTTTTTCAGAATGAACCGAAAGAGTTTGTGCACGTAAAACAAAAAAAGAGGCGACTTTTTCCCTCGTGCAAGCTGTGAAAGTGGTTCTTTTTCTCACAGAACTAGTCCTGCACGCTTCAAAATCTTTCTTAATCTCCAACTTTACATTTAAGTTTAATAACACTGATGCATAAGATGCAGTTCGTGCATTTAATTGCTGCAAAGATACCGTCGCAGCAAAAAGCAACCCCAGCCCGGCAGCCGACACGCTATCCCCACTCTGCATTACCTCAACGCGCGGCACAAAACACAGGCAGGCCCCCGTGTTGAGCGCTGGATCACATCTCCGCTCCCCCATTGGTTGGCTCTTAATAAAAGCAGCAGCGCTCCTTCTACACAGGCTCATCTTTTGGAAAGCCTACCTGTGGGGATGAGGTACGGGCCCCGGCGTCGGATTGGTCGGGGAGATAATGTTATCTGGCCGATCTTCAGTCAGGCGGGACGGGGCCAGGAGGAGCTGGAAGGGGCCAGATCAGCGTTCCAAAGGTGGACTGGTGAGCAGATGGAAACCGGGAGAGTTTGGAGTTGCCGCTGCAGTCCAGGTGAAGGTCCAGCAGGTGAACCGCCTCGCCCTCCTGAAACCTGAGCGCACGGACACGGAGTCACAGTCGCGTTAGTGACGTTAAAACGCAGATGATTCCGTTTTTTTCCTGCAGAATAAAAGCTGATAAAAGGTGAATTTAGATTTATAACCTCTGTCTCTCATAAAACAAAGAAAAAAAATCTATTTTATAAAAAAAGCTCAATAAATCTAACCTTTAAATGAGTTTAGAGTTCACTCGCAGTCCGAAAACATTCTCCAAGCCCGTTTAGGAGAGGCTGAAAGCTGGAAAGGACTTAAAGCGTTGGAGGTCTGGAATCAATTTCTTTGAAATCATCCGCAGGTGAAACTGTTGCTCGAGAAACTAAAAAAAAACACATCAAATCGGGGTCAGCTGCTGACGGACGAGGAACACTTCGCTCACCGAGAAGAAGGCTTCCTGAGGCCACGTAAACTCTTGCTCCCGCAGGAGGTGGACACTTGATGAAACGTTTCATTTTGGAGTTAAAGGCCTCTTGATTCATTTTTGAATCACTTCCTGGATGTGATGCAGTTCCTGTGCAAACAGGAAGTTGTGAGTGGGCTTTGTCAGCCAATAGGACTTTGACTTTGAAAAGGAGGAAGTAGTTAGATTTGGTGGAAGATGCCATGAGGATCTCCATTTTGTTTGGTTTTTCAACTAATATTTCAACGAATGATATTTTCTTTACCAATTAATTTAAGTGGAAAAACAAAAATTCAATTTGCAGTTTTCCTTGCCACCGCACGCCCATTTATGGAGTCCGAAAATACTTCTGAATATTTCAAAACATCACTGCAAAAAGCATATTTGTGTGTGCAAGTGACTTATTTATGCATGTAGCATCTTAGCATCTTCATTTTGCAGAAAGCTTTTGCATTTAATCGTGTTTATTAAATGCAAAATCGCGTTTTATTGTTGAAAATAACGATTAAAAGTCTCAATATTTGCATCTGTCGTCACCGTTTTAATCAAAAAAGCTATTTTTTTCTCGTCCAGACACTTTTCAGTTCTGGAAAACAACAATAGTAAGTGTTTAGGATATTTTACGTGTGCAGTGTGCAGCTCTGCTTCAGTAAAAAACAATCCAGTGTTTCCAAGTGGCACACTCTCGATCATGAAAACATGCACCATTAAGTTTCAAAGCTCAATAACTGGAAGTGTGTTTTCTTTATTTTACTCAGCAGCATTCCTTTTATTCATTTTTATTTGTTTCTTTTCACGTAATTGGTCCCGCCTCAACAAGCACGCTCTAAAAATACCTCAAACGGCTTCTTTAATCTTCCCCCAAACTCGACGCGGTGGATTCACCAGCGTCGTAATGAGAGGACCCAAAACTTTGCATAGCGGCGTCTGAAAAGAAACAAACTCTCTTCTCCTCTTTTTGTGCTTTCCATCTGCAGGCTGCGCCTCGTGTGCCAGGGCTGAGAAGTGGGTCAGGGCAGCGGCGGAGGAGCCCACCATCAGTCACTTTTGGCCGCTTCAAGTCACGTCACATAAACAATGGCACTTCATGGGTAGAGGCTCGTCTTCCTTCCTGCCTGGCTTCCTGTCGATCGTTCTGCCTGACTTGGCAAACTCAATGCGCCCCCGCTCCCCCACCCCCTTCCTCCTCCTCCTCCTCCTCCTCCTCCTCCTCCTCCTCCTCCTCCTTCACCCCTCCATCCCAATCGCCCATTCCTATCCCTGCAGACCTCCCTTCCTCCTGAATCAGACAGCGAGGTTGTTCAAAACTGAGGAAGAGAAGGAAAAAGAGAGTAAAGAGAGAGGGGGGGTGACAATATGACAAAGAAGAAATGATAAACGACGTAAGCTGCAAGAGGCTCCTGTGGAAGTGGGACATACCAAGTCAACAAGCAGGCTCCTTTGACATGTAGATGGCTGGTGGTGGAGGTGGTGGTGTGAAGGTATTGAAATGTACTGCTTGGCACCTACAGTGCAGTAAACTTTTAACCCCGCCCACGACCTCCAGCTCCTTTCTCATGCGGGCCCTTGGGAGCAGATTGATGATAGCGGTGCACTTCCTCTGCAGGGAGCGCGACCTCTGCTTGAATAATGGCTGACCGTTGATTAGCCCGTCTCATTAACATTCAAGGCTACGGCGCTTCCAGTCTGGAAAGTAACCAATAAGATATTAAAGTTAGCGCGGAGCGATAATTTACACTTGCTGGGGGAAGAAATAATCTGGGAGATGAAACTTGAAGCAAAGCTGTGAAGAGAATAATAGCTTTTTGTTAGTATTCATTAATCGTTTAATTCCCTTCCTTCTGTTTGTTGAGCAAACACGTCGGCCAGATAAGGCCGTAAATTAAATGATTGTTTCAAGATTCGGGCCAAACGCGCGCTTCAAACCGCCGGGCCCTTTGCGACGTTATTCCCCTTTTAGGAGCTGTAAACTCTCACAGTGTTCGTGGCGTGCACTTCCTCAGGATGCCAGATAACGTATCTGTTTTATAGACCTATTCGGGTCAATACCAGTTCAGCGCGTCTGGCGTTGGACTGAGTCAGAGGAGAGCGGCAGCAACCTTTAGCACGACGAGCTGCGAGTTCGTTCCGCTCGCCGGGCGATGATTTGTGCTGCCGTTTTTTTTTTTTTTTTTTTACGGCGGATCCCGATGACTCGGTTATCTGCGGCCTGGATCGCAGATAGCGGGCGGAAGTCCAAAGGATACTCGAGAGCAGCGTGGCTGATAACAGCGGCCGACACGAGGGGAGGCTGGAGAGGACTCGCAGGTGGTAGCTTGTGTCTGATTTCATCCTTACCTGAGACTAAAGTTCATTTATTTTTTGATTTTTATTATATTTATTACCCACGCCACCTCTGCAATAGCATGTACACATGCAATCCCTGTAATCCCTGTTTACATTTGCACTTTATTCACTTTATGTGTGACACATGTGCTTTAAATCGCCCTCCCCCACCTATTATTTTACTTATCAACAGAGGTGGACAGAGTACGCACCTTCACTTCTGTCAAATATTACTCCAATACAAATAAAAGTAGCTTAGTCAAACTTTTACTTTTAAGTAAAGTACTAAAGTATTTGCTTAAAAATCTCAGGAAAAAGCCTCACTCTTTCTCTTGCAGACAGCTTCTCTCTCTCTCTACAAGCTCCTTTAAAGTTACCTTTCAACGTAAACATTAAGCTAGCTAGCGTCAGTAGCTACTTTACATTAAGCTAGCTAACGTCAGTAGCTACTTTACATACCGCGACATGCTTTTTCAGGTTGGAAGACGAGTTCTTGTAGGCCGTGATATAATTTGTTTGCAGTAAGAACGACAAACATTTAAACTGAAACGAATGACTTCTTGTGGCAAAAATCTCAGACATGGGTTCGAGATAAGGCCACGGGTGCTCGGTGGGTGTTTCTCCAGTTTCTTCCTGCATTGTACGGATTGTATGGCATGACAATGACAACCAGCAGATATAAAAAATAAATAATCAGCTGATGTAAGCTTAAAAGTGGCGAGTAACACCAGAAATGTAGTGGAGTAAGAAGTACAATGTTTGTCCTTCAAATGTGTTGGAGTGAAAGTAAAAGTATCCCCTCAAAAATAACACTCAAGTAAAGTACAGATACTCAAAAACTGTACTTAAGCACAGTAGTCAAGTAAATTTACTTCGTTCTTCCACCACTGCTTATCAAAAGTGTTTTATGTGCAGTTAAGCTACAGTGACAGGGCAGTTTCCCTTGTGGATGAATAAAGTCTTCTCCATCTGTGTCTCTCTTTATCTCTGTCATTGTCCCTCTCTCCCTGCATTTCTGCTCTGCAGTAACCTCGGAACAACTTGCGAGGAGGGGAAAGGGGAGCAACCGGAGACATTTCTCGTTTGCAGATTTTGGACAAACTTCTGAAAGGAGCATCCCCAAAAACTAGAACACGGGGCGCGAACAATCAAATGAAAAGCAGCTCGGTCGACGTCCGTCGGAGCACGTGTCAGTGCAAAGTTTGCCTTGATCACTCCTACAAAGTCAGAGCTTCGTACCTCAATCACGGGCGCGACACGCAACTGATAGCATGGAAGTCAGCGTCTTGGCATCAGATGCAACAAAATATTTCCCCCGACTCTAAAGAGGATTGCATGAGAAAAAAAATGCAGAGAAAAGAAGAAGCAGGGGAAAAACGTAGAAGGGATTTTTTATTATTGTTTCTTTTTTTCTTTTTTTACTGGAGGCTTTCAGGCTGCCTTTACTGAGAGCTCTTTTAAAGTTGCACCTGTACAGCACGGTGGGGGTGAGTCTGGAGGCTTGATGTGGGCGCAGTGTGACAGTGTTCCCTCAGGAAAGGAAAGAATTAGAGGGGGCCTTTGTTGTCTACACCGGCTACACCTCATATATATTTTAAAGGCACAAATACAAGCAAGCAGTCTGACTCCACCGCCGCCTCCCCCTCCTCCCCCCTCAAAAATCAACCTTGGCGGAACATCTCTGATATTCCTGTAAAGGCAAATTGAGCGTTTGATTGTGGCTACACTTGAACGTGGCCGCGAGCATGCGCCGCTGCGCCGTCGTAAAGATGAGGCACTTCCAGACAGCTGGTTTCACTTTTTCCTTCACTCTCTTCCTCCCTCTCCTCTCTCTCTCCCCCGCTTTTCCTTTTGTTCGACCCAAAGTGTTCCTCTTGCGATTCGTCCTGAGTAATGGTGTGAGAATCGCAGGGCAGCTGAAGTTTCCTTTCAACTTCTCACACGGCCTCCACAGCTGGCCGTCCTCCTGAGCGGGACCCTGGAACAGATGCAGATGAAAAACTATAGGCGCCTGCCTGACAACCACCTTTCTTTTTCCGTCTGCCTTGCACCGATGCCAGGAGGGGTTAAAAACTCAAAGGATGAGTTGAAATTATTGGAAATGTTAATGAAAATCCAAATGAACTGAATCCGTTTGGAATCTGACATAATAACCCAACAAGAATCAAATCATTTTTAACGGTACAGACGATAGCCTGTACAAAAAAATGCATGATGCATCTCCACTTCCTCCCATTGGTCAGACTGAGGCTAGATTTCCGGGGATATGGGCGGCGCCATCTTGCAAATTTGGAATCAAACCCGGTCGGTGGGGCATCCATAACGTATGGATGCCCCACCGATGCTTTTGCATTTTTATTCCTAGGGGACTGTGTCACTGAGCGGTTGTCATTAGTAACTGTCAATCATCATGATGTCACATCCTGTTTCTGTAGCGTCTAATAACTTATTTAAAAGAAACTTTAGTGTTTTAGTTCGGCCCAAGTAACATCCACTAACATGAAGGGGGTGGAGCTTATGACCTATACTGCAGCCAGCCACCAGGGGGAGCTCTACTTGCTTTGGCTTCACTTTTGAGCAGCTGTCATGGCGTCCACTTTTTATACAGACGAAGGCCAACTGTGACGTCGCCTCACGGCCGCTGTGTCTGGACCAGAAATGTGCAAATGAACACACCATCCGACGGCCAGCTGGCACATAACTCCTCACACCAGCAGGTGGCAGTAGTCCGTATTCGTCATGTAAAAGGGGAGATCTACGATTAGCTGGGAGGCTAGGAAGCTAGCAAGAGAATAACCCCAGACAGGGGTCCGACTAGTGCCACAGGTGTTTACTGACAGCCCAACGCTTCAATCAAATGTGAACAACTCCGTTTTTAATGTTTGGTTTGATATATATACTGCAAACATTTTGTTCAGCAATAGAGTTTTTAAAACGCTTTCTAAAAGCTTCTCGTTTCATGAATGTGCTCGGACCTCGGTGCAGACTGGTGCAAGCTTCAGTGCACATCCATTAATATTAAACAAGTCCATGTTTTCATCTATAAATAGATAACCAGAAACACATTCACATACCAGCATGATAAAGACCAGATAACCCAAATAATCTGCACATAAAGAGTGCCGTATTTCTAAAGTCGCACTGTGTGTTTTCAGTCCACATGACAGAAAGCTAATACAAAGATTAACAAAGATCCTAAAAAATATTCTGGAAAAAAACTTTCAGATGTTAAATCTGCCTTCGTTTTTTGCCAAACTTTCCTGAGGTCCTGCTCTGTCAGAAAAGGCCAACTGAGACATTTTATCTGCTGCTGATTTACTCCTCTAAAAACCTGGAAAGGTTAGTCCGGCCCGCACAGTAGTCTACAACAACAATTTGGGGTTTCAAGGAAAATCACTTTGGAAATTTGGGTCCGCCGAGAGAGTTTGAAAACCACTGAGCCGCTGTATCTGTTCCACAGGACGGCGTGCAGGCCTGCGTATCTTTTTTTTTTCCCACACGGAAACGGCTTCGCGCAGCAAACAGCCACCTCCGGATCTCTGGCCGAGCACCGGCGCGGAAAAGAATTCCTCCAGCGTTTCTGTACGCTCCCTCGGAGCCTCCGTAAGTCCTCCGAGGTGCCAATCACGCGAGGGCCGACCGTGTCAGGAGTCCCGCCCGGGGGCCCGGTGACTGACAGGTCTCTTTCTAAGAAGGGGTGTGGTCTGGAAAGAGTCAAGCTGGGTTGTATTATGGAGGGACATACTTAATAAGATCTACAGCGGGGAGAGTGCCTGCCCTTAAGGTCCAATTTCCCCTTCAGAATAATACCGCCATTGAAGGAGATGGAGATAGAATCGCGCCTCTTGCCGAGTTCGAAATTGAAATGTTAAGGACCAAGCGGAGAGGGAATAGAAATTATTAGAGTCTCTTTACACGGGCAAGGAAGCAAACTCGCCACCGGAGGAATAAAAGTCCGAGAACTGATTTAACTGTTTTCATTTTTCCCATTTAAGCGTCTTCTGCTCTTAAGTGTTCGCTTTCACTTTTAAAGCACGACTTCTAACCACCACCCTCTCCTCTCTGAACCGCACCACCGCCGCTTTCAAAGACCTGGGAGAAAACATTTTTAAAAAAAAGATGAAACGAAGGAGATTCAGCGATCCGGCCCTGTAATTCCTTGACACGTTACTAGAACCGTGTGCTTGATCTTAAGCCTAAAATCAACAACAGATAAGCCATTTCTGGGTCCTTCCCCTTTGATCTAGACCCCCCTTTCCCCCTCATCCTCCCAGCACGGTGGGGAGGGGGCTGCCCCTAAGCTTCCTGTTCAGGGACCCCCCTCCTCCTCCTCCTTATCCCTCTCTGCTCTGGATTTGGGGTTTGGAGACCCTGGAGGGAATGAAGAGAGGAGTGCAGGGCCCCTGCTAAGCAGATGCTGCCTCGCTCACAGTAATAAGCTGACTGTAAACACACTGTAATATGATTTTTTTTTTTAAGTATTTAAAGGAACCCGATACCGAGCTGCTGTCATCCGGCGTCCTGACGGGCGTCCATTTATACGGGCTGCCAGACGACACTCGAGTCGGTTTCGCTGTAATCGTCCTCAGGCAGGTGAAGACGTAGAAGCTGTTGATTTCATGTTTTTTTTATGACAGACTGGGCCCGAGACTAAATTAGCAGTGAAAGAATTTATCATTCGGGTTAAATAGCTGAGGAATTAGAAGAAGAAGGAGAAGAGGAAGAGGGAGCGACATGAGGTCAGCCCCTTTATGGAGGTAATCAGAGTTGTCTTCCTGTCTATTCTCCCCCTATTCACACAGCCTGGCCTTCATTCCCAAACTGAAACTGGACACCGAGGGTTTTGTTATGGGTTTACAGCTCCAAGAGGACGAGGAGACAAACAAGGCAGCAGACAGAGAGAAAGAGAGAGAGAGAGAGGAAAAGGCCTCCTGTCTCCCCGGCGTTGCAGCCCAGCTGTAAAACCGTCACTAAAGTCTGAGTAAAAAGTTTGACTCTTCCTGTTAATAAAGACAGCGGCCGGATCGCTGAGGTTTTGTTTTTTCTCTTCCTCTGAAGCTAATTAAACTAGTTTGTGAGGTCGTACGACCGAAGAGCGCGACCGCAGCATCGGGAGGAAAGAAAAAGTTGTGGGCACGCATGTCACGTCTCCTATTGGGAAACGAGTTGACTCGTGCTCAGAGGGGATTTGAAGCATTACAGACGATTTCTAAACGTTTAAATCATGTCAGAGAAATATCAACAGCGTAATTTAAAGCAAAAGGAGATTGAGTCCAAATCTAAATGTACATTACTCAAGATTAGATGCCTTAATTATAAATGGATATTCACCACAATCTGTTCATTTAGCCACGTTTTCTTTAGTTAAGCCTGAGCCATTAGCATTTAAAAACATCAAAACGATGTAGTGTGATCAATTATTTTAAATAAAACTGTGCCGATGAGTGGATGTGCTTACTGATGTGCAGTCAAATCATCCAAGAATAATTGATTTAGGTGAAGACAACAGTAATCTAGAAGTTTTTAAAGATTACCAGATTACTGGTTGTTGTGGTTGTTGCAGGAGATTTGTCCCTTCAGATATAAAACCAACACAGTATATCTTCTCTCTAAGGATTTGCGTGTGCATGACTTTACAAGTACATGTGCCTACATTAAACAACCCTGTAGCAGCTTTAATAAACGGCCACGTTTATGAGAAAAGTCTGCGTGAATTGCGCCCTCTTGTGGTAATCGCAATATCGGAAGTTGTCCGATTTATTCGAAACTCTTTCCTTCATTGTTCTTATGTGTTTCCGAAAGTTACCTACTTGTTAGCTTGCTAAACTGTGGCTTTTAGATGCTAAAGCAGAGTTTACGCCTCTGCGGGACCAGACGTCGCAACTTACGTACGTAGCCTACGGCGGTGCGAGTCATTTATACTTGCACGTTTATACTAGTCGGCGCTGTGTCTTTTTTAGCCAGTCAAGATAATTTTTGTTTGTACTTCCTGTTTCTCTTTCAACAATGGCACCTGAAACTTTTGCAGAATGCTCACCTGAAGACGAGCCGTGCAAATGTTCAAACCTCCTCAGTTAACCTTTCCTCGATGTGTTCTATCTTTATTGATCCAAACAATCGATTAGAAAATTGCAGAGATGGAGAAGCAGAAATATGCTTCTACCAAGCGGACCAATCACAGCTCTTGTGGTCTGGGCTGTCGCCAAAGCTACGATGTCGAATTGACGCAGAAGCATCAACTGTCTATAACGTTAGCCTAGCAGCAGTGACACATAACGTTGTGTTCCCATTGGCGAATACACTCGAGAGACACTTAAATGCCAAACATTTAGTTCCATTGACTTCAAATGTCATAACTACGAGCTCACAAGTTCAGTCTGACGGCAGCACGATTAATTTTTCATGTACGATGAGCAGATTGCGAAAACAGACTTCATAGGACAATCATATTTTTCTTAAAACGAGCATCCTCACGTTGGAACCAAAAAGCGACCCAGAGCCATTTAGAAAACGAAGAAGAGAAGACGTTCGGGGTCTGCGCCTCGCTCGGATCAGGGCTGAATATTTGCAGGGGAACGTGGGTATTTAACGGGATCAAAACCAGCCTGATCCAAAGCTCCACAAAGGCCAGAATACCTCAGCGAGCCCACCTGTCGGCCGACCACACAGCAGACTCAAAGGCCCACTGATAGCGCGGGAGATTAAAGACTATCTATCTGTGTCTGGGGGAGGCACTTGAGGCCGAGGGGGGTCATCAGGAAAGGAAGGAGGAGGAGAGGGAGGGTCGAGGGGTGAGCTTCCGGCAACTGGGAGGTTAACCGTCGTACTCGGGATGGGATGGAAGCTTTTGGGGGGAGGGGGGACGGAGGGGTTGTGACTTCCACTCGGTCTGAGGCTGACTGATGAAAAAAAAAAAAAAAGGAAAGTCCCTCATGACCCCCACCCTGTTGCCCTCCAGCCGAGAAGAGCCGGACGGGACTAAAGCCCCCCATTGTTGTCCCCTCACACAGGATCACCAAGGCCCTGGCAGTAAGAGAAGGATGGGGGGTTGGGGAAAGGATGGGGCTGGCTGGTGTGGGAGGGGGCGAGCGTAGTGTGTGAGTGTGTGTTGGGAGGACCGGGGGGGCGAGGGGTGGGGGGGGAGGGTCGGCCCGCCAGCTCAAACACAATCGTGTGATAGGACTTGGCCCTATCTAATCAAGGGCAGGAGGTCACTTCCGAACAACTGGGCAATAAAAGATTATTTCCAGCCACATAACAGAGGAGCCGTTGAAGGGGGGGAGGGAAAAGAGAGAGAAAGGGGAGGGGGTGAGAGAGAGAGAGAGAGAGAGAGAGCAAGAGCAGAGGGGGGAAGAGTGGCTGTCTGTGACGAGAGGAAGTGAATTGAAAAAAGCCAGCAGACGGGAACCATCTGTCTGGATGCATAGTCTAATCTCAGAAAAAGAGGCAACGCAAAGACAGAGGGGTGGGGGTGGGGGAGGATTGGTGGGGGGTGAAGGCCGAGCTTCCTCCTCTTCTTCCTCACAAACAAGCGCTAACACAAATCTATGTAGCATGCTAGCTATCTTGCTACCTAATGTGCGTTTTTTGTTGTTGTTGTCCTTGGTTGAGATATCAAAGGGGAAAATGGAACAAAAGTGGTTGTAGGGTTGTAGGGGGGGCTGGGATGCAGCAAACCGTCCCCCGGGGGGGGGGGGGGGGGGGGCGTTAAAAGAGGAACAAGGACGTGAGCTTGTCAGAGTTAGGCTACGTGAGGGGAAAACTCTAGCGCGTGTCAGAAACTACCTTCAACTTGAACGCTAAGATGAACGTAGCGTCGTCTTGAGGTAGGCGGGCGGGTTCGGATTTTTCTGTTGTTGACTGTTGTCCAAAAGTCGTCCCACTGCAAAGCTCAGGTCTTTCCATCGTCTCATGATCCGTTTCATAGGATGACGACTCCTGACAACTTTCCAAACAACCGTCTCCAGGAAGAGCAACAGGAGCGAGACAAACACCCCGCTGATTTAATTAGCGAGCGGAATGCAAAAATCACTGGCTAGGCTATCGGGGTTGGGTTGGGGTTGGTTGGGGGGTAAAAGAGGAGGGGAGGGGGGTGGGGGGGTGGAGGGAGCTGGAAAAGTGGCTTTTGAGCTAACTCTGAAGAAGACAGATGAGTCAATCACGCTGATGAAACAGCAGCCGCTTGATCAAGAGCAACGTCTCGTGTGCAGCAGAAACGACGTCGGGGGGACGTTCATTTCCCAAAAAAAGAAGAAGGAGCCCGCTGAATGATTGTGTACTGTATTGATCCGCTGGCTGGTTCCCCCCCCCCCCATTTCCTCCTTCTCATGACGATCATCGCCCCCAATCCGACGGGCCTTTGTCCATAAACTGACAGACAAAGACTTGAGACAGGAAGGGGGCTCTGAGAAGAATGCGGTATCAGATGGCCGGTAACGCTGCATAGACACATAGCGAGCTGAGAGGGGAGATGGGAGGAAGGAGGAGGACGAGGGGGGGGTGAGGGTTTTACACTACGTTCCTATATGTGTGTGTGTGTGTGTACCCAGGAGCAAATGCTTTAAGAGGCTCAAGCCCCAGTGAAACACCTCCACCCTGAATGGCCCTTGACACCTGATAAAACACTGGGTCGTCCCTACAGGCCCTTTATGGCTCCTGAGGAGGAAGGAGGCCGCTAAACGACTGTCTGTCCTCCGACAATGCCGCTCATCTGAGAAACAGGAAGCGGAGGTTGGCTAAATGCTTTCTCTCGTGTCGCGTTTTTCACCAAAAAACAATAAAAAAACCAAAATTTATTTCCCAAGACACTTCGAGACACTCGGACGCATCACGTGAGAAAATCAACGTTCATTTCTGCTAAAGTCTCTCTTGGGACGGATCAGGAGAAACTGGTCGCATAAAAAGAGACTGGCGCTGAATTAAATGATCAGCCACAACATTATGACCACCTTCCTAATATTGTGGAGGTCTCCGTTGTGGTGACTCATCAGAAAATGGACATGGGCCTCACATGGTAACAGGATGTTGTCAGTTGGGAGGAGGGAGCCTTTGAGGGGAGGGGCCCACAGATACTGTGTCAGTTAGGGATCTAGTGAATTAGGAGGCCAGGTCAACACCTTGTGATGTTCTTCATGTTTTTTTGAGTTGTTCCTAAAGTGTTTTTATTTATTTATTTGACAAATAAATTCAGACAGAAGTAGACGTAAATATGCCGGATTATAGCAACAATGCTAATTGGGCCCTTTCACTCTGACCACTACTGAATCTATTTAAACCCGACGTTTCTGAAACATGTGCTAAAATTAACCACGAGTAAATGCGTCCCATTGTTTCTGCGGCGGAAGCGCGGAGCTCAGGAGCGGATGTCTGGACGCTCCGGGAGGATTAAACCGAAAAGAATCGGGCCCCGGCCCGAGCAGCGTGATGAGAAAATGTTGTGATTTGTGTTCTTTAATCCGCCCGGAAATCCGTCTGTGAGATTTCCTAGCTCTGTACAAGTCGGGCGGCTTCGGCTGACGGTTAGTCGGAGTGACAAAGCCCGTTGGCTGAGCTCTTTCTTTTTTCCTTCATATCTTTTAAGTTGAACTGAAGGATTACATGTTCCTGCGCGGGTTGAGAAGTTTCTCCAACCCAAACCCCGTTACATAAACCCCGGAACACGTGGTGGTCGAGGCAAACGCGGTCCCGCTTCTCTTATTTACTAAAAGGTTTACACTTGCGACCTTGGCGGGGATGTTTTTCTGCTGTTCGGACGTAGCGGACGCCGTCAGCGAAACTCTATCGGGAGATGTTTTCAGGCCGAGTGTGGACGTTGGCTCGAAGGAAAAAAAATAAAAACGAACATCAGCGGGAGGAGATGCTTCGGTCATCGTCGCTGAAGTCCAAACAGGGCGTCCGCCTTCCCCTCTCCGAGATCCGCCAGCCCCCACATTTCCCCTGATTGCTAATTTCTATTTTTATGCCACGAGGGGAAATAATGAAAACCAGATGAGCATGAGCGGAGGAAAGCTGAAGCAGGCCTTTTGGTGATGAATGCTGCCGAGGAGGAGGAGGAGGAGGAGGATGACTGTTTATAGAGTATCCTGCTCCGCCGCTGGCCATGCAGCTCTTGCGGTGCCCTGGCTAAGAAAAGGACTGCCCCGGTAGGATGTGTGGGACGGAGGTTCCATCATGACTCACTTGGTAGTCATGCATGTTTGCACTTGCACGGCCCCAAAAAAAAAAAAAAAAAAAAGCTGTAGCGAGGGACCCGCCAAGCCTGACGACTCCAAGCAGCATTACGTGGGTGTGTGGAGCTGCTAAATTTACCCTGAAACAAGTGCAAAGAGGAGGAGGCGGCGGAGCGGAGGTCGTCACCGTTGGTACCGGCGAGTTACTTAACACTGACTCAGATGTCCTTTTATTTTTTTATTATTCCGTGACTAGTAAAAAATAAAATAAAAAAATACACGAAAGTGACGTGGCACGGTGACTGAAACGTGAAAAGAAGCCATTCACGGTGCCTTCGAATGTTATTTTAGACGCCCCCCCCACCCCTCCTCCTCCCCTCCCTACCTCCCCACCCCCCCAAAACCGGCTGATTAGATCAGAGATTTAAGAGACATGTTAAGGACTTAACGGAGCCAAGTTCTGGAAATGGTGGGAGTAGGATCTGTTTCCTTATTTGGCTTAGGCTGGAAAATATCAAGTAAACACTGTCTTCCTGTTCGCTGCCTCCTGAATACAGTTTAGATCGCTTCCATCCCCCTCATCCGTACGGAGGGAACCGTAGTGAAACCTGGAAAAAAAAAAAAAGAAAGAGAGAGAGAGAGGCCTCCTATTGTTTGCTATCATCCAGCAGCCAGGAGCAAATGGGAGGCTCGAGTTGCAGTTGTGAAAGGTAACAGGAAATTGACGAATCGCTAATCCGCTCTTTAACTGTTCGCGGCAACAAAAGGTAGATTGCACCACCTGTAAAAAAAAAAAGAAAAAAAAAAAAGGCCCATTTGGAGGGAAGTTTATCTTTTAATGCAAACTGCTGACAAAACTCGCCGGGCGACGAAACAACCTCCTTTGCGCCCGCGTTTATCGTTAGCGCCTACGCCCGTGAAGCATTTAGATTTCTACTTTCGCCTTTTAAAACCCGCGTGTGCGTTAACTCTTCCCGTTCGCATGAATCTAAAGATCAGACGGCTGCACCCGAGGCCACGGCGAGTCACGTGTGTCTGATTATAGACCCTGGCTTCTTCTTCTTGTCGCTCCGTCGCCAGCTCTGCAAACGTATTTTTATCCCCCTCTCCTTTTGTTCCAGAGAATTTCCTGGTCACAGTTTGTGCCCCCCACCCTCCCAATATACACACACACACACACACACACAAACACACAACCCCCCTCCCTGCTTTCCCCAAGAGCACAACTGTTGGCATTTCTGGCTGACCAACCAACGTCCAAAGTGATGATCTCATCCCCTGGGGGGCCCCCGGAGGTGGAGAAGTGCGTGGGTGTCAGCGGTGGTGTAGGGTCAGCGGACTTCCCAAGTGATAAATTCACTGACAAAAAGAGTCGGCCAAATGGGAGGCGGCGGGGTGGGGTGGGTGTAGGTCAGGGTGGGGGCTGGAATTGGCCCCTGTCATTGCCTTTACTGCAGGAACCACGCCATAAAAGCCCAGCATTGATAGCTAGCCTCCCCCCCCTCGGTTTATTATCTTTGAACAGGTGGCCCCGGCCACTCGTAATGGTCGCTCCGGTTTCTGGAGGCGCACACATTTTTTTGGGAACATCCCGATGCGGGGGCCGCGATTAAAGCCCGGGGAATAAACTCCTAGCAGCAGCAGCAGCAGCAGCATAGTTTAGCGGTGACTTGTTGGCGCGGCGCGGCTTCAGAAGGGGAGCTACTTCCTGCGAGCATAACTCATGGAAAACGCGGAGGCTCTGTTGATGCTAGCAGCTTCGGGGCTAATCATGTCAATGACCTGTATTGTTTAGCTTTCAAGGTTACCGAGTAGAATCGCAGCAAAAGGAGCCCGGCAAGAATGTAAACAGTCGCGTTTTTGAGCTACAAGCTGTTTCTACTCGCTGCTTGATTTTTTTTTTTTTTTTTTAAAGACCCAGGAATTCCTCACACCCAGCGTGAACACACACACACATGCATGCTCGCACACACACATGGAACAGTGATTTGCTGTTCGCCACCAAGAAAGCAGATCTTTCACGTTCCTCAGCAAGCGGGCAATCAAGACACCAGACAGCGCGAATGTTTTGTTTTTTTTCATTAATTAATATATTTTCTGCATTAAAGTTAACATAGTTTTCTTTTGTGCCACCCTTTAATTTTTTTCAGTAAGTATTTGATATTTTGTTATATTCAGAAATGAGTAAATTTAAGACTGTCTCTTGCAATAAATATCATAAAATAATAGAACTTCACATAATAAATATTTTTTTTTACAACGGAAAAAAAAAAAAATGTTTAAACAGACATTTTTTTTCTTCTCTTTTTAAAAAATAGCCAGAATTCCTCTTATGGATTTTTGAGCATACAATTTACACAAAAATAAAGAGAAAACAAAAAAAAAAAACATGGGAGAATGCCACAGAATGAAAAGTTCAGACGGGTGGAAGGAGAGAAACATATCCAAGTGGAGAGAATACTATGAGATGGATGTGCTTTCGTTAATGCAGCATGAGCGTAGGAGCCACGGGTTTTTTAGTGTGGCGGCGACCAATAAATTCAAACATACCTGCTCGCTATGAATGCCAGGTAACAGCTACATAATTGCCCTATAAGTAGATCGTCCTTCACAGATTTGGTGAGAGGCAGCCCCCTCGGGCGGGCGCACAGGCCCGGAGGAGACTGCCTACCTAAAAACGGAAGAAAAACTTTTCCATATATATTTTTATATATATATTCATATATATATATATAAAAAAAAACAAAAAAAAAAAAGTGTTAATGAGGAGCTGAGGACAGACATAGAAACAGTTAAGGCAAACACTGGTCTGTAAAAACATGGTCCTGATCCAGAGAAAATAAAAAAGAATTGAGTGGTTTTCGTTTACTCCTTTGCTTAGCTCCTTTAGGGTTCTGCAGCGAGGAGGGGAGGTGGGTGGGAGGTGCTTTAGAGTGTTTGATAAACATTAATTTGTGACTATCATCATCAGTATCATTGTCAGCGTAAGATCCACGTCGAGAGCCCCCACCCCGCCGCCGCCCCCCTCCCCGAGCGTGCGACCGAACACGCAGGAAGGAAGCGATCAGGAAGGTTTCTCCTGGGTCTGTGGGGCCCAGCTCTCCAGTTTACAATAGACAGTGTTGGAGTTCTTGCAGCGGCAGCCAGGCCTGTTGACCCGGTCGTAGCAGCCCTGGCACGCCTTCAGACAACCCTTGACAGGTGGGTAGCATAGCAGACAGGGGAAGAGTACCGACATTAATCCCATGCACAGGAAACGAGAGCAGCAGTGGGAGCGCGACAGCGAGCAGGGGTGGTCAGCGCACGAGTCCCCCTCGTCATCATTGGAGCAGTGGTAGAAGATGCCCTTAACCAGGCACATGCACGTGCCGTGCTCCAGCGCGCTCTCGGCGGAGCACAGGCACTGGCCGTTGCACGCCAGACACGAGGGCAGGCTCCTGGGAGCCGTGCATTCGCTGCACTTGCACTTCCCACAGCGCTCGCAGATGAACTGGTGCCCGGCGGCCACCGCGCCTTTGCCCGAGCCAGAAAAGTCTGATTTCCCTTTGGCCTGGGGCTTGAGTGGAGCCTCTAGTGGAGGCTGGTGGAAGTGAGGTCCCTGCTGGGGCTGTAAAAGGGCCTTGGGCTTGGGCTGAGTCCGAACAGGCCGGTCCGCTCGGTGGTGGTGCTGTAAGTTCATGCCGGGCCTGGTTGGGGGCGAGCGTGCCAAGAGTCCCTGCTCAGAGGAGGCGCTGCTGTTGCTCCCTGAGCTGGCGGCGCTTCCTGTGCTTGTGGAGCGGCTGAGCCCCGGCACCCGGGACCCGCCGCACTGGTGTCCCCCGGCCACGACCACCACGCCACCCCCGTGGTGATGGTGACCCGACGGCCGGTGCTCATAATTGTTGTTCACATTGACGAGGATGACCTCGTGAGTCCTCTCCTGCTTGTCCTGCGGCCTGGGCGCCATGCGGGGCGCCGGGGGCCTCCGTGCCACCGAGGGCCCCTCCGTGTACTCGTTGCTGGAGCGGGTGGCCTTGATTTGGTACAGGGAGGCATGCTGGAGATCCCGCTCGTAATCCGACCTCTGCCGGCTCTCTAGGGAAGGCTGCTGGATCACCACTAATGAACCGCCGGGGCCATGTTGACTTTGGAGCTCCATCTGGGGGGATCACCACTTCCGACATTCACCGTGGACATGCATCGGAAAACCTGCCACACAGAAGGGGGTGGTGGGGAGGGAGAGAGAGAGAGGGGACAGAGGCCAGGGAGAGACAAAGGAGAGGCGGAGAGGGAGGAGACATCATCAGAGGGAGCTCGAAACACGGCATAACCAGGAAACACAAACTGTCCTGGTGGAAGATCAACACAATTCCCAGGAGCGCTCAGATTCAAAAGCAGAGGAAACTAAACCCAACACATCACCGTTCTCAGCAGGAGAACATGAACTACGGCGCAGACGGACACCACGACTTAACGTGAAATAAGTAATCTGTGTATTTTAGCGTCTGCCTTGCTCTTTGGCTGTTTGCTTAATCCACGCTCGCTGTTTTCATCCTGTCAACATGACAATATGTCACTTTTGATCCCGTTAAGTGAGGCAACCCGGAGGGGAGGGAGGGGGAGGGAGGGGAGCGGGGGTGGCAGGGGAAAAAAAAAGAGTTGACTATTAACAAGACTTTTGGTACCTTTCTCCCCAATACGCACACATCTTAAACTTCAGCAGGCCCTACAAATACTTCCCCTCCTCATTTACATTTGTATGACTAGTTAACATTTAAATGCACCGCGGCGACGAAATGAGGACACGATCCAAGGGAACTAAATGAGCTGCCTCACTTAGTATTCTATTACTACACGCCGAAAAAAAGGGGGTTCCAGGGAAATGGGGACAAAAGTGGAAACTAAAAAAAAAAAAACGTAAGGTCAGAGCAAAGTTCCGACAAAATACTAAACTTTGGTTTTTAGGAAAGAACTCTGTCGGGATTAAAACGTCGCCTCACGCTGCAGAAAGACGCAGTTTATGGAGTTAATATGGCGCATATGATTTCCTCGTACGAGCGCGTTTAAACCGTAAATAGTAGCAGGGATTTGGTTTCGAGTCTTCGGGGATGTTAGGGAGCAACGCCGACCTGCAGGAGGCCACAACCTATAGAGTTAGCAATAAATAAGTAAGTAAGTAAATAAATAAACGCAAAGGCTGTGTGTCCCTTAGAGGACGTGTTAAACTTGGGATTGGAAAAAAAAACCGCAGCGAGTCACAAAACTATCGATTTTGCAGCTTTGTAAATAAACAAACGTGTTTCCTAAAAAAAAAAAAAAAAAATGTGCGCACTAGAAATAAGCGGCACAGGACGCGTTCAGGCGAGGAGACGTCGTGCGCAGCAATAAAAGCTAGATCCTGAAAAACAAAAAAAAAAAACCCTCGGAGCTAGAGATCAAGAGACATCGGGGGACGCATCCAAATAGACGGGGAAAACTTATGAATGAAAACAACCGCCGCGGGGGGAGGGGTGTTTGTTACAACACAGCCACGGAGCGAGACAGGCAGGCAGGCATGGAGATCCATCATCTTCGCCAGCTAATCGCGATGAATTCAGCCCCACTTGTGCGGTTGTTTTTTAGGGAGGGGGTGGTTTGTTGGTTTTCTTTCCCCCCCTTCCTAAGCCGAAAGCGCAGAAAGTGACACGGGAAGTCCGGGGGGCTTGTGCACAACTGCCGAGGAAACATTTCTATCGCTGCAGCGGCGCTCACCGGATCGCTACGTGATCTACTATATCGGCCAACACGCAGCGCGAAAGCCAAAACTAAAACACGCGAAACAAGTGTGAAATGGTGAAGGAGGTGCGTACCTATATGCAAGCATCCATAACGTCGAATCCATCAACCAAACAGACTACCAAAACTCCATCCAAAAGGGGAAGGGGCAATGTCCAAACGTAGACTGTGAGGTCTAATGCATAATATTCAAGTCTGTTAATCCAAGTGCGAGTGTATCCCTTTGCGTTATTCCCTTTTTTTTTTTCTCGGTTAGTTCAGCCTGCGGGTCACGCACGCATTCGTCCCAGCGTAAAGCGAAGTAAATCCACGGCGGAGCTCTTGATGAAGAGCGGAGGGAGGGAGGGAAGTCACCCGGGGAACTGCTGCGCACTTTGGAGGCCGATCTTCAGCAGCGGCAACACGGCCCAGTTATAGAAGTCCCGTAGAAACAGTTGTAAAAAAAATAAAATAAAAAATAAAATAGTCTCGGAGCGGAATAAAAAAATAAATCAAACGCGAGCGTGCGTAAATCCAAAAGAGTTCCCCTCTCTTTCTCTTCGGGTTATCTGCTGAGCTCTGGCTGTTACTTTTTTTTTTTGTTGTTGTTGTTGCGGGGGGAATCTGCGCTCTTGTGCATGAAGCGTCGTCGGGTCGCAGACAGCGGTGCGCTCACTCTAGCTCTGCGGGCCTGTTCAGCACTGAATGAATGGGAACGCAGGGCTTAGTGTTTGCTCGACAAGCCAACTCCCATTGGCCATTCACTCCACTGAAAAAGGATACATCGCATCCGCTCCTGATTCATTGGGCAGATGTGGAAGGCCGGGCGATAGAGATGTGTGCGCGAGTTAAGGTGGAACGGCTTTTTATTCCGCTTCGCCTCAGACGAGGGGGGCATGGGAAGAAGAAGGTAAAAAAAAAAGAAAAAAGGACGAGTTTCCGTTTTTGTGGGTTATGAATAGTGACGTGAATGATGTTAATGTGACTAATGGTGATGTAACACACGCCTCGTTTATTTATATTTCTGCTGATTTATCATTTCTGCGGACAGAGGTCACACGTACACAAAAGTAAAGCCACAGATATAAGAACAAATTTACATTCTGGATACGCGTTTCTCTGCCTCTCACGAGCCATATAAAAACAAACATGCTACTGCTACTACTACTAGCTACATTAAATGTAGCTTAATATAGTTGTATATGCCTGTATTGGCCAGAAACAACTACTTCATATGATCCTAGAAGCAAAAACAAGAAGTCTAAACTTATAAACTACGTAAGAAAACTGTAAATTTCAGTTGTTACTCAAGCGTGTGACCGAGAAATGATGAGTCTTTAATGTCAAATAACCTAAAACATTCAGTGTTTGACTAAAATAATATGAGAGTGATTAAAAGTGGCTCCCGAACTAGGTCCTGATGTACTCCAGGGGGGTTAAGTTGATCACAATCCGCGTACATTCCCTCGTTATTAAAGTCTTCAAAAATAATAAAAGTTCACTTGGAGTCTATAAAAAGGCCCCGCTGGAAAGCAGTGTTTGAACACAGCTGTGTGCTTTTACCAACAATTCAGGGAGGAAACATCAACAGGATGTCCTCTGTCCTCTCCGGAATGTTCCCATTACGCATTCACGCACGGTGCATTTTGCACCCTTCTCTAATATGGAATTACACAGCAGCATTAAAGGAGTTCCACGCTCCTTTTTTCTTTCTTTTTTTTTTGCACGGGTGGGGAGTGGGGTGGGGTGGGGTGGGGTTCTCGGCTAGCCCCGGTCCACCTTAAGAGAAAAGCAGCCCTGCAGCCAGGGGGAAAAGGCCCCCCTCCTCCCCCTCCTCCTCCTCCTCCTCCTCCTCCTCTCACTCGCTTCACTCCTGCCACCACCCCCCTCTCCTCTCCTCTGTTCCTGACTGTCTGGTTTGATTGGTGTCGCGGATGCGCTACATCCGGATCCATGAGAAAAGGAAGTTCAATACAAAGTCAATTTATCCTATTCAAATGGAAAAATCAATAGATGAATGGCCCCCGGTGGCATTTCGGGTCAGCACATGCTTAAAAAAAAGAAGACAACAAAAAGAGTTAGAAGAGTTAACGGAGTGTTAAAGTGACTCTGCGGCGCAGTAATGACTAAGACGTTTTTTTTGTTGTTGTTTGTAAAGCTTGATGTAGAAATGCAGCTTCTTGGTGATAAAGCAAATCCTGGTAGACCGACAGATGGCCGCCTGGATCCCTGCTCTTAGTGGTCGGAAGTGCGGACGGAAATCTCACGATTACAGCAATTAGCTGATTTTCCATGGATGGATGTGATGAATATACCAGCCGTGGATACCGAGCAGCGGTTCACCAAACTGAGGGGTTTTATTTTATTTTTTTATTTTTTTTCGGGGAGCTTCCAGAGAGTCCCCCAGATAAATGTCTAATCCCACCATTTAATTCCCCAGATGATAGTGTGCAGAGCATATGTAATGTGTGATTAGAGGGTTCGAGCTCTGCAGCAACATCAGTTAGAAAACGTTTTTTTTTATTGCAACCTCCTCAATAACAGACCTAGAGTCCGTTCTGGCCTGGAGATATTAAATAAAAGACCACTTAATATTTAAACTTATAAATAAACAGGAGTTGCCAGGGACAGATCTGAAAGAGCAAGAGAAACCTTTAAACCACTTCTTTTTAGGCGTGGGATTATCTTTCTTCTTTCCTCTTATGAATAAGAAAAACACAAGACATCAAATATATGAATGATGCGTTTAATACATTATTAATATTTTATGCAATCAAACATCACACAAGCAAATACTTCAAAAGCAGAAAATGAACTAAAAGTGTCCAAAAAAACTTCCAATTCTGCATTTTCTGTTCCGTCTGAAAGTTTGTGGTACAGAGGTCAACCTCTACCGCTATACGCTGCAGCAAACCTGCACTTCTAAAACAAAAAAAGCCTCGTCTTGATTTGTCCACGGCAGCGTGGTCAGAAGAAGCACAGGCCGCTGTGCCGCTGCTGATAGCTGATATACGACTGGATGAGAGAGTCGGGGATCCGGGGCTTCACCGCGTTCAGGGCACTTTCAAAGTGTCTGGCCTCGACGTGCTGAGCTTTGATGTCCTCCTGCAGGGCCAGGAGGGCGGCCTCTCTGCATACTGCCGTTATCTGGGACAGGAAACAGACACAGATATTCAGCTGTCAGTGGGGGGGGGGGGCAGAGCTGGTCCATTCACAGAGCGCCGCCGTGTCACGTGAGTGGCCGCAGCCGAGGGGTGGAGGGGGGGGGACCGGCTCGGCCTCAATGACAGGCCGCTTCCAGTGTTTTGGTCAGGGAGCTTTATTTATCTGAGGAGAAATGCCTTTATCTCACGAGCATCAAAAGCCACGCAGAACAGAGGGACAAACACAAAGCATTTATATCTGGACAGACTAAACAGACACTCTGGGGTTAATTAGAGTAGCATTTACATAAAAGAATGGACGCAACCAAGGAAGACTAACAATTACCAACACAAAGAGGATGAGAGATGTATAAACTTTGTTCCTTTGGCCCTGTAAACAAGACATAAAGGAGAGTTGTTTGACAGTGAAGTAGAAGAGCTTCCAAACTGGTTGGAGTCATTTGGAGCGAAGCCAGAAAGAAATAATCGGAATTATTGAGATGCTTTTAGATGCACGGTGTAAAAATAGGTGAAGCAAGAGTTGAAAGAGGCAAAGCCAAACTAAAGGAACTCCTGGAAGTTCAGATTTAGTTGAGTAAACGTCCTGCAGACACAATTCCTCTCACTTAACTTGCAAAGCGACGAGGAGCTTGTAGCGCAAAACCCAATCCTCTCGCAGCCTCTCCGCTGCAGCACCGGCGGCATTATGCAACGGCTGACACGGGGGAGTGACCTTTGAGAGAGATTCTGCGCACGCCAGAGGAGTGAGTCACTTCCGAATCGGTGGCGATGGCTGACGAAGGCCAGGCACCTTTCCCCGGCAGTGCCACCCTCCTCCTCCTCCTCCTCCTCCTTCCTCCCTCCTCGCTAGAAGCGCAGCTTTGTTCTGAGCCGGGGCGGCTTCACACAACTCCCTCCGAGGAGGAGAGCCTCGCAGGAAGCCGCCCGCCGCCGCACGGCCGCTGATAGCTCCCCGGCGGGAGGTCAGTGGGACAGTGGGGTAGACATGTGACGGGGTATTGAACGGCGAAGGGAGGGAGGCGTGCAGGAGAGAAACCCGGGGCGGCACGCAAGCCGACGGCAAACCCTCATCGATGAAAGCGCCAGGGAGACCGCGCATCCGTCGCTAAAGGGTTCAGCGTGAAAAGGCCCGGGCTCGCAGCTGCAGTTGCTAAACTCTAATTTGGATTTACGGAGTGAAAGTATCGGGAACATGACATCACCCCCGAGCAGATACACTGCGCAGACTTCTTGGAGACGGGGGAAAAAAAAACACGGCGGAGGTTGTCGACTGCCGAAGCGCTCGGCGGTCATGGCGTTCTTCAAGGCCCGCAGAGCAAAATGAGGGGAGATGGCTGAGCGAAGGGGCGCGCTCTGGCTCCGCTCGCATGCACGGCTCGGGACAGGTGCTTTGCAGATGTCAGGATGTGGAGGCCTATTTCCCCCCCCCAATCACCCACCCTCACCCCTTCTTCTGTTTCGAGCCAATGAGCAACATGATTTAGGCCGGGTAAACACACGGGGCTGGGTTCATTTTCGACGAGGGCTTCCCATCATTCAAGTCATTTGGGCCTGTCAGTAATAATGATGCAAAACAATGAGGCCATGCATCCCGGGGTCGCCTGTTTACGAAGAGAGGGAGAGAGAGGAGAGAGAGGGAGAGGGCCGGGCGAGCGGAGGGGTGTGAGCGGAGGAGAGCGAGCGAGAAGAGGTGCCACATGTTGAACAATGCGATTTTGTGTTGTCTCCGAGCAACAGCCGCAAACAGGAACAGACAAACACGGCGGCACAATCAGACCGTGATTTCTCATTTACAGTGAAAGTCTCCTGCGCCGGACGGGCGAGCCCCTCCACCGCCTCAATGTCACGATTCAACGGTTAATAATTATTTGCTTGTTTACTTCCACGGTTTATAAAAAAAAAAAGGAAGAAGTAGAAAAAAAAAAATGTCCGGCGCTCCTCTGAAGCACGCGAACGACACACACAGGCCTTTGCATTCATACCGGCGGGGTTTATGAGCTGTTCTGCGAGGGCGATCAACAAGCCCCCCCCCCCGCCGTGTGTTTGCCCGTACGGGGCCTGAGAGAGAAAAAAAAACAAAAAAGCCACAAAGGCAAACAGGGCGAGCGAAAGAGCCGGTTTGTTTGTTAAGGCATTCCGAGAGGAGAGCCAAAAGTCCCCTCCTGCACCACCTTGATACCCCTACCTAGACCCCCCTCTGCAAAAACCCAGCACCCCCTTAAAGACGGGCCCCCCGCGCTGCTAAGAGCGGGGGAAAGTGGAGGAAGGAGAAAACTGCAAACGCACAGAAATGAGATGTACGCGTTGGAAGGGCTGAGCCCGAGAAGAGTGCTGACTTGTGGCGGGCCAAATAAATTATAGATCTCTCTTTTATTTTTTTTAATGTTATTGCAATGCAGACTTTATTTTTCATTCCCTTCATAAATTATGTCAGCAATCACTTAAATATATTGGGGGGGGGGGGCTGAGCCGATGCATTGCAGAGAGGCCGTGCTGTCTGGTGGTGGTGCGGGTGCACAAGCTCCGAGTTCCCCCCGGCGGTGGCGAGCAGCCAGTCGTAAAGGCAAAAAAAAAAAGCAATCATCAAGAGGCTCTCAGTTCGGAGACGGGGCTGAAACTTGCTGACTCAAGATGACCTGAGCGTCTGCCTGGGAGCGAGTCAAACAGAGGGGTTTTGATGACGAAGCAAGAAACTGTGTCAAGTCACAAGCTGTGCGGCGAAAAACTTCCATCGTCTCGCGCCGGTTCAGGTCTGAACAGCGATGCCTGTGACTGGATTTGAAAGGAGTCGCTGAATTATGGGTTTCAGTCTGTTCATTCACAGACGGTGACACGACTTCGTGCGGCAAACCTTCGCTGGTGAGCTGGTACCTGTCTGAGCCTATCCCAGCTGTCATCGGGTGAGAGGCGGGGTGACACCTTGGACAGGTCTCCAGTCTATTACGGCGCTAACACAAAGAAACAGACAACCGTTGACATTCACACCTACGGCCAATTTCGAATCTTTGGACTTGCTGGTTACTCATTCTTCAAGTTCTTGAAGAATGAGTTACTGCAGGTCTTTTTGTCCGTCCACTGTCCGATGCCTTCTGGGTGCTACCTTGGTCAATCTGAGCCGATACCTAAAGACGACATTAAAACATTGTACGCCAATGACTGGCCAAAGAGTATCGCCACTAGAATTGCCACATGTGCTACGTCACGGAACATGAAAGCCGGCGTTTTTATTCTGGCAGTCTATTGGCAACACCTGCTAACAATCTCAACTCAAACTACAGGTAAGTATCTGGACGTTAACGGACTCTAGTTGCGCAAATTTCAGATGTGCAACACCCTTCTTGGATAAAGCGTCTTCAAGAAACCAGTTGGTCTTGTTTCAGCTAGTTTTTGGTTCCGATTAAAGATGGGTCAACGCAAAACCAGTATGTATGTCTACGAAAAACCAGTGTAATGTCAAAATGTGCTTTGTAAGGTGTTGCGCACTCTTTCGATTCAAAGGTTCAAGGTTCCAAGTAGCCTGAGTCAACGACATCAATCTCTTTTGTTCTCTTAACTGTGTTTGGTTAAGATGATTGATGCGTCAACGCAAAACCGGTCTGTCTATCAATGCAAGCAATGCAACGTCTTTCTCGGTTCCACGTTGTGAAGTTCCAAGCAAACGGAGGTGACAGCAACCATTGACTGGTCAGAGAGAGAAATGTCACAGGACATCAACTACCAGCTGCTTCATCAGTTGGTCAATTGATGACGTCCAGACATATCACAAAATATGAACGTTTTCCTAGATGTCTCTCAACTGTTGGCTGCACATGGCTACCAAAGGGGAGTCATTCATTCATTTACTGTAACTGCTTGTCCTCTGGTGGGTTGATGGGGGGCTGGAGCCTGTCCCAGCTTTCATTGGGCTAGAGGCACGCTAAAACCGATAAACAACCATTCACATTCACACCTACGGATCACCAATGAACCTAACCAGCATGTCTTTGGACGGTGGGAGGAAGCTGGAGAACCTGGAGAGAACCCAAGACACAGGGAGAACATGCATTCCTGCTGTGGGGCATCAGTGCCAAAAACCGCCAACAGTTAGGGAGAGAACAGTTCCCGGTTCCAAAGCGAGAGGAGTCAAGCTTTGCCATGAAGAAGAACTGAGGGTTAATTCTGTTGCAAGTCTTGCTGTCACTTTTGGATCGGATCCAAAGTGTTAAAATCATAAAACCTGTACCTCCCACATTTGCACCTGGAAGGCACTTGTGGTGTGGAAGCACTCTTCTACCGATGCCAAACGAGATGATCTAATGTATGGCGCCCAATAAAACGTAACGTCCCAAAAACGGACAGTGTTTAAGGCAGAACAACAAGTCTTCCGACACGTCTTTACGATGACGTTCAAGGTGTTTTATTAAGGACTCGCAAGAAGTGAGGAAAATTTATGGAAATAATACTGGATTAGAGCAATGGGGGAAGGGCTAATAGAAGTTTAACAGAAGGTAGACACAGTCTTATACCCAGAGAATACACTTTCTGCATTTTTCTGAGACTACCATCAGAAAACGTCTTGATTCCTTAAATCCGTCATTCCGCCTTAATAAAACATCAACCGCCACTTCGGCCGCAGAGCTTTTAAATAGGTCGCTGGAAAAGTGATAGAAACTAAATTGGAGCGCCTGCCACATCCTTGTTTCCACGTATCCCTCTAATGACAAGTTTCCCCTCGTGGTTTTTCAAACTACTCTGAAAACCGAGGGTCACGGGCATGAGCGTAAAAACACATATCCTTAAACACTACGATGTAGACGGGGACACGCGAGCCGTTGAGTCAAAGGCAGCGGCCAGACGTCCGTAATGACCGGTCTCATGGAGGCTGCCAGTCAGATTTACCTCCGCCGTCTTCTGCCAAATGTTTGACCCAAAGATAAACGTGCAAATGAATTACCAACCTGCCCCTCTATCACCTTGAGGAAGGAGACTGTGTGCAGACTTGAACAAAAAGTCTGGAACAAATGTAAAGTTGGTCAAGCTCCTGCGAAGTACAGAATACAAGCCAAAGGGCTGGAAAGAAGTAACGCTGCCAAATAGTTTCTCAGGTCTAGACCCCGACTCTTGTACATCTCAAGTGGAGTATGGAACAATTTCACTTGCAAACGCATTAAAGATGGACACCAACTGTTCAAAAGCAATCTAAGAATAGACTGGAAACATAACCAACATTAGTAATGCTTAATTCACGTGAAATCACAGCGGTTACAGTCACTTTTGGTGAATGTAAAGTACAGTGCCCTAAAACGAGAAAAAGCCACAGCGGTGGTAACGGCCATTGATCGCTTTGTTTTATGTGTGTGTTTCTGTTCTTTTTTTTTGATGATCAGACCATTTTAAATCTTCCCGAAGATATTGGAGCAAAGTTAATGCTGCTAACGCCACTTTTTTAAAAAAAATTTCAGCCACAATCTGGCACATCCTTCCCAACCGATGCCAGTTGATATAAAACCATCCCAACCTCCTCCGGCATTAAAATATTATATATTTAAAATGTTCATGTACTGCAAAACTCAAAGAGATTTAGCTGGTTAGCTTAATCAGCATCGTGTGAACTATTTTGGCAAGGGTTTGAATGAAGTGGCCGTTGCTTTGTATTTAAAGTTCCTCAGACTTAAATAGATTTTATAGATCCACAAGGGAAACTGATTACAGCTCAGATAAAAACATAAATAAATAGAAAATAGAAATAAATATAGAAAAATAAGTGTGAAGACAGTAAAATAAATAAAACATAAATACTTAAATAAATCGAAAAATAAAAAATAAAGTTACAAAATAAAATAAAATAAAATACTGAAGCCCTTAACATTAATGATTGGGTGTTAGCCTATTACAAAAAAAAATCATGCATCAGTCAAAACCTTTTTTACAGTATTATTAAATGTTTAGACTTGAAACTATCTTCTAATAAGACGAGTGTTTGTAAGATGCAACTTGCGGATGTGTTAGGGTAAGAGTTAGGCTATAAGAACATACACAAATAATAAAATAATAGCTTTAGTAATCAATTATAAACACCTATAGAAGCTTTTTGGCTTTGCAGATTGCGAAAACACTTCTCTATGAACATTTCCAAGCTACATTTAAGAATTTGACGATTAAAGAGTTAATTTGCTTTGATAATTTAGAACCTAAACGCCTTTCCATTGACTTCCATTGCTTTTATGACTGTAGCGCTTCATGGTTGATTAGAAAAGGAGGAAGCCCATTTATTAGCTGATTGCTATCTCCAGTCTTGACGGTTTCCTGTTCTTTACAGTTAGCAAACAATTAATAAACTTCAACAGGTCAAGCTTTTATTACAGGCTATCCAGTACGGACGCCAATAACACCATTAACAAAAGGTTTTCACGATTTATTACGGACTTTTCAAAGCACTGACTGAAATGATTTATTATACGTCGTGTCTAATTACGGCTTTGCTTTAGCGTCTGTTTTTTAAATTCTTACACTGGAAGGCAAAGGATTCTGGTCAGCGAAGTCATTTTAATGGGGTTATTATGAAACGAGGACGGCCACTTCCAGGGCTGCGGGCCCACGCGCTCCCAGCCGTTCGGGTGCCACAACATTGAAACCCTGGATACAACAGCAGCCTTTATGCTCCATCGGTCACCGTACCGCACTTCCCTCCCCGGCCACAACTGCACCCTGCTTCATGCTGCTCGGGCGCACACAGCCGTACCGCGCTGGCACCACCGTGGAGTGATATACTGCAGCAGATCCAGCGCGGTACGTGAGGTCCTGTTGCCCTTGTAAGATAAGACACAACTTTTATTGACTCCAGTCAGGAAATTAGGCCAAATGGTAACAAGATACAGCGCAGAATAACAGAGTATAAATAGGAACATAGGGAAGTGGGGGTTAAACAAACACACCTGACACTTTTTAGCACTGGAGGAAAAATATGAGCGGCGTAAAAAGATACTGCATTTACTGTACACGGTGATGCAAAACCGGGGCAGTCATATTCTCAAAAGCCTGACTGTAAAATTGACAAGGTGCGTGCAGGCGTGTTGTAAAGACGAATGCGCAACTTTGTTCCGCGTTGCGGAAAATATAATAAATATGCACCAAAAAAAAAAAATCATGTTAACTTGCGTCCTAACGCTTAGCTCTACTGTAAAGTCTGCACATACAACTCTGGAGCATGCACGCCGCTGCCAAGGCACCAAGACACCAAGACACACCGTGAAAACTCCAAAAAAAAAACCTTTACATGCATCCGACGTAGCAGAATAAGTATGCTAATCTATATATTTCCCCAGAGGAGGTGAGGAGGGGCGCGTGCCATGAGACAACCTGTTCTGCACGACGAAAATAAACCCTTCTGGAGGTGCAGGGGGGCGGGGGGGGAGGAAAGAGAGGGCCCGCGACTGCTGGCAGCGCATACCAGCGTTCTCAGGTCAAATCTGTCTGGTGTACTTTTCGCTTCCTACTCCGACAAAGGCGCTCAGTGAGTGTATCAGACGGCCTTAATGAAGGGCTTGTTAGCCGGGCTACCGGCAGCAGATCCACTAGACCCGGAGTGTGTGTTTACTATCAATCCAGCCTTGTGTCTACAGCGGGCTACATCCAGCCCTCCCCCTCCCCCTCCTTCCCCCTCCCTCCCTCACACACAAACGGCCACATTTACAGGAACGAGCCCCGGCGACTCCCCCCACCTCCACCCGCAGAACCTCTCCTCCATCACAATCCACAAGTCCTGCACACATAACTCTGCAGCGCGGAGGCGCACGCTCGGCCCCTGCACTTGCTCGCTCGGTGCGCAGATACGGTTTATAGGTCAGCGTGGAAAATAATAAATAAATGCAGCACAGTCGTACGTAACCGCGCGCACAGTACGTCTATAGCGTGCAAAGACATGAAATTGCTGGAAAGAGTTGCGCGGGGGAAAACACATGCACGGTTGCTAAGCAAACAGTTAAACACTCGTTTAACCTTCAGAAGTCACAGCATGCAGAGATGGCTTATTCTTTGTTTTTTATCAGTCACAAATTGTAAAATAAGTAAATAAAATTCAAAAAATGCTCATCAACCAGTCCCATTGGTGATATTTACTCTATGGAGGCTGGTTAAATGCAGGAAAACATCATGGCAACTGATTTTAATGCATTTTCTTATTAGAAATCTGAATTTTTAAGATAAAACTGTCACATAAACTATGACTATGGGATGCCTGAGCAAGCATAAACTGAGGCTACAGTCCTCGCTGCATGGCATCGCTTCCCGTCACAAATAAATGCATAAAAGGGTCAGTTTTTTTTATTAATCTACCGCTCGTCTTCATGACAAACCGGTCGATGGCGGCGAAATAAAACATCGGAAAGCAGTGAGCGGATTATCTGTTATCAAGGCCAATTACCGCATGTTGAGTTTTGGTTTTTGGCCGACCAGCAGTCCAGAATTTAGTCTGTTATGCTGTAAGACAAGATTCAATTTCTCTCGACTGACAAACAGATTTGTCTCAGCTCCCCGTGCGGAAGAAGAAACTAAAAATGAAAAGACGAAAACAAAATTTAACTTTCAAAAATAACACGCATCGCGTCGCACGGATCCAAACAAAAAAAAACAAAACACCTAAAGCCAGATGTTATATGGAGTCTAAGAGGAGCTCTTATGCTAAATATCACCCCGACCGCACCACGGCATCACCACCGAGCCTTGGCTAGAAAAAAAGAAAAAAGACTGCGCTGCGCTGCATCCAATTTTCAGAGAGGAAATTAAATAATGCATAAATCAAACGACGTCGGGGGTGCGGAGACCAAACTCTCGACCAGAAATAAAACATTTCATCCTCCAAAAAGGCAAAGAGGAAGTGTCTGCAGTGACATGCCTCTGCCAAGAGAAACAAGGCCTGACCACAACTCCATGTGAAACCTATTTAAGATTACAAGGCGAGAGTGAGAGAGAGAGGGAGAGAGAGAGAGGGAGGGAGAAGGTTAAAGAGAGGGAGGTGAGGTTAAGCATGGAGGGAGGAGAGTCACGTGGGGAGGAAAAGGGGGGAGAGAGGAGAACGGAAACATGGCGCGTGATCATAAATAGCGTGGAGCGTGCGGGGCGGGGATGAACGTGCAAGCGCTTGAGGTCTCAGCAGAGGAATTTAGAGTCCGTAGAAAACTGGGGTGATGAAATTGAGACAGAAATACGTGACAGCTGAGACAGTAGAGGAGAGAAGAATATATTAAGTATTACATTAACTTGGAAGTTCAGCTAAAATCACACGCTAAAGACGTGCCATGCATTTAACTCGTCCAGGTCTGCACACTCTGAGCGGTCTAGGTGCTTGTTCAATGCAGCTTCACCATGAAAATAGAGGTGATTCAAACCAGTGGCCTCCAGGCTCATTTACTGTCAGAACAATTATTAATTATTTAGTCAATGACTTTAATTAATCTCATTGAGTGCTCACATCTTCTGGAAAAATCATCAAAATGCAGCTATGGATTTGCCTTCCATCCTTTAAAGCTGGGCATTTTTAATCCATTTTAACATTCCATCCATAACATTATGACCATTAACAGGACAAGAAAATAACATCTTGTGACAGTTCAGTGTTCTGCTGGGAAACGTCTGGACCTGGCTTCATTCATTCATTGGTGTGGATGTTACTTAGACATGTAGCACCCACCTAGACCAGACCAGGCACCCCCACCCCATAGCAATGACACTCCTTGATGGCAGCTGCCATCCCCAGCAGGAGGCAGCCACAAAAACACTTTAGGAACAACTAAAAAAAAACATGAAGAACATCTCAAGGTGTTGACCTGGCCTCCAAATTCATTAGATCCCAAACTGATCAAGTATCTGTGTAATGATCCACAGAGGCCCCTCCCCTCAAAGGCCCCCACACTAACAACATTGTGTTGCCAGACACCACAGGACACCCTCAGAAGGCCCATGTCCATTCTCTGATGAGTCACAACTGCTTTGGAGGCACAAGGGAGACCTAGACAATATTAGGAAGGTGGTCATAATGTTTTGCCTGATTGGAAACGGAAAAACTGATTAAAGTAATTGCTTTAGATGCTCCTTAACTTACTAAAATAATGATTCACACTGTCACAAAACATTCAGGAGGTGAAATTACAGGCCTTAAAAAGTTCCACTGCTCCATTATCAGCCTTTAGACCAAGGTTGGAGTTATATTAATATGTAAGTATAAACTGAGTGTAGAGAAAGACAAATATTTCCAGAACGCGCAGGAAATGTTTGTCATAAAAGTGGAGGATGTTCCTGATATAGACACTTCCTTCAGCCGCCACCGAACAGCTACCACGTCAGGGCTGTGGCTTTTTACCCACTCCTTGTTTTGAAAAGGCCCGTGTGGGATAGCACCTGTGTTGGAGGCCACACAGCGTTGAGCGCGGGCCTCGTCTTTAAGGGCATATTTGTCCTCGCCCCTTAATCAGACGAATGAAAGCTCTGCATTCTCCTTGGACGTGGGAAGGCAGGGATGGCATATTTACCAAACACACCCACGCTGAAGTGACCTGGAGACAGATGTGTGTGTGTGTGTGTGTGTTTGGTGAAGTCAAGGTAAGGGAAACTCCACCTGTGTCATCTACTCCTTAGAAACAAATAACTTTACCACAGCTCTTATATGACGCACAAACTCGCATATGCGCAGTGAACGTCCATGTGTCTTAGTGATGTTAAAACATACACGATAGCTGCTACGTCTCAAGACCAAGCCAACGATCGCTGGTGTTAAGGTTGAGGTTAGCTGATCATCTTGGAGAACCAGTGCACAAGAAGAGGCACATTTAAAGGGGAATTACTGTTTTTTTACAACCTGGACCTTATATCTGGCATAAAATACGATCGTTTACTCACCCAAATAACGTTGTTGTCATTTGGAGTCATTCAGAAGATGTTTAGATGAAGCGGAGTGCCGCATATATCCATATAGTGGGAGTGAATAGGGCACCGAAAAGTAGCCCCTAATAGCACTAGCATATCATAACAAAATATTGGTGAAATGAACGAGTTTCGCGGCAGATAAAAGTTATTTAGAGGCTGCATTTCAGTGCCCCATTCACTCCCACTGTAAATGGGGCTTCATCTAAACGACATCTGAGCGACTCCAAATGACACATAAGTTATATGGGTGAGTAAACGATCGTATTTTATGCCAGAAATAAGGTCCAGGTTGTAAAAAAAAAACGTAAATTCTCCTTTAAGTGACGAAAAAAGGAGTAAACTGATTAGCATCTGCGAGGCGGTTTGTAGCTCTTCCTAGCCTCCCAGCTAATGGCCGCACTTCCGGGTTATGTTTTTAAATGACGACTGCAAAATAGCGCCACCTGCTGGTGAGAAGAATTATCTACTTACGTGAAGCATGGCGCTAGCTGAACATTTGGCTGTAGTACAACTTTTTGGTCTGAGTAAAAGTGATGTGAAGCTACGTCAGTTATATAAAAATATTTTATGTGACAATTTCATTTTTTCACAAAAAGTTTGTTAATAAATAAAATACAGGCTCAATTTCAGTCTACAGCTTACTGCGTGTCATCCTGTCTCTCTCATCCCGCTTCTAGTTCTATTTGTCCACTTTCAAAAAAATGCATAAAAAGGCCAATTTTTTTTTTGCATTTTTAGTAGTGCACAATTTAAATACATTCAGTTTATTATAGCGTAAAACAAGAAAAGCTGCAGATTAAATTTCTCTCGCCTGACAAACACATTTGTTTCAGCTGTCTGTGCAGAAATAGAATAAAAATGCTGAAAATGCATGAAATCCGTGAACAGAGAAAAACACATTTTCAGCAAAACCCAAACAAAACTCCACTGCAAACATAACCATTTAAAGGGGAACTACTGTTTTTTACAACCCGGACATTATGTCTGGCATAAAATACAATCGTTTACTCACTCATATAACTTTTCTGTAATTTGAGTCGTTCGGAAGATATTTAGATATGCGTATATCCATATAGTGGAAGTGAATGGGGCACCGAAACACAGCCTCTAAATAACGCATTATCTGCAGCGAAACTCATTAATCCACAAATATTTTGTTATTGTACGCTAGTGCTATTCCCCGTTGAGTACGCAATTACCTGTTATCATCATCTGGGGTCTGTAGATTGACCTACAGATTGACTAGTTTCGGTGCCCCATTCACTCCCACTATATGGATATACTGTATGCAGATCTAAACGTAGTTATATGGGTGAGCATTCAAACAGTTGAAATCTAAAGCCAGATATTATATTTAGTTTAAGCATAGCTCTTCAAATACATCAAGAGGACAGCAACACTGAAGTCCAAATAGATTTCCTGACACCCCTCTCATTTCTACTTTTACTTTGGATGCACCACTAGTAGCTGGCTAACTTGGCCAAGCATTAAGAGAGAAACAGCTAGTAGTGTGGCTCCGTCCAACGGTAACAAAATCTGCCCATGAGTGTAAAAACAACAAACCCCTGTTTTAAAGAGGGTTAAGTGCCGGATTATTTCTCGTTTCTGATCATTTGCCAGACAAGTGGACTCCAGAGAGAGGCTCCATGAATTGAAACGGAGTTAATGGTGTGTCCTTGTCACTGTGTATTTCCTTCTCAGTCCAACTATGGTTTTTCTGGTTTTATTAGCTGCTTTCAGGTTGGTCTGCTGGAAAGCTGGTCCTTTCTTTCCTCTTTCTCCACAATCTACATCTCTTACCCCGGCTTTTGCTGCCCAGGTTTCTGCCTTCCTGCGTGGCCAAAGGAAACAGCCCGTCGGGTACGCTCGAGGGCTCGTGTTTCCCAGGAAAAATTCAATCGGTGCTCACCACGCACACGTAAACCGCAGCGAAGGATTTATATATAAAATGAAAAAAATTAGGCCCAATTGGAGGCTATTTCCACCGCCGCTGAGATCGCGGGTCTATCGACAGCCACAGCGGCCTCCTGGCTGCAGCGGTGAGAGAAATGTTTTCTTTCTTAACCTTTATTTAACCTGCAGTGTCAAGTAAAAACAACACATTCACAATGTCAAGAGCCAAAAGGCTTGCTGGGGAGGAAGTGAGGCGAGGCGTTTCGCAGTCACACAGAGTTGCAGAGGTGTGAATTCTTCTTTTTTTTTTTTTTTCTCACGGCCTTTGTCGAGCTGTTGACCAGGTTTTCCGTATCATCCATGTCTTTCTGAAGGGGCAGCGGCGGCTGCGGCGGTGGTCGGCCACATTTTGGAAAAATCGCCGCCAAGCTTCCGACCTCGTCAGACACGCATTCCACCAAAGCTGACATGTTTATCTGATGACGAATCCGGATCTTTCTTTTTTTTTTCTTTTTCTTCGACAGCCCTCCATGGCGTACATGAGCTCTGTACGTTGTGTAATGTCGCTCTTATTCAAACGGCAACAAGTTTTTTATTGATGCATTTTTTTCCGCCTGTGTCCTTGGTGATAGGAATCTTTGCAACAACAAATACCGGGCCATAAATCAGAGGCGACGCACCAGAGCCAGAGGAGGTAGAGCCACAACCACAACAGGTGTTAAGAGGAAACCATTTGTCTTCCTGCGAGGGTGGTTTTACTATGGGTGTGTGTGTGTGTGTGTGTGTGTGTGTGTGTGTGTGTGTCATTTTACAAGGCCTCGGTTGTGATCCAACTCTCTTTATGGTTTTTAATTGTTGCAAACAAGCTTCTGCAAACCCTGCGTGTCTGCCCAGGCTTCTATTTTTAAATGTGCGGTTCGGCAAGAAAAACAAATCATCATTTACAATTAACTTCTGCAAAAATGCACGTCGGCTTTATCAAACCAAGTCGAACAATTACAACTCAATACGCGCTGATTTTGCGTAGAGAGTTCGGTAATCTAGTGGAAAAAGGGATATTAGGCGTCGCACGCAGCACGCTGACGTCACGCTGACATTTGTACGGCCTGCATTCGAACAGACTTGCTCTTGGCGGTGTGAAGAGAGAGAGAGAGAAAAAAAAAGGGCTAAGAAAACAATTGCGCCAGTGAGTTTGAATGGATGTCAGCCAAGCGTCTCAGACACCTGGGCTTGGACCAAACAGCTCTTCCCCCCCGGTTGGAAGACAAAATGAACCACCGCCATGGAGGTCGCAGCCGGTCAAAGGCATCTCTGGCTGAACACAAAGATACTCGGATACGCCTGAACGCTGCACCTTGAGGTTTTATTAAAAAGCCTGAACAACCGCCCCCCTCCTCCTTCTTCCTTCTTTGGAGATGGATGCTAGAGCACCGTGAAGGGTTGGAGCTACCAGTCAGCTGCTGTCGCCTCTGAATGTTCTGCATCTGAACTTACCGTGATTTTCTTTTTTTTGTCAACAGCCTGTCAACATCTGCCAAGTGCTCACCTCTGTGGTGTTTTTGCACTCCACTTCATGGAGGTTACGTGTCAATCAAGCACAACAGGGGTAGCTTAAAGCGCCTTCTATGTCTTCTAATGAAGTTTAGAGTTGTTTTAACATTGTCCACACTTACCAGCCGAAAGAGAAACCCTGTTTTTTTCTCACTTGCAAACAAAGTTACGAGAATTTTGATTGAAAATAATTGGGTTTGCTGGTTTTAAGAGAGAACCAGACACCAGCCGGATCCGAATCGCGTCTTAAACAAAGCTAAAACAGAGGACTTGCTTGAGGTTAACTGAAGTGATGTTTTTTTGAGTTTGAATCTCAGGTGAGCATTGGATCATTAACAGGACTCATAGTGCACCAAGCTACGATGCATCCGGCGAGAGCTAGCTTCAGCTTTTTTGTTGTTCTTCTGGTGCGGTTAAGCGTCAATCATCACGCCCTTTACTTCATCTGTTGCCTTTTTATACACCATTGACAAGCCAACGTTGACTCACCGACAACTGGCAACCCTGTCCGAGTTGTAGCCTTTGTCGCTCATGGTGGTCATGTGAGGTTAAGGCACTTGGATGAGCGGTGACAGTCCAGTTTGTTTCAGATAAACCGTGACCTGGGAAACTTGCTCATATTTTAAAGCACTGGTGTGGTGGGTATTTCCAGTTTTTGCTGTATCATTTATTCAATGACAGTAAAGGTTTTTCCACTAAACTCGGGAAAACGCAGGAAAAAAATGGAGGAGCACGGAGTTGCTTGGTCGTCCAAAGACTTGAAACTTTTACTGTCAATATAAAGATGTGCAAAATTTAAGCAGAAGCTCGAAGGCAGTTTAGCCACCGACCGAACGAACAAAACTGGTGCACAGACAAAGACTAAAACCAATCTGTGTTGGTCAAAAATCCCAATCATTGGCAGTCATTGTTTTTAATAACAAATCTACGTATTTCCATGAAAAGATGACCTAACAGCACTAATTTTCCCGAAACTGTATATTTGCTGAACTATCTGCAAAAGAGCGCTTTGGTTGTCAGTTGTTATACTACGCAAAATTCTGACAATAACAACTAAAGATTTGGGAATCCAAAGATTTGTAAAGGAACCAGTATTCCCAGTCTGGTAATCACCTAGACTTGTCATTGTGCTTTGACTCATTACTCTTCCGCTACCACGTTAGTAGTGAATGGTTAATAGGAAGTCTTTCAGGTAGAACCAAGGAGTTATTTTTGTATTCTTTCTGTAAGCTGACATAGAACAATCTGTACACAACATTACGTCAAAGCCGAGACTGGCATGGTCGGTTCCCAAAGGTCTCAGAAAGTCTTTCTGCAGGACCAGTCATTTTTTCTTTTTCTTTAACGGATTAAGCTAAAGTATCACTTTAAACAATAGGGTATATTATTTTTGGTAAACAGAAAAAGAGAAAATGTGTTATTTTGCCGGTGATTCTGAACTTTTCCAGAGTTTGGGAATCAGGGATTAAACGTTGATTTCTCAAATAAAACATCTAAAATTCCACTTCTTTAAAGAAGCACCTGTGGGGTCAGATACTTGCTCTTCGTTTTTACCCCTTAAGCAAGAAATGAAATGCCTTGATATCTACTATTTTGAAAAAAAGCACTGTGTTGAAATCCGATAGGGCTTCGGCTTTTCAACACGACTACAAACAAGGCCTGGAACCGACTCGGTGCATCTGACAGGGTACAATAAATCCTCCAGGTCTTTTCCTGTCAGGGCTTGATCATAAACAGAAAAAAAGAGAGAGAGACGTGGAGGCAGCATCGCACCTTCTTTCAGGAGCGAGTTAAGCCTTTCTTCTTCTCCTTCTCCTTCTTCGTGACAACAGTGCGATTACAGTATCAAATGTTGCTTCTGTTTGGAGGAGTGATGGCAGAGGTGAGGGGAAGCAGAGCCAGGAGCAATTTTCTGGGCTGAGTGCGAGTTTAGAGCTGTGTTGCTGGAGGAGGAGGAGGAGGAGGAGGGTTAAGGGGGGAGGCGAGGGCTGGGAAACCAGGTGTCACTCCGGGCAAGTAGGAAGACAGGTGATTTTAACAAGCTCCCAGCTCTGCGCTGACAACAACTGTATCCTCCTTCCCCTCTTGACCCTGCCTCCCTCTCCTCTCAAACAAGTCTGAAATCCCAAGAATGTAATTAAAGTCAAACCTTCAGGTAGTCAGGCTGCCAAGACTGAGTCCTGAATCGGCCTGGATGCATCCATTCGTGCATCTCTGTCACGGTGGTGCGCGTCAAACAGGACTAGAAAATGAAAACGCTTGTGTTTCAGCTGCTACATTTTGACACATCATGCAAAAGACAAGGGTTAATTACCAGTCAAGTCTATTTAAACTCAATGAAGTATTTTCACACTCGCTAGCGCTGTCGTACCGTGGACCCACAAGCTGCCTCTGGTTCAACAATGAGACAAAAGTACTGGCATGAAGGATGGCATTACAACAGACACAAAAACGATAATGAAACACAAGATTTTATGGTCTGAGTGGCAGGTCTTTGGTCAAACTCAATTATTTGGCTTCATGGACTCTAGTCTCCCACTAATAACCAGAATAATAGTCTAATCAGGGTAAAAATGTCCTCGGTGAGAAGAGATTGGCCTGATCAGAATGAATTTTCAGTCAGATCAAGACGGGTGATCGGAAAACAACAGCGCCCAATAACCACGTCATTGTTTGATCAAATTGTTTCTCTCTGGTTGGAATAAATCCATTCTTTCTAAGCGTGCGTGTGGCCTCCAGGCTTCAAAGAAACAGTTTGAAAAGATGAATGAAGCTGAAGCCTGTTGTGCGGTGCTGCTGAAAGCCTGTGTCTGTTTCATCCCCTCATCTAATGGATGTGCACAGATCAGCCACAGCATTTAATGTTCTGCTGGGAAACGTTTGGACCTGGCATTCATTCATTGGTGTGGATGTTACTTAGACATGTAGCACCCACCTAGACCAGACCAGGCACCCCCACCCCATAGCAATGACACTCCATGATGGCAGCAGCCATCCCCAGCAGGATGCAGTCCTAAACTGGTGTAGGAACATCTCAAAAATCAAAACATGAAGAACATCTCAAGGTGTTGACCTGGCCTCCAAATTCACTAGATCCCAAACTGATCAAGTATCTGTGGGATGATCCACAGAGGCCCCTCCCCTCAAATACCCCCACACTAACAACATCCTGTTGACCATGAACCTCAACACATCGTGGCAATCAGGCAATAAGGTTTGCTTCAAAGCTTCGACTGCCCCGGACAGAAGATTTGTGACACGACTGCAAAGACTCCGTTCGACCGGAGACGAGGAACGCGATCCGAATAAGCAAGAGTGAGAAGGTGAGAGACAGCGACAACCCCCCCCCCCGTCCAGCTTGGTCCCTGGGAGTGGGCGCTTGACGCACGGCTGACTGATGCGGGGGCTCACCCGGCTCCCTGCTGCATTACCGTTTGGGGTCTTCACTGCATTAGAGAAACTGTTCTACGAGTTGTCAACGGTGTATGAAGAACTGATCTGGACTGTTTTTTTACAACCTGGACCTTATCTCTGACATAAAATACGATCGTTTATTCACCCATATAACTTCTGTGTAATTTCTAATCCATATAGTGGGAGTGAATGGGGCACCGAAACACAGACTCTAAATAACACATTATCTGCTACAAAACACGTTCTTTTCACCAATATTTTGTTATGATACGCTAGTGCTATGCCCCGCTGAGTCCGCTGAGTTACCCGTTATCATCAACTGCTATAGTTCGTCCACAACCTCAGAATCAGAAAAATATTCAGCCATGTTGCAAAAAACTAGCAGTAGCAAATAACAGGTAAATACGCCAGCTGTTGTGGGTGCGCGCGGCGCTCAGAGATGACATCATCCGGGGTCAGTAGGTCAATCAAATTAATGAAATAAATGAGTTTCACAGCAGATAATGTGTTATTTAGAGGCTGTGTTTCGGTGCCCCATTCACTCCCATTATATGGATACACACAGATATAAATATCTCCCGAAAGGACTAGAAATTACAAAAAAGTTAATGGGTGAGTAAACGATCGTATTTAATGCCAGAAATAAGGTCCAGGTTGTAAAAAACAGTAGTTCCCCTTTAAGGCTCATTTAAAGTATCCTGGGACATAGACAGCGTAACCTACGTACAAAGCCTACGCATAGCCTACATAAGGGTTATGGCTTGCTTTGGAAAAAAAACGCCACCCAAATGCTAGTCGGCTAGTCTACGTCCTGCTTTACTTTCAACAATGGTGACCGAAAGTGCCTGTGAAATTTCACCGAAGACGAGTCGTACAAATGTTCGTATCTTCCTTGATGTGTTTCGTCATTATTGATCCGAAACAATCGATTGGAAAATTGCGGAGATGGAAAAGCAGACGGAAATACTAAAGAGGAAACACCAAGCGGATGAAGTTACAGGTGTACGTCAGGGTCTACGTAGGCCCATAGCTACCACGTCAAATTGACTCATAGGTATAAACTGTGCATTACAGTGCAAATGCAAAGTGCCTTGGTGTCAAAACGATGTCCAACTTCAATTTTAAAGAAAAGCCACTCAAGCTGTCACTGATCAGGCGTCACTTGCATCGAGTTCGGACATTAACTTGTTTATTTACTTGCCTATTGCCTGTATTTGTCCCTTGGAGCTTGTTTCTTGTAAACACGGCATTATCTTCAGCACTGTGTTGCTCCGTTATCTGTATCCTGTTTTCTCCCAAACTTCCCCTCGGTGATCAGGGGAGTTTAAAGTTTCATCTAATCTAATTTGATCTATAGCGCTGGTATGTTAAGTATAATACACACACACACACACACACACACACACACACACCTGTGAACTCTTATCAGCTCGACCGTGGCATGCCTTTGAATTTTTGCGGGGTTTGAGGAACTCGACGGCAAGTGACTGCAAAACCTCCATTCCACAGGTGAGACACTACACCAGAAACCCCGATGTCAGACCCAACACCTGATAGCGGGGGATATGTTTCTTGGTGCATACCTCCTCCAGGTGTAGCTCCTGCTTTAGGCTGATTTTTGGGTGGGGGCTGCCGAGTCAGGAAACGAGGAAGGATGGGGGGGGGGGGATCAAAACGTCAAGAGAGAAAACAGAAACACTTCACTGTCACTGATCAGACTTGATTTAGGACGGGTAAATGGTTTTCAGAGACTGAGGCTGCTGTCTGTCTTTACATGCATACACCGATCAGCCACAACATTATGACCACTGACAGGAGAAGTGAATAACATTGACCATCTTGTGACAGTTCAGTGTTCTACTGGGAAACTTTTGAACTTGGCATTCATTGGTGTGGATGTTGACTTGGACATGTAGCACCCACCTAGACCAGACCAGGCACCCCCACCCCAGATTCACTAGATCCCAAAGATGCAAAGCCATGTGCTTTCTGGACAGTTGTTCACACCAATCAGCTTCCTGCGAGGAATTACTGGCGCTACACCTGTGTTTTAGGCGACCGAAGTTCAAAAACTACCATGGTGGTTTCTTAAGAGGTTGGTGAAGGTGGTGCTATAGCATCAGTTACGTACAGTGTTTGGAATAACGCTGTAACAACGCTATTTTTTCAGTAACAGGGTAGTCTAACTAATTACCTTTCCCGTCGTTACAATGCCGTTAGCGTTACTGGACGTTAAATGCGGTGCGTTACTATGCATTGATTGAATTAGAGGGTCACAGTTTTACCGGACTCCCGTGAGTCACTTTATTCCCGCGTGAGTCCTGCTGTACGGGAGTCAATTTCACTGTTGGTAACGTGATCGAACGGGACGGGATCGTGCAAATAATCAACGGGAGTGGGAGTGGGCGGGACCGGGACGGAAGACGACAAATGACTCTGCAATGCGGTCAGGGCATGAATATTTTCTCAGTCAGGAGCAATCGGATGAAAAGTTGCCATTTTCAAGGTGGAGATATAAGCACTGCTTCAAATTCATTGTGGCCAAAGGCGAGAACGTGCGCGTAAATGTGGACATTGTGTCCAGGAGCGAAGACTTTGTCGACATCCGACTCTAATTTAATGAAGCATCTCACAACGACACACGCATCTACAAAGCTATTGGCCAAAAACAACGATACCTCCACCACCGATGATAGCTCGCCGTCAAAACCCTATCGAAATATAAATATTATAACACATATAAATATAGAAAGTTATGTACAAACACCTGCCTGTTCTACTCGTTTCATCTAACTTGTGATAACTGCTCAAAAAAATCCAAATTCTTTGACATGTAGCATACTTTTTTAACAGTAACACAAATAATTACTTTCCCTGATAACGAGTAATTCAGTTACTAACTCAGTTACTTTTTGGAACAAGTAGTGAGTAACTATAACTAATTACTTTTTTAAAGTAACGTTCCCAACACTGGTTACGTAACAGTTGCCGTTCGCTCCATATCCAGCTCTGTCGACTACCCCTTACATTTCAAAGCTTCTCAGACTGCGCCTTGTTGTGTTTTAAGTTAAAATCTCCTTTTTCAGATTGTCTGTCGACCTGATTGGTCAAAGCAAGCCCTCGACAGGCAGCTGGCCCATCAATCAAAGCGCCCGCCCCTTTTCCACAAAGTTTCCGAGCATGACTTCGCAGATGGAGCCATTGGGCACGGCAGGTTTGACCCCGTGGCTTCAAACAGAAGATCAGCGTGAGAGGTTTCAGTTAAAACATCCGGTCTAACTCAAAAATCTAAATCTAAAAACGGACCTCAGGGATGGCCACCGTTTTTCTCGATGCAGCGGCGTTCAGGGACGCGTCGCACCCAGAAAGCATGACAAAAGAGAAATCCGTTTTTTTTTTAACAGCCTGCCACCGAGGCACGCCGGCATCTGAGCCTCTTAAACACGGTTGTTTTCCGAGCCCTGTCAGAGGAGCAGCGTGACATTTCCATCATGTCCGCTAGCCTTGATGTCTAAATATGCAGCAGGGATTTACAATCCGAGGGAAAAGACATACTGTACGTTTAACATTTACACAGGAAGCCGTGAACTGTGAACCGAGGGTCACGGAAATTACTGTGGAAAAAAACTTTCCAAGTCTACACAATCCTACCAACTTAAAGTAAATGAATCAGTCTATTTGATTAATATTCTTTTCTAATCTGAGCCCTGTTTTCCTAGAAGCTCTTGGTTATTCGTGTCCCGGAGGACAGTGTCTCTCTCTCACGGTTTCTCGAGACAGAGACAAATCCGTCACACAAAGAAGCGCTTGTGCGTTTACTCGCAGTCTGACGCGGGATCACGAGGGGCCGCTCTGTGACACAGCGCAGACGCGGAAAAACGCGGTAACGTCACCCCGCGATGCACCATTTCTCAATTTTTGGAAGAAGTCAGAAGCAGTAAAAAAATAAAATAAAATAATAAAAAAATCAAATAAGCAAAGGCGGGCCTGCACTTTGAATAGCTGGGGTTCATTTCCATGTAACTATTAAACATAAATCACAAACCAAAAACGAGTTTTCAGCTCAAGCTGGCGAGAAACGAGCCCGAATATTTGGATGTGAAATCCTATAAATTGGTGGAGTGAAAACTTATTTTAACAATCGGGCCAAACCTTAAACAAAACAATCTTTTCGGAAAGTGTGATATTTTATTCCGATTTTATATGAGTTTCTGGTTGTAATTGTTAAAAATAGGTTTAAATGCTTCAAGTCAGTGCAAAAAACAAAGTAGAGATCATCTGTGCAGCTGATTACAAGAACATTAATTAAAATGTACGTCACACGACTGAATGATAAGCTGTAAGAAGGTCTCAGTTCTGCTACGGCCTTTGGATCCGTCGCTCCTTCTAATACAAAACAAGCTGTGTGCAAACGTGGCTCACCTCGGCTCCAGAATACTTGTCGGTCCGTGTCACCAGGTCACCGAGAGACACGCCGTCAGCCACGGGCATGTTCCGAAACTGGAGGGAGAATATTTCCAGTCGGGTCGGAGCATCTGGAAGAGGCACATAGACGATACGGTCGAGGCGACCTGGACGCATCAGAGCCTGTGGGACAGACAGAAGACAGAAAACAGCTGCTTTAGCGGCATAATTCACAAACTGTCACACGCCGGTTCAAATATCTTTTGACTGAAAGTTTACCAAAAACCTCCTGACACGACACTTGTTTTTCTCAAATTCTTCCCGAGCGCAGAATAACTTGGGTTTGACCTTTAACCTCTTGACTTGCATCGCCTGTTTTAGAAAGCGCTGATGAACCCTCCGCTTCCTGCAGATCGCGTACCCCCGTGACCCCAAAACAGTCCTCGAGCACCCCGAAGCCGTCGCCGTCTCGCTTGTCAGACGTCGTTAAGTGGCAGGCGCCTCTCAGAGGCAGACGCGCAGACGGACGGACAAACAGGCCCCCTCTCCGGCAGGCGAGGTCAAAAAAACAGCAGTGGGCATTGTGAGGATTGGGAATGAGCATTTAACGGCAGCAGAGACCATTAGAGGACACAAAAGCAGACTGGAAGAACTAAAATGTTGTTCGTTTGCAGAGACTTCTGGGTTGTTAAGGTGGAGGGACCCTTGACTTGACAAAGCTGGAGACTAGGGCTGAAGGATACGGACAAAATTTCATATCTATCATAATTATGCCAGATATCTCTGCACGGGTACCATGTCTTTTACAGTGTGGTCTGTTCTAGCGTCTGTAATGTGTTTATGTCTAGTGGACGTTGACTCATACGGTGGAACGCGACTGAACACATCAGCAATCAAACTTTGATTGGGCTTCTTTTGGGATGACTGAGAAGTCCCCGGTGTTTCTCGTGCAGCACGCGATGGTGGGCCAATGGTGGTTTACATCATCATTTTTAAATCCAAAATACCTCCAAGTAATGGAGGACGATTTATGTTTTTGCACCAGTGACACGGGAATCAATTGTTGCTCCCGTTATATCCCGATCACGTGACTGCCCCCCCCCCCCCCCAACAAAAATCCTGTCCCGCAAAATCACGAGAGAAAGACTCCCGCATTGCAGCGTCACTTTTTAATTAAACCTCCGGCTCCGTCACGCTCCCGTTGATTATTTGCTCTATCACGTAAACCAACAGTGAAACCGACTCCCGGACTGCGAGACTCCTGCGGGATAGTCCCGAAAAGTCCTCTCTATTCTGCACCACCTCACTTTACTTTCTTTCTTTTTAAATTCCCCGCTGCGCTTGTCGCCCTCATGCGTTTGTCGTTGGTCTATATAGTATAGCATATCTAGATATAGATACGATGACGATGTATCGTTCAACCCTACTGGAGACCCATGCAGATGCAAGCCTCCTTGGTTTTAGATCCGTGCTACAAACGACTGGTAGAAAAGGATAATCTCTCCAAAGGGAACCCAAATGAGGGGCTGAATCACGGGTACTATTACTCAATAATCTTTTAGGTCATTTATCAAGAGAGACACATCAAATATTTGCCAGTGGCAGCTTCCCAAGGTTAAGGATTAAACAAACTATAAGCAGATTTCCTCAGCCGTGTGTTTTTGGCCGATTGTTCGGACAAGACAAGAAATTTTAACGCGTTGACAATTTTCCGACCTCGTCTTCTGACACTGATCGCGCCTGAAATGCTTTTCCAAAGCCGAGAATAAACTGCGAAGGCGTACAAAACGAGTGAAAAGGGTCAAAAAAGTCCCGGGTCTAGCAGCCACTGCACCGAAAGACTTTAAACATTTACAACTCCACCACGACGACGGATGAACTGCAGTCAAACGTTTGCATCGTCAACTGCTGTGTGTTGTGGTGAAGAGCGGGCTCTGGGGCTGCAGCCGTGATGAAGTAAAAAAAAATATATGTATATACGTTTGATCTCCTGCACTGAGTGGCCCCCATTCGCATTTTAAGTCCGGCGACATGACAGAAAGCCCGCCTGCCTTTTATTTGTTGCTTTTCCTGTGTATGTGTACGCAACCGCGAGGGGACGGAAACCGGAGACAAACACGGCGCAGCTACCCTTAGGTAACCACAACAGAGAGAGCGATGGATCATGAGAGGAAGTGTTGTTGTTTTTCAGGTCTCCGGATTCCTCCGCGTGTTTATGGAGACCTGGGTGGCTGCGAGTTGCAAACCATCCTCATAAAAAACGGACCGAGCGGAATAACGTCACTGTTATTCAGAGCGGGGAAAGGGTGTTTTGTTGGGAAGACCTGCTGGGAGATGGACGGATGGCGTTGTTGAAGTCATAAGGGCCGGAGAGTTAAGTAAAAAAAAAAAACGCTGCAACCTGGCACGGGAATGTTAAAACAACACACGCTCGCGCTTCTTTCGCGGCGTTTAATGGACGCGGCAGGTACGAGGCGCGCGCGCGGCGCTGGGTGCAGCGGGGACTTCAGCCTGTGCTTGTTTGTCACATCAGGTCGAGCCAGTTGCAGCGAGAGCTTATTGCATTATGCAGAGAGGACGTGCCAGGGACACTTCCTGAGTTGCTCTCCCTGGAAGTATCTGGCGGCTTCGTGCCAACACAAACCTGCTGACCTCCGGCTAAATAACTCACACAGACAGACAGCGGCTAGCGCGCGCGCCGGCGAGCACGTGCGCGGGCGCGTGTGTGAAAAGCACATGTGAATTCTGTTAGACGCTGCCTTGATTGATCTTTTTAATTTTGGATTTTTCTAGCGCAAAGAAAAAAAAATAAAAACAATAATAACAAGGCCACTCGCTGCATCGTCGGCCATTAATAATCCTCCCCGCACGCATTATGGTGAAGTGCCTGCGGCTTCCAAGGCGCTCGGGCTCCAAGGGTTCCAAGGCGCTCCCAAAAAGCAGAGCCGACCCTCAGCTTTGAGACTGCTAAACTCATCTGACTGCCCTGAGGGGAAAGAAAGGCTTTTTTTTTTTTCTTTCCTCCCAGCAAGAGCAGGGGGCCCATCCATCACTTAACAAGATACACTTCCTGTTCTCAAGGATCCGGGGGAGGTGGTGGCGGCGGCGGCGGCGGTGGAGCAAGAGAAGGAGGTAAAGGAGGGGGGGACCCCGAAAGACAAATGCGCGGCTTGGCACGCCGGGGCGAGCGTTGACGGGCACTTTTCGCAATCACTCTACCTGAAGCCTCGGCTCCAGCGGGAGACGGCTGGAGAGAGACAAAAACGTCCAGGCCGAGGCAGGACACCCGGGGGGGCAGCCCACTCGAAAAGGCTGCACGACCAAAATCCCGCAAACAAACGCAGATAAGCGGCGGTGGGAGGCGGCGAACCCCCGCCCGGGGTAAATTCTCCGCCGTTCCAACGCCTGCATGACGGATTGCATGCACCTAGCTGCACCGCTGACACGATAAGCATCATTACACACGAGCCATTAGCAATTAGAAATGCCCCCAGGTGAGAGCTAGCTGGATGTCAACACTGAAGCCTTTACGTACGGTTAAATCTGGAGGGGGGGACTGGGCCTAACCCGGATCGGCCAAGCTGATCAAAACAAAGAAAGAAAGACAACAGAGAGACGTCGGAGAAAAGGGGGGAACTCATCCGCTCTCCCCGCCGCGCCAAGTTTCACTGCCGATAACGACAGTAATCATTCCAGGCATTGCAGTCCTCCTCAAGAAGTGATTACCCCCTAATGACAGACGACTTCCTATCTCCGAAGGCCAGTACCTCTCCTTAACCACCGAGGAATGCTGGGAATCTTCTTCCCGGAGCGCATTCCTGGCCAGCTTCAATCTGACCCGCTCCGATCTACTTACTCTGTTTACAAACGGACGCCCCCGCAATTCAGGTGTCTCAGTCTTGAGGCGGGAAGACGCGGCGCGGCGGCTAAATTAAGATCAGCTCGGTGACTCACGCCCTCGCAGGTCGCTCGAACGGGAAATTCAAATCAAAACACGCAGTCCCTTGCACACGCTTGGCGGAATCTCTCTTTTATTAAAGGCTGTTTTTGTTGGTGTGTGTGTTATTTTTTTCTCTTTCTTCCAGCGTGCAACGCGCTAGCGAGCTGCCGCCCGGTTGAGCTGAGCGCCTCGCCCGAGGAGACGTGAGTTGACTTTGTTCCCTTGCCCGGAGGCGTTTGCTGCGCGCGGTTTCTCAACCCGTCAGTCCGCAATCCTCAGGAGCCTCGGTGAGTCATGCCGACTGGGAGACGGGCCACCTCGGATTTACGCGGCGCTAAACAAGAAAATGCAAGAGAGCGCGGTGGGGGGAAGGAACGTTCACGGAGAGGTCAGAGGGGTCAGCGTCTAGAGTTCGGATTTGGAAATTTGCAGGTAAATGGCGGCTGCACCCGGGTTAGCGAGTTAAAATCTGGGATGTTGCAAGGTAAAGTTGGGCCCTGATAGATATCCCACGCTCCAGGTGGGAAGCAAAAGACATTTCTAAGACTTGCACCCATGCACATGTATCCAGACCCAGGGCTGTTTGTTTCTTTCTGTAGCTTGAGAGGGTACACTGATTGTGCAACATGCATTTATTGCAAGACCGTATGCATTACACAAGCTTCACATGATGAAGTCATACCATTGGCATGTCCAGGTTCTGGTGCACCAGTAATATTATGCACACAAGGCCTTAAGTCGTTGCAGCGAATGCGTCGGGAGCGCCGTCTTACTGCAGACACATCCTGTTATTCAGCTTCTGGTACGAGGATATTGATGTTCATATCTGCGCCTCTATTTTGAGGTAAGCCAAAATTGGATTTCGCAAACCGCACCGGGGACCACCAGCGTCCCGGGCCGCTCTGCTGTACGTCAGGGCACGAAAAACAAGCCATCAGCCTCTTCTGCTTTTCCAGACACTTCACAAATCCCTCGATTTATAGGACGCCCACCGAAGGTCCCCCGCGCGCCGCATCCCTCCGCGGGGATGACATAATTTTGGACGCGGCCGCCTTCAGAGGGACGCCGGGGCCTGCTTCGCGTCAGGCCTGATTTGGATGCGGGAGAGGATCAGAGGGGAGAAAGAGAGAGGGAGAGGGAGGGGACAGGAGAGAAGAGGGAGAGTGACAGGGAGAGAGAGTAAGTGGGTGAGTCGAGGAGAGAGAGAGAGAGAGAGGCAGAGAGAGAGCGAAGAGTTGGCAACCAGTCAAAAACATGAGAGGCTTTCACTCTGGATTTTGCCCTTGAGTCAAACTTACATCCGGCAGGCGAGGCCACCGTGTCCAAGAACCAAATAACTCTGGCGCTGTTAACCCCCTACTGTCCCACATACTCCACACGGCCCGGGGAGGAAGTCAAGATTTGTGGCTTTAAAATGAGGCATAAACCATTTGAACAAGTGATATTTTCCTTTTTGGAAAAAGGACTTTTATGATTTTTTTTTTTCTTTGGCAGAGAGAGTGTAAGAAAAAAAAAATTAAATAAAAAACACAGCGCACCGTGGTGGAACCTTTCATAAAGTAAATGCATGTAGTTAAGGATCTAGAGGTTTTAAATAAATGCATTTTGCAGGAATGGAGGTCAGCTGAAGTTCTGCACAAATGCTGCAGTTTGGGCCTGAATTGACACAGAAATCACAAACTGCTCCTAAAAGTGCTTTTCATTTTCATCTTCCACATAAACTGACTTTAACCGAGTCCTTTTTGTTTTCCGTTTGACTGCTCGTGCGTTCTGTCCTTTCGCAGTGCCGTGGCGTTCCGAGATTCGGCGGATCCGGTGTCGCTGATTACAAAAACGAGACCTGCAAGAGACCAGAACGTTCCTTTAACGCCCCCCCGGGCACGGTTTGGTGTTTGTTTAAGTCCTAGAGTGTCATTAATTCTCACAATTTATTTTTTTAAACGTGCAGCCCCAGCAGGAGTCAGGCCCTAAACCTGCAGAGACCGCAGTGGTGTGTGCGCGTGTGCACACGAGGGAGTGTGCACGCACGGTGTAGCCGAACGTACAGTCATTACGGAATTAGATGTCACACCTCTTTTACCTTTTATGGCGTGTGTGTGTTTGTGTGTGTGGGTCGCAATCATATGGAGACCAGGTGAAGGAGGGAAGGAAGGAGGGGGGGGGGAGAAGTAGCAGCAGCTGTGTTGCTGTTCCTTTTGGGTCCGGGGTAGAGGGTGAGGACGGGGGAGGCGCGGGCCTCACACCCCTGCAGCTGTCCTGGGGGGCCGCAATAAAGTCCCCGAATCTGTCAAAACAACGCAGGATGGCTGGTCGTGACACCTCAGCGGAAATAAAACGGCCACTGACCGTATTTTGATTGGTGGGCGGAGAAAGCGCGCCTGCGTGGGAAGAATGAAATTAAAGGTGAAGAAAAGCAGAGGAAATCAGGCCGAGGCCACGTTGAAACGTCGACTCATTGGGGCTCAAAACACGAAACGCGCTTTAAGCGGCTGCCATGAAATACATGTATGTTTGCTTTACAAAGAGCCGTTTCCTGTGAGCTGTCCGCAGTTCGCAGTTTAATTCTTACGGGGCCTTGCGTTCGGTGTAAACTCGCCAGGTCTGGTTTCCATAATCTGCCCCAGAGCCTGTGGGCACCCTCGAAAATGTCTGGTCGAGTCGCCGCCACAGACAAATCAGCAGAAACAAACCAATGACCGAGGTTTTTCCTACAACAGCTCCTCTGACTGGATTCATTTGTCTCATTCATCACTCCGGGCTTCCAGCGCTACCGTCGCCCTCGCTGCCGTCTCCTCGCGGCGCTGTGGTGTGTACAAGTTTGTGTGAGGGAGCGTGGGAGATGCAGGAGGAAACAAACAACAAATCTGATAGGTGGTGCGTTTTTGTGTTGTCAAGAATGGGAATGAAGCGCCTGGAAGCACTAGAATGTGATTTAAACAAAACCAGAAAGGCTACATTTACCTGATTAATGTGCAAACAAAGCTATACTGAGCGATAACGTCAGCTTTTTGAGGCCGTCACACACCAAGCTGATGGTCAACCATTGGCCAATGTTGGGCCGTCAGTTGGCGCTGGCGCCTGTGGCTTTGGTTTTTGCAGTGTCTCCTGCACAGTTGGCACTACTCGAACCAAATTTGGAGCTTTTTGACAATTGACCATCGGTGGTGGAGCCCCTCGATGAGAGAGATAATATGAAATGTGAAATAATCCATGAGAAGAGAAATTCAAGTCACGAAAGTAAAGCTCGTTACTGCGAGAAGCGAGAAATTTGCTCTTCTTCTAAAGGTGAGCAACGGCCGAATCATTTATAGTTCGCGAGAAACTCAAGCGCCAAACTCTGGGGAAGTCCTCATAGGGCCCTCCCACCGCAGGATACGTCTCAGGCGCTAAGCATTCTGGGAGATGTGGGAGACGGACGATTTTTCGTTTTGACGTAAGTACACTGATCTCTACCCAGAGATTATAGCTCACGTTGCGAATATTAGCATCTGGGAGTTCACATCCCTGGCTAGCGGACACTGCGATATTTCATCATTTACGATGTATCGTCAAAAACGTTCCCCACGGTAAGAATACGTCATCCCGCGATAAAAACGATAAATTTCCATTGATGACGTATATATGTGCGCGACACGCTCGCAGCCCAACACGTGTGGAATATTAGCAAATTAAAAGTCTGATGCGGAGCAGCAATTTACTACATGCAAGGTTTGCAAACAAATAGTGCACAAAAAGGACAGCTCATGCCACTAAAACACAGCTCAAATGAGAATATGAAGGAAATGCGCAAGAAGCAGCGTTGACTTCACCCAAAGCCTCCGATAAAAAAAAACAAAAAAACATACATTACCTTGATAAACAGCAGAAATTATCGGGATACATTTTTTAGTCCGTATCGCCCATCTCTACCGCTAGCATTTGCTTTTTTTTCCCCCCGCATGAACCACGACCACTTCCAATTTCCCACCAATCGCAGAGTAGTTGACAGACACCATGCGAGAAAAAAGTTCTGCCGGGTTTATGTGTCGAGAACGAGCTGCAAGAACTCCCAAATGAGGACTGCGAGAACAAATTTCTTGCATCTCGCAGAGTACATAACAGAAGGCTCTTCTCTGTTTCACCTTCATCTAATCTCGAATGATGAACACAGACTACTGCCACCTGCTGGCAGGAGGAGTTAGATGCAGAACACATGTGCCAGCTAGCTGTTTGTCTTTGCGATGCGTTCAAGGGCAGCGTTTTGTTCCAGACACAGGTGACAAGAACTACTTAATGAATGCATTGCACATTCATCTTTGAAGGATTTAAATCAGACACCTATAGAGATAATAATCAGTCACTTTTATTGGTTTAGTTAATATGTTATTATTATAACCATTAAGTACTGTATTGCTTTGCGCTTCCCATACATTATCTCAGAACGTGTTGTGGTTTTTCCGGATGGTTAATGTGTTCGCTCCACTAAGCAGTCATCGCACTACATCTCCAAACGGTGATTAAATTCTTGGCAGACGTCCTAATTGCACCGCCTAACAAGACACACGCATGCAGAAACCCATATGCATATACAGCGTCTCTGTGTTTGCAGCACACACAGAAACACTCGTACACCTCACACATCCCTTTCCTAAACACACACACACACACACACACACACACACATACAGAGGCCCCACTTCCCCCCAGAGACAGACTGCAGGTGCCAGGCCCACCTCGGGGTCCCTGCCGGGCTCTCGTTAGGCCTGGTGCCATTCAGGCGGCTCCTAACACGCAACCCCGAGCGCCTTTGTGTTCCTCTGACAGCCCTTGTCGTCCTCTGCACGTCGTGGTGGAAAACAAAAGGGGAAAGAAAAAAAAAAAAGAGGACGACTCTGGGTGATTGCGTCACCGCTTTTTTGCACACTGCAGCTCATCTGAATCGATTGCAGTGTTTCATAACGGGTTTTCTTTTTATTATTTGAGGTAAAAAGAAAAGAAAAGAAGAAAAAAACAAGCGCAAATGTGCATGCGAGATAAAAAGGTCCACCGTGGAGCGTTTGAAATCAGATAGATTTTGATCGTGATGAACGTTCGCTGGAAAATCTCTGCAAATTCACTTCCATAAAATCAATTAGAAACGAGAACTGAAACAGAAATCTATAAAATATAAAACCCATTTAGATTACTTTATTAAAAAAGGAATACGTTGTTGTTGTAGAAGAAGAAGAAGACTGAGAGAAGTTCAGAAGCTCAGATTGTGTCTCGTGATTGCAGCTCAGCACTTTCACGACCAGCATCGCCAACTTCACCATCAGTTTATCTCCACCTCCATCATCTCTGCGGCCACCACCATCAACAACAACATCATCATCGTCTTCGTCATCGTCATGAGGGCCCGGCCTGAGCCGGCGGAGGACGTCACCACCCTCCTCACCCCTACAGCAACCTGTTTGCGACTTCCCCCACTTCCCTCGGAGGCTTTGCGCCAACGGCACGCAGAGCTGAGCGCTCGCATATGCCGCCACTTGCACATACTTAAGCAAAGAGGAAAACATAAACAGGATCGTCGCTGAGTGACAGGGCCGACTCGGACGGATCGGTTTCCCCTTCCGTGAAATCTAAACATCGGCTTGTTTACCCTGATCCTGAGCTGAGAGAAAGGAGTGTGTGTCTCCACGTCTCGGGTTTGTGTCCAGACTCAGAGCCCGGGTGAGACAATGCCCCGGGAGCTGGAGCAACTAAGAGAAGGGGAAAAAGACGACCCAGACAGCCCTCTCTTCCTCTCAGCCTTCGTCATAATTATATCACACACTAGGCTTGGTTTATACTTCTGCAAAGGATCTACGCACAACAGCCTATTAGTGCGCAGCTAAAAACTAATATACGAGTTTCGCAAGTGGATCAGGTTGGAGTTGAAGGCAATCAGTGCAACAGAGCAAGAGAGAGAGGAACAGAAGAGCAGATGGTGTGTAAGGGGCAGAAGGAAGAAGAATTTTCTGTGCCAGACGAAGAAGTGCATTCCGGACCAATCACGGCCGTTGCGGTCTACGTCGTGCTGTTATATTTCTGACGAGGTGCAGGTCAGGCTGTAGCGTAGGGCGTAGGTCTGAAACAGAAGCATGAATCCAGCTTTGCACTTTTTCAACACAGCTGTCAGGAGAGTGCAAAGTGTGCAGCGAGCAGTGCTGAAATGATCAGGTACACAGATGTGAAAAGCCCCTAGACAGGCCAACTGGAGTCAATTTCTTCAGTTTCTCCTCATTAAAACGTCATTGTTTCTCAACTTTCTCACAATTCCTAGTCACCTGAAGGCAGCTAAGCTACACTGTCCTGTTAAATCTATGTTAACTAGTGCAAAATACCTTGTACAAGGCAAACGTTGCCGTTAGAGGTTAGATAACAGCCTCCAGTGTTGTTAATCTGAATTGCTTTGCTGGATTAGCTTGTTGTTCTTTAAGCAAACAGCGCCAACATATAGGTTTACTGGCCTACCCAACTTCTGATTGGTTTATACCTCTGCGTCAAATCGTAGCTACGCCGTCAACCAAAACCCTACCCAGACCCTAAGGGCTCAGGTTAGGGCCTGGGATGTCGGCGTAGCTACGGCGTCAAATTGAAGAAGCCTAAAGCACCTATTAGCCTGTCCACTCGCTAGTAGCACGTTTCTTATTTTTTCCCCGCATCTTCATCGCCGCAATTTTCAGTGTTTTGGATCAACAAAGATGGAACACATGGAGGGAAGGTTAACTGAGGAGGTCATCTTCGTCGAAAGGTTGGTGAAAGTTTCAGTCGCTACTGTTGAAAGTGAAGCAGGAAGTAGAAACAAATAATGAACCATAAAGACACGGCGCCAACTAGTGTTTGGGTGGTGTTTTTGCAGAGCGAGCCAGACTGACAAGCACACATGTATAAATGGATCACACCAGCGTAGGACTGGACTGCTTTTTTTAAACTGAGATGGAAAAATCTGAAGGCCATCCGTCATTTTGACAGATTGTAATTCACACCCCTGACCACTTGGCGGCGAGTGATCTAATTAATTGGCTGTTTGCGTTCCAAACATCGTGGAACTTTTATCAGTGCACAATTTCCTGGTACACCGATGTATACTGATGCACACGTGAGAGCTCAGCTAACCATAGACATATATACAGTATATATACACTATATTACCAAAAGTATTCGCTCACCTGCCTTTACTCATTCTATGAACTGAAGTGCCATCCCATTCCTAACTCATAGAATTCAATATGATGTCGGTCCACCTTTTGCAGCTATTACAGCTTCAACTCTTCTGGGAAGACTGTCCACAAGGTTGAGGAGAGTGTTTATAGGAATTTTTGACCATTCTTCCAAAAGCGCATTGGTGAGGTCACACACTGATGTTGGTCGAGAAGGCCTGGCTCTCAGTCTCCGCTCTAATTCATCCCAAAGGTGTTCTATCGGGTTCAGGTCAGGACTGTGCAGGCCAGTCAAGTTCATCCACACCAGACTCTGTCATCCACGTCTTTATGGACCTTGCTTTGTGCACTGGTGCACAGTCATGTTGGAAGAGGAAGGGGCCCGCTCCAAACTGTTCCCACAAGGTTGGGAGCATGGAATTGTCCAAAATGTTTTGGTATCCTGAAGCATTCAATGTTCCTTTCACTGGAACTAAGGGGCCAAGCCCAGCTCCTGAAAAACAACCCCATACCATAATTCCTCCTCCACCAAATTTCACAGTTGGCACAATGCAATCTGAAATGTACCGTTCTCCTGGCAACCTCCAAACCCAGACTCGTCCATCAGATTGCCAGATGGAAAAGCGTGATTCATCACTCCAGAGAACGCGTCTCCACTGCTCTAGAGGCCAGTGGCGGCGTGCTTTACACCATTGCATCCGACGCCTTGCATTGCACTTGGTGATGTGTGGCTTGGCTGCAGCTGCTCGGCCATGGAAACCCATTCCATGAAGCTCTCTGCGTACTGTACTTGGGCTAATCTGAAGGTCACATGAAGTTTGTAGCTCTGTAGCTACTGTGCAGAAAGTCGGCGACCTCTTTGCACTATGCGCTTCAGCATCCGCTGACCCCTCTCCGTCACTTTACGTGGCCTACCACTTCGTGGCTGAGTTGCTGTTGTTCCCAAACGCTTCCATTTTGTTATAATAGAGCTGACAGTTGACTGTGGAATATTTAGGAGCGAGGAAATTTCACGACTGGATTTGTTGCACAAGTGGCATCCTATGACAGTTCCACGCTGGAATTCACTGAGCTCCTGAGAGCGGCCCATTCTTTCACAAATGTCTTGTTTCACAGTCTGCATGCCTGAGTGCTTGAATTTATACACCTGGGGCCAGGCCAAGTGATTAGAACACCTGATTCTGATCATTTGAATGGGTGAGCGAATACTTTTGGTAATATAGTGTATGTCTACGTGGCTAACGGCTACCACAAAGGAGGAATCGGATGAAAGCACTTTGGACTGATGAGATTTTGTCCAAATTGTGCAAAATAAAAAAGTTAGCATACCACTGAAGCACTTCAACCCTACGGTAACGTCTAAGAGTTGTTAGCGCTAGCAGACCTGATCCGAGTACGGGACGTATTGGAAGCACAAACTTTTGTCAATACTGTCAATACTGAAAAAGTACTTAAATTTAATGAAAATCAAATGCTACTGAATTGCATTATTATTACAATTTTTAAAACATTAAACTGACGGGTAAAAATAGATTTTGACGGGATTTTTCTGACCCTGTCAGTCAGACAACGAAAAAGTCTAGCACAAAAATCTGGTTACGTTCTACCTTCTAGTTCTGCAGAGGCATAAATGAGCCTCATAATGCTTCAAAGCAAGATGGTTTGGAGCATTATAATAAGAGTTTCCAATGCAATTATAACTGCAGCATTCAACTATTATATCTTAACAGCAAAGTTGAGGATACCATGCATACTTCTTTTAATTCTCAGCTCTCACATTTAAGCCCAGTCCTCGTTCTGTGCAGGACGGGTGTTTTCAAACAGTTCGGAGAACCTGGCTCCAGTTCTTCCGCGGCTCTGGGTTCTTTTCCCGTGTCCTCTGTCTCTTCACGTAATCCCACAGTGATGCGATTTTTTGGTGGGGATCAAACCAGCTGTTGTTCCTCCCCTTGCCTGAATGACTGGTCGTGTATTCGCGGCCACGGTCACGCTACGGAATCAACCTGTGACCAATCGGGAGCTTTTCCGACGGTGCTTCGCGCGTCGGACTTAAAAGAGGCGGCGTAAGAGGCCGCGACGACGACAGGGAACCGAGCCAGCTGCCCGAGCCTATGCACGGATAACTGGAGCCACCGTCACATGCACTCGAATGCACCGTTGAATCGCCTCGATGCAAAATTCTTTCACGACGTTTCACTTTCTTTTGAAATAACACAATGGAAAGTGTTTGGTTTATGGATAGAGCAAATACATGTTAAACTGGACCCTAACAAAATAAAATAAAAAATAAAAATGGGTAAATTCCAAGAAAAGTTTCTAGGAAAAGTTGTAACTGTGCAAAGTTCAAAATGTAAGTGAAACTAGAGTCTAAAACTCTGTTGACAAGGAAATTAGTTCCACTTGCTGAGAGAAGCCAGTTTGCTGAGTGTTGTTAATGCCTCTATGGCTGATGCATTTAATCTTTGCAAGTACCCAGAAAAAACAAAAAAACAAAGCAAACAATCCATTATTTTTCTCTGGCGTCTTTTTTTTTCCTTCTTCCCTGAGATAAGTCACATTCCCACAGGGATTGTTAATGTTTTATTTCTGTCTCTTAGTGGTGAAAACAGCTGAAAATCGGCATCAAAATGTAAAATCCGCTCTGTATCCTCTCGCTAAGATACCTAATTCCCCCACATTATGTGGCTTTCCCTTAGAATTAATCAGAGTGTTAAACCATATCTGCTTTTACGTATGACTGCACTGCGCACAATAAGGGCTGCACGCTAAATGTAATCTACAACATCAGAGCAATTAGCCACCTACTGCAGGAGATAACAAGACAGAGACGGAGGGAGGGGGGGGAGGGACGGAGGGAGGGAGGAAGAAGAAAAAAATCCCCCACCCAGCATGTGAAAACCTGTGTCAGATTTCGCCACAGACAAGGTCACCCCTCTCTTGGTCTCGCCTCAATGCCCTGGCTTGGTAACCAGATCCCGCGCAGGATGGCGACAAACCTGTTCTTGTCATAGGAGAGGTGCCCGCTTGGTTTACACGCTCATTGTGTTTACAACACCTTTACATTTTTTATTTCTCTCCCCCACAATGAGCTTTTAATTTACCCGCCAACGGACTCGAGGCCAGCGCGCGGCTACGCGAGCGCCGAAAGCATTACGGACGGTGAATTAAAAGGCTTGTCCCAGTTCCCGAGCCAAAGCATCATCATTGGTGTTATGCTACACAGCCAAGTTAACACTTGGTATGTTTGTAATTGTGCTGCCTATGAAACTGCACAGTAATCCCTTCCAGCTGCCTCCCTCACTCAACCATCCACCTTCCTCTTTCCCCCCTCCTCTCTTCCCTTTCAGAAACTGTAGCTGCAGCCCTGAGTATGTTTTCCATGGGCCCTGGTGGATTCATCCTGTTGACAGCGCCAAGCCTTTTATGCATCGAAAACACAGTATTCCCTTTCAGGTGGAGAGACGATGGAAGGGAGAAGGGGAGCTGAGTTGTGGGAGGTGGTGGCGGCGGCGGAGGAGGCGGCGGAGGGGGGGCGAGAGCCAAGGACAGTCCCTGTAACAGACTTCAAACTTCAAAATCTTGGTCCTCATCTCTTCACAACAAAAAAAAGAGAGTGAGAGACAGACAGTGAGAAGGGAGGGGATGAGGGATCAAGAGGAGAAGAAGGGGAGGCAGGAGAGGAGGAGGGAAGGAGGAAAAAAAAAACAACGGCACAAAGGAGTGCGTAATTAAGACAGGAAATGGGAGAAGAGAGGAGGGCTCTGGGGGCTTTCAGAAAGAGGCTGGCCGGGGTCGCTTTTCCAGAGAACGGAGGAGTGGGGCCGATACCCGAGCCGTCTGAATGGAAATCAGATAATCTGTTAACACAAGGCATGGCCCAGATCCTGCCTGCAGACTGACATGGATAGGCCAGTTCCTGTTCCAATCCGCTGCTGTGGCACAAAGTGTTGCCAAGGCAACCAGCTGTTCCAGCCAAACTTTGCCTCTCTCTCGGAGCCGGCGGCGAAAAACGACAGGTGGGGCTGCGAGGCGGGCAGAAGCAGCGCTGAGGCGCTTGTGAAAACATAAAGCGAGTTCAATGCTGAGGAGACACAGAGGCAGGAACTTAACACCGGTCACCAAGAAAACAAAACGGCCAATGAGTCGGTCTCCACCGTCAACAAGAAAAAGTTCACCAAGACACCTTTGTTGCCTTAGGTGAGGCAGGGGGGGGGGAGCGAAACACATAAGAAAATGGGATTTCCTGCTCAGGTTTAGCAGCTTTGAACAGGAGCTTTTACTTTACAGCAAAGAAACTCAAACAAAAAATGTAGGTCCTGCTTTACAGCGTCACTGTTGCTAGGTTAAAGGAATAACAGCAACGATGGGACCCATTCCCATAGAGAAGCAGTGAGAAGCTGCGGACTTTGTTAGCGTTAAAACTCGTGTAATTACGGTGGCAAATTGTAATTTTCCACACATCTGCCAGCATTAGCACGGTTGCTAACATTAGCGCAGCGGCTGACGTCAGCCGCCTCGCGTCCAAGTCGCCTCTAGACGCCGTTCGCCAACATTTCTGGAGCCAGGCGTCTCGGATATCTTCTAAACGTAGACAACACAGACGTCTAAATGTGCTGTGGAGGATTATGTACGTGATGTGGTATTCACAGCTACATGTTAACATGCTAACTGCTACTAATCCGCGAGGAAAAAAGACAGAGGCCTCATTTGCCGTGCTGAAAAGAATGATACCCAACAAGGCAAATACAAAGCTAAAACCAAACGTAGTCAAAAACGGCCAATTATACTATAGACCTCAGAGGGTTAATACACATATACATAAGTAGGCTGTCCCTGCTCCATCAGTTTGGGCGTCCTTGGCCTTGGAAAACGTTGAAGACCCCTGTCCTAGATGATAGATACTGGATTGAATCTGCAGTTCTTGTACCAATTATGCTCTTGAATAAACATTAAGCAGGGAGACGTTTAAACTCTAGTGGTTCCCTTGAACATTGAACTGCCGGTGGGGTCGTCCACACAACTGAGTCCAGTGGTGAAATTCCTCAATATAAACTTTCAGTTTCAACTTTCTCCGTGGTTGCAAAGAGCAAAAACCACTCGAGGATTGCGTTCCGGATACCGTGACAAGAATCCCACGCACATATTTTTTCGGCCGCTTCTCTCTCCAAATTTCGATGCATTGGTGAAAAGAGCTTAGGTATGTTGAGAAACGTTAGACGCCCTCTGGTTGGTGGCCTAGCAACCAATCGAAAGGCCAACAAAGCATTTCAACGGCAACATTTCCAGTATTTCTAGAGACACCGCTGTTTGGTGCGGACCCGGTGTTGGCTTTAACCTGACCGATCCATGTCAGTGCAATAAAAATGAATGGCCTCTGCCACCACTTACATTTTACTCGGCCAGGGCGTGCCGCCAAGTCCGTTTTTTAGTGGCACAGCAGTAGCTGGCCTCATGTTACCTTTCATAAAAACCTCCTCAGCGCGCAGATGTGGCATCGGATTTAGAAAGTGTTGATACTGGGACGGAAACAAAAGTCGTACGGGTCCACTGCTGCCTTAAAGCGCTCAGGTCGGCTTCCTGTCTCTTAATATGATCAGCCCTTATCAATGCAGACCTGCTGACTTATCACATCTGGATTAGAGATCACATTTTCTTTATTTTTTTGTGTCTTCCGTGAATCCAGCTCAACACGTTCTACATTTTCACAGCCTGAAGCACTACAGACGGCTCCCTCGGCCAAATTCAACAGTCTCCCTTTTCCACACGTTCCCAAACACCCCGATTTTGCAGCTTTACGCTCATTTACATTTTTGTGTGCTTCGTCACAGTATCATTTGCTGCCGCTCTGAAAACGGGCCCAGAACCGACGGCAGCGGCGGCGGTGTCGGTCCCGACGAGGTGCTAGGATCAAACCGTCCCCGAAGCGCCGTAAAAGTGTTATTTACAACGGTTTGAACAAGTTTATAGATTCCCCCAGAGGTGAGCAGGAGGCCGAGGCTCTAAATCAAAGCCGGTTAGAGGGAGACGTCCTCGGCCTTTCGTTTCAGTCCGCGTTCGTATTCTGAGCGACTTGAACGACAAGAAGGAACAAATCTCTGGCAAATAAAAGCCGCACCGCCAGCTAGACCCGCGTTGTTTCCCCCAGCCTCTTATCCAAATATGAGGGGTTGGGTGGATGGGGGAGAGGGGGGATACACCTCCTACAGGACCTCCACCTCTGCTCCCACTTCAAGAGCGAGGCGGTGCGACATGCAGCGGCGTACCGCAGCTCAAACTTCCCCTTCCTCTTGAGGGGAAGCCATTTTATTGTGTTCCACTGAGATAATTGCCAATCCTTTAAATGAAAGGGTTTTCTCCGTGCTCTGGTAATTACTAGATACGCAGCAAGGGTCTGGTGGAGGAGGGGGGGCTGGGGTGATGTAGGGTAGGGTGGAGGGGGGGGGGGGGGGGACATGACAGGCAGGTATTAAAATTCAATGGGTGGGGCAGGAAGGAAGTCGAGAGAGGGATGTGTTGAAACAGAGAGAATGAAGGAGGGCTGGAGGGAGGGAAGGAGGGGAGGGAGGGAGGGAGGGAGGCATGCTGAGCTGCTGTAGCCTCCGTTGTGGGGTTGAGGAAGGACATGTTTATGGTCTGAGGGTTGGGCCTTCTTCTTCTTTTCTGATCCGGTATAGCGCTCCTGTGCCAAGTGCCAAAGACACATCTGCTTCTGGGCAATCTTTTGCCATGCTAAGGTGATTTATGTGGCCATCGCTGACCTCTTTTCCTAAATCGCCGACCTCTCTCTTTTTTTTTTTTTAGGAACTTCCCATCGGGTCTGCAGCGGCTGAGCCCGAGCTTGAATAATTCCGTCAGACAGCGCAAATTACACACCGCGCTTCCTCCTCGGCGCGTCGAGGAATGTCTCCCGGTGATGATGGAGAGATTGAAAGCCGTGACGCGGCCGTGTCGTGTTGCGCACGCGCCCCCCGACAAAAGCTTTTTTTTATTTTTCTGGATGCAGTTTCTCCGTGAATCACCTCAGGTAAACGCGCAGGAGGCCCCGGCGGCGTAATTGCGGGGTACGGTTACGCTGGAATTGCGTGCTTATTAATTATCGCCAGTTTGCTGGAACCAAAGTTTAGTTTCTTGTTTGCACAGATTGATGAAAGGTTCATATGTTGGCTAATATGTCAAAATCCTCATTGGCTACATCTGATTTCAAGATATTTCCCACTTGAGCACAATGTCCCTAAAGGTAAGTCCTTGGTTTGGACCATGTGCTGCAGAGAAAAGCTCATCCGCCGCCATCCGAGTTAATTTACTTCTCACAATGCGGTTGTCCTGTAGTGTTGACAGGTACGTCTACCTTTCAAATGGTCTATTTACATGCCATCAGGTATCATTTACACACTTTCCCTTGTGGTCCCTGACCCTGGAGAATGGCCCTTTAGATGCCCAGGGAGGCTCCGGGCTCGTCAAAGGATCGCCTGTTGAGGGCCTGCTGGCCCGGTGGAAAAAAAAAGAAAAAAAAAAGGTGTGCTCTTAGCTTGTTATGCGACACGGAGGGGAGACAGGCCAGAGGAAGGTGAGGGGAGGAGTGAAGGGGGGTAGTGGGTTGGTCGAGGCACACAACAATGGCCCCTCTCAAGTCAGGAGGGCCCATCAGTTAAGTGTATTTTCCTGCAATTTGAGAAAGTGGAATCTTGGTCAAATTGGTGTCCTCTTGAGTTCCGATTGCTTGAGTTATGTGACTGGAGGAGAGGCGGGTGGGTGGGTGGGTGAGGGGACGGGGGAGGGATGAGGTGAGGCTGTGCATGAGGGGGCTGGTACTGCCTTAATTGATACTTTCGGAGTGAAATCCACAGTAGTGCTGAACAACGGCATTCCAGGTCAGACTGGCTGTCTCCATGGCGACGACTCGGGGCAGGGGGCCTTTTCGCGGATGAGATTGGATGCTGGAAATGGATATGGAGTGACAGGTCAGCGCCATGAGCCACATAACACACTGCAGCCACAAGGTCACCGGACTGAGGCGGCTTAGGCATCTTTCATTCGGGGGCGGGGCGGGGGGGCAAAGTGATTCGATAGGGGGGTTTATCCGGAGGGTCAGGGGCCATCACAGCATCACGGCTATGGATATGCTGCACATACTGAATGCAAAAGCTAATCAATGCGGACAACTGATAGCCCAACTCAAGTGAACATTCCTTACAATTATCCACAACAACAAAAAAACAGACTTCAAGCTGTTATGGCAAAGAAAATATCAGTTTCAACCACATTGCAGCTGGAAGCGTTCCATTTTTAACCCTCATGTTTAAACAGATATCTACTTACGGCCATGTCGAAGGATTGGTGGAGGCGCGTTTTGTGAAGTTAAACCCGCTGACTGTTTATCCAAAGTGACGCCACCCAAAGAATCCCAGAAGTTTTGAAGCTCAGCGCGGTGCCACAGGTGGACTCACCTAACTCACGGCTACTTCTAATACTCTAAATATTTATTAAAATGTCTTTTCAGGAATGTTGGACAAATTAAAGTTCCCATTTGATTACAATTTTCTGCTTAACGTCACCCGTAGGTTTCCAGAAAGATTGTTTTTGAAGCTTAGCGTAGCGTCTCCTGGCGTCGCCATTTTTTTCCTGCCATTTACGGGGCACTACTGTTTTTTTACAACCTGGACCTTATTTCTAGCATAAAATACAATTGTTTACTCACCCATATAACTTTTGTGTCATTTGCAGTCGTTCAGGAGATAATTAGATCTACGTATATCCATATAATGGGAGAGAATGGGGCACCGAAACGCATATGCTAATGCTATTCCCCGTTGAGTTCGTGGGTACCTGTTGTCATCATCCGGGGTAGCATCTCTGAGTGACGCGCCACCTGGGACGGTCGGCTTGTTTACCTGTAATTTGCTACCCCGGATGATGATAACAGGTAACTCCGGACTCAACTGGGAATAGCATTAGCATATCATAACAAAATGTTGGTGAAATTAAGAATTTCACGGAAGATAATGTGTTATTTAAAGGCTGCATCTCGGTGCCCCATTCACTCCCACTATATGGATATATGCCAATCTAATTATCTCCTGAATGAGTTCAAATGACAGAAACGTTATATAGGCGAGTAAATGATCGTATTTTATGCTAGAAATAAGGTCCAGGTTGTAAAAAACATTGCTCCTGTTTAATTCCTGGCTAGTTCAAAAGTGAAGAAAACAAGAATAAAAAATAAACTTGTGACTGCCCGACACCACTTATAATACATATCTTCTCTTATATAACTTTAAAAATGTTTGTTTCTGCTGTAAAGTTTTAACATTTTAAACACTTCAGCGTTCAGAACCACCATAAAGTGGCCATTTGGGGAACTTCCGCTTGGGATCAACACTGTCAGGTTGAATAAGGACGGACATCAAATTGAGATTTAGTGAAGGTAAATGGTTCCTTAACACTTATGTTTGTTATGTTTCTGTGTACTGTAACATATGGAATCAAATTTTTTTACCAAAAGATGGCACAAAATACACAGTAAGACTCTCTAGTTGACTCGTTATTTAATCAGATATGAAATAAAAACCTAATTTCGCTCATGTAAAATTTTGAGAAACTTGACTCCTCTTTTGACGTTTTCGCAAAATATTAAATATAGTTTCACTGGTAGCAATAGGAACAATACCCGGCCTTTTCACTCCTAGCATTAAGGCCTTAAATGTGACTGCAGTTGGTGTTCATGTTCCACATTCAAATGCAGCGGAACAAGATAACACTTGTTCCACGAGTGCAGCCTGGGAACCACATCAGCTGACTCCGTGTACCACCAGAGACAGTTCAGGAACATTGCAACACATAATGTATGGATGTTTCGCGGGGCCTACGTGGGCTGGCCGCCCTCATGATGCCGACATAAAAACCCATCAATCAAACAGAGCCGTCCCATCGACAGGAGGCATTTAGACATCTCAAAGTAATAATTGCATTATATGCAGTCCTATCTATTCAGTCAACTCAGCAACGCCCTGTTTGCAGAGACATACATCCTTCCTTTTACAAGGGGATATTATTTTACAGTCTCCTGACCTTGGGTACACGGAGTGAAATACAACACCACCCTCCAGTCTATTTCTGTATTTGTCTTACAGTAAGCTGCCGGTAATTGAATCATGCTCTCCAGGACTACTAGACATGAATGGTGCTGCGGACACATTCAGACTTAGTCACAGTGGTTAAGAACGAGGGCTAATCTTAAGGCTGCTATACTTATGCCGTGCGACCGTAATCACATTTGTTTTTCCTTTGCTTTGTTTTTATTAGTTGAACTGCGAGGCTTTACGTTGGGTCTGTAAGTTCTCTGACGCTGGACATCGAGCGTCTCTTCATCAGAATCATAAATAAGCTCGTCAAAATGTGCTCTTTACACTCGCAGTCCTCGAAGACAAATTACGAGCAAACTTTTAAAAGGCAGACAAGAACAAAGTCCACGTTGAGAAAGTGCAGCTGGCACACACTGGAAACGGAGCACACCCAAGAGCTACGGCGCGATGCCGCGACAGGAGGGAGACCATTTAAAAAAAACGCACCGAGCCCTCAGACACCGAGAGCGGTGCCTTCCCTTCGCCCGGCGCATCCGACCGGCGCAAAACGAGATGCCGCAGAGAAGACTTTCTCCCGACGTCTTTCATTTTTGCTCTGCTCATAAATCCATAAACTAACCGCACCTCTGGTTGTGTAACAACTCCGGATCTAGGTGATTCCCTTTGGCAAGAAAACAACAACCCTCAGTTTCTAAAGATAGATAAACTGGTCTATTCGCATGCTGTCAGCTGCTTAATCTCAAAACTAACAAACCACAAACTGAAAGTCACCGGCTCTCCAACAACAAGCCTCTGCTCCTCCACCTAGGGTATCATTGGAAGGCACTTATTCCCGTAAGCGGGCATTCGAAGTCACTTTCTGAACTGTACTTCACTGGAAATGAGAGCTTTCATTGAGTAGGAATGATAACAGCTGGACTGCAAATAAAATTTACCATTCATTTGCAGACATACTTCCAATATATACTGACAAATAGAGACATCTGGTTCCGGGTTTTGGTCAACAAACGTCAGAATCTTCCCGACGTAAGCTAACGGCCTTTTGAGAACCCCCAATTTGGACAACAGGGTACCTCTACGACCCTGCGTTACTAAAATCGCCCCAAACAATTCCTCTTCAAGCTGGTGAGAACGGAGCTACAGTGCATCAATCACAATAAAAGCACAACTTCTTTGCTTGCCTGCCATCTGCTCGCAATTTCAACTAAAATCCGAGGGCAAAAGTCCTCCGAGATAAGCATCTTCTGGGCAAAACTTTCTCAGATGAGGGTCCCCGGGTCTAATTTGTGCCCATTATCTATATTTATGTCCTCTGGTAGTGCAGTTAAGTTTTTTTTTTTGTTTGGTAGCAGCATTTAGAGCACTACAGATTTCTTTTAGCTGACTTGGGGGGTCTGCAGGTTTTTCCGAAGGACTGTAAAACTGGAAACGCGGCGCATTACGCACCACGCGGTCGGTGTGCGTTCAGGTTTAGCAGGCTGTTGCGGTCCGGGTTGCGATTAGGGCTCTGATAAGGCATTGTTGATGGGCTGTGGAAAAGCGTTTTATCACTGGAGCATAATGGCGTGCATAAAAGCCATGAACCTGCGCTGAATAAATAGGAGGCAGGCAGCACACGCCCACAGGAAGGCGCGAGTGCACGCACGCACACATGCCCCGTCGCTTCGCGGCACCTTTCCTGCAGATTATCTCTGTGAAAGAATGGCGGGATCTGTGAGGCTTTTTTCTCCCCCCCTCCCCCCCTCACCTCCCTCCCTAGCCTCTCCATGTGCGATACCTACCTCCATGCCACCCCTCCGCCCCCCACCCCACTCTTTCCTATCTCTTTCCACCTTTTCTTTCTGCCGTGCTCCTTCCCCTGCGTCTCTCCGTTTTTCGCCCTCCATGCCTGAGTGCAAGGTGAGAATCACAAAAGGAACACCTGGCAAACACGGATGTGGTCCTCCTTGTCTCATTGTCACACCAACCCCCCTCCGAACTCCTCCTTCCCCCTTCCACCCCCCTCCACCGTTGACTCCCTTTTCATAGAGGCACTAGCAAGAATGGCAAACAAGGCTTTCAGCGGTAGGAGGAAGGAGGAAGAGGAGGAGGAGGAGGAGGTACCCCCCCCTCTCTACACACACACACAAGTACACACCACCTCCACCACCACTCACTCCCTTCATCCCTCTCCTCCCTCCCCAGCTCGCCTTTCACACGCCAGGAAGTGCTATTCAGACCAGGAGCTGCATGTACATGTCCCTCTCAACCAGCAACACCTCACTTCTTTCTCTTTCTCTACCCGAGAGGCGCACACATGCATGCATGCATGCGCGTGTGAACACGAGAGAAAGAAATGAAAGGGAGGAACGGGAAAAGACAAAGCAAAGCGGAGACGAGAACGTTTTTGTGCATGTATGTCTTTAATCCATCCATCAATCAATCCTCACCGCGGAGTCATCTCGTTTTTAAGTGTCCAGATAACGCTTCGAGGGCCCACGTGGCCCCTGCGTCCCGACGCCGTTCGACTTTTAGGTTTGAAGCGCGCCAGAATGCATTTCGTGTCCTCTGGGGGCCGCGGCTTGCTCGACGCAAGCACAGGCAGGAAAGCTTTCCACGGGGATAAATTCAATTTAAAGGCGAGCACAAAAGATTGAATTATGAGGCTTTGACTTCTATCTCTGCTGCGGCCTGACAGTTTAATGGCTTAACAAACACAGAACTGTTCACCTTGAATTCACTCCGTACTGCCATCCGTCTGGCTGAGCCTCTGTTCTGTGTGTCTTATTATGACTGTCATATATCTGATTAAAAAAAAAGAAAAGAAAAGAAAAAGACTCTCACACGACTCCCAGGAATCAGCTTGGCGTTCTTAAAACGCGGCTTTTGTCTGCTGCTTGGGTTTCACATAACCTTCGGATTATAACCTCTGGATTTTAACACAAACTCTGCAGGGCCGTGCAAATATTATATTAAATAAACCAATAAACAACAGACTTTGCTTATATCTGGGTCCGGGCCTTGCGTTTCACATGTTTCATTAGCGGACAGCCTTCTTGGTTTCCGCGTTTGGCTGACATCTTGTTATGGTTTTCAGTCATCAGGGTGATAAAACACGAGAGGCTCTTTGGCCCTCGTACAAGGTCCTCATTGTTTGATTTTCAAACGGGCCCTAATCAAGCATTCGGGTGCATTCTCACATTTGGGTTTCTGGAGTTTTCAAAATAAATACTGGTGAAGCTAATGTGTGACTTTTTGCAAAACAGCGATAACTCAGCGACGGCGGCATAATGCGACGTGACGTTTGTCTGGCGGCCGATGTTTTCACATGGGAAGCATTTTTTGTCCAACATAACTAAAACATTTAAACTGGGCAGGAAATTTTATTATTTTTATGTTTTTGGGTTTGTTTTTTTTGAGTCACTCAAGTGACTTTTAGAGCAAAATCATCTACTGCTAAAAGAGTGGGAGGATGGGACAGGCATAACATTATGACCACCTTCCTAGTATTGTGCAGGACTCGTCAGAGAATGGACATGGGCCTTCTGAGAGTGTCCTGTGGTGTCTGGCTACACAATGTCGTTATTGGGGGACGCCTTTGAGGGGAGGGGCCTCTGTGGATCGTCCCACAGATTCTTAATTAGTTTGGGATCTAGTGAATTTGGAGGCCAGGTTAACACCTTGAGATGTTCTTCATGTTTTTTGAGATGTTCCTAAAGCGTTTCTGTGGCTGCATCCTGCTGTGCTGCTGCCATCAAGGAGTGTCATTGCTATGGGGTGGGGGTGCCTGGTCTGCTCTAGGTGGGTGCTACATGTCTAAGTAACATCCACAAGATTGAATGCCAGGTCCAGAAGTTTCCCAGCAGGACGCTGTATTGTCACAAGATGGTCAATGTTATTCACTTTGCCTGTCATAATGTTATGCCTGATTGGTATATTTAAAGTGGCAATACAAAATACGCATGCAACGATCAACTTTAAGTGTCCGACTGCAACTTAAAAGATAAATGTGCTAAAAGCTGTTCCAAACTACCACATGTGAAGGAAAGGAAAACTGCTCGTCATCCCACAAAGAGCCCAGATGTGATAAAAGGTGGCGATAATAATGACAGTTGACTTGTCTTGTCTCCTTTTTCGTCTCCGCACACCTGTCCAATCACGGAAGCTGACCTTTTCAGGAAATACAAAAGAAGAAATTATGGAAAGTTGGTGTTTTACGCAATCTGGAAAGTTTTTCTTCAAGTACAACGGGAATCCAAAGCTTTGGGTTGTGGCATGGTCAAATTTAGTGGAAAACTTAGCTCGTTCACATTTTCAAATACAAATAAATAAATAAAAAAGTCAGGATAAACTACAAGATATTTCCCGTTGGCTCATTCCTTTCCTGATATATTCACAGAGACACTGGCTGGGCAATGAACTCGTCGACACCCTTCCTCCCATCCTATCACCTTTGGTGAAAATTACGATAAAAGAAAACGGGGAGCAGAAAACCATGGCAAAACACTCGGGAGCAAAAGGCCTTTGTTCCCGAGGTTTCAAAGGGACATAAATCAGCGCTTGGAAATCAGCAGCACCGTGAGCAGCTCTTGATATGATTAAGCTCCTTTCACACTTCAGTACAGGTACCAGTATGTTATAGGGTGGGAAAAAAAGGACCTTTCTCCATCTGTGTGAGAGTCGTTAGGGTGAGGATGTTGTTGTAAGGCCACCCTCCTACCCCAACCCGTTCTCCGAGCGTAGATATTAAAGCTATCAGCGTGAACCATCAGCAGCAGACAGCCTGCATGATCTGGGCAGAGGGCGATGCAGGCCAACTGTCTATGAGTGTGTCAAGTAAGGGAGTGGTTTGTGTATTATGATTGATTGCATGTGCAGGAACATGATGTAGGTCTTCTCATAACCGACACCAGAGCTTCAACCTTTGAGGTATTCTTTCACTATAATATAAAACGGAACAAACTACATTTGTACATAATTTTCACCCTCTGGAAAGTCTTACACCCCAAAACTACTTTTGTTTTTCTCCCGGTGCGTGGCACCCTCATCAAGTTTTACCAAAGTTTGAGATATATCAACCACATCTAATTTGTCACTTATACGTAGCTACAGTGTGTTCTCCCGTCTGTTATCTTTGATACTTTCTTGATTTACTTAAGCTCACTGTCACTCCCAGGGCGTCAAACGCTGCCTTTTCGTCAAAGCCACTACCGTAAAACAGATATGGACGAGGTGTCCTTTGGCGGTCTTGGCGCACAGTGTTTGCACTGGATTCCAACGTTAACCCACAAGCGGTAATATTAGACGCCAATGAATGCTTTGCTTGCCTCGTCGCTGTCGCTTCCTCTCCGGAGATGAGAAGTTTCTTCTTACGAGATGTGGTTACTTTAACCGAAAACCCAAAATCTGTACCTAAACCTAACCCTGTAGTTTTAGCTTGAACCTAACAGCCAATAAAAACTCAAATCCAAAAATAAAACCAAACCAATTGGAAAAATAATTGTCACCCTACAGGGTACAAACCACAGTCACCTGGCAGGAAGACCTATGATTTATGCCTCCACTGCTCCTGCAGCCTCAAACCTGGTGGATCTCTCTGAGACGCCATTAGCAAATATGGTGCTGTGTAAATCTTAGATACCCAACTGACTTTCTTGAACATATACTCAACTGTGGAGGAATGTTCTATTGTCAAGACTCTCTTAACATACATCATGTCAAGCATGGGTCTTAATCTCATAATTGTGTTATTCTGACTGTAAGTGATGCTAATGGGGTGACTAAAGAAACGCACTTGTAAGTTGGTCACACCTCCTTGGGCGCTAAAAAACTGAAACGATCACTTCGATTAGCTGCAGATCAGACATTCAAAATGTCCAGGAGCAATTATGAACCATTCTTCCTTGAATAACTGTTTCATATCAGCCATATTTTTAGGATGTCTTGTGTGAGAGCAGCTCTGAGGTCCTACTTATTAGAAGTGTCAGACTGACGGTGTTTATGGTGTCAACGTGGTCTACGGCAGACGGTAGCCCGTGTTCAAGGTTTAGTTAAATTGCAGAAAAGCGTCCGTAGCTTATTTTGTGTGGGATGCTGCAATATTGCTTTCTACTGTGTTTTTAGTCATCGTCAACTCAACTTTCACCACGTATTAGTCGACTTTAAAACACTAGGAGTCCTTCAGCCCCTAATATGTAGTTTCTTGAAGTCGTTTTGCCACTCATACGAGTACCTTCTTCAGTTTTAAAGGACTGGTGGAACGACCTGACACTTGCACGACTAGTTCTATACTAGTTTCTTGAACGTTTTTGGATATACCATGACCTGGAAGACGGAGACATGTTAAATGATTTGCGCTTAGTACACTCACGAGCACAGATATTAAGCATCTCAAATGTTTTTCTGGCTGTTACACCGGGGTTCTTCCATCCCTTTGTGCATTTTAGGGTCATCTGGTTGGCTGACCTCATCTACGCAGCTCCAGATTACTTTGCAGCTTTTTCCAGCTATTTGACAATCAACAAATCTTCACTGTGAGTCTCCGTTTTTCTAGGCGTGCCTCACCTCAGCAGATGCTTTTAGTGAGTAATGAATTCCTTTGTTTTATGACTTTCAGCCATTCTTTAAAGCATCACTTTGAATGTTTGAGTGATGCATTCAGCGCGGATTCCGGGCGATACGGTGATTTGTGTGTTACCAGTTGAAGTAGATTGTGTTTGTTCACAGCTGTAACTCAGATGAGGACGTGGCCATATTTCACAGGCAGATGCACGCAAACTGCAAAGGTTTCACTCACTTGCGTGTGTTCGCGTATGAGCGCATGCTTGCTTCAGGAAGACTGTGACAGCTTTACTGCACTGTCAAGTATTTATAACCTACAACCTTTTTAGAGCCCCCTAACCCAGGGCCCAGTCTGCCCCTCTTTGTCTGAGGCCCCTCACTGCAGCCGGGCCCCCTCCGTACTGTAACTCTCCAGCACTTTGGGCCCTGTAAATCTCTCCCAGTGAGGGGACGACGACAATAAGCGTGCATGTGTGCGTATGAAAATTCAACTCCTGCTATGACAACAGATGAGCCATCACGGCCTTGAGAGTGGCTATTTGCCTGTCAAACTTAATCCCGGCTCCTGGTTCGACTGGAGGTGGCTTTTACTGTCTGTCAAGTAAAAAGAGGCCGAGAAAAAAACATGAAGGAGCGGAGCGGACATTTCAGCGGTGGAAAGTGGCGCATACCATAAATAGCTCAACTTTCACAGCAAGGAATCCCATTTTCAGTGGGAGGCATGTTGTTTCTTTTTTTTTCTTCTTCTTCTTTCTTTTTTTGGTCTGTGTACGGAAATGACTATTTATGTACCAAACACTGTGATGTGTAATTTGGGAGATCTTGTTTCAAGCCTTGCATTCTTGCAATTTAGATAATATAATACTTACTGTCTTATATCCTGTGGGTTGTTTAGTTTCACTGACACCCCCCAAACAGATCATTTGTCTTTGTCTCTGCGTCTTCCCCTGAAGGCCACAAGATCCTCCACAAATGTTCACCTGACAGGTCATTAAAGCATTTCAGCTTCAAAGACGAAGCATGGCGAACATATTCCATGCAACAATGTGAATTCTGTTTGATTTTACTATTTGCATTTGGAAAAGAAACAGCAGAACCTTTGAATACTTCACACTAATATGCGCTGCCCTTAGCAAAAAGAAGTTTATTCAAGTGTACTACAAGTATACTTATTTTTGAGGTAGTATACTTGAAGTTCATTTTATTAAGTATGCTTGAGTATAGTAAGTACACTACAGACCATGTACTTGTAGTGTACTAGAAAGTATAATAATTTAATACTTCTTCGGAGTAAATTGGAACATTTTTAAGTTTATAAAAGTATACTTTAAGTATACTTTATACGGTCATTTTAAGTTTGCAGAAGTACACTTTCAAGTATACCACAAGTATACCTCATCTACATGCTACTAGTGTACTAGGTGTATACTTCTAGTACACATTTTAGTTTATGAAAGTATATAAAGTTTACTTTAAATGTTCCAATGTAGGCAGAAGAAGTATTGAATTAGTATACTTTCTAGTACACTACAAGTACACTCATCTATATAGTACTAGTGTACTAGTTATGTAATTCTAGTCTACATTTTAGTTTATAAAAGTATACTTATACTTAAAGTATACTTTTATAAGTAAACTTAAAGTAAACTTTTATATACTTTCCAATTTAGCCAGAAGAAGTATTCAATTAGTATACTTTTTAGTACACTACAAGTACATGGTTTGTAGTATACTTGCTATACTTATACTTATACTCAGGTATACTTAATAAAATGAACTTCAAGTATACTGCTTTTTGCTAAGGGTGGTTAAGACATTTTCTCCTGTATCTGTGCAGCAGATTTGCAATTTTTCGCTTCCGTCCGCACACGCAACTCCCACAGCAAAATAACGCATTACTTTTTTTTTTGTTGTCGTCCTGCGGCAAAGAAAGTTCTCCAGTCAAAGGTGTGCGGTGGGTAAAAAAAAAAAAAAAAGGAGCGTGCAAACTGCTTTTCCAGTTATCTTCTGCATCTCCATGCTTCTCAGAGGGCCCGCTCGCAGTATTTCATCCACGCTGACAGCCATATGGTATACTGCTCTGCTGCACAAACTCCCCTAAAAGCTGAGCCACCAACCAGGGAGAAAGAGGAAAGAAAAAAAAAACGCGCATCCTGACGGGGGCCCTGTTCCCTGCTATCTCAATAAGAATGCAAATACTCTCAGACATGCTGGGAACAGCGCGCACATCAGTATTAAAAAAAACAAAAAACAGATTGAAACACTGCCTCGCAAATGCTTCCCTTGAGAAGTGCAAGTGGTCCATGCATCTATAATTTGACCATACGTCTATAATTTGTACCTATCGAGTAACATTTGTTTATCTAACCATCGGCCCGACTGTGCTCGGGCATATAGGGACAGTAATTGCACCTTTGGTTAAGTGACTGTTTCAGGAAAGTGGAGCAGCATGTGCCGCCACTGACGGAGGTGGAATGCAGGGGTACATATTTGCCAGTTGAAATAACTGTAATATGGCAAAAGGTGCAGGGCTGAGGGTGGGGGTGGGGGTTGGAGGGCAGCCCAGTCAATCAAATTACTGAGTTTAGCAAAGGAGGGAGAGAGAGAGAGAGGACAGACAAGAGAAGTGCTGCTTTAATTCAATTCGGATGGCGCGCGGCCTCAACGGCGAAAAAAAACAAAAAAACTGCACCATGTGATTCCGAGCGGCTCGTGTAGAACTGACCACATTTCACAGAGGAGCTATCAAATGTACAGAGCTTCAGCTTAAACGTAAATCTTCTAAAACCAGTAAGGGTTGCCCTGCCAAGGATCTATCCACATTAATGGGGATCTTGTTCTCCTGGAAGCCAAATTTGTTTATGCTGCAAAAAAAAGAGAGTGGAACAACCTGCCACTGCTGTTCCAAGAATGATGGAAGAGTTTTTAGTAAAATGTCAAACTCATCTATGTCCTCAGAACGAGGCTGTGTCATAACGTGAGATAACCTGAAGGCATCTCATTCATCTGGAGCCGTGAAGTGAAAAACAGTGGAGGAGTCAAGTGAGAATCCTAAATTTAGTGCAAATAAACTTCAAACTTCTTCTTTTTTTTAAACATAGTGCATTGCAGTTGTTTTACAGCACATTCGAACAAGTTGATTTCTACTGGAAACAGGCAGGAGGTTTCTTCTGGCGTTTATGGCTTCGTTATTTCACATAATCACTCTGTAAGACTAAGAAACCCTTGAGGTCTAATGATTGATAAAACAAGAATAGTCTAGATTTTTATTAACCGCTCGCAACCTGCAATAAAACAAACACTCTACTGTTGCGCATACTCGCACAAGCTAGCCACGTTCAAGTCAAAATTCCAATATACGCCGAGACCAATCGCATTGTACCCGTCAGCAGATCGACACCATTAAGGAAAGGGCTCGGTGAACTGTTTATTAGTCGGTTAAAAGCTGATATGTGTGTTGCTTCACTTAAAAAAGGGGACAGAAGACTACAGTGTGTAGCGTGTTTTCAGTTGCTAGCAAGCGAAGACTAGCTAAAATGCTTTCGGACAATACACAGCGTGAAAGTAAATCCAAAGATCTTTTTCAGACTCAATGGGGAGGAACATGCAAAAAAGCAAATGCTTTGACTCAAAGCCGAAAAGGCGCCTTCGTTTGTGGCTCAGCTCGTGGAAACTGTGTCGGGATGCAGTGGTCCCTCGTTTATCACCGGAGTTACGTTCTAAGAATAAGCCGCGATAGGCGAAATCCGCCGAAGTTGTTAGCTTTATTTTTTACAATGATTATAAATGTTTTAAGGTTGTAAAACCCCTCACTACACACTTTATACACTTTTCTCAATAACTTGCAAACATACCGCACTTCAGTCATGTAAATTTGGCAAGCTGAACGCATTCTGTACTGTAGAAGAGACACCGTACGGAGGAGATTGACAATGGTCTACAGTCCCTTAGCCAATCAGGACGCAGAAAACAATGCGCTGTATACAAAAAAAAAGCATGCAAAATTGCACTAAAAAATCTGTGAAACTGCGAGGCCGTGAAAGATGAACCACGTTATAGACTACTGTATTCTGATTTGTAAACATTAACTTTACGGAGGTTTTATTAACTTCCTAAAAGACTAGATGTGCTGCACATTTCTGTTCCTGTGCTACCTGTTGAGCTTATCGCACGCTAAGCAGATCTGATTTGATTTTACCTCGAGGTCATGGGAGCGTCACATGTCAAACACAGTGCTTTCTGAGGTTAGCCATGGTGCACACACTAAGTCAAAGTCACATATCACCAAACTATACACCCAACTATATCATCACTGTACATTAAATAGGTAGAGCTCCTACACTTGAACATAATGTACCCAGAAATAAAAGGCTTCCCAAACCATTAGGGAGTAGAGATGTTGAGAAACAAAAAATATATAAAATATGTGGTTTTTGAGTTGATCTCATGCCTAATTCGCAGCGTTAATTGCAGATTAAGATTTCCTCTCCCGAGGCCATCGCGTAGAAAGCGCGCACCAGTCAGTCTGAGCATAATTTCAACCGCAGATACATGTACGGTTCTACGACACTGGAGGCAAAACCACCGATAACAGAGAACGGAAAAGATTCCAACTTAACCACAAACTGACGGTGTGTCACTTCATGTCACTTTTCCAGTAGTTCATGTTTTGGCGGCAACGAGTCTGACAAAAATGTCTGTCGTCACCCAAACAGGAATTTTGAATGTGTCAGATAGATAGATAGATAGATAGATAGATAGATAGATAGATAGATAGATAGATAGATAGATAGATAGATAAGCTTACGATTAGTTCAAAACTATAAAATCTAACTCTAATTAAACTAATTAGCACCGACCAACAAACCAGGAATGACTTTTGCGCTCAAACGCCATGTGCACTGAGCCCGGGAATTTTACTTATTCCTTTATTTGTTTTGTCCTCCATTTGCATCCCCCACCTCTAACCTCTTCCCCCCCACCCATCGCAGATTCCCCCGGCTCTTTTGCCGCCAGCACACTGGCATAGACGCAGGGGGTGGGAGTTGCTGTGCAGTTGCAGGGCCTGGTCCCGGAGCCCATAGAGACCTAATTGGTGCCCCCACCGACCCACCAGCCCACCACCGCCACTACCACTACGACTACCCCCTCTAAACCCCCCCAGCCCCTCCTCTCCATCTCCTCCATGGTGTTTATCCACTAATTGGGCCACTTCCTGAGACAGAGGCCAAACAGGGAAGGGAGGAATGCATGGCAAAAGGCCACTCAGACAAGCTAGCGTCAGGGTTAGAGGGGGGGTGGCGGTGGGAAAGGGTAGAGGGGGTGAGGGGCGTACAGAGATATACGAGGGCAAGAGATAGAGAATAAAACAGATAGACAGATGTTTTCTTTATTCATTTTGGGGGGGAGGGGGGAGCACGCCCCTGTTTCGTGACATAACATTTCATACTCCGCATGAGCACGTCCTGGCACAGCGGATCAGCAGCTAATGGAGTCTGCGACGTGTGCCAGCGGCGCTCGCCATTAACTGTAATGCATGCGAGCCTTTACAGTTTCTGACCGCCACCCCTGCGCTCACCCCTGCGGAACACAGGTATTAATGGGAAGAAAACGCACATAAGTCGTCGCACTGACAAATGGGAGGGTTCGTGCTTGTTTTTTATCCCGGCTGACCATCTATGCGCTCGGTTTCGTTTGATGTGCCGGCCCTTTGAAGTCGGCCTACGGGGTGTATTGGTGTTTTCCTGGGGTTAGAAGTTGAGCCCCCACAGCATTTAGGACTTCTCAAGGCAGTTAAGGGATGCCAGATGAGGATCCCACAGTCCCAGGACACCACACAGTTTTTGTAGCGTACTCTAGATTTGGGGGAGTACCAGAGCCAGGCTGCAATCCACTTACCCACTTACCCAAAAAACCATTCAGAACAAATAGCAAAGCGATAAAATCCAAAGAAGACTGTGAGAAATCATTTTACATTTCCTCTGGAGACTGGGAGTCACCCAGGTCCAGGTCATGGTACATCCTGACAATAAGCTAGCTAAGGATACCCCGATCGACATTTTTTTTAAATAATCAAGATCGGGCAGCCATGCCATATCTTTGGTAGTTATTTATTTTCGGCCTGCCATAAACCAAAACCACTGTCCCTGTAGAGTTACAAAGTCTTCTTCCACTTTGGTTTTAATGGCAGTTGGCTACGGTCAAAGCAGACAAACGCAAACCCTAATCCGTCAAACAAACATAAAAGAAGAAGAGGAACCAAAATCACATGACTAAACATGTCCGTTGCATACTTTAGTCTGGAAAATTAAGTCAGAAATCTGTAAATTGTGCAATGTGTATGTTTGGCAAGGTGGTAGGCAGTAGGGGGTCGTCATTCGCTACTACCAACTTGATTCAACATCGACAACAACAACAAACACTGAGCGCTGCGTTTAAAAGAAGAGAAAAGTCTCCTCTGGATGGTGTCAAGATATTACAAATATTACAAGAGGGTTTACGAAGTCCATATCTGTGGTAGAGAACATGGGGAAGCTTCTGGAGCGAAGGTACCCTCTCAACTAGGGATGTGCGATATTTTATTGTTCACGATATATTGTCAAAAACATTCGCCACGGTAAGAATATGTCATCCCGCAATAAAAACGATAAATTCCCATTGATGACGTATATATGTGTGCGACACTCGCAGCCCAACACGTGTGGAATATTGATGGAATATTGACAAACTGACAACGGCGGTAGGCGGAGCAGATACGCCGGGCAGCGAGGAGCTCGTTCCTAAACGAGGCTCCACCTCCATTATCTGGAACTGGTTCGGTTTTAACCCCTTACCACCTGAATTAATTTTTCAATTATATAAATATATTTTTGTATTTTTACTTACAACTTCGGCCCGACCTACGAGAAACTATTGCTTGCAAAAGGTTCCTAGGCATTTTGCAGAAGCAGCGTCGACTTCATCCAAAGAGTCCGGTAAAAAAAACAGCTCCGATAAAACTTGCCAATGCATTATAGTCAAAAAGATTACGCTGAACTGGTGTTTATTTATCGTCATTTTTATCGTTAATGTGATAAATACCAGAAATTATCGGGATAAAATTTTTAGTCCATATCGCCCATCCCTACTCTCAACACCCAAGTCGTACAGTGACAAGACATGAAAACCCCTTTATGAATCACCAAAGGACGACATTTAGTGTCAATACTCAATATTAAAACATCGGTATTGGAGCCCAATCTTAAACAAAGCTTGAGGTTTGTTGAAGACGTTCCCACAGTTTAGTGAAGTGGTTAAGACAGAAGTGAAGAAGCCACTTGAACGAGTGTTGAAATGTCTTCTAGAAACCAGAAGCCCTTCTTTTAGCTTCGTCACTTCACATTAAGTCAACTAACAGTCCTGGTGAGTCACACTCTTGCTTGAGCAAATGCCTTCATGCCTAATAATAAAAAAAAACAGACAGGTGTAACATGACAACATGCTGCATCTATTGTCCACGTAATAACGCAACCACAGCAGCGACCAGAGTTAAGGAAAAGCCCCTCTGAAAAAAAGGGTCACATGGTGGCCATTTGGACAGCGAAGACCAAAACGCAGCTGGACTGTCGAGAATGACTCTGAATAAACAGACCAGGCCAATCAAGGAAGGAGGGGGTTAGTGGCGGAGGGGGGGCGGGGCAGCGTGGGGTCGAGACAGACACAAACCTTTTCCTGTTGTCCTAAATAGCAACAATCAAGGGAGCGATATCTCCACCGAACTTCCTGCCCTATTGGCTCCAGGGGGGGACTCCGAGAAAAAAAAAAAAAAAAAAAAAAAACGAGCGCCAGCTGGTCAGAGACCATGGACACGGTGTTACGGCACTGAAGGTCACAGGCGAGATGCTGAATAGGGACGAAAGACGCGTATTTTGGTTTTCGACGAGATGGCCAACCTGGCGTTCGCGCAAAAGTCAAGCGCTGGATTTCTCAGAACATGAAGTAAATAATGGTACGACGGATATTTCTGGTCAAGTCCTCTCCTTCTTGCCAGGTCTATTTTTAAGGAAGCAATTTCAAAGACGCATTCCTTCAAAATGATATAATGAAATTTAAAGCCAGGCCAAAAATCTGAAACATAACGTAGAGTGGAAAAAGCTTTCAAGCTGTAACATTTTATTTATATAAAAGGTTTGAAAAGTGAAATTTCTCTATTGTGACATAAATATTTTTTTTAAAAAGTCACAGAGGGAGGTAGATAACGAAACAAAGCATTATGAGCCCAAGTGCAGGAGGTGCGTGACGTCTGGCTGCTGTCCCCGGCAGATGTGATTCCTACAGTCTGCAGGTGGCGTGCAACAGCCCCGGTATTGGCCAATGGCACTCCAAAACAGGATGTCTGAAACTCCCCAGGCTTGGGACTTCCTCTCCCGGAGCACCACGGCCCAGAGTTCAGCCAGCTCCCAGCTCAGAGGAACGCATTACAGATCTGGCACGTGAAGCAGTCTGCTGCTCACAACTGAACACCACCTCCCCTCCCCCCTCCCCTTTTCTGGCCCAAACCCCTCTTTAACAATTTAAAACTACAGAAATAGTCCCCCTGGTGCCTTTCCAGAGGAAAGAGCTCTTTTTTTTTTCTTTTTTTTTTACTCGCTCAGTTTGCGTCAGTGAGGGCATCGAGAGTGCACCCTCCGCACCGTTAATGAAACCGGGCCTTGGCAGTCGACTCGCCAAATTAAATTCAATGCGCCTTTCCAAAATAGCAGAAACAAACGAGGGATCCAACCTTGACATGAACTACAAAAGCCCATAAAGTTCGCAAAGAGGATGTGCGTCTCTTTTATGACTGGAGAGAGCAAGACACGGCTCCCCGAACACAAACTTGTTGATGATTCGCATTTATCTGCATCACACGGGACACAAAACGACACCGAAGCGCCGGGTTTTACGGTCTTACCCCGCGGTCACAACTTCCTGTTTGTTGAAAGACAACACATACTTCGCAGTGTTGCTCCGAAATATGTGGCATGAGTTTAAAAGCCGTAAATACTCCTCCCTGTTCCTGCACACACACAAAAAAAGTTCTTCTCTGAAGCAGTAAAAGGCCTTGGAGCTAGGAGGCTGTGTTCACGAGCGTGAGCTGTGTTAATACCATTAGCAAAGATAGATGAAAGATATATTTTCCTTTGAAGGGGAGGATGAAGCGGGGAGGAGGGGAATCGAGAATAAAAGTGGCCACATTAGAGCAAACCAGCAGTCTACTGGGGGCTAAAGGGCAGGCCGGGTGGGTGTGGGGGCTTTAGCAATGTCCTCTGGCCCTTTACATGCAGGCATGGCTTCTTAAATAATCCGCCCCCCTCGCACAAAGCCACCCACCCACCCAGCTCGGATCCCGGTGACTTCATTAAGATGGCACGTTGTTTGCCAATGTGGTTCCAATCGGGCCCAAACTGTACATAAACCCCGCAGGAAATGCAGCTGGGTGACAGACTGTCCAAAAATAAAGGGTCGGAGTCGCGTTCGCGGGATGAGGGCTTCGGGAAAATAAAACACATGTGAGGCGACGCAGAAGGGGTGGGGGCATGATTAACGACGCCGACACTTTGAAGACAGGAAGACACCTGGCGACCATCTTGTCTCTGTGGGCCCTGGACAGACGGTAATGCTTTAGTGTGTAGGAATTAGGCCCTACTCATCTCCCAGCTTTAGCACGGAACCACTGGCCAGATGGGGACTAAGCCGGGGGGATTGCGGAGGACTCAGCGAATGAAACACGACTGCCGGCTCAACCGACTCTGTTCGTTTGGCAGCGTACTTAGAGGATGATGGATAGTACGCTAGTCTGCAAGCTAGTTCACTTCCCTTATTGACTATGATTGTGTTAAATCCCTCCCATACGACCGCACCAGGGAAGACTAATGAAGTGACTGGGCTATGTGTATTTTCCAGAAAGGATCCCGTACACTTCCTGCGTTTGCCGATCCACAAACAACCATTGTTGTATGCTGCCTTGCAAACAATAAATATCAGGCGCCTGAAAAGTCTCCTGTTTGCATGACCCTAAATATACAAGCATAAAAGCCCAGACTGGTGCATGTCTTACTGACAGCTAATACTGGTTTAGCGGTAAACATCCTCCTTGCCATTTCAGGAAAACGTAAATAGAATGTTTAAGTATCATTAAAGGAACCTTTTTGCGCCTAAGAGCTACTTCCTTCCCTTGAGCTTTTCCGTTCCGAGGTTTACAGGACATATACAACGATTTCCTCCGATCTTTTTTCCCATGAAAAATAAAATAGCCCCTGAAAACCGTGTTTATCGAGTCCCCCGCTCCAATAAACACACTGTAAAACGTCGGCTTCCCAAATGAAGGATGGAAATAAGCAGCGACAGGAAAAAGTGGCGAGCTAGATCTGGAGCCGAGAACGGCCTCCGGGCTCCGGCCAACTGCGGATCAGGGTTTAGGCTGGAGCTATTAGAGCGAGAGGGCGGGTGGGTGGACGTGAGGGAGCTGGGATTGTTCCTGTGGCAGCAGCATCAAGTGTCTCTTCCTAAGGTTGTCTTTGTAAGTAATTGGTCTGGTAGTTAGCCGCAGTTAAGCATCTCCACAGCAGACCCCGAGGGCTAAACCACTTGCAACGTTGTCATTACCGGGCTCCCTTTGAAGACGGCAGAGATGAAGCTTGACCATTCGTTATGCTCGTTTTTTTTGTTTCGTATTGCTGCTGGTGACAAACCTCCAATAATGACTGCTTTGGTGTGCTTGACAGATGCCTGGAGTGTCGGGGTTTGACGGGCAGCAGCTTGGTTGAACATAATGATCTTATTTCACTGATCTTTTATGTTAAATATATAAAGATATACTCGAATTAGCATGTATTCAAGCAAAAAACAAAAACAACAAACAAATCTAATTCATAGAAAAGAAAGTCCAAAGTAAAAGAAAAGCAGTGGACGGAGTTAACCCTAACCCTAAGACCTAACCCTAAGACCTAACCCTAAGACCTAACCCTAAGGCCTAACCCTAACCCTAACCGAACAGAAATCTATAACAAAGCTAAAACAAAGGTTGGGCTTGTTTGAGAGTCGACTGAGAGTCTTTTAAGATCTAAAAGTAAAACAAAAACTGGCCTAGAAACTGATTGCGCTGTCCATGAAAGTATTTGAGCTAAAAACAAACTTGGGCAAAAGTGCAAAGCCACACTGCAGCAAATGACTTACTAAAACCATTGCAAATAGCTTTAATGATCCATTCATTTCAGTCCGCCTGAAGCGTCCGTTTTATAGTGTTCCAGTTTCCTGCGCACTTAAACAATAAAACATTGGTGTTAAAAAAGCAGCTAGTGTTAAAGTTATACAGTCGGATATTGAAATTGGAATTGGATTGACTGTATATTGTTTTTAGTATCTACTGGAGTTCCTGTCTACTTCCCCGGGTTAGCTAGTAGCCAGCTTTTTCACAAAGAATCTCCTCTGTGCTTGACATTTGCCACGGTGTTTGTACAGGGCTCTTGACAAATTCAGTTAAATTAACATTCAGCACCCCCGAAAATGAATTATGCTACATTAAAACGTCCACGCTGACACTTGCAAAAACATTCAGCTTTGGCAATTTCGCTGAAGAAGGAGCTTAAGAGAGAACAAGTAGCCCATGTACATGTGTCATGACCCGCTCTCTATAAATATACACATGGTGGACCAATACCCACAAAACATGCCACAAGAAAGAATGGTCCTTTGCAGCGGGTGCAGCGGATAAGGCAGCAGCCCCGGAGCTCTGCTTCAAGCAGGTCTCAAATCAGCACTTGGGGAGAGCAAAACATATGTTAGCTATGTTATGGTTAGAATTAGCATCCCTGGTTTTCAACGGATGTGGGTTTGATCCCTCTGGCCTCCAGGCTCAATCAAGTCAATCTAAAATTAGTGGGCTGCCTCTTTTTTTCCGGAAGACAGATAATTCCCCCTTGATTGTGGAGAAGGAAAAACATTGGGAAAAGCAAACATGGTAAGGAACGTGGAGAGTGGGCGAGTCCAGAGTATGAACGCGTCGCAGTTATGGCACTGCCGAAAATAGTGACAGGTGCAGCGGCCATCTGTTGCCAATAAACACATTCGTACTAAAAATACACGGCGGACCGGAATGGGAGCGCTTTGTGTCAGCTTTTAAAGCGTTAAGTGTTTATCGTGGTGGGCATACTGTTTGTAATGCCCGGGAAATGAATGCTAAAACTAGATTATATGACTGGATTGCTTTGTACATGGTGAAAAAAATGGAGGGGTACTCTTCCAATGGTTGCCGCAGGCTGGAAACTGCCAAAAATTGATCTTGAACTGGGCAACTCATCAATGGGCTACTGTGACTACGGCCGAGGAGAAAGGACACAGTCAACTGTGTGCCTACATCTTTCAGCGGTGCCCCTACTCTGAACAATGTGGCAAAGCCCGTACTGGCCTGAAAGGAAAATAAGGCCTTCTGGCCACTAATTACAGAGGGGCTCAGGGACCGTTAGCTCGGACTGTTTCAACATGCAAATCACATCCAACTCGGGGGCAGTCGGCTCCTTTGGACGCAGCTTCTACACAAGGCCTGTTTACTCGCTTTGGATTTGCTTTTGCCCTCGCCTCTTTGAAAATGCTAAGAAGGTCAGCTACTCAAAAGTTGTCAAATCAGACAGAGAAACGCCAACCACGAACTTGTTGGTAATTTGGCAATTTGCACGTTAAGGGATTTGTTTCAAAGAAAAGGTCGCCTTATTTGTGTCTGTGTTGAAACCGTTTGCGTTGACGCCGTTTCGGCATTTCACGGAGAATATCTGAAGACATATTCGAGGATCTGATTCAAACCGACGTTCCGTAAGGCAGCCGAATGCATTTTGCAAAGCTCTGCACAACCGTATCACGAAGACTTAGATGTGAATACCATGCAAACACGACTACAGAGGAAAACAAAAAGGGAAAAACACTGCAGCCTTGGCTGCTGATGTCATTGGATTCTCAAGTGTTTTTTTGTCTCTAAAACAAAAAAGAAGGAAAACTGACACAAGAAATATGTTGCGCTGCGCTATCCTGTTTTGTACATTTCCTGAAATCCAAGGTGTAGGGTACAGGAAAAAATCCAGTTCGAGAGGGAAGGTCAGCCGTCAGCGTTTGAGGTCTGGAAAAACCATTAGGTGGAATGGAAGGAAAGAGACAAGGTCTAAGTTATTTCCTCTCTCTCTCTTTTTTTTCTCCTTTCTCTCCATCATTTGAGAAAAAGAAAAAATGGGGTTGGGGTGCTTTATCCTCCTTGGAGCGTCGCAATGGCTACTGCTGCTGGGAAGGAAGCAAGAGGATCCAGGACACGCGCTTGTTTTATGGCGGTGCCCCGGCGTCATAGGATCCCTTTGATTTTTGAGGCGTTAAATATTTCAAACACTGGAATACAAAGCTAATAATGGAAGAAAATGGAAAAAGAATCCCAATTAGCCACCTAAGTAGGTCCTATAAGTGTAATCTGGTTATCGCCGACATATTTCAAACTGTGTAATAACTACCTATCAGCCAACAGAATGAATAAACCACTATTATCTCCTAAAGTAGATCTTATCAAATATGAGAGTGTGTCTTTGGTTATCATAAGGGTTAACTGGTTATATAACGCCTTGACGTGAAATGTTGCCAAGGGGAGCGAGATAAGCATGTGTAAAACAATAAGGGAGGAATAGAATCAGGAAGTCGAGCTTTACATAAAACAAAGGTCCACTGATAAGATTTTAAAGTCGCACTTTAAATGTTTTTGCTTCATCCGGGACGAAAACCGTTCAGGATCCTCCAAAAAGTTTCAAAAGAAGTTTCAAAAAAATTCAACTGGACTTCAGGATCTTCATTAATGTGCACAGAGCGGCTTTAATCGTGAACCTGAGCAGCTCCGTTGTCCTCGGTTACCTGTTTCTGATCCGCCTCGGCGAGAGAACACAACAACAGCACAAAGACAAGTGCTCCGGGCGTCGCGCTGCCAAACCATTCCTCTGGAAGCGTTTGGCGAGTACGGGCCCAAGCCTTTTGTGAGCCCACTGTTCTGAGCGGCCCTGCGGCTTTCCTCAGGTGCTCAGCGTTTCCCTGCAGCCTTCCAAAGCAAGCGCATTGGTTAACCACCCAAACCGCTCGAGCATAATGCAATCTCCGATTCACAACACACAAAATGTATTGGCAGCGGTCCACGGAACCCAATCCAGGAAGTGGAGACGTTTCTGCAAACAGACTCTTGTTGAAAAACGTCTAATGAATGGTTTCTCGTCTATTCTGGATGATGCAGAGTCTCCAGGATTTTTCCAAATTTCCTCTTTTTTTTTTTTTTTTTTCCTCCTCACTACCAACAAGGGAGAGGGGCAGACAGACAGACAGACAGTGCTGCCTCTGTGCACAAGCACTTTCCAAACACAGAAGGCAGCTGTCCCGGAATGTGCACTGGTGTACAAGCACGCTCTGAAATTATGGCCCTGGCCATCGCTAAAGAAAATAAAATTGATGCAATCTGTAGAGCATGTAGCTTTTAATTAGTGGCTTCCGTCTCCTAATTGGTTTCTCTCCGTTTCCCCTCCGCCTTAATTCGGGATCGGACCAATTGGCCGTGCCGCATTTAGTGCGCCGTGTTTGTCTTGAGAGAAACCATACACCGTAATCAGGGCCGCAGAACGAGCGTTTTCAAAGGCCGCCGGGGCCAGCGGGAGCCGAAAACATCCAGCCCGTGCTTTTTTTAGTTTTTTCCTATTTTTTAAAGGAATTATATTTATATGGATTGCGGGGGGAGAAAAACCAGGAGTAAAAAAGCTCGCATTGTGTCGCGAACACGAGCTGGAGGAGCGAGGAAGAGAAACGGAATTACCCTACAGACCTGCATATGCTTCATTCTTTCCTTGCATAACTTTCGTGCGCGCATTAAAAAAAAAATAAAACGCCTCGTTCATGAGGAGAGGCTCTGCCTGTGCAATGAGTGCTCTTCATAATGCCTCGTGGAAAGTGCATTATCTGAATGCAAATGTTTACTCATGACCTAACAACTGAGTCATGTTTATTGCACGCAACAAAAGCTAACTGTGAGTGAAAACACACAGGATCACAAAGCTAAAGCTTACTGTGGTATGTTTATAGCCGGGTATGTGGTCTTTTAATGGTTTTGTGTCAGAGCGCAGATGAGTAAACACTGCCATGTAGCTTTCCATTCAAGGTGAATGGGGCTCAGGTGAATGAACGGCAGACATCTTTTAGTCGTCTTTGAATGCGGGGGGGTGGGGGACGAAGACGAAGAAGAAGGAAAACAGCTGGAAAGCAAGCGCTCGTCAGGGGCACACGAGAAGGTTTGGCCGCTTCCAAAACACGCTGTGTTTGATTACGCCAGCGAAATCTTTTTCCCAAACAACCCCCACGGCTGGACTTTGGGAAGGCCGGTGAGATAAGTGTGGGAAAGGAAAAAGAAAGAATACAGAATCAGAAAACAGAGGACAGAGGGAAAGGGAGATAAAAGGAGGGAAAGGAGCAACTGTTTGGCTGCTGACGGCTCACAGCCGGGCTTCAGGGTGCAATCATCTGAGGTCAGGGACAGGTCTGGTTGCCTGGCACTACTGGATTCCCGCTCACACACACACACACAGACACACATTCCCCGTGTCATCCTCTCTCGTGTTTACTGTTTCTGCTAGCCAACAAACACATTTCCCTTGTTGCTGGGGCAACTTGAGGAAATTCACAACCTGCGCAGAAATCACATTCTCCACGCAGCAGTAAAGAGGCCAGGCCTGAAGTGGTGTTAAAACTTGAAGCCGATTCACAAAACCCATTGGAATGACTGGAAAATGGGACGCGATTTAAAGTTTTTGGTATATTTTGTGCCGCTTGGACACTTATACTGTACGTTGCTAGGAACATCATCACAATCGACTGACTTATTTTAAATCACCATACAGATTTAGGTGCATTAAATGAAATAGCCGCAAATGCCCTTGAAATCTGTATACACTGATCAGCCACAACATTAAAACCACTCGCAGGAGAAGTGGATAACATTGACCATCTTGTGAAGATTCATTGTTCTTCTAGGAAAACGTTTGGACCCGACATTCATTCATTGGTGTGGATGTTACTTAGACATGCAGCACCCACCTAGACCAGACCAGGCACCCCCACCCCATAGCAATGACAGTCCTTGATGGCAGCAGCCATCCCCAGCAGGATGCAGTCCTAAACCGATGTAAGAACATCTCAAGGTGTTGACCTGGCCTCCAAATTCACTAGATCCCAAACTGATCAAGCATCTGTGGGATGGTCCAAAGAGGCTCCTCGCCTCAACCCATAAGACCCAAAGCCCCCCCATTAACAACATCACAGGAAACCTACAGAAGGTCCACGTCCATTCTCTAATGCAACTGTTTTGGAGGCCAAAGGGAGACCTTCACAATTTTAGGAAGGTGGTCATAATGTTATGCCTGACCGGTGCATGTTTCATTGTTTGACTGTGCATGTGCATCTCTTGGAGCTAGACACAAAAGTGCAACCCTATCTCTGCAACGCAAAACAATGTTGCGACCATGTCTCTGAGCTTTGCAACCTTCAAAGGTGTTGCATAGTTCCATGCAACTTTTTGCTGTGAAACTAGGCACGGGCCGCAAATAGATGGAAGTAAAGTCTGGATTATGACTGCAAATAAAAAAAAGAAGAATGGAAAGGTCAGGAGTTAAGATGTGCAGGGAAGTAATAAAGATGATTGAGATATGAGGGATGAGAGGAAGATTGTGAAGGACGTCCAGGAAGACAGAGTTAAGGGTTCCTCTATTCTGCTTTCTTTCTGTGACCAGCAAGTTTAAACGTCCCTCTCTCCCTCTCTCCCTCTCTCCCTCTTCTGTCTGTTTACAATTACCGTGCCGCGAATGAATCTTCCACGAATGACCGCTCAACTGGCAGCCCTGACTAGCCAGGAACAAGGGAGCTATTAGTGGACGAACGGAGGAAGGAAGGAAGAGGGGAAAGCCAAAGGGAAGGCAGTCCAGCTCAGAGGCCCAGAGAGGGTGAGGAGGGGAGGGGAGGGGGAAGGAGGGAACAAGGGGTAAGGCTTAGAGGAGAGCGAGAGGGAGGGTGCAGAGGGATCCGTTAGACAGCAAAAAGAGGGGAAGGGCGAGAGTGAGGCTCAGCCACCATCTCCCTGAGGCAACCGGCTCAGCAGGAGCAAAGATCCCAAAAGGGGGGAGGAAGAGGACAAGGAGGTGGAAGTGAGGGTAGCATCTCCTGATCCCAGCCCACCTACCTCCCCCTACCCCCCCGGCCAGCAAGAAGAGGAGATGAAGGAGATTAGTTCTGGGGTCTGGCCCGGAGGACGGTGGACAACATCTGAAATTCTTTCATTTCTCAGGCAACGGGATTTAGGATGGGACCTCCCCACGGCCCTTTGACACAAGAAATACATGGGTGTGACATTCTGCTCCACCCTCGCGCCGACCCAAGTCAAGGTTTGTTTCGGGCATGGCGCTTCTGGGGACTTCCTAAAGCCATAAATTACTTTGGAGATGACAAGGTGGGAAGCAAAAGACGTACCGGTGCCCTTTGCTGCAACACACACAAAAACACACCAAGGTCCGATCCCAAACCCAAGAAACGGCCAGTCTTTCACACGGCCATTCATCAAGCAGAGCCTGTGAGAGAGGAAACGAGGTGACACCCCGCCGTCATCCTCTTTCCGACACATCTGCCAAGTCCTCGCTGCGGGGACACAAGGCCTCAAAGACCTCAGACATGTTTCTGTCTCACTTTATTGTTGTGTCCCTCCACCTGACCCCAGGGGTCAGACGTATTGTAACCATCAACCCGCTCATTGTTAGCTTGCAAAAAGAGACGGGCCAGTCCACTCATCTTTTAATGCCGCCTTTTGGAAAGGGAGGCAGCAGAGGCAAGACGAGCAGGGATACAAGCCAGAGGGATTCAGCAGGATTGAATGCAGCGCCAACAACTATTGATGTCGGGTATGGTCACTGGCAGCGTCTACAGTTAAAGCGGCCCCAATTTCCCAAACAAACAAAGGATAAACATCCTCGCAATCGTCGCCACATTGCTTACATTTGGGGAAACCAGAGTTGTGCAAAGTTGCCAGCTCGAGCGGAATCGGCACATGTGGAGCGGCTAAAGACAAGTTTCGCATTTTGCAAAGTCTTCTAACCGGCGCTGAAATGATTCGTCAACAGGACACTTAACAAGAACAACAGTAATCTGCGCAGTTGGTCAAATACTTAAGTAACTCATCAAGCAAAATGCCCAACGTTTGTTTGCCTCCTGATGGGAACGCTTTGGTGTTTTGTATAATCTTGTTTTAGATATATTTGGTCAAGTCATTTGAGGATGCCACTTTACGGTTTCATAAATATATAAAGGGATTGTTTCATTCTATTATTCTGTGATAGTCCAAAGAATTGATTGGAGTAATAAACACTAAGGACATTTAACAATAACCATAACCCAACTTATCTTCAACAAAAAAGACACTAAACGCCTTATACTGTCCAATTTACGTAACCACAGGCTTAAGCAACATTGCTATGTGTGTGTATATATAAATATATATCCAGTACATGGAAATACAACTCCCGCTCTGACAGCCAAATGGTCGTCCTCACAGAAGGACCTGAAGGGATTGATTTCATTTCAGCTACAATGGGTAACTTAACCTCGACGGAGCCGGCTGAAGCCGACAGAGGATATACATCGGGATACCGTTACTCCCTCAGCCTGTCCAGCGAGCCTCTGAAATGACTGCCGCAAATAATAGCCCATTTGTGGAGCTATTCTCCAAACGTGGCTGGACCTTTTGAGGCGAAGCGGGGGGGGGAAGAAAAAAGCACAAACCTGCTTTTTATCACAAGAAAAAAAAAAAACATGCTGTAGCTCCCTTTGCGACATTAACCGATCCCCCTCCTCCTCCTCCTCCTCCTCCTCCTCCTGTCTTACACCTTATCAACTTGTAAGCAGCTCCTAATGTGGTGTTGGGATCCCCGGAGCAGAGAGCCAGGCTCAGGGGGCTTCAGCAGGGGATATTTGGAACATACAAAGGGGGTATTATTTGTTGCAACCCCCAGTTGGCCCCCTACCAGCTTCTATTTTGTATGTGGCTCTGACTGTATCCTGGTGGTGGTGAATGATGACTCCTTCCTACTCCGTGATTTCTACACAGACTAGAGAAAGACGGAGCAGGCTGGCTAATCTCCTTCCAGCTGGCACATACATTCACCTATTTATCAGGCCGCGGCGTGTGTCAGTGGGTTTCAAAGATTAAATCATATTGATGTTAGCGCAGTCTAGTTTCTCAAAAATACGAACTTCCCCAAAGCTCGTCACCTCCCCGTGTTTTCTGTGGGTTGCGTTTAGATGTGGGCGTTTTGTTGAAGGTATCAGCGAGACGTGGAACACAATCCAGGAAGGCCATTAGGCTTAACTCCATTAGGCGCGTCAGTTGCCAAAACACTGCAGTGTGGTGTAAAAGCCTCTGAGACGGGACTTTATAATTCTGGAAAGTGAATACGATGACAGTTGTTTTAATTATTCGTAACAAAGGAAATATGGCATTCGCTTGACTGTTTAGTGATTTAATCCACTTGGTACTTAAGTGTTACTCCACATTTGATTTTCCGTTGCACTGTTATGATAAATCACAGTAGTAGTGTCATAATGGAGCAACGTGGGCCCTGACAAACCAGGCCGAAGGTCACGACCGTGGTTTTTGCACTGTTGGCGCTGGTCGGACTTGAGCGGACACTTGAGCGGGTTTTTTGGGCGATTCGGCATGTTCACTTGGGGTGGAGCCCATCTGAAGCAAGAGCTCTTTCAGATTGATTATTGAACTTAGTATAAAAAGAATCATGAATACAAACTACTGCCACCTACTGGTTTGGGGAGTTACTTCCACTCATGAATGTGTTGAACATAAGTACTAGTTGGCTGATGGCGGTGTTTCCAAGTGCAGCATTTTATTTCTGAGCCAATTCCAACAGTTTTGCTAAGCTAAGCTAATGAAAGCTAAGCTTGATGAAAGGGAGTTGGATAGAAAATGCATGATTGATGATTTTTTAAGCCGAATCACATGATGGTAGCTTTCTGCATGCTAACGAGTATATGATTAGGATGCTAATGGATTGTTAGCTTGATGTCAACTTACCATCACTATTAACTATCACACAGCTAGCTGAAGCAGCTAACTGCAGAACTATCGCTAGCTCTTTCATACCAGTTTGGTAAATCTGGGCCAATACCAACAGTTAAAAGCTAAGCTACGCTAAGCCAAGCTAACATTATGTTGATAAAAGGGAGTTGAACGCGCAATTAGCTATCTCCCCAGACTTGTTTTGATTTTTTTTTATCCAAATCACTCATCACAGATGATGGTAGCTTTATAGCATGCTAACCAAGCGTTTAGCTGCATGGTTAGCATGCTAATGGATTGTTAGCTTGCTAATGGATTGTTAGCTTGACATCAACTTACCATCACTGCGAACCATCACACAGCTAGCTGCAGACTCCATTGCCGCTAGCTCTTTCATACCAGCTTGGTGAATCTGGGCCAGTAGCGACAGTTAAAAGCTAAGCTACGCTAAGCTGAGCTAACATTATGTTGATAAAAGGGAGTTGGATGCAGAATGCAAGAACAATCGCTAACCAAGTATTTAGCTGCATGGTTAGCATGCTAATGGATTGTTACCTTCACTGTGAACTACCACACTTCTAGCTGAAGCAGCTGACTGCAGAACTTCAAAACTAAATGTGCATATTCACAATGACAGACGAGTGAGTGACTGGACGGTAGCAACAATCTTGCACCTATTGTGCTCACTGAGATAAATCACGGCAAGGATCAACTCTACTCCCACGGTGTTTGTTATATCCTTTGCTACAGCTCCTCTCAACACAATTACACCCATGAAGAAGAGGTATAAATAAAAGGGAAAACCTTTGAAAGAGGCCAAAACGAATACAATGAAAGACAATAAAGAAAGACACACCGAGACGGGAAAAAAAAAAGGAAAAAAGAGGAAAAATATACAAGCTCTACAAGCGGCAGTATTGCAGGAGAGGGGTTAGGAGTAGCATTTATGAGAATAAACGAGATTTCCTGAACTGAGAGCATTCCAAGGGCGCCGGTGGTCTCGGCTTGCCAAGAGGCAAGACGACACATGCTGGAGATGTCTGCCAGGTAGCAGAGCACAAAGAGCCCTCATTTCCTCCCTATCCCTCCCTCGCTCCCTCCTCTCCACCACCGACACCCCTCCAAACACACACACCTCCCTCTCCCATCCTTTTTTTTTTTTTTTTGCCCTCGCTCACCAAAACAGAAAAGCAACCGATGGAAGTGCAGCATGCCTACCGGAGGAAGAATCAAAACCACTCGTGGCGCTCGGCTGCAAGCAGTAACATGAAAACTTAAAAGCACTTATTATAAGATCACTTTTTCTACTTTTCATCTTTCTGGTTAACTCTCTTGTGACTTGATAACCAGAGTCCGGTCGTGCAGGTTTCTTTTCTTTTTTTCTCTCTTCTGGTTGGATCGGAGGACTTTTTCAGCGGTTTTCTCGGATGCACACATGTGTAAGCCGACACTAATACAGCCCTTGAAGTTTGATACTTGCCTGGGGATCCTGCTCCCCCAGTGCTCAAACAGACACACACACACCTTCCCAGAGCTCATCCATCCCTAGGTGGTATCCCATTACTTGCTTAGCAAAGACACACACTTCTCTTTTTGCCACTGTAGCCGGAGTGAGCCAAAAAAACTCTCACTCCTTCTGCCTTCTCACTACTGCATCTCAGAAGCACAAACAGGAGAGGAAATACTTTGAACGCTCTCTCAGAGAGAGCCGCGGCGGAGCGCCTGCTGAGCAAACGCGAGCGGGTCGACGCCGAAAGCCGAACTGCGGCTGAAAAACGGCATTAAAAAGAGAGGAGATAATATCGACGGCTCGGCCCCCGGCTTCTGTAGGACGGCCCTGCGCTGTGGCAGCGGGGCCCTATTCAGAACTGTGCAGTCAGGAAAAAAAACAGTGAATAAGCTCTAATCCTTTAAGACAGCACCAATAGAGATTCCATCATGCTTGGCTCGTCACGAGAGGAGAGCAAAGCTTGGGAGACGATAACGTCAGTCCGGCACAAAATAAAATATGGCCTGTTTTGACTGGCTGGCTTACGGCCGCTCTTTCAGCAGAGGGTAGTTTCCTGTTGAGCGTGGGCAAGGCTCAGGTGGAGGTTTCTGCCAAAGAAAAGGGGGAAAACAAAAGGTATTCACGCAGAGAAAACTCGGAGGATCCTCCGATGCCCTCTCGTGAGGCCGCGCAACAAAGAGCGAAACGTTCAAAAGAGTGGCTTTCTTCACTTGAGTGAATGTACAGTCCTTACGGAAGGAGGAATTAAGAGGTATTCACGCGAGCCAACGCACACAAACAAGCGCCGCTCTGGATGTGTAGGCATTTTTATGGTTTTGCTTTAGGCTGCTTTCGGGGTCATGAAGGTTTGCCACCGATACTCGCTGGCAGAAGACTGGAAAGTCAAACATCTGCAGGCCCGACGGATCAAACTCGATTTGACTCGAACAGCTATTAAACGTAGCTCGAGTTTCAAGTTCAATAAGTAACTTTGTAATGTTTCTTGACTGCGTATCCGTTCAGTTTTGGATGCTTCGTCAGGAAAAAAAGCGCAAAATGGCAATTTCCCTGACTTTTAATACATGAAAAGTCGACAAAGTAAAACATAAAATCTATTTTTGTGCATTTTAAATGATTTATAACTCGTTTAAAACGTCCTCCGCAGCCCTGAGGTGGGAGACCCTTCCATTCAGGTTCACTGGGCAGGTGATAAAAGCCTAAATCATCTGCAAAACACCGCTGATTAAGATCTGGGACACTGGCATGCAAGCATACATGAATGGAAAGCCACAAACGCACACACACAGAGAGAGAGAGGCTCTGACGTGGGCTCTGAATGCCAGAGAGAGAGAGAGAGGGAGTGAGAGAAAGGGAGAGGGGGGAGAGAGAGAGGGAGACAGAAAAAGGGAAATCAAAGCTACACTTAGCTAATGCATGAATATTTAACAAGTGGCCCACTAATTACAGCCTGGTGGAATTCAACTGTGATTACAATTAGCAAAGTCCAGACCGGGGTCGGGAAAACGCTGGCAGATGTGCAGCGGTGCTCGGAAACCCGGGCCCCGGCGACACATATATTTACTTTGCACGACTCCTTGCTAAAGCCCAGCAGACCACATGAGGACTTTGCCGGCGAACTTTCATCAGCCGAGTTTGTTGCGAGAGCAGCCGGACAGCGAGATTAGTTAGAAGCATTTTCGGATTTTCACTTCCAGGATATTAACGCTAGACTTCGCGGGTGTTGTATTAGGAAAGGACTCAAAACGAAACAAGCACGGTTTACATTTGTGAATGAACGGCGGCTATAAATAGGCACGAGAGTCAGGTAAGTTTCTGTTTGTGAAAGTGTGTCAGGGCACAGACCGTGGAGGATCGTGCAAAATAGTGTAAACGCTGGATAAGACAAGCAAATACTGCCAAATTCAGAAACAACGTGACAATATGAAGCTGCCACATAGTGCATGGTGTAAGGCGTCGTAATAAAATAGTAAAAGTTATTAAATGACAATTAAAAGAACAGTTTATTTGGATCAAAGTTACATTTTCTGCTGTAAAAATGCATTTTTCAGTGACACCAGCCACAAATGAACTTCAGCTTTTCTCACGTCATGCACAGAGCAAGGATGAACGATTTTTTCTGCATTTATATTTGCAAAGTTTTTAATATGAAGCCAGTTTTGACACATGTTTAAAAAAAAAGAGCTGACCTATGTCAAGTTTGGCACCATCTCCTGTTCAGAAGCTACACTACAGTACAGAGCAGCAGATTTCCAGAAGGAGGGGGGGTCCGGGAACACGAGAGGAGGAGGAAAAAATAAACTCTAAACTTCAAGATGTCGTGATCCGGTGGTGATAAGTTACACCGCTGGAAAATTAAACAAGAAAACTGCTGCGTCTCCGGTCACATTATGTCAGTGCAGACCACTCATCATCGTCAATCTGAAGTAATCTTTAATTTACTCCTGCAGCAGAAGTCAGCTGGCGCAGACTGTATTTGGAGATTCTTTACAATCCCGTGCTCTGTTTTGAAATTTAAACCTTTGTATAATTACAGCAACTCTAACTTCACAGATTTTTTTTTTTTTTTTTTTGGCAGGGGCAGGTGTTACAACCCCTCATTTTGTTGTCATTGTTCCAACGTGGTAACATGCCCGGGGTGGGGGGGGAGCTGATGGGTGACTCAAACGGCATTCTGGCACAACTCACCCACAACAAGATGAGTAAAACAGGAAGATAAAACTGCTGTAAGAGGAAATTTGTAAGTGGGTGGGCGACTGTGTTCAGACCTGCCAGGACATGATCTGTCAGTACGAATATAGTTTAACAGTATGAAGACTTGTAAAATACAAACACCAGTGTTCATTAATACCTGAAAATGGTGAGATTTTTTTGCGCCCTGGAGTGTACATTTATGTACGTCATTTGGTGGATAACACTTGTTAGCTGATCTTTGGTCGACACATCTAGGGGCAATTAAAATTGTAGATTGATAATATTATTCCTTGGTAGGAGGCGTAGGTAACATACTAGTTGGCTTTCATTATGGGCTGTGTTTCAACAAGCCGAATTTAAATAGTCTTACAACCATTTAGAGGAATTTTGTTGTGAACAAGTTCAGCTCAGATGACGTCTATAGAGAAAGTACGGAGAAAGAGACTCCATCACAAATTAAAAAGATTAATTAGATGAATTCTTTCTCAAACGTAAAGATTTACTGCTTTCCTCTGCAGCTTTGTGGAAGCAGCAAATAGAAATCTGAAAAAAATAATAAATAGGTAGGTGCCTCTGCGTCACCTGTCGGGAGTTAAGCAGAGACCGCCAAGATGGTCTCGATTAGTAGTGGGCATGTTTACTCATCTGTATAATGCACTCTATACCATATATGTTTATCTTTACTATATTTACAGGGATCTGTGTGTAGATTTATGTTGGTATGTATATATGTATGTATATGCGCACACTGCCTGGCCAAAACAAAAAATAGCTAACTGGATTTAGCTAAGCAAATAGGTAGGAGCGTCCTGTTGGCTAATTACCACGTGGGTGATTATCTTTCATCTGCCGACAAGTTATTTAAACCCAACTGATGCAATGAGTAGCTTCTCATTTCTTAAACAACCATGTTTAAAAACACAAAATATGTTAGTCTGTTTGAGAAGGGTCAAGTCATTGGCATGCATCAAGCAAAGGAGATTGAAGAAACTACTAAAACTGTGTTAAGAACTGTTCAAGGCATTATTAAAAACTGGAAGAATATTGGGTTAATTTTAGACTTAGACAAACTGTATTTAGTTGTGTATGTTCCTGCTATATGCAATGACAATAACGATGAATCCAGTCTAATCTAATTATACTTTTTAATTTAAAAACAGTGTATATATGGTATGTATATCATCAGTACTATATTACTGCAGATGTTTTCCATCGTTTTGGCCGATCGTCCAAACGAATCCTGTGAACGCGTTGCCTTAAAACGCACTGAAACCTGGGTGAAAAAATTCACAAACGCAGCTCTTGAGTGTTCGCGTGGACAACGAAAATGCATATTTGCGTTTCGATGATGTCATCGGCACACCCCTCGAGCAGCCTTCCACCTCCCGCTTGACGATTTGTAAACAGTGCTAAAGCTTCATGTGCATGCTCTGAAACTGAAACAGCGCCACCTATAGGCCTGGAATATGAAGTAGCATTTTGAGTCGTGTTGAGACGGATCTGTGTGGATGCAGATATTCTTGAGGAGGGGAACGGAGGGGGGGGGGGGGGGGGGGGGGGGGGGAGATTGTTTTGGTAATCGTCCCCTACAGTACAGGGTATCAAGGTAGTCACAGGAGTCCTTTCTACTGCCCCTGTTTTGTTTTAGCCACATGATCTGATAAGAGCACAGTAGGTAACTTCTGGTCTCAAACAAAAGAGACCCATCTGCTAGTAATCTTCTCCACTGTAAGTAGCCCAGCCTCCTGATAACACACCGAATTAAGCCCCGAATACATTAGGCTAAACAAATGGACTTCTCTTTTTTTTTCAGTGAATCAACAAACCAACATTATCGCTGTGAGGAATAAGCCAACAACAACCACAACAAACTGGAAGAGGACAAAATGTCAAAATGAAGTTTTAGACAAACAGGCCCGAGTTGTGTGTTTGTGTATACGGCCGAGGAGATGGACAGCTGTTTGACAAACAGAGTGACAGGGGTTCTTCCTACCGAACGGACTGGATAAATATTCCTGGTGGTGCTAATCAATCACCGCAAGTCGGTCAGGGTGGGTCAGAGGTGGGCCTGGGTGATTGGCGCAATACAAAGGAGAGAGGAAGTGTAATAGTTTTTTTAAGGTGGAGGATGGGGGGCAGTCGGGGGTGTGAAGAGGGGGAGATGTTTGGCGAGATGCAGAGGAACGGACTAACCTACCTCCAGTGACGGCATCGCCTTCAGTGACATAATCTCAAAAAGTCTGATACGCAGCAACAGATGACTAGAAGCTAAAAGAGGGCATCATTTGTTTATGAACAAGAACAGATGATCCCAGTTTGTCTGCAGTTGCGACAAAAGAAAACAGCTCCGCATTCAATTTGTCACCGCCGCGATACAAAGAAGACAGGAAGTAGTTAAGACGCCGTGTGCTCGTGTGAAAACTATGCGCTTGTTATCTTTTGTTATCCTCTTGTTAGGATGTGATTCAGCTGCATTTGTGTGTTGCTGCATACCTTGTCATGTTTGTCACTCAAGCGGCACAAAGGCAAGAGGAAGTTGTCGGACTCCGTGCATGTGCAAAGACAAGATGCCTTTGTTAGACATGCCAGGATTAAACGACTGCAGGCATCCAGTTTATTTGTAGAAGGCACAATAGTGGAGAGCCAACAGGAACGGTTGAACAAAAATACCACCTGTTATAAGTGGAATTCATAGCTGAGGATGTTGTATTCTTTCCAAACACTAAAGATGTAATAAAGAAAATATTTTTGAAGGGCGCAGTCATCCGGCAAGTTCCTGTTGTAACAGAAAGCAGCTACTTATTTGGTCTTGTCTGGACGAAAAAAGATGAGCATGCGTTTTTCATTCTGATTGTTAAAGCTGCCGTGCAGGACCTTTACATATAAAGGAACGTCTGTTGCATTCAAGTCCTAAACGAACAAGTTCACACAACGCCTGACATAAAGACAAAATGAAAGACAACTGGACGTGCCTCGTAGTTTTTCAGTTGGAACTGGAAAGGCGACTTGTTGTCTCGACGACAGGAAACCTCCAACGGTTGCCGGTTGCCTCTGCTTTAGCTTTGTGTTAGACAATGACCTGAATGACTAACAATCTTAAGGGAACAATATTAATTTAGCGAATCGGCTGCAGGTGCATCTACTTGCATTTCACAATTAACTGGGGTTTGGTTTGCCAGAAGGGATCAGAGAGTGTGGGGGAGTATTCTGCAGAAGCTTAAGAGTAAAAACCAGGGAAGTGTCCAAAAATAGCTCCCGATTCAAAAGAACTTCGTCATTCAGAGGAAGGATTACTAAAAAAAGAAAGCGACTGATAGTAAGGACAAACAGATTATTGTTTGCGTGTTTTTTCTTTGTTGAAGAAACGGGACTCTGTAGACATATGCCATATGCACACAGAAACAACAGTTTGCTTGTGTAATTCCCCACTCTGCCAGAAGGGGGAGTCTAACATCCCACACTGCACCTTTAATATATCAAACGCACTGTATTTTTAAAAGAGAGTTTAGAAACGTGCCAAAGTAAACCTCTCTTACTGAATTTATAACAGAAAAGTTAACTAACGACTAAACTTCTCATTCACAACTGAGTGCGGAAATAAGATCTCAATAAAAATATTTTCTTTATTTAGGGCGTACACAGCTGTTCAGAGAGTTCACATTGTACGTGTGGAGATGCTTTTGCTTTCACTATCCTGAGTTCTGCTGTTGTTTTTCTTTCATTTGATTTCACCAAACCTTTTAAGTGATCACCGACCACATTTCTTCCTGGAAGACGATGCTTCTCCACTATCCTTCCAGTTTTTAAATAAAGCGTTAAACAGTTCTTAACCCAGTTTTAGTAGATTCCACAATCTCCTTGATGCATGCCAATGATTTGACCCTTCTCAAACATCTTTTGTGTCTTTAGACATGGTTGTTTAAGAAACGAGAAGCTACTCATTGCATCAGTTGGGGTTAAATAACTTGTTGCCAGCTGAAAGATAATCACCCATGCAGTAATTATCCAACAGGAGGCTTATACCTATTTGCTTAGTTAAATCCAGGTGCCAGGCAGTGCATAATCATCATGATGCAATCCCTGTGGCAATAATTCTGTCTTCTAGTAATGACAATTTGCCATTTTTTTGGTAGGAGGTGCTAAAATGCCACTCAGATATCCCAGGAACACAGCTTGATTACATATTATAGGTCTTTAAATCAAAATTATACCATTTCTGTGGCGTTTTTTTTCATTTCATGTGTGTTTTCCGTCTCAGTCTGACACGAAGAAACGACTTGATAAGAAATGGAAATCTACACTGAGTTGTGTAGCAGCGGTTGAGAGATGGACAACAGGCCTTGACTCCATTCAAACTAAAGTAAACACCACTTTCTCCCCTTTGCTTCCTCTCCACCCCACCCACTCTGTCCATCAAACAGCTGAGGCCCCGAGGAGCGCCCCCCCCCGACACACACACCACAGCACCACAACAGCCGACAATAACTTCATTGACACCCAAGCGTCCCATTAATCTTCATCTGTCCCATCATATCCTGCCATTGGTATGGAAATGTCTGCCCATCTCCGGTGTGAACTGACAGAGAGTGTCGTGGTAGTGGTGGAGGGGCGTTAAAGGGGGCCGGGGTGCTAAAATGTTAGAAGGTGGGGGGCAAACGCGCCTATCTGTCCATTTGGCAGCTTCCGCTTTCAGTGTAGCTCATAGGATCCTCATTCAAATGACTCGAACCTTAATACACACACACTCCGTAGGGGGTGTGGGCAGGAGGAGGTAATCTGATTTCTCAGCTGCATGGGAGATCACTTCCTGAGAGGGGAGGACGCCTGGAGTTTCCCATCTGTCTGCCCAGGGGCTTGACCTCCTGCCTACTGTCAGACTTTCTTTCTCTTTCTTTTTTTATGGATATTTTCGTCTCACGCACACACACACACACACACCGACGCATGCGGCTACACACTACACAGGCCCGTTTCCTAGCTGCCGCGTCGCTAATGGAGTTTGAAAGGCGACGGCAGCCAGTTGCAGAGGTGGAGGAAGCGGGCTGGCATTTCTCCACCACAGCAGTGGATCAATTCTCCACAAGTGGACTCGAAATGGGGTCAGAGTGTTTGAGGAGGCTGAGATATTAAATCATGCACCGGCATACCTGTTGCCTCGTGACACTCTCTTTTAGTTGAGATGTGTTAAATACAGTTGAGTATAACAGAAATCACTAATAAAACAAACAATATCAAGACTGAAGTCAGCAATTCTTCTATACGTTTAAGTGCAGTTAGCATTGGAAGTTGAAGTATAGGCTATTTGAGAATAAAAGACGTCCTTTTGGAATCAAGAATTCCAGTAGCATTTTTTTTTAAATAAGTAGAGGAGACATCAGGAAAAAAAAAAAAAAAACAGAAAATGGAAGAAAGACAGAGACAGACGTCTGCCCGGGCAGCGGCTTAAAGAGCGCCGCGACAGTCTCCTTTCCTGTGTCCTTTTCTGACGAGGCACAGACTCCCCTCTTTGATCAGCACTCAGGAAATTTCATTAAGACAGAGATGGGTGGATAAGAGACCAAAGGAAGCTTTTGTGGATGGGAAGAGGAAGAGAAGGAGATAAAAGGGTAGAAATAAATTGACTTATAGTGGGATCTCCCTTTTTCTTTTTTTTTCTTTCCATGGAGGGGAAGGGGACGGGACAAATGTTTCACCTTTAGTCAGTTTTAAACAAAGCGAATCGGAGGTGAAAGGCAGGTAGGAGCCTTATTAATGATCATGACGCGCGTGTGGAGCGAGAAGATGAAATGAACAATGGCAGAGGTGAAATGCTCAATTAATTAATCTGACACACACTGACAACGGTGTAGCCATGTGGCTTCTACACATTTACTTTCAAAAGCTACTTCTGATAAGGTTAGGGCCTGAAACATCACCCAACTTTAAGTTGATAAGCTTAAATTGTTTGAATAATATGAATGAGGATTCTTAGAGGTGTTAAAATTTGAAAATGTTTACATCATCCTCTCTAAAACTATGCCAAGGGGTCACAGACGTTCTTTAAGCTAAGCTAAGCTCTAATGCTAAGGTGAACATGGCTAACATTCTCACAGCTACCGAGCTTTAGCATGCTGGCATTCTTACCGTGCAAGCATGCTAAAGCTAAAGCTAAAGTTCTGTCATCTGGTCAAAACTTTAGCTTTAGCATGCTAGCATTCAAAAAGTCAGGGGATCACAAAAGTCATTCAGATAAACCAAACTCTGTCTCTGGTGCAAAACTTTCAGCATAGCACTGCTGTATTTTACGTTAGCATGCTAAAGCTTGTTTTCAAATTACTTAATTAGCATTCAAACAGGGACTATCAGATAAACCCTGGGAAGACACACTCTGTGTTTACGGTGTTTTTAACGAAGTGTTAGCGATACATTTCAACGGATAACTGGAGCTGTTTGTGGGGATTGATGACACGTTACAAAACCGAATAAGGTTAGATATCTAGCTATTTGAACTTGGCAAAATAGACACTTAATTCAGTTTTTGACCAATATGAGAAAGTAAAATCGACATTATCGCTCCCTCTGTTGAGCAAGTTCTCAGTCTTTTGAGTCACCGGCACAATGGTACAAATCAAGCTCGAGAAAAGTCAGCCAAATTGAAAGCAATCAAACCAATATTTTAGATATTTCACTAGCTGGAGGAAGCCTTTCCTCTGGGGACTACAAATTCCCGTACAAAATGTCATGATAACCGTGACCTTGGTTATTTCTGTCTGGACAAATTAAGATGACTGATTAAAAGACAGACCCTGCCATTTCCCATTTCCCAGAGCTGTTAGCGTGGCTAAGAAACCAGGAACAAGGGCCAAGAAGGCTGCAAAGGCAACGATAGACGAGAGCAACAACAGAGCATGATGGATTTTACTGAATAAAATGAAAACTGGCATGTTTTTATACACATAAACCTTTAGTGTTAAGTAGTGACCTTCTCCTTTTCAGTAAAAATGAACTACACACGTGGCTTTTTGAAGAGGATGTATGATTCTTTGGTGTCATTTAGCCAAAGAAACTAAACGAGAAGGTAGATTCCTCCAAAAGGTCTTCTATTACCTGACTCAACTAGACCAAATCAACAAAAGCACCAGCATCCAAACATCAAGACAAGGAAGACGGACCGGAGCAAGCCACCTTTGACCTGATCAATCATGTACAACAGAGGGAGGGATAGGCGGAGACAGGGGGAGACACACACACAACATCCACCCCCGACCTTATCAATCACGGACCAAAGAGGAGGAAGGAGAGACGAAGACAAAGAGCCGGCGTCTGTTTACCTTATCGATCATGTCGGGCCGGTTGGTGGCGGCCAGCACTGTGACGTCTCGGAGCTGCTCGATGCCGTCCATCTCTGTCAGGAGCTGAGCCAGGACCCGGTCCCCTACGCCGCCGGAACCTGACGAGCTGCAGGGGTGGAGGGGAACGTAAGATAGATGAGTGGAAGGAGACGGAGACCGAGGGACGAGAGTGATGTGCGGACAGAAGGATGGATGACGGAGTGAGAGAAAGGGATGTATGTAAATTAGCCAGAAACTGAGGAAAAACTAAATTACTGACGGAGTTGTGAGGAGCAAAGTGATGAATTATAGCCGCGTGATGGATGGAAGGGAGGAGGAAGAGCGTCACTCAATAAATATGAAACGTAAAGAAAAGAAATAAACAGATTAACAAAAGAAACATAGAGACAATAGAGGTTAGCATGTGACGGATGAGTGGTGATTTTAAAAGGTCTCTGGGGTCCAGCATATGTCTCAAATCTTTCTCATTAGTCACAATATTTTTGCAGTATTTCATAATCAAGAAAGTTTCCCTGTTCTTGGATTCACGTCGAGAACATTTGAATAGTTTCACTGACATTCTGTTAGCGTACACTTTCATTAACACGATCCTTCTTCCTCCAGAAAATAAACTTTGGCAGCAAAAGCCAACTTTCCTGCCAGTGACATTGTACTAAACTGAACTCAAACAACCCCCTTAAAATAAAACTGGTCACCTCCTCTGGATTTGCTAACGTAGCCCTTAGCTGTACTTAATATGATATTTGATAGGGCGGTATTCTTTACTCGACTGATTAGTCGATTAGTCTTTTGGTGAAACAATAAATAATAAAAAAAACCATAAGTACCCTTGTTAAACTTTTATTCGCACATAATCATAACGCCATATTTTAACATGATATCCGTGGACGAGGAACCAATTTTATCGACTTTACAGATACTACAGTTCAACAAAAGTTCCGATTTATTCACAAAATTAGGAAATATATTGCTTACAATAATTCGTCTAAAGCCGGGATCATCAACTACATCTGTCCAAGGGCTAGTATCGAGGGCAGGATGCTAAAATTAAATAAATATTACATCCTAAGTAATATATTATTATTTGAGATATTACTTTTTCTTCCAAATGTATGATACTTCTTGGACTTGTATTACCTGTGCCGCCACTAGGGGGCGATTCCGATATTTTAAGCGTCAAGTTCGTGAGGTTGTCAATTGGACTGGCATTTTTTTGGCTTGTCTCCAAAAGTATGACACGCTGAAGACGTTGGCCATGTATGTATTTACCAAGTTTCGATCGAGGTACACCTGTAAAGCTGTCTGACAGCTGTCTATCCTAATGTCAAAAAAGATCGGACGGAAAATGTAACGCTAGCTCTTCCGTGTTCCTTACACTAACTTAGAGAGTAACGCTAATGGACGTTTGGTTTTATAGTTCTATATGTGTAGAAACAAACAGTTAACGACTTCCCTATGAGCCCCATAAGAGAAAACTCACTCTAATAGTCCAAAAATGTCATTGAGTCAGTGCTACAACGGTGACCGCTTTGATTTTTCCTAAACAATCAACTTACTGAGCGTACGTTCAATGAATTCCCACACTTTTAGATCTAAAACCAAATCCTTTACAGGCTGTATGTATATAGTGGTCACACTGCGAATATTAGCACCTGGGAGCTAGAGATGGGTGATATGGATTAAAAAAATGTATTCAGATAATTATTTATCTATGCTATTTATCATGGTAACAATAAAAATGACGATAAATGTTAGCCTAATCCTTTTGACTGTAGTGCATTGGCAAGTTTCGTCTGAGTTTTTTTTGTTTGTTTGATTTTTTACCGGGATGAAGTCGACACTGCTTCTTGCGCATTTTATTTATATTCTGGTTTGAGTTGTGTTTTAGTGGCGTTACTGTCCTCTGTATGCACTATTTGTTTGCAAACCTTGCATGCTGTAAATTTCTGCTCTGCATCAGACTTTTAAAACCAAACCAGTTGAAAATAATATAGGTGGAGCTTCTTCTAGGAACGAGCTCCTCGTTCCCCGGCGTATCTGCTCCGTCTTACGCCGTTGTCAATTTGTCAATATCCAAGCGTGTTGGGCTGCGAGCGTGTCGTGCACATATATACGTCATCAATGGGAATTTATCGTTTTTATTGTGGGACATATTCTTACTGTGGGGAATGTTTTTGACGATATATCGTCAACGATAAAATATCGCACATCCCTACTGGGAGCTCAAAGAGTGGCCGCTAGCTTTTCCACTTTTACACATTAACCACTTCCAATTTCTGACCAATCATAGTGTCGAGAACGAGCTGCAAAAGGAGGGCTGCCCTACGTGCGAGAGGTCATCAAGTCAACTCTCAACTCAACTTTATTTATAGAGAACTTTAAAAACAACCACAGCCGAAATAAAGTGTTGTACATAGGTAAGAATATGAACATAAGACATAAGACGAACAATTAAACACGATAATAACAAAACACTAAAGACACCAGACAATAACAGGATTTTACGCTGGTTTCAAAGCCAAAGAATAAAAACAGGTTTTAAGACAAGTTTTAAAAAAGTTGAAGAGTCGTTGCAGCCCAGATGTAATATAGATAACAGAACATATGCATATACAAATACAACATTTATTCAAATTGCTGAGGTGCCCTTCTTAAAGTGAGTTAGAGTAAAGTTAAATGGAGCAATTTAAAGAAAAACTCAAGCAAAAAAAATATTGTTTGCCCTCCTGATGAGTATTCTACTTCATTTAATGGCTCTTAACAATAATTCAGAACTTCAAACTAGCTTGCGCTCGTCAGCATGTCTGGGCGTTTGCCCCATAAGTGATTGCTCATCGCCATGCTCAACAATGGCTTGTATAATCTAATATTGTCAGCCTTATCCTTGTTTATAAAAAAAAAGAAAGCTCATCAGCGTTACAAGGTGGTTATTTTCCATAGCACAGTGCAGACAGCCATCCTTCCCATCCAGCTCAAACACACACACACACACACACAGTCTCTGTTGACAGGGCCAGCGGAAGTGCCAGACGTCATTAGCACAGACAAGGCTGCAGAGGAACACAAAAGAGCTCTGTCACTGAGATATGAAGGGGTGGGGGCAGAGGGAGACAGAAAGTTACGGTGAGAGGAGACAGAATTATAGATACGAGCGAGGTGAAAATGTGCGAGGGAGGGGATATAATGAAGAGAAATAATTGGGGAGGGATCCAGTTAAAGGAGCAAAGCTTGAAATTTCAGAATGCCTTTCTTTCCGTTCAGCTCAGCCCGTCCTGAACTTATTTTCTTTTTCCTCGTCTGTCAGTCCCTGCCTCGATCTAACAATCGCTGTCTGTTTTTCTGTCTCGCCTGTTTTTGCCTCTCTTCCTGTTTTCTTTCTGTCTTCTCCATTTCATTCCACCAGTTTGGACTCGTGGCAGGTAGGCTGACAGATTTACAGGTGCTTCTCATCTCGTGCCTCGAGAAGGGAGAAAAAAAAAATGAACACACACACATACACACACACACACACTTTATAGTGGAGGCTGTCTGGTCGTGTCAACAGTTTTGAATTCTTGCCGGCGTGCGTGAAACCACTTCATTGATTAAACATGGCAGGAAGCGAGGGCCGATAAATAACCTTTACAGATCAGCGCTAAGTGCATTTTTAAAATGGTGAGTGGCCCCGAGGCACAAGTCCAGCGCCGTGTGAGCCGACAAACCAAGAGTCAGAGCTGGTGCTGGTTGAGCACATACTCACAATTAAACATCAAGAATGAGCAGAGGGCAGCTCAGTCATACTGTAAAAGCAAAGAGGAGCCGTCAGTCTCGCTGGCAAATAAATGACAGAGGAAGACAAGTGGCGATGGAGGACGACTGGAAGGGAGCCAGGACTGAATTAAAGTTCATGGCACAAAATCTCTGTTCCAGGTTCTTTCCGAAAAGCACGGCCCGTTGAAAGGCAGAGCTTATAAATCCTGGTGGTGTTAAAGTAAAACCCAGTATGGAGATCAGGTTGTATCATGCTCTTCAGGAGAAGCTTTGCAGATATTCTTCTCGCTAAGCTCAAACTTTCACACACTGCAAGGTATGAAAAACTGGAAGATGGAAGAAGGAGACAAAGTAGGAGGAAGAAGAAGAAGAAGGAGAAGGAGGAGGAGGATAAGACAAAGTAGGAGGAAGAAGACATAGTAGTAAGAGGAGAACAAGGAGAAGACAAAGGAGGAGGAAGAAAAAGAAGAAGAAGAAGTAGGAGGAGGAGGAGACAAAGTAGGAGGAAGAAGAAGGAGGAGGAAGAAGAATGGGAGGAAGAGGAGGAAAAGGAGAAGACAAAGTAGAAGGAGGAAGGAGAAGAAGAAGAAGAAGAAGGAGGAGGAGGAGGAGAAGATAAGAAGATTTAAGAAGAGGAAGAAGTAGAAAAGGTAAGAGGAAGAAGTAGTAGGAAGGAGACAAAGTAGGAGGAGGAAGATAAACGAGGAGGACGAGGAGGAAGAAGAAGAAAAGAAGAAGTAATAGGAAGAAGAAGAAGACGACGACGACGAAGAAACGGTAAGGGAAAGAAGAAGTAGTAGTCAGAAGACAAGGAAGAGGAAGAAGTAGGAAGAGGAGGAGGAGATGGAGAAGACAAAGTAGGAGGAAGAAAAAGAAGAAGTACGAGGAGGAAGAAGAAGAAAAAGTAGACGACGGAGGAATAGGAGGAATAGGAGGAAGAAAACAAAGCAGGGCGAAGAAGAAGAAGAAGAAGTAGGAAGAGTGGGAAGAAGGCAAAGTAGGAGGAAGATGATGAAGAAGAAAAGATAAGGGAAAGAAGAAGCAGTAGTAGGAAAGGAGGAGGAGGAAGAACTAAGAGGAAGCAGAAGAACAAGAAGTATCCCATCAGACTGGATACTGAAACGACTTAAACATTATTTTCTAGAGGAGAAAGGAAAAGATTCACTTGGCGCCTAGGCTGTGAGATGATGTAGTAATGAAAGGTTACAGAGAATTGTGCGAACAAATTCAACATCTTTAGAGCGGAAGCACCAACCGCTCGCTCAGAACGGTTTCTCAGGACGTCCCACTTGGCCTCTCTGTGCTCCTTCCTACAACATTTAGGTTCATCCACTGGTTTACCAGGAAGCATGCTGCGTATTTGGCCTTCCCCATCTGCCGTGGAAGGGCACAATGAAGTGTTTGTGCGCCTCCGGCCTGCGTCCTCTGTCCTCAACCCCCCCCCCCGTCCGTCCACCCATCCCACGCACACACTCTCGTCCTCTTCCCTTTAAGCCACAGATGTTCCCAGTGCCATCCCACTGAAGCGCCTCCGGACAAGACTGCGTTCTGTGTTCGCCGACAGTGGAAAGCCGCAAAAGTCCGGCGGTGGGGGGGGGGACCATGGGAAGTGAGTGGTCGGCTTTGACGGAGCAGTCATGCAGAGCATTCAGGACGCTCGGCCCATCCATCACGTATGAATCACCGCGGGACGAGGCCTGGCGCATTAGCCTGGACCGCGGCGACGAGTGCGCATTTGTCATCGCCGGACAATGAATGAGCGCACAGACCAAAATAGTACGCACTGGACAGTAGCAGTGAACAATGACCCACGGCACTTTGAGGGAGGAAATGCAAATCTATCACGTGGGAAGAAGCTGTCTTTGTCATTATTTTCCAGTGTCTTGGCATCTCTTACCCCCCCCCTCCGTCGTAAAGAAAAGAAACACTCTGTACCTTCCTCTTTCGCCGGCGAGAGCGTCGATCTCATCAAAGAAGACGATGGAGGGAGCGACGGCCCTCGCCTTCCGAAACACCTGCAAGCGGGCGGGCAAAGGCGTCAGCGACAATGGGAGACAAAAACAGGACAGGTCTCGGGACAGGGGCCGATGAATCACTCGCAGCACAAACACGCAGAGGAAATACAGCGCTCGTTAATGCCATGAGCTACCACTCGGGTCATCGTCCCGTTGCATCAGCGGATAAAAATACTCGGGGCACAAATAATAACAATGACGATCACCAGGTTTAGGGAAGGAAATGCACGTACCTCTCTCACAGCTCGTTCAGATTCTCCAACGTACTTGCTCAGCAACTCGGGGCCCTGAAAGGAGAGGGCACGGAGTAAACAGATTGCTCGGACGCTGTGTTTAAAGCGTCTGATTCTGAACACTGGTAAATGTTTGCCGTCAGCACCGAGACTCTTTATGTTTCACCACACAGTCCTATTTGAATGTCTCAATGTAACCTCAATGTAACCAAAACTAAAGGCTAATGTCCAAGAATTCAGTTTCAACTGAAAGACACTAACTCCTGCAGCTCAAACATAGCCCCAGAAGCGTTCTGCTAGCAGCTAACGCTACACTAAAACCTGCACCAGAAACTACCAGAACTACATGTTGAGCCAACTGTTATTGGTCCATAATGCAAAATTGGAAAATCCTCCTTACTTCTCTGTCCTACACCATCGATACAGACCTTTTCGTTTTTCTGCATTTCAGGGATTTCAGCAAAAGTAACTCGACATTTATTCACTCCAGCTTCAACATGAGTCGCTCAGTTCCTATCGTGATTACTTTGCAACACAGAAACTCAACACGGCTGAGCAGCCACTGAGATTTTTGAGAACAGAGAGCTTCAGAAGTCTTTTTAAACAAAGTTTGGACACCGAAATGTGACGTTCACCTAATTTAAGGATGCGTAAAGCTCAAAGTGAACAAATGTGGCAGTAAAGTCACTAATAAGACAATTTCGAATATAATTTCTTCTAGTCAGTTACTGGAATAAGAAGCAATCTGTTTGTTTGACTAGATAACTTTCATAAGGCATGATGATTTTAGTCATTTATCCATAGAAAGACATAGCAAGCTAATGTAGACTGACCGTCTGCAAATACCGCCACAAACACCTCAGATATGCTTTATTTCTGTTTCAACTCAAAGACACTAACTCCTGCAGACCAATCGTAGAGCCAGAAGCACACTGCTGCTAACACTAGAGTAAAGCCTCCACCGGAAATGCAACTACATGTTGCGGCAATGCAACTGTTATTGGTCCTTAATGCAAAATTGGGCGGACAAGCTCAGAAAATACAATAAAGCTTCTTATTTTTAAGTAACTAAACGTGGCTGTAAATTCACTAACAAGACAATTCCTCTTGTCAGATACTGGAATAATAAGCAGCCTGTTTCTCTGACTAGATATAAAGTATGATTTTATTCCTTTATCCACAAACATTTCTGGATGCACACCGTTTTAACCCAATAACAGACTTTGCGAGCTAAAGTAGAATAGTTTTACTCCTAATACAACTAACTACTAACCAAACCTCCTACACCCTTTCTTCTTCTTTTAGTATTTTTGGCCTTTCACCCCCTCCCGAATATCTCCTTCACTCAGAGCAGATAAACATCCACTCAACCCTCAGAAGAACTTCCTCCACTGCAATCCAGCCTTTCAACACCTCTGGGCCGACGGAGGAGACGACACTCCACTCCCAGGCCTTTTGTCTCCTGCAGTAAGTGTGGAGGTTGACTCATTAATCCCAGGTTCCTCTCTGGACACGGTGAGTTTCAAACCACCGACACTGCAGAGATACGAGCCGAGTGTGTGTGTGTGTGTGTGCGTGTGTGCACGTATGCATCTGCGGATGTGAGTGTGTCTTGAGTGGCTGCAGTGGGAGGAAACTGAAATTGACAAGATGATAATAGGGCTTTTTCACGCAGAGGAAACGGGGCTGAGCCTTAAAGTATCCACATTTAAATCTGGATAACGTATCTATGTCAAAGCAGCCGCCGCACTGGAAAAACCTGATACTGTTATTGCAGATGGCGGCGAGCGGCTTTCAGCGGGAGGGACAGGATGTTTTTTGGGCCTTTTTTTTTCACGGAGCGCACATTCCCTTTTTGTGATGACTTCAAACTCGCTGCACGAGATTCTGGTACAACTCTGTTTCTAAATCCGCCGTCGTGTCGGGCGCTTAAACAGCCTCCGGGGCCTGAGCGAAAGTGAAAACATTTTGAAATCAGGATAAAAATGTTTCTCAAATGATCATGTTTAAATAGACAGTAACAGAAAGATACGACCGCAGACTTTTGAACCACGTCAAAACAACATCACGGACACGGAAATGTAAATACATGGTTTTTTAATAGTGCTTTTTGGACTTCCTCTAGTTTAGATGATTAAAACTTGCAGTAGAATAGGGATAAATTGTTATATCTGTTGTGTATTGCACATTTAATTCGTTTGTTTGAACAATAATAAGTGAATAATTAAAAATCAGAGCTCTTTGCTTCATTTTATGATCTTTTTGTCGTGCGTGCTCCTGCTATTGTTCGCTCTCAGCGTGCATTCATTTCCTCAGTTTGTAAATTTTCTGTGAATGTGGACAGATATTGAAAGTAATCCTAAAGCTGTCTGAAGCAACGCTTAATGATCCCAGACGAGAGCTCCTGTCACGGCTTCCTGTCTCACGTGGCAACAGTTTGTTTTGTTTTCTTTAATAGTCACTGATCAACAGCTCAACAAGCTGATCAATCAATCTCTGTCAGCCGGGCCCGGACGACGGGCGGACAGGCAGGCGGGCGGGGAGGTAGGGGGTTTGAGGGTGACGAGGAGGATGGGGTGATGAATGAGAGGGAACAAACACGGGGTCAAAGGCCAGACCAGGTTTTCTCTCTGCAGAGGAAGCTGGGCAACGAGTCAGAGAAACATCCCCTGCAACTGCTTCAACGCATCTGAGGAGGGAAAAATGCATCAACATTTCCGAGTCTGCATGAACGCAGCATGGGACGTTAACAGGCGCGTGCTTGATGACGTTTAACAACAACAACACGCTAGTCTCGTAGGTTGCTAACCGTGGCTAACAAGGTAGCTCGCCTGGTGTATGAGATGTCCGTGGTTTGGAAGTATTTCCAAGTGTCACCTACTAAATTTGCAATGACTGCAAAGCAAAGGTGGTTATGAGAGGAGGAAACAAGGCGTCTTCCTTTAATACATTAAATTTGATCACCCACCTCAAGAAGAATCATGCAGAGTTATACGCTACATTTGTCTTCCTTGTTTTGATATTGTCTGTAGTGTTTGAGGCAAAACTTTCTCTTTAAAAACTCAAAAAATAAATGAATGACACTTTTTTTGCACAGACAGTGTTTACATTTGAAAAGCCATGTTGCATTTATGTTTGCATCCAGTGGGACATCGCAATAAAATGAGGTATAATGTGTTAATTCTATAATAGGTGATATGTTATGTTGTTACCTAACAATTTTGGTGTAAAAAGACTGAATGTATCGGTATCGGAAATTAAGAGATGGACAATATCGGAATATCAGATATCGGCAGAAAAGCCAATATCGAGCATCCCTTGTCTCAACTGTTTTGGAGGCACAAGGGAGACCTATACACTATTAGGACATACAGTAGGTCATAATGTTATGCCTGATTGCTGTATATTCGATGTACATATACGACACAGGTCAGGCTGCCATTACACGGAGCATTATTTTGAAATCAAATGGAAATCCCAACGTTTCCGCAGATATGAAATATGTCAAGAATAATATTGTTGAAATGTGTCTGAGACTTCCTGGACTCGAGTCTCGTACCCTTAAACAAACTGATACGTAGTGTAATATAAGTCAGTGTGCCTTAAAGCTATTAAAGGGAAAAGAAAACCGTATGTTTAAAGGTTAAAGTGGTTCAACATTTTTCCATTTCAAGACACAAACTAACATATTGTTCATTTTATCTTCTGCTGCTCTTTACTGTACATGAACACGTGTGTTTTATATCAAACCACTGTCACTTCAGCAGCTTCCCTCAGACGGTTGCTGGCTAATTCAGAGGGACAGAGCAACGCAATTTGCCGAGCAATGATAAGTTACGAGCTCCGATCTGAAAAAGGCAAAAGGCAGCACAGGCTGAGATGAGACTCAACAACTCATCAGTCGTCAAACTAATTGCCGAGTCACATGCAGCGTTTTGGCCGGGCACCCGAGACAGGAACGCGATATGAAGAGGCCCATCTGTGAAACATTATTTGTTCATATTTAAAAACTAAGAAAGCCAACAATCTTTTGCCCGGCGCAAAAAAATCATTTTTAACAGAAAATGAAAGATGAAAGAAAATTATGATTACATGATGAAAACTCACTTTAACAGCTAGGAAGTTGAGCCCACTCTCATTAGCCAGAGCCTTGGCTATCATGGTCTTGGAGCAGCCCGGAGGCCCGTAGAGCAGGACTCCTTTCGGAGGCTGGATCCCCATGCGGGTGAAGGCCTCCGGGTGCCTCAGGGGCCACTCCACAGCCTGCTTCAGTTTGAGCTTCACCTCTTCCATCCCGCCGACATCAGACCAGCGGACCTGGAAGGAGGGAAGGAAAGAAAAACATCAAATTGTTTTTAGTAAGCTGAAGAAAAGGTTTACTCTAGAGTCCTACCTGATGCATGTCACAATCACTTTAAATACAAGAAAGTGACAACAAGTGCAGTTCCTCAAATGGCCACTAGAGGCTAACTCCAAAAGTGAATCAATACCCATTGACCTCCATGTTACAGTAGAAATAAACATGTTTACAGAGTGCTACAAAAACAGTATGGGTCTCTATAGCCAATTACTCCATTGGTTACAACAAATTATTGCAATTAAACATGATTAAGAGCATTTTCTAGGCGTCAGTTTCCTGCCTCTTTGCTAATTTTTGAATTAGCCGGGTGTTACGCGCGATATATACCTCAGAGTCAATTTGACATCATTCCTAACGCATAACGCCGTAGGCTGACGTGCACCTCCCCAGAAATGTAACTATGCATCATGGTGACACAGACTGCAAGAGCTGTGATTGGTCCACTTGGTAGTAGCATGTTCCCGTTTTACGATTTCTGGCTGCTTCTCCATCTCCGTAATTTTCCAATTTGGGTCAATAAAGATGGAACACATCGAGGAAAGGTTGACTGAAGAGGTTCAGAGATTTTGTATAACCCGTCTCCAGGCGAAAGTTCGTCAAAGGTTTCAGTCGCCATTGTTGAAAATGAAGCAGGAAGTAGAAACAAAAATTAAACCGACTGGAAAAAATGACAGAGGTGACTAGCGTTTGGGTGGCGTCGTTGCCAGATTGACGAGTAAAAATGGCTAGCAGTGGCGTAGGCTACTTCGTAGATTACGCTGTCTATGTCCCTCAGACAGAATCTGGCACTGCAACGATGGCGAACGCTTCAGTCAGCACACTCAGCTTCAAAACTGCTACTCAGGAAAACGTTACACAAGTTGCTACCGTTTTTCTGTATTGATTCACTTCCAATCGTCATGGTTCTGTTTTGATTTCCGTCCATTGGCGATATTTCATTTTAACAAATGTTTTTTTGTGGTATTTAAACAGTATTTTACCTCTACTTGTAACATTTTGTATACGACTTTATTTTAGTGCACCTCTTCTCCGTCGTCATACTCTTTAAATCTAAACTGCAGCCACACATCCACATTTCAGTCCTGACGATTCTCCCATGTTATGGATTGATCTCATTGCGCAGTCCCACGAGAGTAGTCAGGCGAAACCAGTCCCATGAGGCCACAGTGAGATGTCTAACAAGAGGAAGCAGGAAACTGCGTATATTTAAAGATTTAATGAATCTATGTCGGATCTTTTAAATCAAAATTGATTTGAATCGGCAAATTGATTTTTTGAACTCAGCCCCAGTACATGTCTCAGAGTTTGTCAATCTTACAAGACCCAAAAGCATTTTTCATATAAAAAAAATCACTTTTGCATTCCAGTACTAAGCCAAAATCTTCTTTTTATGACTCATGTAACACAAGCATGTTTAATTAAAACTGTTGTTTTAAAATAGCTTTGATGCGACAAAAGAAAATGACAAGAATTTGGTATTTGGCAAAGAGATATATGAAGATTTCTGCAATGAACGAGAGATTTAACCACACAAACACAACGGAGAAGACAAGAAATACATTACATAGCTGCAGGAAAACAATATGTGAGTATGCGAAGCTGTACTAAAGATAGAAGGTGGACTCTTAAAAGAAGCAGATGGAGAAGAGTGTAGAATCCAGTCCAAAAGGTTGGATTAGAGAGCGCCAGGTTCAGCGCTATCGATCACTCATGCAATAACATACAATCAAGCAGGCCGCTAGCGGATAACAGCGCGCGGCCAAGCTCTAATAAATGATCAGCACGAGCTGAACTCCGGATCCTTGACACAGTCTGAATCGGCGGCAAACACAAACGCATCGCCAACAATGAACGCAGCAGACCAAACAAACTCTGATTGCACGCTGATGTCACTGATGTTCTCATGTAACCCGGAGGAGGACCTTTTTTAACTCTCGGGAACGTCATGTTCTTCCAAACCGATGACAGGGGTCAGGGCCGAGAGGAGAGATGTGGAGCATAAAAGCATATTTGGAAAAGAAAATGGAGGAACCGAGGGCTCGGGCTGAATCTGGGAGAATCTGGACGGAGCGAACAACAACAGAACGAGTCTGCCAACAGCTGTCTGTCTGACAGATGGGAGGGAGGGAGGATAGGGAGGGAGAGTCCGGCAGTGAACAACCGGAGGAGATAAAGCAGATAAGGAGAAGAAACCCTCATCCGAAACCTCTAAAGCTCCTTTTTCATCCTTCCTGTCTCTTTCTCCATTACCCGTTCTGTCTTCCTTACGTTTCAGCTCTGCTCCATTCATACTTCTTCTCTCCCCCTCCTCTATATCTCCCCTATCTTCCTCCTTCTCTATCTCCATTTTGATCTTGTTTCATACCCTCTCTGTCCCCCTCTCTGTTATCTGTCTTATCTCTTTGCTGCGCTGCTTTCCTGTCCTCCCACTTTCTCTTGTTACATGCACAAAAGGGGAGAAGAAATCAGGTTTCGCAGGAAGTCATATGATGTGTTTATTTGCACTGTACAAGCCTGGTTACTGTTAAATCTGTATATACATGCCGCGGGTCAGTCATCTGATTTCTCCCCGGCCCCTGACCTCTTTTCTTTTTATGGGTTTGGAGCCACGGCTTACTTACTTTAAGTGCGATACGAGATCACGCTTTTTAAGACACATTTGGACTGACAGCACAGTGATAAGGCAGCTTATGGTTTCCTAGTTAAATGTTAGTTAGTTAAGAGACATCAGCTGACATTCACAGCTTGACCTTAGCTGGGAGGATCCAGATGTCCCTGATCTCCTGTTTACTGAAAGCGTATACGCCGATCAGGCTTAACATTATGACCACCTTCCTAATATCGTGTAGGTCTCCCTCATCCAAGAATGGACATGGGCCTTCTGAGGGTGTCCTGTGGTATCCGGGAACAGGATGTTGTTAGTGGGGGAGGGCTTTGAGGGGAGGGGCCTCTGTGGATTATCCCACAGATACTTGATCAGTTTGGGATCTAGTGAATTTGGAGGCCAGGTCAACACCTTGAGATGTTCTTCATGTTTTTTGAGATGTTCCTAAAGTGTTTTTGGGTCTGTGCTGCCATCAAGGAGTGTCATTGCTATGGGGTGGGGGTGCCTGGTCTGGTTTAGGCGGGTGCTACATGTCTAACTAACATCCACGCCAATGAATGAATGAATGCCAGGTCCAGAAGTTTCCCAGCAGAACACTGAACTGTCACAAGATGTTATTTCTCCTAGTAGTGGTTTTAATGTTGTGGCTGATTGGTGTATGTGATTTTTAAGAAACCAAGTTTAGATTCAATTCAATTAATCAGACAGAAAATAAATAATTAACTTTAACTGAAAAAGGCTCCTACAATGAAATGTGATGGCCGTTGTCTAGGACCTGCTTCGCTTAGATGGCCAGTACTCCTTTAACATGACTGAAATCGTGAGATTCAAACCTGATCAGAGATTCAAACTCGACCTTTCACGTGGACGCTACGTAAAATAGTCTAATGATGCGATATTTGCGTTTGCATGCCCTCAAAACATCAATCAGAACAGATTTTTGTGTGCAAAGCGGTTCTATCTGTGCTGGATCGCCAAAAACTCCTCACGTCACCTGATGTTTAGAAAACACGAGCAGAAAGAATGGATTTATTCCAGCCAGGAAGAAAAGATCAGATTAAATGTTTACACGGTTATTATGAGCTAATATTTTCCTGTTGAACAGTTTATCAAAGATTTTCACCACCGCCCTACTCAATGTGACGGAGAATTCTTTCTGGTCGGGACAGTCTGTCCTGATCGAGGTGGTTTCGTGAGGCATTTTCGTGCAGATTATTGGCAAAAGTGATCTTTCTGACATTTAGTTTTCACTTCTCCATCAGTTAATTGAACATATCGTCAACAATTAGACTAAGCCCTAGATGGAGCAGCAGCTTGGGTAAGTGCAAAAGCTGTGTCTTATCTCTACTGCCCTCTCTTTCTTCCCTCACGCTATCACGCTATCACGCCATCTCTCATTCTCTACCTTAAATACTGCTGCTTGACTTCCTCCTCTCTCTCCCTCTCTCTCTCTCCCCCCTTACACTCCCCCCTCTGCTCTCCATCCAGAGGTAACACATCCCAGGCCACCGGCGCCGTCTCCGGGGAACGAAGCACCTAATGGAAACCTGGCGTCTGGCCACATACTGTAAATACCGAACAATTTATGGACGGCGCAGAGCGAGAGAGAGAGAGAGAGAGAGAAAGAGGGTGGGAGGGAAGGAGAGGGAGATGGAAGCGAACGGATGGACGGAGGGGGAGGAGGAGAGAGAGAGAGCCGAAGATGAGGAGATAGGCCGGAAGCGGGCGAGCGAACCGAAGCGCTCATTTGAAGGCCTGGAAAGGAATGAAATGAAATAAAGAGAGGGGCGAGATAAGGGCAACAGTAAAAAGGGCTTACGGACGGAGAAATGGAGGAAACAGGTGATCAAGATAAAGAGGAGTAAAAAAAAAGACGGATGGAAAACAGTGAAGCAAAGAAAAAGGAGATAGAAGACGTGGCGTGTGAAAGGGTGAATGTTAAAAGATGCTGACTCACTGTGTTGACAGTGACACAGCGTCATTATTCCCTTAATGTCAGAGACTGTGAAGACAAAAATATTTTTATTGCTTATTTTTCCAATCTGTGTTTAGCTGCAGTGAAACAAAGCTGCACTACAGCATGCACAAAAGCCTTGTAATGAAAGTGGGCAACAAGATGCGAGATGATCCAAACATCTGTGATGGCTTCACTGGTTGAAAACGTATTGTTTACACCTGCAAGGGCAGCAGCCGGTCGCCAGGTTTTCCACAAAGTCCCTATTTTCATTAGAACTAGAAAGAGGACAAGTCTGTCCAACAAATGCTAAGAACAAGGGCGAGTGGAATTAAAGAGCTTCTTGAAGACGTTTCGTCCAAGTAGCTTCTTCAGTTCTAAGGGACTGTTGAGGAGTTGGGGTTTGAGTAGGAACATCTGAGGGCGTTACCCATCAGAAACCATTGTCTTGTCTATGGTTAGTCTACAGTCTTAAGTTTGTTGCATACTCTGCAAGAACGAGGTGAGCAAGAACAAGAAAAGAAGAAGAAACAAGTTCGTTCTGGTCACGTCATATAGGCTTTACGAGAAACTCAAGTGCAAAACTCCGGTCGAGTCGTCAAAGGGCACGTCAACTGGAGTATACAAGCTAGCGCGTAATAGTGTGATGGTACTTGGAAGATGTAGGAGATGCAGGAGTTGGACGACGAGATTTCAACAACCTTGTCCATCAGATCGCGCCGTTTATTTAGCATGCACTAACACAAAAGAGATTAGCGGTCATTAGGTCCATTTCCGCCTTACCCATGCCCACTTCCAATTTCTGACTACAGAATAGTTGCCGGACGAAGTGCTTCGAGAACAAAACAACACGATTTTTGACGTCCTTCTTGTCCTAAGGTGCATGAATAAATGCTGAGTCGCTTCTCGCAGAGTACGTAACAGCCTTTACCCACCAGAGACTTTAGTCTTGTTTAACGTCAATCTACAATACAGTCTTCCCCCGTTCAAAGATTGCGACGGGAGCCTCTGGCTGACAATGGGTCGTTAGAGAACCATTCACTGGAGGAAGTGGACAGGGTCAAACAGTCTCCTCCAACAACAGGTAAGTATCTGCTCAATGACAGACGCCAGTCAGGAGATGGGGTGTAAATAGATGTGCCTATTTACAACACAACTCACCACCAGTCCTTCAGAACTGAAGAAGGTTCTTGGATGAAACATCTTCAAGAAACTCTACAAGTTTCTTTTTGATCAAGGACACTTTGACGTATGGCACGTGCCGGGGATCGAAACCGTTCACCCTTCTTCACAAACCGGGGGGTTTTATTCCAATATAAAAACATTAGCTGACAATTAAGCATGAGCTTCATCAGCATGATACAGAATTCACGGAAGTCCTTAAATAAAATGTCCAGAGTGACAATGGAGCGCCAAAGTCCAGTCCTGTCCACATATAAAGCCATTCAGACGTCGTCCATTTGTAGCTGACAGATGGTCGCTAGTGAGCGCTCCAGAGCTTTCCTTTATGGGCGGGGGGGCTAGCTCGTCTTGCTGACATCGCTCTCTATTTGAAAAGTCATCAAAAGGCATTGGGTTCACCCAACGAATTGGTGAAATCGGTGGTAGGAACCGAAGTCGGGGTTGACTTTCCTTGTGGTATACTTTTGGGGAACACCTGTTACCCATAACCTTAGCCTACAGCTCACCGAATTTCATTAAAATTCAATCACCTGTCTCGTCGCCACGTTGCTGCTAGTCTCTTCCTCTGTGTTTTGGCCGTTAAGCTTGACCTTGAGCTCATTTTGTTTTGTCCACTAACATTTGAGTCTCTGAAGCTAAAGTTCCCTGGACATGTCCAACAAATAATAAATACAAACTGCCTCCATTTGTTGCTTTAGTGTAGGAAATAAAACATCTAAACTACATAAGATTAACTGACTCCAGAAAGTCTGACAGATCTTTGACGGTAAAACCGTCCGTCTTTATAAAACGTCTGATTTGCGACGTTACGGCTTCCCCCGCGTTACGTGAATTATCTTTATGTGCGAAGGAGGCGTGGAGGACGTCCTCTGGTGATATACGCCCGCTCTGGGAGGTAAAGCCTCACCCGTCAGGACGCAGCGTGAATGACATAAACGCTCAGGGTGACCTCCAGCAGAACGCTTTGAAGGCCTCCAGCCTCCGAGATTATCCGGCCCCGTCACTCAGGCCGCACGCAAATCAATCACTCGCCTCCATGCGTCGAGAAAGCAGATGTGCGACACATTTTTGCAGACTTCGTCGAGTCCTTGTTAGGAAATGACAATAAAAACCCGTAAGCTGCTTTATGTCACAAATTAAGCGTCTGTGGAATTAGTAGGCAACGCTTTGACTCACACCTCACCGCTTTGTGTTTTTCCCCAACCCTGTCTTCCTTCCCTTCCATTTTTTTTTGTGCGAGACCCAGTTATTATCTTTTACTGTTGTTTTCTGAACTTTACAAGGGGCCTCTCAGGCTCTGGTCCTTTGATGGGGCTGAAAGGAGGGTGCGGGGGACTTCTCAGACAAAAAAAGAAAAAAAAAGAGACAAGGAGTGAGGAATAAATGGGCTCGTTATACGGCTGCCAAATGAAAATATTAAAGCCAGACTGCCGCAACGGTGGAAGATGATCATTTGAGAGGAGCGTTGCTGGGTAAACAAGGGAGCTGTCAAAAAAAAAAAAAAAAAGAGGAAGAACGTCTCGTCGCAAAACAAACAAGAGAATTAAAACCGACCTCGGATTTATTTACGTGTAAATAAAACGTAACCCGGGAGGCATAAACGGCGCAACTCGAGTCTCCAGATACGTGATTTGAGAAGGTTTCGGAGGAACTCGAGGCATGTATTCATCCGGCACCACTGGAAGTTTCTTATATAAAATGGATTAGAAACAAATGTTTGCACTCATGTGGATATAATCAAGTCCGGGGCTCTGCGGCCGGCCTTTCAGCTGAGCTGTGCAAGGGGGGGGGATAGGAGAAAAAAAAAAAATCCAAACTCACTCCTCTCTTGTTTCCAGGAACCGGCCGCAAGGACTGAATGTCTCTGGGTGAGTGTTGCAGAAAGGAAAGGGGAGGAGGTGAAGGGATAGGAAGGACGTTTCTTCTTCTTCTCTCTCTCTCTCTCTTTTTCTTTTTTTTTTTTTGGTTGCTGGCAGGAACCGTCAGCGACCCGATCTGCTTTCAATTACCGGTGGAGGATGATGTTAGCCCTCTTCCTGTCCGTTATGTCTTGCACATGCAAACTCCAAAACATCCTGGAGTCTCACCACTGTCCTCTCATCCCTCCCTCCCTCCCTCCCCCTAACCTTCCATCTCCTCCTCTTTCGCCCTCTTTCTCCCTCCGTCTAAGCTAAGAGAAAACGATTCATCTTCATTGCAGCGGAGGGTAAAATGGTCGCGGGGTCATTTCCACTCTTCCTCGGCCTGACCCCATCCTTTAAGTACTGGTGACTCAGTGGTCAGCGGCTCGGAGGGCAGTTAAGGGATTTGTTGACGTGCATTAGAGGGAAGAAGGAGGCGCCGCCGCCGCTGTTGACGAGCTTTTAGCTCTTTTTTTCTTGCGGCGATAAGTGGCGACGCCGTTCAGGTTATAAATTTCCTGGTGCGCTTTAAAGCGAGCCAAGGCTGCATGATGTAAACCGGTCTGCTTCCTCCAAGGGCCGTGTCAAGGTTAAATGAGACACAACTATTGCTGATTACAAACACAGGATCCAACTAAGATTGCATCATTAAGAGTGATGCCGTAAAACGGGCAGGCGTACGAAGGGGAGCTCTCCAGTTGAACATTAACCAAACCATCTTTGCTCTTTCTCTTACGCCGTACTTATTCTGAAATGCTGCATGCACCACAAATCTTTATTTCTTTCCCCCTCGTCCCCTCACATTCAGACTTTTATTGGCGGCACTGCTGGAGCTCTATATGACCAGTGTGCTCCAGACCAGAGCTAAAAGGTTCTCCCTGCATTTTACTCAAAGTCTGAGATCATTGTTTAGTTACTTCAACATCACCTCAAGCCCCGTACACACACGCAGCAATTAGCTCGCTCTGGTCTCCTAGGAAACCCTACTGTATACACCAATCAGGCATAACATTATGACCACTGAGAGGAGAAGTAAATAGCGTTGACCATCTTCTGACAATTCAATGTTCTGCTTGGACTTAGCATTCATTGGTGTGGATGTTACTTAGACATGTAGCACCCACCTAGACCAGACCAGGCACCCCCACCCCATAGCAATGACACTCCTTGATGGCAGCAGCCATCCCCAGCAGGATGCAGCCACAAAAACACTTTAGGAAGAAGAACATCTCAAGGTGTTGACCTGGCCTCCAAATTCACTAGATCCCAGACTGATCAAGTATCTGTGGGATGATCCACAGAGGCCCCTCCCCTCAACCCACTCCACCCTAATGCGTCAATGATGTTTCTTAACATAAGTTATCGTCTGTGTTTGCTTGCTGTAAACGTTAGAGGAACTCTGTGTGGAACTCCTTCAAACGTTAATCAATCTTATCAGTCGCTGCCACTGGTGCCTCTGGCCTCAATCGCCTCAAAGTTGAGATTAGTTTAACTTGGTACCAGCTCATTTTGAGTCACCGATCCTTTTTTTACTCATTGCTCGTCAATAATCTCCAAGTTTCTTCCTATCCCGCTCTCAAAGTCGTGTTTTCTGCAACACCAGTTTAGGGGAACATGAGGAGGCATTTAGAAGCTAGAGATGTCTCCTTCTTGAGTTGGTAGACAAACGGTCTCAAAGCCGGGTTTCACTTCCGCAAAGTGGCAAAAACCGTTGTATAATTATCGCGCAAGATTTACATTTTGGCCAGATTTAGGTTACTCCCTAATCACTCTAACTGCAGCCAGCCCTTCATTCACATTTACACGCTGCTTGTTTACAAGGGAACCAGGAACCGCTGTAGGAACTTAGGAACCTTTGCTAAATTGCAACCAGAGACATTGAATCCTAAAATTTTGTTCCTCTGCTGCAAATTCAAGTGCCAATGAAGTCCGTGCCAAAGTGGTTGGACATTCTGCAGGACCAGGAAGTACTGAGTTAGTAGTTTCTTGCTGACTCATAATAATTTAAGGAATATTTCTTCTTTAAAAGAAAGACATGTTCTTTAAAAGATTCAAACAACTTGAGTTCATGATTGAATGTAGGACAAAGAGGCGGCGAGAGGCTACCGTACCTTTGGGACATCAATGGCGACCTCCCTCATGGCGCTGGGCTTCACAACAGACATGGCCCACTGGAGGTCCTGCAGAGTGACGGTCACCGTCCCCATCAGCTGCTGGTCGGACGCCGCTCCATAGGAACCTCCTAGGGCTCGTCTCAGAGCATGCAAACCTGCACAGAGAAGGTTTACAAGCGTTAAAACTCCCACTGGGCTGGAAGACTTTCTAACAAAGTCAGGACGAACAAGGACAAAGACAAAACATTGAGCTTGACTTTCAACTGAGGTTATTAATAATAAATTAGTTCATACGCTGGAGAAAATGTGAACTCAAGGAAACTTGTGCCTGAAGAAGAAGCATTGCCAGGATTGTTGTTGCTCGAGGGTTTTCATTCCAAACACATATGAGTCCATTCCAATTCTTTACACACAACATTCAGGCTCGTACTTGCTATGATGATACACACCTAGCGAACGCAGCTCCCTAAATGAACACTAATCCCCCCCTTTGACGACGTAGAAATAATTGGGCCCCTGCGTTATTGAGGAGAAAACAAGAGTAGGCCAAAGGGAAGGGAAGTGTAATTGAAGCGCTTAAGGTTTGAATACCTTCAGTCTGCAACGTAATCAAAAAGAGGACAACAAAACAAACACTGATGAGTCAGTGTCAAGACTGAGCCTTTGTTTCCTTTTGCAAAAGAGGTCAAAGCGGATTGATCTGAGGCAGGGGAAGTCTGGGAACAGTCAGCGGCGCATAATGGCGAGGCGATGACTGACACACAACGCATATTTCCACAGAACAAAAAAAAGAAAAAAATAAACGTTTTATTTATTAACCGGAAAGGTTATTCAAACACGACTGCTAACCGTAAAAAGAAAATTTAAAAAAAAGAATGCTCCGTATTGTCGGATGCCAAGCAGCTGTGGTCAAGCGTCTCGTTTGAAGGAAGCGAAGCAACGCTCGCTGAGGGAACTTCCTTTTAGCTTCGCAGTTTTTCCCACAATCAGTTAGGAAGAAACGGGTTGTTTCGACAACCGCAGTTGTTATCTGTGTCACGGAGGGAAATGAAGATTGATTAAGGACCTTGTTCTGAAGCACATCCTAAACAGAGGATGTTCTTTCAGTGATTGTTCGGGGCTTCCCCGTCCTGAAACGGTTTCCAGAAATCAGCTCGACATGCAGGTATAATGCATGCACCAGTTACGTGCACACGGAGCCTAATGGATTCGTAATTCTCTTATAAAACGTGCACAGGAAAGCACTTGCAAATTTGAACGCAGCTATTACTAATGCTGCGTGAAATAAACGCTAAAAGCAAAATACTAATACCGGAGAAAACGTCACACGTGGATCAGCTTGCATCCAGCTGTGCGGATTTAACCCCCTGCAGGTGGGAGGACAGGTCTTCTCCGAGTTAATTACACGCTAAATGTGGGCAATGATTAGTAGTTACAAAACCAGCCCACAACCACATTTCCAGTCCCGGAGTTGGGTAACAGCATATTAGACAGGCAACCATTCTCAATGCACATGTGCACACATCACACAAACACACGCACACACACACATAAACTCTTGGCTTCCTCTTCTGAGCTAAAGAGTTGGGGTGGAGAGGGGGGAGGAGGGGGTCTGGGTGGGAGACGGAGTGGAGAGGGCTGTAGGGGAACGGACGTGGTCCAGGGCTGGAGGCCAGAGAGCAGACGAGAGGGGATTTACGATCAGACAAGACTGCATCCTGTTTATATTTTCCAGGACCCGTTTGACTAGGCGAGGGACAGACAGAGAGACAGGCAGAGGGGAGAGAGGAAGAGACGAAGGAGAGGGACAATTATTGCAAGCAGGTTTGTCCTCCGCGAGCACGCCAAGCGGAGGTCAATGTGTTCCCCGGCTCCCCGGCGCACGATGTCTTTTCTCTCGCTCCTTTCGCTCGCCGTCCACGTACACCCACCCTCCCCGCTCTCAATGCCCAGAGGTCTGAAACATCCCGCCCGTTCCACCTGGCCGCCGCTTCGGAGCTTCGTCTGCATTAGCGCTTCAGAGCGACGCCCGCACAAAAACATCTGGTCCGAGCGCAGCGAACGGTGCAAGACAGGATGGGATGTGGAAGGAAGCTAGGGCGAGGGGGGAGACGGGGAGCATCGGCCACAGCGCCATATGCACTAACCCCAAACCGTCAGCTGCCTGCCCTGCAAAGGTGGAGGGCCTCAGCCTCCTTTAGGGCCGGGAGGACGATGGGAGAGGGAAGAAATGCTGCGATTCCATCTCGTCTGACGATATAAGACATGCACTCTGCAGCAAAACGACTCAAAGATGCATAGGGAGTGCACGCTTAGCACATATGCAGTGCAAAGTCACGTGCAAACAAATGGCAGATTAAAATAAAGGACAAAAAAAAAACAATGTTTAGGCTTTAAAAGTTGTTTGGGTAAAGTGGAAATCGTAAAATCTGTACAAAGAAATATTGCTTTTTACCGCCCATTAAAAAACACATGCAGGCCTCTGCAAGGCTCCAACACACAGCTTTGTTGCAGTAGCATCTTTATTGTGTGTTTTCTGCAGTAATTTTCATGCAGACTCAACATTTCTGCAGAGTTGTTATTCCTAGATTTCAATCTTCAACCCAGCACATAAAGATAAACGCTAACTTTCTGCAGTTCCAGTCAGTCGCAGGGCTGCACGCACACACACACACACACACACGCGCGCGAGGCCAGAAGAATGAAAAATGCAGCTGACAACTGTTTAATAAATGTTTCACCAACAATCATCTCAAACTGTCTGGAGTGGATCTCGCGCTCTGCCAGCAGTAATGAAAAGCCTCGCTAAGAAACAGCCTGACCAGAGAGGAAAAGAGGGGTTTATAAGCCGCAGCAGAGCTCCGAGTCCGGCCTGGATGCCCGGAGGCCGGCGGAAACTTGACTCAATGATGTGACTTTAACATTTTGCTTCAGGGATCCTCTCTCTCCTGACTGCTCTTGGCCGACTCCGAGCACACATTTGGTTTAGTTATGAAAACATCCGATGGGAAGGGAGGACGGAGAAAAAAAAAAGAAGAAGAAGAAGAGGAGGAAGAAAAAAAAAGAAGCAACACAACACAATTTAATCTGAACCTTATGTGGACTCATTTTCCTATTTCTCTCCTGCTCTACAGAATGCTTGAAATTCACCAGGGATCTAGAGGGAATTGAGAGAAGGGGGGGGGGCTCCTAAATGTACAAGAATGCACATTTGCAAAACATCACACCAGGGCCCAAACAAGGTATGGAAGAGAGGGAAGAAGTCATTTTCACAGAGCAGGGAGAAAACAGAAGAGAACGATTATTTATGTTGTTTTTTTTTTCTCCCCCCAACAAGCATGGTCTTAATTACGGGCGCCCAAAACAGACCTTCCCCCGGGTCCAAGCCTTCTCTTCAGGGGTCACCTCCGATGATGCTCAAATTAGCTCGAGACCCAGAGATGTTAAAACGTCATCTAAGCTACATCTTTTTATGTATAACGCATAGTGCTGCTTATAAGTATTTGGACCCCTCAGAACTTTCTGCATTTGTGCATAAAAATGATCCAAAACAAATCCCAACAAACATGGAAACAGCTCTAATTCAGATGTTTTTGAGGGACTTCATCACTTATAACAAAGACTTTCAACAGTTTCTCCGTTGACTCCAAAACTACGCAACGAATGGAGGAGCATCTATGCTAAGTCTGATTGTTGACTTCTTCTCAAACTGGTGGGTGCTTTAAACTAGTGCTTCTCAACTGGTTTTGCTTCGGGAGCCACCTTCAAACCTTAACCCCTTAACCCTTGAATTGATTTTTAAATTATATAAAGAAATTAATTATTTGCGTTTTTGCTTACCACGCCGACCGGTCCTACAAGAAACTAGTGCCTGCAAAAGGTTCCTAGGAATTTATTGAATGTGCACAAACCGACATTGGAGTATTACATGTGTTATTTCGGCTGCAGTCTGAACGGAAACAGTGCGTCGCTAATTCACAACACTAGGCGTGAAGCGGTTAATGGCAAGCCGCAACTCAAATGAACCAAAGAGGTAAACTTTTTAAATGTACTGAATGGAAAGATTGTGCTTCATGTATGAAAACACACAACCAAAATGACCAACAAGTGGTGACGCTAGAGAGGGAACTATTCCCTTCTACGCTCAATTGGCTGCATTTCAATTAAAACCAAAAGTCTTCAGTATAACGTCTCAACAGTGCTTTCATGCACAAACACGAAATAAAAAAGTCCAACTACTGAGAAGTAGCTTCAAAAAGACTCAAATATGTAGCTTTGCATAACCCTAACCCTTTGGAGTGTGAATCGATTACATTTTGGGGAAGGTCCATTGAAAACAGGCCTGTGACCCACTTTTGGGTGACGATCTGTCTTTAAACCAAGGCCAAGTCCATACGTACCAAAACGGCGGCCGTACAAATAGATCCGTCTCAACATGACTCAAAACGCTGCTTCATATTCCAGGCCTATAGGTGGTGCCGTTTCAGTTTCAGAAATTCGCCAAAAACGAAGAGGAAAAGGCGGAGCATGCGCATAAAGCTTGAGCGCTGTTTACAAATTGGGAATTGCGAATCTTTTCACCCTGGGACCAGGTTTCAGAAAAGTTTGTTTTAAGGCAACGCGCTTACTGGATTCGTTTGGACGATCTGCAAAAACGATGCAAAACATCTGCGTTTAAACCGAGAAGCGTCTCCGTGTGGACGGCCCCCAAGTGCAAGAGGATGCAAATCACCAGGTGTCCCAGAGTGGAACTAAAGTCCTGTTCAGACCAGGTATTAGCATGGATCCTGGGTGATCTGATCACAATTCCACACTCCATATACGAATAAACGCACTCACTGGGCTGTAGTAGAATCCAAAACAATGAAATGCTACCTATTGCTGTTTCAGAACCACAAACAGAACCTTCTCTAAGTGCGTTTCAAGAACATGTGAAGAAAAACGTTTGTAATGAGGATTGTAATGAGCAGTGACATCTCTCTCGCTCATCAAAAACACACATGTTTAGCTGTTATTTATTTATCTCTGCCCTGATGTTAATTTGGAGACCCACACAAAGCTCTGGTTCCAACTTTGTGCAGAGTATCGTCGCTGCTGCGCCGTTTGCACGAGTCAAAGAGGAAAAAAACAAAGGTAATATTAAAAATAAGGCGGCTCAGCTCCACATGGCTACTTTGCATAAGCCACCATACACCGGGATCATCAAAATAAACTAAGAGAGTAATGATTTGTTAATGGAAAGCACTCTTTGTCATTCAAACAGTCGGAGACGGAGTTGATTTTGAATTTTTACACTTTTCAAACCATTTCACTGACACAGGTCAAATTCGTTGCAACGTCTGGGACTTTCCCACAGCTTTCAGCGAGGGAGGAAAAAAAAAACTGAATCAGGTGTGTGGAGGTTAAAAGTTCCACACTTCAAAAGGGAAACCTCACAGAGCTCCATTGTCAGGCCCGGCACATCATCACCCACAGAGTCCAGGAAGGTGTCTCGGAAAGAGGTCTCTCTGCACCTTCGACCGCGTAGTCCACATTTCAACGCGGAACAGTCGGGGAGGGGAGGGGGCCCATGCGTCGTGTTTACGTTGCCGTATTGAACACCCGTGAGCATGAACTCCCCAGCGGCGCTCACCCTCAGTGGATTGCGAAACACTTCGGGGCATTACAGCGTTACAAAACCGCAGGAACGTTTTCATTACTCGCCGGGGCTTCCGGCACACTCCTTGCACCTGTATTTACAATACCCAACATCTGTTCCCGGAGCTGAAACGCAGCAATAATATGTGCTCTTGAGGTGCACACACACACACACACACACAAACATGCACGGATGACAAAGACAAATACACGTGCTCGCACCGTCTAAACATGTGGAAAACGTGTGCAGGCATAAACACACATATACTACATGCTAGAGGATGGACGGACACACACACTCACTCACACACACACACACACAGCTGTCACTGGGTAAAGGTAAGTGCAGGGGTTAAGGAGTACAAGCAGCACATTTCCGGATTTTATAAACAGAGGCCTCAAATAAACTTCACATGCTGATCCGACTGATATTTATGTGACCTGTCCTCAAATTCCTTTAGTGTCTTTAAAAGGACAGACGAGTTGGGAAAAGCACTTTATAAGGCAAGGCTGCGGCTGTAAACATCAGCGAGCATTTAGCACTGTTTGGCCCATTTAGTCTTCCACTGCAGAATTTATGTCAAACACACGAGACTCGACTCATTTTTTGCAGCCGTTTTTTTTCCCCCTGCTCCTTTCTGCAAGGCGGAGAAACCGCCAGTCCTCATTTCCTGCGTCCGTTGGCCGGGAAAGATCAATAGTTTGGGTTAAAAAGGACTGGATATTTAGATTTAGGGGATTGTCGCTAAGTGCGTTCGCCCAAATCACTTTGCACATTTGCAGAGTAAATCATTTAGGCCGTTTAGTCTAAACTGGGGTTAGCGGATGCTAAATATCGAGCCCGATCTTCGCCGTCAAATAACGGGCTAACCGGAGAAGCTTTCAGGCCGGGCGCAGTGCAGAGTTTCGTGTTTATTATTCGGCATAATCAATTTTACTGGCCCTTTTTGTTCCAGTGGGCTTCCCCTGTTTAGAGAGGCTTGTAAACAGTGTGTCCGGATGTGGCACAAACCAAACAACCGCGCACGGCGCGCGCACTCGCACACACAATTTGCACTGTTTAGACTGTGGAAATGAGTCATCTAGCACCGGGATCAGTTGAACAGCCAACAGGACGACAGAGCGACGCCCAGAGTCTGCGAGGCTCCGCGAGACCACATGATAGCTCCCAATACCACACGAAACACCTAGAGGGATCCATTATGAAAAGCTGTTTTGTATAATCTCCGCTTAGCTGGAAACAGGGTCGATGCAACGTTCAGGGAAATAAGATCAGTAGAAATCAGCCTTTGCGGTCGAACGGGAGGAAGCCTTTGTCAGGGATCTAGCAAAAAAACATAATTCCATCACCCTATGTTTGCCGTCTGTTTATGGTTTGAATCAGCGCATTAGCATATTTGCCCTTTTCATCCTTTACGACGCTTAACAGTATACTTTTTTAAATATGAGTAAAACACCCTTAAATTACGGAAATCTGCACAATCTAGGTCTTAAACGTTAAGGCCGAAGCGGCAGCGATAGCACAGATTAGCACAGATAGTTCTGGTATTGTGAAACCCGGTTCCTAATTTCTTGAGTAGTTTGCAACTGGTCCAATATTGAGCAAGAACACAACATGTGTCTAACATGTGACAGCAGCCTCATGACCGGAGGCGTCTTCATCCCAAATCTTGAGGGAGGGGTGGTGTCGCAGGGAGACAACGGTGTCAAGAAGTGTTCGTTGAAGAGTAAGAGTAATGAGTTGGAACCGGATCCAGTTGGGGGCAGTTGTGGCTAGCTGTGCTGCAAATTAATGAAAAAGACCCCCCGTCCATGAACACCGTGAAGGAATCATTCGGTTAACTAGTGGCTGGTCAGAAAGTTGAAGAAATTCCAGAGTGAAATGGAGTTTATGTCCATCCATTCGTTTTGATCCACTCATGAGGTTGGGTAGCGGTGGCAACAGGTCCAGCAGGACGTCCCTCTCCCTAGGAATGCATTCCTGTTCCCCTTGCATCCAAATTTTCCGTCTTTCTAGGACTCCAATTCCCAAACCTCCAAAGAGAGTCGACAAACATGCAGCCTTGTGGCCTAAACATCATCAACAGCTTACCCTTGGACACAAAGCAGCAACCGCTCTACTCCGAGCACCCTTCGGACATCCAAGATCCTCACCAAGTCTGAGCCTAGCCACCATATGGAGTAACATCTCATCAACTACATCTACATGGGTTTTGTACGGTCCGAAACAGTGATTAACAAGTTGCTACTCAAGTCCTAAAGGTCCTGAAAGGGAAGCTACAACAGAGATGGGAATACGTAGAACATATGCCAACATGTTTATCGTAGAAGAGTCGGATATGGAAGTATGGACAACAAAAAGGGTAATGTCACGTTGGGATTGTGTCTATAATGATGACAAAGACTAACCCTTGAAGTCTTTTCACAGTACCCGGTTGTAGGGTGATTATTGATCACTTAAACCCCAAAAAGATAAGCGTGAAAAGTATTTAACTCTCGCAAAATAGCTGTTCTGGTATTTTCTTGATTGTACAAAAAGAGTCTTGTTCATTTAATTAAAGGGTGTAAATGAAGGAGACAAATTCTACGTGCCGATTGTCAAAATGTTGGGTTTTGTGCCGATTTTGACTCCTTTGTACCTGTTACATGCTGATACGAAACTGTGAAAAACAGAAAAAATCATCACCAGCACATCAAATGTCTTCATATAAAACTCTAACAGTGTTTTACCCCGTTGCAGAGCAGCCACACTGCAGCTAACAAGCAGTTAAACGGTCCTTCTATAACAGCTCAATCTGTGTCAGGCCATCCTGTAAACGGCGTGCGCGCTGACACGCGTCCGACATGAAGCCGGGTCAGAATGATGTGGCGTGGAGCCGCGTCAGGTGGAGGAGAAAAGTGCTGTCAGGCTAATGTTTCTGAACGGAGCCACTGGCGGCGGCAGGCTGTACATTTTTCTGCTGTGACTAACATAGTCCAGCAGATCACTTTAACGTGTACATAAATCTGTCAGCCTGCACGAAAGCATGATGAAAGCCACGTCCTCTTCAGATGCAGACGGGGTGAGAAAAAAAATTCTGAGGAGCAGCGGGTTTGATCCATTCACAACTGAAAAGAGGCAGGAGGAGCAGAACGTCTTCCAAGTGTTGAAATAAATATGTAAGACACAGGAAATGTTTTACTGAAAAAAACATTAAAGCAAGGTAAAAGGTGAATATTATTTGCTTTTACTTGATCTGATCTGCCTGCAGCAGTGCATCCACTACTGGCAGCTGAGTTTGACTGTTTACTCCCTCAGTCATATAACAATGGACCACTAGATGTCCTCATTTAGAGCTACTACACTTTAGCTCCAGGGGAGTGGATGTTTTTAGTCCTGCAGCAATAACAAGTGAAGCAATGCTGGCATTTTTGCAAGAGATACGTACTTCTAGTGATTCAATTTGTTCCACTGCACGCACTGTGCTCAGTGTCACTGTGATCAGCTTCATCTGGCAGTCTGAACTCTTGTCAAAAAAATGACATTTGTGAACAGAAACCTGGGTTTGAAATTACACTCGTCTCTGCTTCTTTCTTGTGAGACACCTTACCTCTTTAGTCTTTTAAACCATATTTCAAATCAAAGAACTTCTCACTGCTTATAGACTACAAGAGGCAGAATCAAATATAATAATGAGGCTGAGAAATTAGGTTTGGATGATCATTTCAGATAATTAATCTTCTTTATTGTTATTTGGATGTAAATGCAGTGGATGGATGGATGGATGGATGGATGGTTGGTGAATGAGGGATGATGGATGGATAACAGGTAAAGGGATGGATGGATGGATGGATGGATGGATGGACGGATGGACGGATGGATGGATGGATGGATGGATGGATGGATGGATGGATGGACGGATGGATGGATGGATGGATAAATGGATGACAGATAGAATGATGAATGGAAGATAGATGATAGATAAATGGATGGATGATGAATTGATGGTCGGTGAATAAAGGATGATAGATAAATGGATGGATGATAGATAAACGGACGAATTGATGGGTGACGATAGATAGATAGATAGATAGATAGATAGATAGATAGATAGATAGATAGATAGATAGATAGATAGATAGATAGATAGATAGATAGATAGATAGATAGATAGATACTCCTGTTGGATTTCTAACCTCGGCCGTAGAAACTGTTTACTACTGGCTGTGTTTACATGAACAGCATTTCTTCAACTCGACTGAAACCATTCTGATTAGAGAGTCTGTTTACATGAACGCAGAATAAACTCTGATAAGATCTGATCAGACATATGTGTTTACGAGCTCCAAAAGCTCAATAATAATAAACCTTTTTTTTTTTTTTTTCACAAAGTGGTTCTGGCTGCTGAGGAGCGTTGAACATGCCGGAAGTATAACAGCAGAAGTGTTTACTCAACTTTATTGACAACGCTGAATTAATCCAACAGACGACCGGGATGTTTCCGTGTTCTTAACGTCGCACATGGATTCCAGCTTTGTTCGTCTTTTCAAACACTTGTTTAAACAACTGCTTGTTTTCCTGCCTCCAGGTTTCTGTTCCTCCTGGAAACTCGTCACCTGATGTTTATCCCACGTGGAGCAAAACATGCCCAGAAAAAATTTATTCCAGCCAGATAGAAACAATCAGATGAAGTGTTTACATGGTTGTTGGGAGCTAATAATTTCCTACCAACTATAAAGAAACACACAAAAAGACGGAGGAACTACTTTCACCCTAGAGCTACATCCTCCACCACACCTCGGGCCCACCAGCTGAGTTATGTTCTGACAGTTCAGTGTTCTGCTGGGAAACTTCTGGACCTGGCATTCATTCATTCATTGGTCTGGATGTTACTCAGACATGTAGCACCCACCTAGACCAGACCAGGCACCCCCACCCCATTGCAATGACGCTCCTTGATGGCAGCAGCCATCCCCAGCAGGATGCAGCCACAAAAACGATTTAGGAACAACTCAAAACATGAAGAACATCTCAAGGTGTTGACCTGGCCTCAAATTCACTAGATCCCAAACTGATCAAGTATCTGTGGGATGATCCACAGAGGCCCCTCCCCCGAAAGGTCCCCCAACTAACAGCATTCAACATCCTGTTACCAGACACCACAGGACACCTTTAGAAGGTCCATGTCCATTCTCTGATGAGTCACAAATGTTTTGGACGATAGATTGCACATAAATATGGACAATGTGTCGCCACTTGACCAAATTGGTGCCTTTTTGCAAGTTTGGAGCAAGTTCAGAGCCAGGAACTGTCATGGTCCCACGGGATGGCTTTAAGGAGCAGTTGGCATGGCAACTGGTGGTCACCATGACTTCACATCCCGTTTCTAGATCGTCAAATAAATAACTAAAGCAAAACTTATCCAAAACATTGACACTTGAACATGCATCAATATTTTTTAGTTTGGTTCAAGTCCCGCCCACTAACATGGAGGGGGTGGAGCTTATGACATATACTGCAGCCAGCCACCAGGGGGAGCTCTACTTGATTTGGCTTCACTTTAGAGCAGCAGCTCCGCCGTCTGTCTTTATACAGTCTGTGTTTTGGAGGCACAAGGGAGACCTAAATAATAGATGGTCATAATGTTATGCCCCATTGGTGCGTCTGTGGATGGTCCATACAGGTGAAGAGGGGCTACTCTACTCAGTCTCAGCTCGGGAAGAACACAGATGGAAAACCTCTGGCTTCCCGACAAAACCTCTAAGCACCAAATGAAGGAATATGTTTAAGAAGAATGATCACCCTGGTAGACTTCAGAGATCTCTGCCAAGAAGCACAGAAACTCCTCTGCAGGCTCGTGGCTGACAAATATCTTCATTTCAAGTTGGCTTTTCCTCTCGTTTTGTGTCTTTAGTGAGAAAGCACAGACGGCAACATCAATGCACAACCACCTCTGACCTTAACTTTGATTCGTTTTTAATCAGATCTTCATTAGAAACTTGTTTTTCTTGTACGTCAGGTGTACGTCTATCTCGAGCAGTCAGACAAGCATGGCGGTGCTTTCTCATTCCCGTTTCTTGTTTTTTTTTTTCTTCTCTCCAGGTTTAAAAATCCTCCCCCTTCATTAAGGGATCACGGCGTTCAACCTGGATTCCCTCGGCCGGCGCTCACGATGTAAAGCGCAGACTTTTGTAATAATTTGTGCACTCGGCGGAGGCTTAGAGGGGATTTGAGGTGACCTGCACGAAACGGACTTTAATAGATCCGGTTGCACGGGCCGATCCGTGATCAGCTGCAATTAAGTGCCGATTATATAACACATCTGTCGTCAAGAAGTTGTTTCTGGGGCCTCGGTGCAGCTCTGGACTGGACAAACAAAAACTTCCCTGATGACATCAAGATTTCCATACCAGAAAAAAAAACAAAAAAAAGAGAACACATGGTCTCCTGGCCTTGCCATCCTTCCCTCAGGCTGATTTAAACAGTCTTATTCGATCTATAAGCGCGCTGGTATTGTATTAAAGGCAGGATGTGAAACCCAAACCTCAGCGTCCTTTCTTATGCGTGTGCTGCAGCTGTGCAAGGTGCGGATCTCTTGCGTGACCCGAGCAGCGCCGCGGCCGCCGACGTATGTCCCCCCCCACCCCCCCACCCCCCGTTCTTATTTTTCAGGAAGCAGCGCCGAGCGTCGGAGTGGACGCTTCCCCCGGCGGCTCATTGTTACCTGAGCGGCCCAAGGAAACAACTGCAGTTCCGACTCGATGTGTTTTTGTGCCTCTTTCGGCTTTTGTTCCCTTCAGTGAAAGCGATTGAGGAAAAAACAGCGAGCGGCTTTTCGAGTACAAGTGTGTGTGTGTTTTGTTATTTATGTAAGGAATGTGCGCCGGTAAGGGTTCTGCAGTACAATTAGAATCTATAAATATTAAATACGCTGCTCTTAATAATTTAAACAAGTACTTATGTGAAGAATGAGGTGAAAGAGGTCAAGAGTTCATGAGATTTTATCAAAGTGTGGAGCTCTATTCGTGGTCCTGACCTCAGCCTTCACGGTTTAGTTATCCACTCCAACCTGCCGTTGATATCAGTCACTATATCAATTATACTAAGGGGCCGTCCACACGGAGACGCTTTTTGGTGTACACGCAGATGTTTTGCATCGTTTTGGCCAATCGTCCACACGAATCCTGTAAACGCATAGCCCTAAAACGCACTTTTCTGGTCTCAAGGTGAAATCAAAAACGCAGCTCTTGCATTTTTGTGTGGACGGGGAAAACGGAGAGAAACGCATGCGATGATGTCATCATCACCATCGCCACACCCCTGGAGCAGCCTCCCACCTCTTATATCCCACGAGACTGGATGGATAAACTGATAATGGATGGATGGATGGATGGATGGATAGACTGAATTTCTAAAATTGAAACAGCGCCACCTATAGGTCTGGAATACAAAGTAGCGCTTTGAGTCGTGTTGAGACGGATCCGTGTGGACGCAGATATTCTTGAAACGATGCCAGGGGAAACGGAGGAGGGAAAGATCGTTTTCGTACGTGTGGACGAGGCCTATATTGTCTGTACAGTGGTCCCTCGTTTATCGCGGGAGTTACGTTCTAAAAATAACCCGTGATAGGCGAAATCCGCGAAGTAGTCAGCTTTATTTTTTACAGTGATTATAAATGTTTTAAGGTTGTAAAACCCCTCACTAACCACTTTATACACTTTTCTCAATAACTTGCAAACATACCACACTTCATTCACACTGCCAGTGATCAAAGATACTGTATATGTAAATATGACAAGCTGAACGCATTCTACTGTACAAGAGACACCATACGGAGGAGACTGATTGACAATGGTCTACAGTCCCTTAGCCAATCAGGACGCAGAAAACAATGCGCTGTAAAAAATAAATAAAAAAAATTAAAAAAGCATGCAAAACTGCACTAAAAAGGCCGCGAAGGATGAACCGTGTTATAAGTAGGGACAACTGTATTTTCTCTCTAGTGTAACAAGCATCAGCTGAACACTGATCAGGTATTATGACCACCAAAACAGTTGTGACTCATCAGAGAATGGACATGGTCCTTCTGAGGGTGTCCTGTGGTGTCTGGAAACAGGATGTTGTTAGTGGGGGTCTTTGGGGGGAGGGGCCTCTGTGGATCATCCCACAGATACTTGATCAGTTTGGGATCTAGTGAATGTGGAGGCCAGGTCAACACCTTGAGATGTTCTTCATGTTTTTTTTGAGTTGTTCCTAAAGTGTTTTTGTGGCTGCATCCTGCTGGGGATGTCTGCTGCCATCAAGGAGTGTCATTGCTATGGGGTGGGGGTACCTGGTCTGGTCTAGGTGGGTGCTACATGTGTAAGTATGAATGAATGTCAGGTTCAAATGTTTCCCAGCAGAACATTGGACCGTCACAAGCTGGTAAATGTTATTCAGTTCTCTTTATTTACTAATCTTGAGTCTGATTGGTGTATATCCAACATTTAAAGACCAAAAATAGTCCTCAAAATTATCCAGGACACTTAAAACTAAACTACACCGATCAAAACTAATGCCTGAATAAGTCATGAGTTCCCAAAATCTCAGATGACTAAACAACCGTCCACGGAGCATTTCCGAAACAACCTCAGCACCATCCTTCAGTTGATTTATCACACCGAGCAGTGCGTAATCCATTTGACTTTATTAGTAATTTCCTTTAATTTTATCTGAAGCAGCCAACGGAACGAAATGAAGACTGAATAAACCCTTAAGTGCACTCAGAGTTAGTTCTCCTGTGGCGCATTTGAGAAGGCCTGTGTTTGTCTAATGATTTTGGTTTGGGAGATTTTGGGGGAAATGAGTCGGATGGGGTTGAAGAGGTTGTTGTCTCCCTCAGGAGCGTGAGGAGGTTTCTCAGAAAAACACTGCCAGTCACGTCTGGCCCTCTGTGGACAGTAAATCACGCTCTTTGCCGGAGTGCTTCCGCACAGCCGCCCCAGCTCCCTCCTCAGCTGGAAAGGCAATACACCACGTACCCCAGGCGGTGGGACCACCCAGGAGGCATATGGGGTCACACACACACACACACACATCCACGGAAAAACAAATAAGCATGTGCTCGTACAATCGCAAACCCCCACAATCGAGCACATGTAGAGCAGATATACACGTATATGAGCCAACGTGTTTGTCCTCGGGATGCGAGGTGGGCCGGTTTGCGGCGGCAGGGGTGAGGGGGCACAGGAATTTCACAACAAGTGGTGGTTTCAGCGGTTTCTCTCGCTGGGATCTGAACACCACAAAAGGCTCCCAACTTCCTCTCTGGCAAGTATCAAAGGATGTTTGACCCGTCCGTGCTCAAGGAGGGCCGCGGGGACGTCGAGGCGCTCCAAGAAAACATCTCGAAAAATAGTTACAAACTCATTTAGGATGAAATTATTGGCTAGGAGCTGAGGTTTGGGTAAAGTTCTGGAGCAGGGGCGGGGTCAAGACAAACACGGGAAAACAACGCGAGGCCCAACGTGTACGTTAAGCTCAATAACAAACCATCACTCATATTTGTTTGCCTCTGGCCACGAGGCAAACCAAACTGCTAAAAGATGGAGTCATTTTGGGCCGGCTGCCATGTGCAACTGTGTTTTGGTTTCCCAAATGATGTTGTTTTCGGGACGTGCAAAGAGGAAATCAATCCGGGGAGAAGCGGAGATGTTTTATCTGATCTGACGAGTCGACGCTCTCAACGGTTTCTTTTTTCTGTCAGAATCTGTAAAAACATGCGTGTTTGAACCGGGCGACGGTGTTTACTCGCCTGCTTCTTTGCAAACAGCTGCGAGATCCGCCCCCACGTATCCGTGAGCGGCGTCCGCCAGCTGCGTCAGCTCCTCGGCGGTGGCGCTGCACGGCACAGGACTCAGCTGCTTCCGCAAAATGTCCGCACGCTCGGCGCTACCAGGGACCCCCACCTGAAAACGACAAGAGATCATGGAAGGGCGTGTTTTATTTAAACGCGACAGAACAGGAAGTGACCGCTGTCTGGAACGGTCAAATAAAATATGGCGTGCTAGCGGCAATCTCCATGGCTGAAAAATGAGCCGACGCATAAGGTGGTCACATGACGTTGGCTTTAACAGGGAGAATAAAGATGGACGCCATGACAGCTCCTCAAAGGTGAAGCCAAAGCAAGTAGAGCTCCCCCTGGTGGCTGGCTGCAGTATAGCTCATAAGCTCCACCCCCTCCATGTTAGTGGGTGGGACTTGGGCCAAACTAAAAACAGTTACACAGAAATAGAATGTGACATCACTATGACTCAGTTGCCGTGACAACCGCTCTGTATGGGAAGCAGCCCAATTTGACCAATAGGTGGAAGCGGAGGCATGTCGTCCATTTTTCATACAGTCTATGGTCCTCATAGACCTCCATGTTAATATTTACTCCAGAAACAGACATGTTTACAGCCTCATACAAAAAAAATGTTTTGGTTTCTAGAGATAATTTCCCTATTTATGACATTTATGACCTTTTGTTTATTATATCAAGGCTTAAAAACATGCATAATTTAGGACGTGGTTGCTTTAAGTGACATCTGTTTCCATAGTAACCACCTGTCCACCTTAGCTCCACCTTTGTTTCTGTTTGTTTTTATAATTAGAGTTAGGAGGCGCTGCGCTGACGGGAATCATACAGTCGATCGTACGTCATATAGGCTGGTACGCACCTCTAGCTCCTTATCGAAGCGTCCGGGCCTGCGAAGGGCAGGGTCGAGAGAATGGGGCCGGTTTGTGGCCCCCAGGACCAACAGCTGACCGAAGTGACCCTCCTGGAAAAGACAAGTAGAGCAGAGGAGAGTATTGTTGTTCAGGCGTTAAACTGACTCCAGCTTATTTACAGTACTGCACCTGGAGTACAATAAAACACATACCTCCTGTTTTAGCTTCTCTAGACCAATATTTGACTTTAAAATATGTCTTAGAGTTTTTAAATCCATGAATGGCTTCCTATATTGCTTTATAGTCGGTATTTCTTTTTAGAAGTTAGTATTTCTTTCACTATAATACCTTTTTATCTGTCGCGATTTATTTAATTTTCATTTTATTTTCTCATCTTTTTGTCACGTATAATTTTATTTTGAAGGACTCTATAGTTTTAACCATCCATCAGCATTTCGACAGGGAGATTCCCGTTATAATTTCTTTCAAAGCAAACGTCTGAAATTGTTTCCTCGTTAACGCAGTTTCAAACTATAAAGTCACAAAAGCCTAAAAATAAAACACGATAAACCGTCAAAACCGCCGCTGCCAACTCTGCTGCGTCGACTACACGTTAAGTTACATGCGAATTCTTGCCGCAGAGTCAGGAATATCGCATTTCCAGGCCGCCTGTGTAACTTCACGACCACAGCTCTGCAACTCTCTCTCTCTCTTTCTCTTCTTCTTCGTGTGCTGAACAAATTTTTTCCAAGCTTTAGAGGAGTCCTGACCCCGGGGCTGATGCTAAACTTGGCTCTGTGCTGGGATTTATGGGGTGGTCTGCCTGCAAGATGAGGAATATTTTTTTTCCACTTTATTTTTTTCTTTTTTTTAAATACAGCGGGGAGAAGTGAAACACAAATAAATTACACTGCAAGCAAGAATGCCGAGGAGCAGGAAGTGCTTTCTCCACATTCCACAAACCAATCAGCGCTGATGGTCTGGAGAACAGACAGGATCGGACGGGGGGGGGGGGGGGGGTGTCGGTGCATCTGCGTAATATCACCGATCCACATGTGGGTTTCCCTGCCCCGGGACACGGAGATATACTCTGCTGATAAAGTTATGGCAAATTGGCATCTAATGGCGGGCGCTCGGGTGATTCGTTTCCCAGGCTCCCTTTCGGGGGTGGTGGGGAGGGGGGCGGGCGAGCGTCTGTGGTGGAAGGGGGATCATCTTTTTTCTCATCAGGCACTAACGGAGAGGACGAACGACGCTCCAGAGACCCAACCCACGGTGTCTGAAGGGCGTCCAGCGCGCAAGAGATGGTTTCTGCATGACAATCTGCATTTCCAATGAGGACATGTCCTGGAGGAGCTGGAAAGTCAAAGCCTGAGAGTCGAGCGTCTGCAGAACACGCGGCCGTCGATGTAACGCCGACCTTGTTGAAAATAAACTGTTGCGCCGGCGGAACAAACAGGAGACGTGTTTACCGGTTAAAAGATGGAATAATAAGCAACACGTGAAACCGGAGTGTGTCTCCATTCCCACCTCGAGTAGATGTCAAATAAATAAGAGGCCGTACGGAAAAGATTTGTCATTATTTGGGCAAGTGCACTTCAGATTACCATAATTACATCACAGTTTCTGAAAGCTGATACGCTGCACCGTCAGCGTATTCTCCCAGGAGGTTATTCCACTCTTATAATAAGCAGTTAATAGTGAATAGCTGCCAGATATTGAGAGTTTTCCTGCTTATTATAGTTAAAATAAACAAAAAAGTGCAGGCAAACAGTTTGAAGCTCAAAGGGTTAATCAGAATAATGCAGGAGAGGCTGGTAGCACTTCCTAGTCTTGCACAGTAGAGCTCCCCCTGGTGGCTGGCTGCAGTATAGGTAATAAGCTCCACCCCCTCCAGGTTAGTGGGCGGGACTCGAGACAAACTGAAAAACTAAAATACACGTCAAATAATTTGCTTTTCAAGGATGATTTTAAGTCATTTCAGGTAGTTAAAAACGTTGATGAATGTTCAAGTGTCATTTTTTTTGTGGATGAGTTTCATTTCAGTTATTTGATGCTATAGAAACAGGATGTGACATCGTGGCATCGTTATCGTGGCTCCACTCTTGGACCGTACCGATCAGACTCTGGCTCCAAACTCGCAAGATGGCGCCACCCATATCCCAGAGAAAATCCATCAAACTAGCCAATACATGGAAGTGGGGACACATTGTCCATATTTATATACAGTCTATGTCTTGAACTCAGACTCCTGCCACCTACTGCTAAGAAGATGTATTGCTTTTTGTTCAGGTGCAACTTTTAGATCCAGACACATGAGATTCGTTGCTGGTAGGTCTTTGATTTTGCTTTGGCGCATTCACACCTGAACACATTTTGTCAGGAGGACACAGACTCTTAGACACTTACCGAACCGATCCCGTCCATCAGAGTCAGGAGAGAAGCGACGACTCGTTTCTCCACCTCGTTCTGAGCCCCGTCCCGCTTCGGGCACAAAGCATCGAGCTCGTCGATGAAGATGATCGCAGGCTGCCTGTCAAACCAGACAGATGAAATGAAAATCTAACGTTTTTATAAAGACAAATTCAGTTATTCAACACTAATTTATAAGAAGACCCAGGGGGATTGACGAACCTCTGAGACGCCTCGGTGAATATCTGCCTCAGCCTCGCCTCAGTTTCACCATAAAATCTGCAACGTGCTCTCTTTTAGTTCAATAAATCGAAAAAGATGAGAAAAACGATGTCTGAGTTATCTAACACGACCGTACTTGCTCACGATCTCGGGGCCGTTTATCACCACCATGTGAGCTCCGACCTCGTTGGCTATGGCTCGTCCGACCATCGTCTTTCCTGTTCCGGGCGGACCGTACAGAAGAACTCCTCTCGGAGGTGGGATCCCTGTTCAGGTAACAGAATTTAGTTTTGTTTTTTTATAAGATTTGAATACTGTCGTACACGCTGACCTACCGTAGTTGGAAAACAGCTCAGGGTGTTTTAGAGGAAGCTCAATAGTCTCTCTGATGACGTCCAACTGGCTGCTGAGACCTCCGATCATGCTGTACGTGACCTTTGACCTTCGACCTTTGGCCTCCGCGTCTGGATCTGCCTGCCCAGCTCTGCCTCTGAAACTGACTTTAGTGGAGCATGAGAGGCAGTAGAAGGTGTCAGTACTCAAAGCGCCAGCAGGGGGAGCTGTTGGGACCCTCTCTGCCTGCTCTGTGCTGACTGAGCTCTCCAGACTGACAGGAGTCTCCCCTTCTGAGGGATTCTGGGAGTTGTAGGAAGGAGTGCAGGGAGCAGCGGGGGAGGAGAGCGAAAGCAGGTGCGCCGGTCGGAGCGGGGTGCTGGAAGCGGGGCCGGGCGCTCCGGGCGTGCATGGCCGAGCCTCGTCGTCGTCATCCACCGTCAGCATGCTGAGCTGCAGGGAGAGGTCAGCCGGCGCCGTGGAGTTCATCACAGACGACTCTTCTGCATCAGCGCCAGGGACCGAGCCCGGGTCAGGAGCCGGTCTCTGGAGGGTGGCGCCATCCTCCCCTTTTACGGACTCGACCAGGAGGCTGCACGAGCGGCCAAAGTAGCTGAGTGTGAGGACGTTTCCTGGTAGGATGATGTTCCCGTCTGGTTAAGAGACAGACAGTTGTTATTTCAGCAAAAGAATGATAGTAAAACGTGATTTTACCGTGCTGAATCAGAGGAATGAACGGTTAAAATTAAAAGGACTTATTTGAGAAGCATTTAAAGGACAAAATCACGTGTGTTCAAATACATACTCACCCAAAGACCTCAGAAGGAACTTCTTAAAGTCGTCCGTGTCTAATGTGTCGTCTTTTGACCTGGATAAAATTTAGATAAGATTGAAAATCAGCTGAACATTTTTATTTTTATTTTCTGAAATTTGAGCTGCAGTTACAAGCTGCGACCAGCAGATGGCAGCATTTACCTTCAATACACAGCAAAGAAAAAAGTAATGAACTAGTGTGAAGCTCCAGATTGATATTAAAACGACTTTGTGCAGATTTTTCATAAATTGTGTTTTATTGTTATTATATTAAGACAATTGCTGTTTTATTTTTCAATAAAATGCACACTTTTAATGGCAATACAGAGCAATAACCAGCTTCCTAAAAGAGTTTCAACAGATTTAATAAATTTAGGATTTATTGCACCACAGTTGTTGTTTTAGTTAATGAAAGTTGGACGGACTCTCACCTGTTAGAGAGGAGCACCTCTGCAGCCTGAAGCACGGGCCCCGTCAGCGGGTGCAGCGCCACCTCGTCCCCCGACTTAACTCTCAGGTTGTTCTGTGCACACTTCTGCAGGCCGACTTTTCCTCCCGGGAACGAGGCAACAGGCCAGCCCAAGCACACCTGACGGAGAGAATAAAACAAATAAAAATAAGACCTGATAACGGTTAGGAGAGGAGAAGAAAGGTGAGGAGGGTACCTCTTGTTGTCCTGTGGGACTCGTCAGCAGCACTGGTCTCCCGATGCAAACGCCGGCTGACTTCATTGAGTTGAGGCCGAGCTGAGCCAAAGTCGATCTGCAGCTTTTGGGCGTCCTGTCATCAGCTTTGAGGAAGATTTATGAAAAATATGAAAAATATTAAACACGCATTTTAATGTAAAAGAAAACGTTTTGCAGCCTGTCCATGTGATGCTCTGCCTTATCAATATCTGAATAAGTCAATTATAGCATCACGTTTTGTTTAAAATATTAAAGTTTTAAATGTACTCTTTGTGGTCATTTCAACAGCTATAATCATTCATCCTGCAAAAAACAAACCCAAAACAAAGGCACGGGTGAAATAGTTTTAAAGGAAACAGAGGAAACTTAAAACTTCAACCAAAGGTGCAAACAACTCAAGATAATGCCCAACATTTTACACCTAGCCTCCACAATAAGGTCCTGCAGAAAAAAAATAAAATCTTACATAATACAAAATCTTACCTTAACTCTTGATTCTTTTAAAATCAAGATTTGTTTTAGATACTATCTTGTCTGTTTGGGTGACGATGACCTGGGCTAAATTAATGTTTCTTTGGAGATAATTAAGACCATCTTTCTAATTTGGGATTCTGCATTCAGATTAAGCCAGATCAAGAAGATAAAGAGTTTTTAGTTTCACTTGTTTCTTTATGTTTTCCCTGCAGGATGAAAGAAACACAAAGACACGATCCAACCCACAGTGGTGATGTTTACATCACTACAGCTACAGATGGAGGAGTGCATCACTCCCACTCATCCAGAGCTGTCCTCAGCTGAGTGCTCACGTTATTGCGTTATTAAAAACATTAGAATTACATCCTAAAAAGAGAGATTCAGAGATTAATGTGTCTGTCATCACACATCATTGGTGATCAGCCTCTACTTTAAATCCAATCTGCTTGATAAAGAAAGATAACAGTGTCTCATCAGGACCAGCATCCTGCAGCATCAGTGAGTGCAACAAGGACCGCGGCAGGTAGCTTCTTATGCATGCTGGACCGTTAAAATCCTAAATTCTTACCCTTTTCTATGAAATCCATGACAGTGAAAGAGTTGCAGTTGGAACTTTTGACGCTTCTTCCATCGGGACCAGGGGTCTGCAGGCCCGACGAGTCGCTGGAGCCCTCCTTCAGTAAGAGGGAACCATCTCCTTCACTCGCTCTTTTAGATTTGCTTTTATTTTTCTTCGAAGACATGATTTAATAGCGAAAACCGTCCACGTGAAAGTGCAGACATGTGTAAACACGGAGCGGCGTTGTAAACTTCCTGGTTAAAGTTTAGCCCTGCCTCCTTTTACCGTAAAACATTGTAGCATCTTTGATTGAGATTTTACGACAAGTAAAGTTGTTACAGAATTATAATAATATTCACATTGCATGGCATAACATACAATTTAATTACAAATGTAGTCATGATAAAATAATAATTTACGTTTTTAATCGGGCAAACAGCATGGGCATGCGCATGGAACTAATCAGGCCTTGACAAACAATAATTCAAAATTTCATAGAACAACCCTGTAATTTTAGGTTTTCTTGGATACAAGCTAATAAAAACACTCATTTGTAGTTTGTTAAAGATGTAGTGTACACTAGTATGATGCAGCTTATATTCGGCATAGATATAAAATGCTTAACACCCTTATCTTTAGTAGGTTTCCACTGATACCTACTAGATGTATTACTAGCTTTTTGCGGCAGTTGACACACTGGGGGGCTAATTAATTCATAATAATAGTCTGGTAGTTAACTGATTTAAACATCTTAGCTTGGAGATTTCATAGCCGAACTTATCATCACGCTCTGGCGACAGTTAATGCTAATGTCGAGGAACCGCTAGCATGCTAATAAAGCTAAATTTGCTAAATGTCCAGATTTGTGAATGAAGTCTGTCGGATGACGGCTACATACCTAGCAGTTTTGTAGCTAGCTATTCTTCGGGCTCTTTTTATCTGGTCATTACGGTATTTATGCAACATCCAGAACGGATTTTACGTAACTGTACCGGACAGCTGAGGCATGCCGGTTGGAAACTGAATGTACTCTACATTAAAAACTCTCGTTTTTAACTGTAACATGGCTGGCTGCGCCTTCGTTTCCAGGCTTTCGCCTCTGGTGAGGGGACGGCTTTGCGGTAACCTGTCACGTCCCTGTCGCTCAGCTGTCCGGGGCTTCTCCTGCACCGTGACCTGCTCCCAGCTGCACGGCGTGCAGGGAAGCAGCGCATTGACGGGCAAAGTGGACCGATTCGGTGGGGTGACGGTGAACCTGGCCGAGACGGGACTGCCGGAGGACATCAGCGAAAGCTCATTCAGCAGATTACTGAGAGGTTTGCACGATGATTGGATTAGATTCAACTGTCGACATATGCAAAATAGAGTTTGACAACAAAGCAGAAGTGCAAATGGCAGCAAGTGCAGAAAGAACCAAACAGATGCAAGCTAAGAATACTGTACAAAATACTGTATATAATAGTGTAATAATAGTTTATGCATTCGTAGGATAGACAGCACGATGTACAGTCATATACACATACATCATGAATAATGCAATTATATATATTAAAACAAGCTTATACAAGAGCAGCAGGACTTGAGGAATGTCCTGCAGGCGTTTCCTTAGGTTACCTGAGGTTTAAAAATAAAGAATTTGCAATTTAAGACGCCACTTGGATGAGTGGTCAAAGTCTTGTTGCTCTCATTTCATCCTAAATTTAACAGTTAAATCTGTTAAATTCACGCTTGATCTGTCTGTCGTCCACTCTGGATGAACACACTATTTAAATTCCTGATAAAGACAGAAACTGTCCTACCTGTGGTGCAGCTGGACCAGGTGTTTCATCCAAACAGCTCCTACGGTTTTAAAAGACAGGTGAGCGCTTAGTTTAAGTAATAAGTAAGAAACCCTACGTGTCCTTGTGCATAAAATATAAATATAAAATGATCTGGATGAACTTTCACGGACTATATTGTTAAACATATGCAGTACAGAATGTACTATACACAACATATAGTATGCAGCGCAGGTACTGTAGCTTTATTTTATGGATTATTAGTGTTTTAGTGAAAGTGTTCACTAAAACAAGTTTGCGTAGCATCCGTCCGTAAAATGCATGTGTAATTATTTTGTGATTTCCTCCCAGCTCCTTGCACTGATGCTCACACACACAGACCCGATTGATTTTAACTAGAAAATAAATAATCTGCTGATAATTAAGACAAATAAATATGTCTGAGGCGAGTTTACAATGTAATGGCACAACAAAAGCTAGCTTAGCATTAGCTCAGTATGACTTTGACTACATGTCCACATAACAACCAAACCTGATTCACTACCCAGTAATTTAATCCATAGCATTTTACAGTATAAGGATATTCTGACTGATACTAGTGATGATCTGAGTATCAGATCTTTCTTATATAGATGTAGCTTTTTCTTAATTTATCCTACATGGGCCAGTTGTGTCTTGCTTAAACAAAAAATGATCAGTTAAAATGTCTATCCTCTACTCTGCCTTTTTCCAGCAGATTGTGTCTGCTGTTTGTCATCCTCTCTTATCTGTTTAAATGTCACATCTCCCCTTCAGAATCCAATTTAATGTATTTTTTAAAGGTTTGGTTCCTGTTTCTTTGTGCACTTTTATTGTTTAATAAGAGAAATACATCACGTGTTTTCAAGCAAACCTCGTGTATGCTTCTCGTTAACCCCACAGATTCTTTGGGGCGCTGGAAAGCCGAGGGCAAGGTAGCGGTGTGGCTTCGGGTGCCCATCTCGCTGAGCCGGTGCGCAGCCGCCGCCTCGGCTCATGGCTTCAGCTTCCATCACGCCAGGAACGACCACGCCGTCCTGGCTCTCTGGCTCGGGGAAGGGGAGAGCAGGCTGCCCGGGTTTGCAACTCACCAAGTCGGAGTGGCAGGTAGAGAGTTCGGTCCTGAAACTAGAAAAGTCAAAACAACATGCCACGTCCAATCCATGTCCTCCTTATTTAAAAATTCAGTGTAATCAACAGGTCTTCAATACAGCACATATTATAGTTATATAAAAATCAATAAATATAACATTTAACTGTCCTGGAAATCAGACCGACATCCTCACCTTTTTCCTACTCTCATCTTCCTATCTGGCGGAAACGGTTGTCAGTGGCAACTGTCAATCATCAGGGTGTGACATCCTGTTTTTATGGCGTCAAATAACTAAAATTAATATTCTCAGAATCAAAAAATTGATTCTTGAACATATATCAGCATTATATTAAGTTCTTAAAATGGTAGAAAGAAGAGAAGAACATATATTTGAAGTCCCATCCACTAACATGGAGGGGGTGGAGCTTATGACCTATACTGCAGCCAGCCACCAGGGGGAGCTCTACTTGCTTCGGCTGTCACGGTGTCCTCTTTTTATACAGTCTATAGTCACGTCATCTGAACTCCGTGGAGATGAATTAGCGTACAACAAAGTGGCTCTGATCGATTGTGTAGGTTGAAACATGCCACAAAATAAAATATAAATTAAATATTACCAGGCTCATGTTCGGATGAGAAGTTAATAAACATAATGTGCAGCTTTAGTTTATTAATCAGCATCTCAACAGGAGCTTTTACACCAAACGAATTTGATAACTGATTAATTAGTGATTTGTCATATTTCCAATCAAAAACTCATAATGTTCTTTCATTTCTTTAATTATAATGTGAGGATTTGGCACTTTGGTCTTTACAAATGTAAAACTGAGTATTTAGACTGATAAGTGACATTAGAAGATGTCACTTTGGGCTCTGGGAAACTGCGATCACAGATTTCCTTTGAATTAACTGAGAAATTAAACAGATTTTCTGAAGAAACGTGGTACTTGGCTCTTACTACGAGTCGTATTTAACATCGTAATGAGTCTAACCTTCCCTGATATGACTTGTTGACGCTCGTATTCTGTAATAACCAGGAATGAAACACCTCATACAGCCGCCAGGTCAGTCTGAACAAACTGACTCGATCAGAAGGAAACTTTAACCAGATTCAGAGAGATGATGTAAACCACAGAAAAAAATATTAGCTCCTTTTAACGATGTAAACACTTGATATGATCATTTCCCCTCCGGTTGGAGTAAACTTTCAGAGCGTGTTTGCTGTTTGCTCCAGGTGAGGTAAACATCAGGTGAAGTGATGAATTTCCAGGAGGGACAGAAACACGGAGGTAGTAAAACAACCGGCTGCTTTAAAAAGGTGGAAGCTGGAATGAAATATTATTTTCTTGATTTGAATCAGCGCTTCACAGGTTTGGAAAAGAGTCTGACACACGGTGGGGGGGTTTGTTTATCAACCCCGGCCCCTTTTCACTCACGCAAATGGAAATTCACTCAGCGGGACGTTTAAAATGTGGAGAGAAGAACAACAGGAGGAGGAGCCGGCTGCCTCCGCGCACTGCTCGCTGGCTTCGTGATTGTCCAGCAGAGGGCAGACCGCCATTTGTGCCTGAACTCGGCCAAGAGAAAAGGGGGGGGGGGTGCAGTTGAAGCATGTCGGGACATGTCCAGAGCATCTATCGAAGAACGAAGATCAGAAAGTCCCTTCATTTTTTCCAGAATTGTCTCTTTCACTATATAACTCACGTTTGATGATGAAACTAGGGTCAGGAATTTGAAATACAACGTCCTAGGCTCAAAAAAAAAATAAAATGGAAACAACACACACACACTAAGGCCACAAGGTTGAGAAGGAGTCAGTTAAATCCTTTCAGAGCTGGATCTTGATCCTCACTCACATCACTGCAGTGAAGCCACTAGTTAAAGCATTTATATGGAGGTCAAAGTAACTTTAATTAACTGTTACACAACAACAAAAAAAGAAAATATACATGTGTCTTTCTCATTAGATACCTGCTGCCACATTAAATCTATTTTCCACTAGCAGGAGAATCCATAGTAAACCCGTACCTGTCTCCTTTGCCGTTCTTGCTTGTTAGCTTAAAATTAAGCCATGCAGTTCCTCAAGCGTCCACTTGAGGCAGGCTACAGAAACGAGTTGTCTACGTTCATGAAGAGTGTACGAAGGATGACGGGTTGTTTAAATTATATCAGTAATTTAGGGTTTAGCCGCTTTGAGTGACAGGTGAGTCTTGTCTCAGGTTGCTAGCCGCCTGCTTAGCTTGTCTCCACCTCTTTGACCATTTTCTACTTAGTCGGGCATCGTTTGGCGTCATCCGTAAGTTTACTGCCTCTTCGGGAAACCTACGGGAGACTCTATGAGCAGATGAAGTTCAACTTTACACAGACTTTAACATATAGACAGTAAAGGAAATTAATTTTGTCTCGTAAATATACAAATTAGGATTATTGCCGTGACTCATGCATCATGTAGTGACTCATGGAAACTGTAATGATTTTATTTCGCTCTATATTTACTCTTCTCTGTACCATCTGCCCTTCTACAGGATTATATTATATAATGTATATAATGTAGTAAAAGCTACCCAGGCCGCAACATACACCAATCAGCCAGAACATTAAAACCACTGACAGGAGAAGTGAATAACATCGACCGTCTTGTGACAGTTTAATGTTCTGCTGGGAAACTTCTGGACCTGGCATTCATTCATTCATTGGTGTGGATGTTACTTAGACATGTAGCACCCACCTAGACCAGACCAGGCACCCCCACCCCATAGCAATGACACTCCTTGAACTACAAAAGCTTGAGGAACAACTAAAAAAAGCACGAAGAACAGGACAAGGTGTTGACCTGGCCTCCAAATTCACTAGATCCCAAACAGATCAAGTATCCCACAGAGGCCCCTCCCCTTAAAAGCCCCCCCACTAACAGCATTCAGTTTCCAGACACCACAGGACACCCTCAGAAGGCCCATGTTCATTCTCTGATGAGTCACAAGGCACAAGGGAGACCTGCACTACAGTAGGAAGGTGGTCCTAATGTTACGCCTGATCGGTGTATACGTAATATAATGGCAAAACCAACAAGTATTAGAAGAAAAATGTCCAGCTGTAACCCGTCCCTTCTGATCATTGCTCCCGGTCTCGTACTTTAATTCTTATTTTTTTATTTTTTTATTCTCCTCCTCTCGAGCATTTTGACTCCTGGACTGAACGCTCCATAATGATAGCTTCCCTCTCGCAGAAACCAGCCTTCCTCCTCTGCCATATGGCACCGGGATCCAGGATGACATCAATTTCCACTTGGAAGTCCAAGTCAGACCTTTGAGACGACCCATCCCTCTTTACACATCTGCGACATTTATTCAAGGAGCCTCGTCCCGGTCGGGCAGACGCAGCCACCGGAAAAGAAAGTGGCTCGTTTCCCCTCCTCCTCCTCCTCCTCCTCCTGAACCATCATCAACATAGCTGCCTGTCTTAGTCACTACCTGCTGAAAGCATCTACTCAAACAGCAGGAGAAGAAAAAAAAAACACATTAAATGTTGTCGAGGGATGTTCACATCACTCTCAACTACGGCTGAGTCACCCAGACTTTGTTTATTTCTAGGAAGTAAAGAATTCTGCTTTTCCACATAAATAGTAGTTCCACATCAATAAGTTTATGTGATCGGACGTGATCCGGTTTTCATTCAGCAGAATTGTAGTTGTGGTTTTAGCAGTAACACGTGTTTTTTTTGTACAGTTTATCCAGTTTGGACTGTGGGTAGTGGTGTGGACGATGGCAAGAAGCGACTGTTTGTTGGATAACAACGATGGCGTGTCACTTACAAACATAGGCCGACTGTAGCTAGACCCACTGTGTGATATCTTTTCAAGGCATAGACTGTATATAAAGATGTAGAGCGGAACAGCTCCTCTAAAGGGAAGCCAAAGCAAGTACAGCTCCCCCTGGTGGCTGGCTGCAGTATAGGTCATAAGCTCCGCCTCCTCCATGTTAGTGGATGGGACTTGGGTCAAACTAAAACACTAAAATACACATCAAATATTTTTTTGGTTTCTGTCATTTTAGGTCGTTAATATAATACTGATGCGTGTAAAAGGGGCATCCCTACTTCTGATCAATGTTGATAGACAGGCGGTTTGTCCAATCACAAGCCACGTATTTTTTTAAACAGTCCCCATGCATGATTACTGTGAACTGAAACATCTGACTAGTGGAAACGGTGCAGGATACACCATGAAAATGAAAAAGAAGACACTTGTTAACAGCATATGCAATATTTGAAGTTAATTTTTGATTGATTTGATTGGACCAGGTGCGGTTGTGGATGAATCCAAAGGAAAAGTCCTCGTCGTCCAAGACAAAAACAAGGTATGTTTGAAACCAAATTAAGTCTTGTACGGTTATTACGTTAAATACACACAAATATTACAACATAAAAATATATTTTACTTACTCTAGACACAAGTTGTCAGTAATACAAGAGAAAATGAGATCAGAAAAATCCTATTTTTTTATAATTTTATAGTAATATGTACATTATATACATTGGTAAACATTTCCCTAGAAAAGTAAATGGAGTTTGGTTGTTCACTTATCATTTCCTGGATCCTGCTCAGTCCGTCGTCAGTCTGAAGCGTCAGTTTATCACGCCGCTGCTAAAACTGTCTGTGATCAGTCGTGTTTATTTAGTTGCCTCGGTCGATCCAGACGTGGCTGGAAAACCACACGGACCGTCAGCTCCTCTCACACTTAACATAGCTGAGGACAGCACGGGCCGACCTTAAAGCAAACACAGTGTTTACAGGAGCTGAATGCGCTCAAACAGCCGCGCGTGTCAGCACAGAGAACCTGCTGTGGACCTGCAACAGGACTCTTTTCAAACCGGATCTGTTTTCGGTCCCTTCCTCCGATTTAGAAAAGTGATTTGGAACCAATTATGCTTTTATGTGAAGGAGGGGACAAGTCAAGTAGTAAGCTGCCTTAGCTAAAGGAAAACACTAAATTACGGTTGTTGATTGAAGTTGGAATAAAAAGATATTTCTGTATAAATAAATGCAAAAATTTGAATCAGTTTACTCCACAAACATCATTATGAATATGTCTTCAACCTGAATGAAATCACTCTGATAAGATTCCACCTTCCAGCAGCGACTGGATGCTAAATAAACTGATATAGTGTCACGTTGCTGCTCGCCGCGGACCGTCGACCGTGCAGAAAGTATAACAGTGCGGTCAGCTTTGTTATTCTGAATCCGTTCAGTAGAAGAACATGAAGACCACATTTTCAGCGCCTTGGTTCATATTTTGTTTGAACAGCTGTTTGTTTTGCTGCCTCCTGTAAACTCATCACGTCACCTGATGTTTACCCCACCTGAAGCAAACACGCTCAGTAAGAACTGATTTATTCCAGCCAGAGAGAAACCATCAGTGTGTTTACGTGGTTATGAGGAGCTGATATTTTCCTTTTGAGCGGTTTGCCAAAAGATTACCTCACCCCTCTCAGTCTGATTGGAAACTCCTTCTGATCTAGTCTGTTCTAGTTGTAGTCGTTACATGAGGCTTCTTTATACTGATTATTACAGAATATGAGCGTCACTATAAAGGCGGTGACAACTCCGTAAGCTAACGTGGACCTCCCCAGAAATGTAACGACACACTGCGGTATACAAACTAATTATTTTGGATCAATAAAGATGGAACACATCGAGGAAATGTTAAAGGGGAAGTAATGTTTTTTTACAACCTGGATCTTATTTCTGGCATAAAATACGATTGTTTACTCACCCATATCACTTTTGTGTAATTTGTAGTCGTTTGTGTCATATTTAGATCTGCGTGTATCCATATAGTGGGAGTGAATGGGGCACCGAAACGCAGCCTCTAAATAACACATTCTCTGTCGCGAAACTCGTTAATTTCACCAATGTTTTGTTATTGTACGGTCATGCTATTCCCCGTTGAGTCTGGAGCTAGTTTTTTGCAACACGGCTGAATATTTTTCCGATTCTGAGGTTGTGGACGAACCATAGCAGTAACAAATTACAGATAAACGCTTAGAGATGACATCATCGGGGTCTGTAGGTCAATCTAGAGACCCCAGATAATGAGAACAGGTAACTCTGGACACAACGGGGAATAGCACTAGCATACGATAAGAAAATATTGAGTTTCACGGCAGATAATGTGTTATTTAGAGGCTGCGTGTCGGTGCCCCATTCACTCCCACTATATGGATATACGCAGATCTAAATATTTCACGAACGACAAACGACTACAAATTACAGAAAAGTTAAATGGGTGAGTAAATGATTGGATTTTATGACAGAAATAAGCATAAGCATCTGGGTTGTAAAAAACAGTAGTTTCCCTTTAACTGAGGTGGTTCAGAGATACAAACATTTGTACCACTTGTATTCTGCGAAATTTCAGCGAAAGCTTTAGTCACTGTTGTTGAAAGTGAAGCAGGAAGTAGAAACAAAAATTAACCCAACTGGCAACGTACGTAGTCTACGTACCTAGGTTACAGCGTCTATGTCCCGAAGCACCGTAAATGAGTTTTAAGAGTTAAGTTTCATTCAGTCAGGGAGTTAGAGTCATCACATTAAGCAGCCTAATTACATCCCTGACAGCGTTAAATAAGACTCTTAGTAAGAGCATCTATTTTAATTTCTCAATTAATCAAATCTGATTTAAATCAGATTTTTATTGAGGGCGTTATGAGTTATTTTTATTCTGAGTATTAGTTGAATATTATGGCAGTTCATGGTACTCTGTCGTCAGTCTCAATCTTCATCATATACTGTAGTTTTCTCTCCATTTAACAGCATGTAAGTGTTTGTCGGCCTTTAATTGCACCCATCATGCAGCATGTGTCCCAGTCATGTAACGCTTGAGCATAAATAATGTGTCTCGATGGCTTTTATCCAGGAGCAGAGGGAAACATTTAGTGGCCTGGAAGTGTGGGAGTGTTTTATCTGTCCTCCTCCTCCTCCTCCTCCTCCTCCTTCTTCTCGTCCACATTGAGACGTTTACTGGAAATGTGCTTTATAACAGTCTGGCCCTTTGGCAGCAGAGACTCTATGATTGGCTGAGCTACTTCAAAACTCACTGAAGGGTTATGAACTTCCCGAAAAGAAACCAAGAGATTATCAATCACATAGTACAAATACATCCGACACTGTGGACTCAGGGCAATTTCACCCATCAGGGAGCTGAAGAAAGTCTCGGACAAGAGTGTTTAATTTAACCACTGAGTCGTCATTTCCTGTTAGATTCTTTCAGGAAGTATTTGCCAAGTATTATTTTCCCATTTGGCTCTGACAGCTCCTCCAGCGGGGACGAAACTATTCATTTTCAAAAAAAAACAAAACACAGCTATTACAGTTACACAAGATCTCTTTATTCCTTTCTACCAGCACATTTTAAGAAACAGCCTCCAAAAATATAGCAATTTGTTGTAAATACATGAATAAAAATATGGTGTAGTGCATTTTGTGTTCCTCAACGATTAAACATTACATTAAATTTGTATTTCTGACAAATAAAAAGAAGCGTAGCATATAACAACATTTTTTCGGTAACTACAAAAATATATATACACAGACACACACACACATATAGAAGTCATAATTTAACCAGCAGCATACTGTTATTAAATATTAATGATAAGTGGATTTGGAAGACGCGCTTCAACCACAGCAAAAAGTCTCCAGAGTTTAAAATGTAAAACATAAAATGTAAGGGTGCTCAGATCAGAGCATTACACGTGTTCCTTTAACCTTTAACTATTAGCTCGTGTGCACGAGACGACGGCGTGATCAACTGCTGACCGTCGATTCCTTAAAGACTTTTTACATTTACAGCAGTGCCATTTGTCATATCTGTTATGTAATAATTTCGACTCTTGAATTTCAGACAAAGAATGCTTGGAAGTTCCCCGGCGGTTTGTCGGATCCAGGAGAAAACATCGGTGAGTGTCACGCTCAAAGGAGAAAATAAAATTAAAAACCAATACAGTACATCCAGCTAAATTCCTCGGAGTTCATGTTTAAAGTGGCAATCTGGAAAGTTTTCATTTCAGCGGATATCTGTCGCCAAATGAGGCCAATTGCATTTACAGTATTCAGAACTCAGTGTCTGTGGAGACGTCCAGGTGGTGGGCGGAGCTAACTGAATGTACAGGGTGGATCTGTGGAGTTACCTCTTACCGCCACAGGTGGCGCCACAGAGAGCGAGATTTCAAAGATTGCCACTTTAAAGATGACACACATACATTCATTTGTACAAACTTGGTTGATATATATTTGCAAATCCTGTCTCTCCAAATTCACCGTATTTAAAAAATAATGATAAAAAATAAAAGCAGCTTTAAAGTTATATACATAATCCAACCCGGAAAGCAGCGTCAAATGTTTATTACAAAAAAATATACGTAATTTCCCCTTTCCCGCTCGCACGTCTTAAAAGCAAGCTGATACTGACAAGAGATTATAAATACACTTCTTTTTTTGTTTTTAAATGCCTCCACGTATGAATCTCTCTCAGGTGACACTGCCGTTCGCGAGGTGTTTGAGGAAACCGGCGTTCGCTCCGAGTTCAGGTCTCTGCTCAGCATCCGGCAGCAGCACAACCACCCCGGCGCCTTCGGCATGTCGGACATGTACATCATCTGCCGGCTGAGCCCGCTCACCTACGAGATCGACTTCTGCACTCAGGAGTGCCTGCGCTGCGAGTGGCTGGACCTGAGCGAGCTCGCCAAAACCAACGACACCACGCCAATCACCTCTCGCGTAGCCAGGCTCCTCCTTCACGGCGTGGAGCGGGGCTTTGACAAGATCGACCTGACCATGGAGGAGCTGCCCGCCGTCTACTCAGGGATGTTCTACCAGCTGTACCACAGACAGCTTCCCACCGCTCTAAAGTCGTAGTTGCTAGCTAAACCTAACCACGGTCGTCAGTGTTACTCATATTTAAAGTGTATTTATGGCTGGACTGTTACGGTTGATAGGTGTTGAACAAAAAGCACACAGACTTTGTGGCTTTTTACAAACACCATGGTAACTTCAGGTGCTACAGTTTCATACGGTTCATTCAACACCTTTTGGTATCTAAGGTACTACTTTAAGATCTGCTGTATGATTATCGGGAACAAGTTAAGCTAAGTTTAGCTTGTTTTAGCTTGTTAACTGGCAACTAGCACAGTGGTCTGGATTTGGTTATGGGGCCTGTTTCAAGCCATACAGAGATAAAAATACCTCTGCATGATACTGGACAATCATACAACCAGTCAGAGCAACGAATAATGTGATGTACGCTTCCCAACAAAGGCCTTAATTGCTGTCAACTGTTGCCCGTAACGTTATTTCGTTGACAAGGTAGTCTGGAGTCTGTCCCTTGGAAACTAATTCTGCTCCTACAAAGATCTACTAGGTCAATCAAATAATTTAAGTTGGCTTTACGCGGTGATGGACAGAAGATGCTCAGCGATATAATCATACATATCTGTAGTAAAAGATGTTGACAGTGAAATAACTTTAAAGGACAAACAGTCAACAGCGATTAAGGCATTTGGCGGCAACGTAGACCGTAGCGCCGTTACTGACGTGCCCCTCCCCAGAGATGTAACTATGCGCTGCATAGACCACAAGAGCTGTGATTGGTCCGCTTGGTCGTTGATTATTTACGCTTTAGTATTTCCAGATTTGCTTCTCCGTTTCCGCAATTTTCAAATTGATAGTTTTGGATCGACAAAGATGGAACACATGGAGGAAAGGTTAACTGAGGAGGTTCGGAGATTGAAAGTGAAGCGGGAAGTATAAACAAAAATTAACCTGAATGGCAAAAAAGACACAGCGCCAACTAGTGTTTGGGTGTGTCCGAAATATAAAGGCTACGGCGTCTAGGTCCCAGAGTACGTTACTCTTCTGTCCATCACCACATAAAGCCCGCTCTGAAGATATGATTGGCCCGATAGATCATCTCGTAGCAGAAGTAAGTTAATTAGTTGCTAGTGTATTATTATTATTATTATGACATGGAAAAAAATGGGAACACAAGGCTAGCTTAAAATCAAATGTCCCTAGAGTGAATATGGAGTAGATTTTGTATTTAGTGTGTTTAGAGTGCCTATGTTTTATTTTGTTGATCTAAATTTGAGATTTTGAGATTAAAAATTCTTGATTGCAGTTACAATAACATGATTTAAGAGCACTTTGTTCAATAAAATAAACTCAAACTGAGGAAAGATTTAAGAGAAAATTTTCACTGCTTTCAGTCGTTCAGCGAGAGAGAAGATCTATGTTCTGCCATTCACCTGAGGTGCACTCGAGCAAGGCACCTGGCTCCAGTTGCTCTAATGTAGCAGGTGGTTACAGTAAAATCCTGGTCGTATTGTTAAGCAGCCAGGTTTGAATATGTGGCACTGTTTCAAAGTAAAGCTGAATAAAAGCAGACGTGTTCAGGATTTTGTGTTTTTAAAACAAAAACTAAAAACTAAAAAACAAAACAAATAAAAACTGTTAGGATATAACAGTCAAGCATCACAGCTATTTTGGGCAATGTTGATGGAAAACTGTCGTCATTGCCGTCACATCTTCTCCCGCGTACCTCCCTGCCAGATCCCAGATTAGCACTTGGCGGACATGGGAAGAAAGAGAATGGCCTTCTGACCCGGTCCAGTTTTGTTTCCGGACTTGTACTGGCCAGTCCGCTTCAGCGCCACGTACATGTTGGGGTACTTCCTGGAGCGGTAGGTGTTGTAATTGTTGCTCTCGAGCCGCTCCAAGAAGTAGCACTCGTCTGTCGCTCGTCTCTGGGGAGAAAGAACATTTGGACATGAGTTTAATTTGATGCTCTGATTTTTAACTGTGCAACTTAATGAGGAAGCTCAATATTTCAATAAACTGTGAATCTAGTCTGATGTAGGAAATCCTCTGAGAGATTCTTTATGATAAACTAAAGAAAAAGGAAGTAAGGTCATTCAGCTACGTTCCAAAATGCTGTCGATCCTCTCCGTATATTTCTGTTTAACTTCGACGCCAAAGATGCGTCTGGTTTTCTTCTCAAAACTTTATTTTGATTGGATGATTTTTAATTGAGTTTGTGTAATATATTTTGTTACGAGTAAAGGGCATTTGTAATTTTGGGATTTTATGACATTAAATGACTGCATTAAACCACCCGTGACTAAATGACACATCCTTTATTTTAAAGGGGAGTTCCTGCTCTGTGTTTCATGGAAATTACCATTTTTTAATTTTTAGTTTGTGATTATTATTAGGGTGGAATAGTTCAAAATGCCACTAACAGAAGAATTGATCAATGGGTGGATTTTATCTTGTTGACATGTATTTTCACCTCTTTTCTTTTGTAGAAAGCATGAACATTAATTACCAAACGTCTGGCCAAAATCTGGCTCTCGCTGGGCGTTAGCTGCCCAACACCCTGCCCAACAAGAGGCTTTTGTTGTAGTTTCTGTTTTTAGTCGACTGTGACTGCACGGCTACGAAGCTGTTAGTCAGAGGACGTTTACTACCACACAGTCTGCCCTGTTTAATTCATTATGCAAAAGCTTCGGACAAACAATGATCCCAGTTTAGTGCTGAAAACATGCACGTTGACATGTTCATTCATATCCTAAAACAAATATAAATCAGTTTATGTGAAAATTATTAATTCTCTTTTTAGTTTTATGAGCCAAAATAAATCTGTTTGTAAAGGATCAATGTGCGAAATCGGCCCAAATACATTGTACTTTTTCGCTTGGAATTAACATTGTAACACTGTGTACGGAACAACTCACAAAACTATGAATTTAAAATTTAAAAAGTGAACACAGCTAATTTTGTGGTACTTAAAGCTGTATTTAACAATTTCCCCCCACTAGAGGGCAGCACCTCTTAAACAAACTCACAAATGGAGAATCAACACCACACCATCAAAGACGACATGGTGGCAAAAATTAGGATTAGCTGCATATTCTCAATCCATGTTTGTTTCTGTCACAACCTGGAGGCCTTAAATCAAACTCCCAAGTTGTGTTGTGATTGGGAGGCAAATGTAAAAAAAAGAGCTAAAGTGCTAAATTAGAAAAAAAAATAGGGGAATATTTTCTTTAACTACATTCAGTGTCAGTCTTTTATGTCCATCACTATACGAGCATTTATCTTGGCAGCAGTGTTTTTTTCTTAATGGTCTACAAACGTAGAAGCTGCACAAAGCGACACTCTGGGTGGCAACTCCTCGCTGTAACTTCTCATCAGGAGGAAATGCTTCTTTCAAATTACATGGACTTTACACAAGCCTTCACAACCACCAAACCACATCAGTCGCAAACACTTCACACCAGCAGTTCGTCAGTAAGCAACGACAACAACGCTGTAGCAACAGAGCAGCGCCGGTGCCAGACTGAGCTGGTGAGAGCTAATTCACATGAACGCTTGAAAAATGCCATCACAACATGCAGACGGGTCTTTTGTCTCTCGGGCTGCTCAACCCCCACCTCCACCGGTCAGTCTATCAGTTCACCCTGGGAGACCCTGAGTATTTCTGAATAAAATCCTGCAAACATTACATGTCTAAACATTCGCTGCCCACTTTTCTCCACAATAACCATCTTGGATCTCCTGTAGGGAATCCTATTCTGTTTAGCTTGCATCTTAACACATATAATTAAATTCAAAATCACAACATAACTTGGAGTTAGAGTTAGTCTGTATACAACTCAGTGTGTTTTATGGAACAAATCACAACCTGGTTCTTAAAGAGCAAACAAAGTTGAATATTTAAAGCTGTGTTTCACAATTTAAAGCCACAAGGGGGCAGCACTTCTCAAATAAATTAATAAATGAGTCCACAATGTGTTACAGACCGATAATGTCATCAAGAAAATCTTAATCTCGAAATTTAAGATTAATCAGTAGCACGTTTAATAACTTCTATCCATTTTTGTTTCTTTAACAGTCTGGAGTATATGGCTTTAAATCTAAATTGCATTGGGATTAGGAATTGAAGCCTCAAACAAGTTATCGCACAGGACAAGACTCAAGAACTGCAAGAAAGACATATGTTGGTCACTACGATCAAAATAAACAGGAGATGTTATTAGCTGTTACTCATCCACATACTTGTAGTTGTATCTATATTATTATTTATTACAATACATCTTGCCTTAATATGAACAGGATTCATTTTGTGTAACTGTTGTCTCTGAAAGAAAGTGCAGTCAGAGATGCTGCCAGGCTAATTATATTCAGACAGGGAGGATTTCTTGTCAGGGTACCGGTAAATATTTGGTTTCCAAAGCACTGCAGAGTAAATGATGCTTGTGACAGAGCTGTGAGCTCAATTTACTTTTCAAACAACCGGGCCAAATTCAGAGTAGGTGCGAGAAGGAACGTACTAAAATGTTAGCTTGAATCTGTTTAGGAAACGAAAGTATAATATGTGACAGGCAGAACAGAAACTGAACAGTGTAGCTTTTGTTAATGTAAAGACACAGGTCCAGGACACTCACCGCTCCAAACAGTCGTCCGTCTCTGTTCATTGCCAGGTATCGGTTAGCACAAACCCCTTTGATGACCACCTCCCCCACTGAGGTCGCCTGGAGTTGAAGTTTTACTGAGGAACGAAGACAAAAGTTCATTTAAAATATCAAAGACAGGAAACATCTGTATTTCAGTTGTGGGTTGTCTAATCAAAGAGAGGGAGACAGAGCTCTGTTTCTAGAAACAGATAAGGGAGACAAACATTTTAGGCTCCGGGTTACTGCTGTGAATCAAAGTGAAACAGCAAACTCATTAAAGAACTTGACACAGCAGAGCCAGTAAAAGCATTTTAGGCACCACAGTGTTAAGCGAGAACAAAAAAAAGAATTTAACCATTCTTAAAGAGCAAACACTTCTAAAAAATAAAAACCAAACAGACACGGATAGCAATTTTCTGATACTTAAAGCTGCATTCAACAAATTGAAGCCACTAGGGGGCAGCACCTCAGAAACAAGTTCATAGATAGAGGGCCTTTAATGTCATTAAAGCAAAGCAGCTCCTACACCCCAAACTGAGTCTACACACTGCTGTGTGAATGAACCGACGGGTTAAATGCAGAGTAAGTTTTCATGAAGGATCAATAAAGGAGAAATGAGTAAATTATTAGGTTCAGGTTCCTAACTTTAACCTGGAGGATGCTAAGTCTGTCTGCTATGTGACGGAAGGTACAATAGATGTATGAGGGCTACTGGTGAAAACAAGACTAAGACTAAACCAAAATAAGAGGCATCTACTGACATCCTTTTTTCTTTGGAGACAAGTCAGATCTGGTAAGACCAAGCAGTCGGGTATAAAAGAGGCCAAAATATATATAAAGTTAGCTGCAAAGGTAGTGATCATATCCTAAACAGACCATTGTGCTTTACAATCATTTTATGTAAAATAAAATCAAGATAAAAATTTGAATCAAATATAAACTAAATATGCTACAGTTTGCATTTTTAAAATCAGTCTTCAGTACAGCAAACATCAGCTCGTGTTCCTTCAGAGGCTGTCTGTGTTCTTGGCTAACAAGTGGCTGCAGTGACCAGTGATAAAAACCAGTTAACACATCCGTCACTAAACAGTAGCGACACATAACAGAGAGTACGTCTAACCCTAACCCTAACCCGTACATTTGAGACGTCGGGACATTTCTACTCCTGGGCAGAGCATGTTGTACTTCCAAACCACAAAGACTTAAGCAGGGGCCCCGTAAGGTATATTAGGATCTGTCCAGAATTAATCCACATTAAGACTTGGGATAGATACACATCTGTCTGTCGTTAAGGCGGCAGTCTGGATGATTCATGGCGCACATCAAAAGAGGCGAACAAAAATAAATGGTGTGTTTGATGCTCTTTGGGTATATCGTGTCCCAACAGCTTTTATGAATGAAGGGAAACCGATCTCGGCTTCTGTGGCGTTTATCTCTCATCTGTAGCTGTCCGAGGGGTCGGGGATATGAGGGCAACAATGTGTGGCAACGCTGACCTCAAAAGACTCGGAGAGACGTACGAAACCCGTACTTGAGGATGCTTGGATGCATCAGGTTACGTGTTTCACTAATTCTAACCGGCAGCTAGGGCTACTTTGCGTGTGCGAAGGTCTATCGAGGTCTAAACAAGAGGAGCATTGATGAAGAGTAGCTCAGGTCAGTTTTACTAAGAAGTTACTCTGGCTGCAAAATCACATAAATATACGATTCACTTTGAATTTATTACCCCAATGATGCCGCCACACTGATCCTCTCCGTTTCACGCCAACTGTAATTGAAGGTAATTGAATTATTCTAAAAATAGACCCCCTTGAACTGTTTTCCTCGGGCATTTGTTTGGGCACACATGCTGGAAATGTCACACCGTATAGTATGTTGGGAAAACGCACTTCCAGACATGCGTGTTTCATCCTCCAGCTCCTCCTTTTTCACAGTCGAAGCTAACTTACAGTAAAAGCAATCAGCGGCAATGACCTCTACATCAGGAACTGCTTCATTCCGGCTTTTAAACTCCTTGTTGTGTTGTCACACAGCGAGCAGCGTGACTCAGCACTGTGATTTACTAAAAGCATAACACGTATTCCATAAAACTTTCCATTGATTGAGAAAGTTGTAGAACCAGAGTTGTTGTCCTCGAGAGCATGCGTTTTGTTAATAAGTTGGAAAAGGGAGCTGGAAAATTCACATCGTTCCTCATGTTTTTTTTGGATTTTCACTCACCTCCCTGTTGCATGTTAGAATAAAACACATAAAGAAGCTTTGTGTTGCTGTGCAAAGCAAAAAGTAGGGGAGTGGATCGGTGGAAGTACTTACTGTGGGGGTCGTTTTTCTCCCGGATTCCATCCACTCCCCCGTCAGGCTTTATCCTCAAGAAGAAGCCCCCGTTCTTACAGTACAGCCTCTTGGGGTCCTTGAAGCTCCCGGGAGTGAAGCCGGAGCTGCCGCCGTCTTCAGGTGCAGAGGGAAGAGTTGTGATTTCTCCCGTGGCCATCTCCTCCTCTCTGCCCGCTTCCTGGCTTCGTCTCCTTCTTGAGAAGTGCAGGAGCCCCGCCGCGGCCTCCCACCTCCCACCAACTGTTCCCTCCTCCCACCTCTACCACAGACCTTCACACAAACTGATTCTACTTAACCTCAGGGGTCAGTTTGCTCGAACGGTTGCCCCCCCCCCCCTCCTCCTCTTCCCCTCCTCTCTCAGGGTAGCAAGGGCCTTTTGAGTCCAGAGAATCTGAAGCAGAAACACTCCTGCGGGCTCCTAAACGCCAAACGCTGCCATCTGTAGCTGCGCGTCTGCTGTTTGTAGAGCTGGCAGCCGCTTTGCCAGTGTACTCTGAGCCCTCTGGTAAGGGGGATGCATGCAGGTCTCCACTCTCAACCACTCTTCTTGCACAGAAGTGTTTAAAGCAAGGCAGCTGGCTTAGATCTATGTGGAAGGCTTTCCCCTTCGGGCCTCAGTTCGCATGCGCCCTATGAGCACCAGGCACACACATGCTCACGCCCACTAATGCTCAGCGGTTTAACCAGCCCTGCAGAAGTCGGGTAAGGAGAGGAGGGCGAGGAAGGGGGCTGGGGGGGGAACGAGCAACTTGGACGGTGTCACCGAGACCGTTCAGAGAGCCAAGAGCAGCAGCAGCAGCAGCGGCGGCAAGCATGTGAACAGGACCAGTGTGTTCATTCATCCAGCCTGGTGGAGTGCACGGAGAGGAAAGCCAGCTCGTCTGTGATTCACTCGCTGCTATTCTTAGGTAAAATGTGAAGCAGAAATGCCAGCAGATGAAAACGATTTTAATTGCTATTCCCGACCTCCTCAAAACCAGCTGAGTGGAGGATCAGTGTTATGATCAGTGGGTTATTCCTGCAGGATTTGCCTCTTTTATTTTTTTCGTCTTAGGACCGACAAGGCCTTGCATTCGTCAAAAAAAAGAAAAAGAAAAAGGCCCTCGGTGGTTTGTGCTTGCGGGTGAAGGTTACCACATCTAAAAACTCGTGTTGGACCAGCAGAAAGTCAGCTGTGCTCTCGGCTGACGTCGTGTTGTTGACCTACGCAGAACTGGTTAGCGAAACACCAGACGCTCCACCACTCTACTCGGGTGACTTAGGACGAGAGTTAAATAGTCGGGAAGTTCAAACGCAAGAAGAGTTCCGCTGGTTTCAGACATTTTTGGGACGGGAATGCTTGAGCGAAGCCACCGAAACAATTACCATTTCATCAACACCTATATCTTGCTGTGCAAACATAATAATGCTCCTTGTTACAGGCCATTGCTGCAGAAAACCCACAGGCCTTAGATGCAACTTGCCAATCACAATCTTGTTAAACTTATTTATGAGTTACTTGCGCCATAAATTTTACCACACAACTTGTTCCCGTATTCAGTAGTGGGAAATGCTTCTATTTGAGAAGCATAAACAGGCAGCAGTCTAAAGAGAGAGCTAGTGGGAGTCTTTTTTTTTTATTCGAGCTGTATTTAAATTGACCCTCCACGTCCCACACAAGTATGCATGGCTTTTTAAATGAGTGTTCTGGGATTAAGTGCTCACAGTGGGTCCATCTAAGGGCTCCCTTAGAGACATTTCCCCTAGATAAACCAAGATAATAATGCACAAACTGAAGATTTTAATAAGAACGCAACTCCAAAAACAGGTCGGTGCCAAAAGGAAGACGAAGACACGAGGAACTGAACGGCAACAAACTCGGGTAACATCGCTTGACAAGTGGTTATATATGCAGCTACACACACACAAGGACTGATGGAATAATGAGAGACAGTTGAAGAGGCCAAACGAGGGGAGGTAAGACAGGTGAGGAGGAATCAGAGACAGACAGGGAGTTAAGTTTTAATCTAACAAGAAAACTGATTAGAAAATAAAACAAGAAACACGAGAAAAACCCAACATGGTGACAGAAAACATTCAAAATTCAAAACTGTGACAATAGTTTGTGACAATTTATTCATCTTCTGTCACAGGGGGCCTAGGACTAGGGACAGGGTACACCTTGGACAGGTCTCCAGAGAGACAGACAACCATTGAGCCAATTTAGTCTCGCCAATTAACCTAACAAGCAAACAGTGGAAGGAAGCCGGAGTACCCTGAGAGAACCCACACAGACGCAGGGAGATTCTAACCCGGAACCTTCTTCCTGTGAGGCATCAGTGCAAACCACCACTCCACCCAGTTGGTGACAACGTCAGAGGAAAGTAAATGAAGATTTACGCCGTTGTTCTCCAAGCAGCAGCTTTGCATGCGCTCTGCAGGCATTCGGGTGGTTTTGAATGCACAGCAATAAATCGGAGCTTTGCAAATATTTTAAATACTGCAACAGGTTAAAAAGCCACCAGCAGCGTTTTCTCTGCGTGAATTCCGATTGCAAAATTTGTGCTTAACCCGTTGTGAAAGCAGCCCCGCTGCATGCTTCCAGGTGGCAGCTCGGAAATAAACCGATAAAATGTGTGCGAGCACGTGTGCAGGCGGTAAAACGTGGACTCAGCCTGAACTCTCGCATGTGTCACCAACCATTCTTATTAGCCTCCTCGGCGTTGCGTTGGTTATGTCACGCCCTCCGCTGACAGATGCCTGAGTCAAGGCCGGGATGGCTCCGCTCTTAAACCCTTTGTGGCGCTTTTTTGCTTCACTGAACTATTTTTAGAAAGTGAAGAAGTAGAAGACGTTCGCTCTCGCTCGCGCTCTCTGACCTCAGAGGAAATGGAAGGTCTCACGTGTCACTGCAACTGACACCTCTGAGACACGATGTGCACAAGAGGAAAGTTTACTTTCATGTCAGCTATTGTTTACTTGATTTTTCCAAGCAGTAATCACTTGTCGTCAACGGCCTCTTCAGCTGATGGCCTCTTGCATTTCTATCCATGTAGAAATAGATTACAAAATCAGACTGCTGGTTAACTCGTTGCTTGGTTGACGGCGATTTAAACTTTCATTGACCGTAGCAGAGGAAATTTTAACAAAATGCTCCGTCTGGAAGCGTTTCCCCTCCATTAGACATCCCCATTGCTGCAGAGAAAGTCACCACAGTTGGCATGGAAGCAGTGTCCAGTGAGAAGACACCTAGCCAAGCTGTGGACACACAATGAAGCGAACAGGTAAATAGTGTTAAGGAAGGGAAGCGAGACAAAGACAAAGAGGCAAACTGGCACGACAACATGACTCCCATGCTCCTTTAGAGGGAAATCTAATAGAGGTTTTGGACATGTAGTGACTATTTCCCCTGGTGTGCACACTGTAAGGTAATGTGCAACTAAAGCCAGGTGAATCAGGCTCGGCTTGTAGTGAAAATAAACAAAAATTTTAAAGACATTGCCCGTGTGAGCAGCGACATGCCTGAGGAAAAGTTAATTATAAATTCTTTAAAAAAAAACTGCTCTGAAAATATTCTTTCATTAAAGTCCTCTCAGTGTATTATCTTTCCAAAGCATATGTCGCCCCCTTGTGGTAGAACACAGGTAAAATTCAAAAGTTTTTTTGATATACATTGAAGACAAGAAACGTCACAGTATGAAAATCGCTTTATTCGACTTTATATCAGCCGTGGTGAAAAAAGAAAGCATCATAGCAGCATGAGATTTTCTGATTTTTGGCTCATGCCTGTGATGATCTCTGCATCGCTCTGTAAAACCAGGAAAACAAGATCTAAAGCTTTCCTCCATGCCTCCTGCTTCACACTCAGGTTATCATAAACTTCCACGGCTCGCGTTTCGTCTGGTTTCATTTCAGAGAAAAGTCGTGGCGCCTTTTCACCGATGCCCGGGTTATAGTTGTGCAGTTGTTGGCTCACCATCGTCCTGGCTTTGACTTTTGAAAACTTCCCTGTGTTAACCATTACGCTGGATATGTAATCTATTAAACCATCTGCCATGAGGCGCAACACTACACCCCTGTAGCGGTTAGCTGCTGTCCCTGCTCTGGATCGCTGGACACGGTCACCATTCTTGATGTGGTGTTCCGCTTGTTCCTGTAGGTGATAAACACAAAGCACTTCCGCCCCTCCAGCTCCGGGCAGGAGGGCTCGGTCTTTCAGCGCATGGTGTAAACGATAAGCACAGGCCCAGAACCGATCCTCCAGCGCCTGCAGCTTTCCATGCACGCAGCTCGTAAGGACCGCCGTGACCAGTCCGCTGGACCTGCCAGTGGAAATATTCACAGCTGTTGCAGACTTCCTCTCGTTGTTGCCGAGGTCCCGCCATACTGTAACCTTCACCGCGGTGCCAACACAGTGTTGACTCAACTGTGTGGCGTAAGTTACCGGAACAGCTCTGGCTGAATTGGCAAATGTCTTCAAAACCGAAGCCTTCACTTTTTCCACTACAAGTATATGATGCTTACAACAATGTGCAATCACTTTTTCGCATGCAAGGCCACTGATCAGAATCAGGTTGACTTTCAGGTTTACCAGAAGTGTCAAAACTTTTTCCACCCATTCATCGTCTTTGCTTGATTCCAGCCGGTCACTCACGCGCTGGAGACCCGTCGGTCTGTTAAAGCCAAGATGGCGATAGGTATCCGATAAATCTCCATTAATGAGAGCAACCTTCAGGTCTTGTTCTTTTAAATGATGTGCAACTGAAGTCTGTTCAGCAGACAACAGTACAACGCAGCCAGGCACGACGCAAGCGCGCTCTTCTGGTAAACAAGGTAGCACACAAGTCACCACCTTAGTGATGTCAAACGTAGAGCAGCTGGTATCTTGATTTGTTTTTGATTGCATCTGAAAGGCCTCTACTACTAATTTCATTGAGTCATCACAACCGTGGCTCAATCCCTCGGCAATGTGAGAAACGTCAGGAAGCTTGGGTTCATGAGTTCTGTGCAGAACTTTAGGGATATTTTCAGATTTGGGCTGATAAAAATGCCTGCTGAGCCTTATTTTCCTTTGTTCACTGATTTTTAGAGACTCAACTTTTGCCGTCTCTTGCAACGCCGCCTGTGAAGCCTCAGCGATGGGTCCTAAACCATGAGATGACTCAGTGCATCTCTCCAACGACGTGGCGCCAAGACGCTCGGTTGAAATGGCGCATTTCCTGCAAACATCCACGCATATATCCATCCCTTCAGACATAGCTGAGATTATGTGCGATACAGAAATTCCTCTCTGGAGACAGTCCAGAGCGGCACGGCTCCACGCTCCAGCGAGAAACAGCAGGCATCCTGACCCCGTGCGGTAGACCTTCTGGTGCGCCTGAAGAGTCTCGTGAACCAGCTGACCTACAGCGCACGTCAGCTCCAGGTTTTCAATGACGCGAAAACACGAGCACACGAGAGCAGACTCCCCGCTTGTGTCATCTTGGACAAACTTGTACTTTTTACTGGGGCCCAAAAAGGAGTGTGAGATTCCTGCAAGCGCCGAGAGCTTCTGCAATCCAACGTGCTGCCGATTGTTTATAACTTCACTTCCCGGCATTATTTGAGCCACCTGATTGGAAAAATGGAGAGGAAAGGTTTCATGTGTACTTTTTTTTTTACCAAGTATCTCGCAACATAGTAGACTTTGGTTTATGCTGGTGCAGCGTTCTTTCGGTAAATGGACAGAATGGTAATGAATGATAATATGACTACATTACCTGTGGAGTCCCTCTCCTCACCTGGCTGCTGCTACCTGCTGGCTACCACCTCCACTCATCCATCATGTGGAACAACAAACTAGCAGTATGGTGTTGGCCTATTCCTCTCTTTCCAAAGCATAAGGGTCTTCTTTCTTCTTCCACCTGGTAACAACTTTAGTCATAGCACTGATTTAAATGAACCTACAGCAGTAGCTAACTAATAATAAATTAACTGTGTTCAATAAAACATCACCAAATGAGTAAAAGTAGCACACAACCCTGAAAGACGCAGCTCAGACTTAGGATGACAGTAACTCACCTGAGGAGTTTACTAGCATCAGCTTTAAAGCTAAGCTAACAAGCTAATATTTTAAGAAAGCATATTTAAATCTAAATTCACCCTGTCTATAACGATGAAAATGTTAAATATAACACATACATATCAGCGCTGTAATACGCTTATATATCCAACAGAAATATAACGTTATCTTAATTAAATTACCTAAAATGCTATCATAAGATGCGCTCCTGTATCCCATCTGTCACCCGGCTGAAACGGTTAAGGACTGCGCATGCGTTGTGTTTCCTGGTTGCTGGGAAACAAACAACCGTTAGGATGATTGGCGTATACCGCTCAAGCCCGCCTATACCTTCTTGTGATTGGTTAATATGCTTGAGACGCTGTGTATTCGTGGTTTCTATTGGCTGTCTCCGATGTCATTTAACAGGAAAAGAAACAGCCGTTGGGCTTGCTTTGTTGACATTCGTTTATCAAACATCGTTGAAGCTTTCCTGACCGGATCTTGTTTTGAAATGGTATATCTTTACACAAATATCTTGTGCATATGTGTCCGTTTCATTCACCTTTACAAAGTTGTGGAGATTTCCGCTAAAATTGTTAATTTTTAGCCCGAAAACCTGTGTCTGTTTGGTCCCGTGGAGTAGCATGCAAGCTAACTAGCATGATTGAAGTCGACTTAAACGTAAAAAAACATAACTCTGCCTGCTACGCCCACTAACAAGGTGAACTATCTGTTGAGTCTGTATTTTAATATTTGCATTTTTTCAGGCTTCGAGTTACCGGAAATCTGCTGCCTCGACTAGCCAAAGGAAAAAGATAAATCCCAAAGTTGAACTGACCGAGGAGCAAAAGCAAGAAATTAAAGAAGCTTTTGACCTCTTTGACACAGATGGGACTGGGACAATAGACGTAAAGGAGCTAAAGGTGTGTTCCTGGTTTCAGTATGCATTGGATCAAATGCTACACAGTGTTATGTGTGTGCACATATACACCGATCAGGCATAACATTATGACCACCTTCCTAATATTGTGTAGGTCTCCCATGCCTCCAAAACAGTTGAGGATCATCCCACAGATACTTGATAAATTTGGTTTCTAGTGAATTTGGAGGCCAGGTCAACACCTTGTGCTGATCTTAGTGTTTTTTTAGAACACTAAAACAGTTTCCCAGCAGAACAATGAAATGTCACAAGATAGTCAGTGTTATTCACTTCACCTGTCAGTGGTTTCAATGTTGTGGCTGATCTGTGTATTTAAAAGAAACACCTGATAACAGTGCCACAGCACCCTCAGCTTTTGTTTCCTGTCACCTGTGCCACAGGTTGCTATGAGAGCTCTTGGGTTTGAACCAAAGAAAGAGGAAATCAAGAAGATGATTGCAGACATTGATAAAGAGGGCTCTGGAACAGTCGATTTTGGTGATTTTCTCAGTATAATGACACTGAAAATGGTGAGTGTTGCATGTATGTATTTGGCGAGAAACTACCCAGAAGCTGAAAACTCTTTGCTTTCTAGCAATGGAAACACCTCGTATCTAGTTCTACTTTCAGGTGCTCTGAAAACAAGGTGACTCCTAAACTTTTACAGTAAAAGTCAAGGCTGAAAGTCGTGTTTCCTCATGAAAAATCACATTTTATTTTTGAACAGCTGCATATAATGGGTATGTGATGGGTTCCAAATTCAAATAATTTAAACTTTATTTACGTTGTAAGGAGTTGCACCAACAATAGCACACTTTAATGCCAAATAAAAACTGCCAGTTGATAATTTGGATCAAAGAAGACGAGTTTCAGTCCGTTTTGAATTAATAATACCTTAATTATTTTGTCTCTCTCATCTCCGGTCGATGTTAATAGAGCGAAAAGGACTCCAAAGAAGAAATTATGAAAGCTTTCCGACTGTTCGACGATGACTGCACGGGGAAAATATCCTTCAAGAACCTCAAGAGAGTCGCCAAGGAGCTGGGTGAAAACCTCACAGATGAAGAGCTGCAGGTACTGTGGTCCTTAATTAGATGGAGTATCAGAAATCTTGAAAACATTTTTACACTCATGTCTTACCACCGTAGATATCTTGGTGCATTCAGATGGATGGTGAATCTGTCTGATGCAGGTTCTTGGTCTTGGTGTTTGACACTCAGGTGCACTTTGGACGTGAGACACATTGATCAGCCACAACATAAAACCCAGCAGCCTGTGAAGTGATTTTTTATGACCGTTGACAATTGATTGTTCTTCTGGCAAGCCTGGATCCTGGCATTTAAGTATGGCAGACCAAGGACACCCCCATGGCAAGGGTGTGTGCCACCTTCTTCCATAGTTTCATAGTTCTGTGGTTGAGTTCTTGTGTCCGTTGTAGAAGCCTTCAGCAGTGGACAGGGGTGGAAAACCCCTGACTGCTCTGCAGCTACTCATGCCCATACAAGACAAACTGTGAAACAATTTGAGATACAGTAACTCATCTGTTGGATCGAAACACACGGGCGAGGCCTTTGCTCTGATCAGTGAACCTTGGCTACCGTCGCAGGTTCCTACTTTTTCCTTCCTTGGACCACTTTTGATAGCTACTGAGCACTGCAGACCAGGGACACCCAACAAGAGCTTAGGTCTTGGTAGATGCTCATACCCAGTCATCCAGTTATCACAGTTTGGCCCTTGTCAAAGTCAAATCCTTTCCAGTTGTCCAAATTTCCTGCTTCTAATACAGGGTTCTTTACTTCCCCTGTCAAAGGTCATATGTTATGGCTGATTGGTGTATAATGGAGGCCTTATTAGGGATTTATTTTACGTCCAGTTTAAGTTGCTTTTGTTTCAGATATACTGCAACATTTGAAACCTTACATGGTTATCAGACTACCTTACAGACAGAAAGATCTAGACATTCACTTGTATTTTAACAGATTCATCAGAATCAGAGAGTAAGTATTTACGGGATTTTTAGCAAACATTTTATAAAATGACAACTTATTACAGAAATTACGGACTTCCTGTTCTCTCATGTCCAGTTCCTCAAATATTGTCACATTCTTAAATGTGGTATTTAAACAGCAGAGGGTTATTCCTGGGTAACTTCGAGAGGAGCTGCATGACCACATGAAGTCGTAATTTCTTCAGGCCACCGCGCTCGATTCTCTTATTCGTTAGTTTCATTGGGTTTCTCATCTTTTTAGGAAATGATTGACGAGGCGGACCGAGACGGAGACGGTGAGGTCAATGAGCAGGAGTTCTTGCGGATAATGAAGAAGACCAACCTCTATTGAACCTGCAGGGAGTTTGTGTGTTTGCGTGTGTTACAGTCTAGACCCAGGACCTTTTTTTAAGATTCGCATTTGATCCTCTCCGAGCGGTAGCTTCGTTTAGAGATTTTGGAAGAATAGTTTTCTTTGTAAATAAATATTTTACCACACTGTATGTTTGCACAGATTTTCTACAATGCAAGAAAAATAAATCTATTTCAACAGAGCTGCTTTGACAGTTGCGTTTCTATTAACTTTGTTTTTAATTTCGTGGAAAAACTTTTGATTTCTCAGCGGCTTTGACGTGTTGTTAGCTGTTCACACTTTCATGTACTTTCTTATTGCTGCTGTTGATCTGTAGAAACAGAAAGACTGGTTCTGAAAATCTTAGGGAGGCTTATTTCGGTACATTGCATGCGCTGCAGTGCATCCTGCAAAGCACAACATGCCAATAATGGTCAGACAGACAGTGAAAGTCATATGACTAACTTGATGTAGACTAACCAGAATTATTTTACTGTAGACAGAAATGACAAGCGTGAACCTGAGATGAGTAACTCAGTAAAAGTCACTCTCACTCACACTCTGAGTTCTATTACTGTCTATAGAAGATACAGCAACATATCTGTTTTACCTACATATTGTGATCGTCTTATAGGAAAGATGTTCCTCCTGCTGATTAATTATAATATACGGCGGAAGTCTGGTTTTGGACAAAACACAGAACCTTGTTAAAATAAACAGGATATCGTAGTGACGTGTTTTTCCGAACCGTCAGACGGCTGCCTATTATTTTGAGGATGCTTGCCACTGATTGTGAAAGTTGTGATAACCTGTTCTAGACGGCGAGGGAGCGTCAGGCGGAAAGTATGAAAAGTTTTCTCCCAAGATGAGAGATCCATTGTTTGAAAAAAATTCCACATACAAAACGAAAACATTCCACAGACACAGGTTAAAGAGTTTTCAACAAGTTTTTATTTCTTTTTGAACATTACATTCACGGCATCGGCTCAAAATGACACACGATTTAATCCAAATTCAAGTGCACCAGAATATGGGATCACTTTGGATCTCTTTCATTTTGTAGAGATGAAACCTGGCTTTGACACAGATGAGCCAAATCAAAAGGCCAGTGTTTCAAAGGCTCACTTTATATAACCCCCTGTGACTCAAATCCATCCACCTTCTCGGAGTTCAAAGTACACCGCACGGCAGGTGAGAGCCGAAACACTGCGCTTATGTTCACTTTGAGTGGACACAAAAAAATTACATATGACCTTCATGGATTACGTTGTGATATTACAGTAGTTTGCTCTTTCAATCCATGGTAATCCTAATCCTAATGGTGATAAATTCCTTTTTATACCGAAAGCCATCATTAGGACTTCAGAATAGATCGGTTCCACAAAGATATAATCTGATTGTCTATATTTATCTAAAAAGGTCTAGTCTGTAAGGAATGTCTCAAATATATCTTTGTGGAAAAAATAATAAACAAAATTTGAAATTAAAGAAATATACCTGATGTGGAAAGGGTACGTTTCCAAAGGGATACCGTGGCTTGCAGCACAATCTCATCAGCAAATATTTACGAAACCTTTTAAGAAATCGCAGAGGTGAATTGTGAGCTGTCCTCACAGTCACGTAAAACTTTCTTCTTTTTTGAGAAAACAAAAATGATAAATTGCATTTCCCACACTGCAGTTGTTACCTCGGTAAACTTTACGACTTGATGGCGTCTCGGCGCCAACAGTTGCTTGGCGTGCCATGTTTTCACGTCTTTGTTGCCTTTACATTAAGGTCACGGGAACATGCCATTTGTTGGAGTACTCACAACCTCATAATTGGAAATTTTCATAAAGTTCTGAGCTTATGAGTTCATCTTTAATTATGACTTTGCATTCCCTAAATTAATTTACCCACTTGTTAGCTTGATAATAGCATGTGTAACCCACAAAGGCTAACGGTTGCCGAGCAGCTGTGTTCTCACGACTTGCGTCTCGTGTTACCACTTGAACGCCAAACATTTTACAGCTCCCCCATGCCGTGATCAAGAACTCATGAGTTCCACATGAAGGCAGCTTTAGTCCAGGGGTGTGGTGGCTATTTTTTGATAAACTGCCTTCGCCTAAAAGCTCATTTTAGACTTCCGTTCAACGGCTGTGAAGCATTAAAACTACCGCAAACTCAGAAATCTTAGCAAGACTCATCGCTTTAATTTGAAATTGAAAAGGGAGCTTTACCCTGATGGAGCAACCTACTTTGTAAGAGTAGGTGTTGTTGAAACGGTGAAAGTTTGACTTTTAGAACAAAACTTTCCTATTGGAGTTTGCTGTTTTTGTACAGTGGCAGTTTCATGGCCGCTAATACCTCCGTGGCCCCTCAGCTGAGTGTTATTCCCCTGCTGTGTGGTTAAACGGCGTTCACATCAGATTGCATGTTCAATACTCCCACTGGTCCGCCGTTTGGTCTTTTTTCTCTTCCCAGAAAATGATCAATTTCCAAAACAAGTAAGCGCCGCGCGTCTGTTTACTGCTGGTAAAAGATGATTATATTATTAACTCTTAAATGTCAAGAATGTGTCACCATTATGTAGGCAACTTATATTTGTAAGCCCCCTTTGACTAAGACAAACTATTAACCGTCAGTGTCCCCAGGAGAAGCAGAGCAACCGCACCAGTGGTAGGTTTGCGTTTTCATCTAAATATATATATATATATATATATATATATATATATATATATATTACTATTGCTTTGACATTTTATCTTCTAGTTTTAATACCACAGTGAGGCAGTGAATGTGTCTGAAATTCCCCTTTGGTGTCATTTGTGTTCATGTTCTCCACTTATAGAGGATCTCCTGTATGATGTTTTGTCTAATGGCCTTGTGAGACTGCAGCTCTTGTATTGTTTAGTATTTAACGCGCTCCTTTCTCTTCTTTCTATTCCAACTTACTTTTCAAACACAATTAATTGCCGTGAATATTTTGCTTTCACTGTAAGCAATGATGACAGAAGTGCCTTTCCTGTTAAGTTTTGTTGCACACCTGACTCACCCACATACGCCACATTTTGACGCTCGATCTGTCTGTTTCCACCCTGTAACCAAACACCTTTAATGATATGAGTGGGTCAGGTGTGCACGACTGTGGAAAAGAAAGCTCTGTGTTTGTATGGACAGGTTTAGTAAGCGTGGTTGCATCACCACTGTGCTTGAATTAAAGGGCAACTCTGGTGATAGATGCTAAATGAAATGCTGTTTATGAAAGCTGCTCTAATTCTGCTGCTTCATGTGTAGTGAAAAGATTCTGTGGATTCAAAAGCTTTTCGGAAAATGTGCAACACCTGTCCCAAATACATCGCTTTTCTGGTTTATCTTAAATGGGATCAATCGTGTTGACCTGGTTTCTGCATGGTACTTTGTCATGGCAGTGGTTTTCTTCTCCACCGGAGCCTCAGTCCTCTTCCGAGAAAATTGCGAGCTAGTATGTTTGGATTGAATCATGTGGTTGAACATTAAACAGTGTGCTATTTTAATTTTACACTGTCATCTTTATCAATCTCTTTGAACAAAAAAAACACGTTTTAAAGTAACAAGATATTTGTCCAAAATGAGTCATCTCAACATCCGACAGTCTGCAGCCCTAATGCTTTCTGCTGTTGCTGTGTGCAGACAAGTTTATCTTGCATTGTTAGAATTTGAAATCGCATTCAAGTCTGTAAATCTAGGGGTGACTAAAGGGTGACTAAAGATCTAGATAAATTAGCCAAAAGGCACATTGTGTTGACCTCATACGTGTGATAAGACCCAAAGAACAAGTACAAAATGTTTACCTCTTACAGTCTCGTTGAGGAAGAAAAGAAACTGCGGGTGTGATCACGCTCGGAGGAGAAATTAAACGTGTCATTATTTGTCGTGGTTTCATCAGATCAGTCGGTTCAATGCCTCAAGCAAGTCAGCATTCTTTATGTGGTCCGGTCACAATCATTAAAAACACATATTTGGAAAGATTAAGCCATAAATGCGGCTTTTGTCGAAATCAAATCCTCCTGCAGGCTCTGTGCTTATTACTCTTTTGAATTTATCAAAGTTGCATTATGATGAATAATTCACAAAAATCCTATCTTTTATTTTTTAAAAAGCATTTGCATTGAGGAATGATGACAATAAGAAATTAAAGAATCATTATAAACAAGCTATGTCATCCCTCCAGTCATACCGATGAACAGGACCAGGCGATCCCCCACCCACGCCCTCCCCGTATCTTTTCCTGTAGTCTTACGGTAATATCAAGCACGCTCGCTTCTCTCACATTGCTGAGAATCACCTCCATTTGTTCTTCTGCCTGCAAAAGTGGTTGTAAAATAACAAAATATTTATAATTTCGCTGTTTTAATGTAGTATTTCTGTCAAAAATGCAACAAAAAAGTTTTTTAAGAAATGCACACTTATTTGCAAAAAAGCCGCCGTGTGCATGAGGTGCATGCAAACTTTCAGTCTTGCGCCCACTTGCTTCGCAACCTGGAAATGCAAACTGTTCACAAAGAGGAGACCGCAGTGTAGGAAATAATACTACTGCAGGTGGGAGTAGAAAGTAAACTGCATGTAAGATAAAGTAAATAAATATAATAGTGTAATCATCTGAAATGCTCAAGGTCACTTGAGCATTTAATGAGTGAGAGTACTACATGTTCTTAACCTTTGCTCACGTCTGTTAGAAAAGACAAAGACAAATGACTAATGCTTCTTTTAAGTCACCCACACACGTACCATAAAGTGGACAAAATTCACAGCAACGGTGCGAAGCCGGCTTTAAACCGAGAGAATACGTGGTAAAACATTCAGCGAGAGAAAATGACATAACTGCAGTGCAGCCGAGAGACGGCAAGTCAAAACATAAACAAAATTATGATACTGATGAGCAACAACTGCGGCTGAGACATATGCAGAGACTGCGTAATAGTGAAATACAATACAGTGGGAAAGTAAACAATATAAAACAATAAATTGTTCCCCCTCAAACCCTGATTTTTAGGTTTGACTGTGATGTTATAAATAAATCACTGACAATTAAGATGTGAATTACAGCACAGCAACCCCTGCTAATATCTGCAAGTTTATAACAACCTGAATTATTGTTTATTTTTTTGACAAACTTGCATTTAAAGTTTATTTTAAAGAAAAAATATGTGCCGCAAATTTATATTAACATTACCAGTAACTAAAAAAAAAAAAAAAAAACAGTGTATATTTTCTTTTTTTCATCTTAGTCGAGAATTCAGTTGCAGAAACCAGACTCTAGATGAGAGATAATTCAGGCAACAGAAACAGATTTGAAGAGGTTTATTTCAGCTGCGGCTTCCGCAGTTCTCAACTTAATTTGTGCGACAGTGGCATAAAGCCCACACGCTTTACTCCAGCGGAAAGGCAACTTATTAATAATTATTTCTTTTTTTAAACCACTATAATTCCACACACTGTGCGTGTTTTACAATGTCGCCCTCATCACTTGCCGCGGCTGTTTAATTAAAAAAAAAAAAAAAAAAAAAAAAAAAGTTTTCCTCCTTTCGTCAGCATTCTGACGCCTTTGCCGTTCGCTTTAAATCGCACTTGTTGCTCTGCGTTTAACACTCTGGCTGACCACAAAGAGCAACTCTCACTGCGTCACATGTCACCATGTCACCCCTGACCGAGAGTCCTAGTCACTCACCACCGAAAAAAAAACAAAAAAAAAAAAACGTCTCTTCTGACAGCAAAGTTTCGCAAAAATATCGACGGAAAAAGTTTCAGCAAAACAAATGCAGATGGGGCAGTGGTGACAATTTCGTTTTCCTGTCGTGAAAGGCCTTTTTGTTGTGCATGTGAGGACATTTAACGGTTAGAACTATTTCCACTGTCTATTTAGCCAATGTTTTTTGAATATTTTTTAACCACTGTTGTTCATTCAAGTGACGATGCTTCGTTGATGTGCAATGACTGGACCTGATGGGGTCTAGATAGCAGGTTAAGGGTAGCCTAGAAGTTAAATGACTAAAAGTAATTTTTTTTGGCTGACTGTAGCAAATTTTAGCCAAAGGCACACCTCTTTCTTTTATTTTATTTTTTTAAGTTGGAAGTTTCTGGACTGTGTAGGCGTGTCAAACCAAGGACAAACGCGCTGCAGGATGGTCAGTAAATGCCTCCTGATTGTTAGATGCCACGTTTTCTGTTTAAACACGTGTTTAAATCCAAATGAAATCTAATGTATAAATGCTTTTTACGTGTCACTATCTGACCTGACAATGACAAAAATGCATAGATTTGCATCTGTGGTGGCCGACGTATCTCTCTGCTGAGGCCATCAGACAACACTGTCGCACTTCCTCATTGCAGCACAAGGCGCGTTCTCAAAGCTTAACGTTTTAAAGTAACTGATTTGTTCCGGCTAGTTTAAGTCTACTGGTTTTATATTTGTTTCGTTTTATGCATCGTTTTAAGTAAGATAGACTTACGAAGTAGGAATATGAAAAATGAAATGCATGTATGGATGTAACGGTATTCGTCCCACGGTTTGACAGTACAGGCGTCACAGGTTGGTGCACGCACTCATACAGTGAATATGTCCAAGTGAGTAGTCCGTTTAGAAACAAAGTCGAGTCCTCACTTCAATCCAGTGGTTTGTGAGTGGTGGACTTTGACGATGTTTCGTGAATAGAGATGGGGCGATATGGACTAAAAAACTGATCCCAATAATTTCTGCTATTTATCACGGTAACGATAAAAATGACAATAAATAAACATCAATTTAGCCTAATCCATTTGACTGTAGTGCATTGGCAAGTTTCGTCTGAGTTTGTTTTTTTTGTTTGTTTTTTTTACCAGAGATTTTTGATGAAGTCGACGCTGATTCTTGCGCGTTTTCTTCATATTCTGGTTTGAGCTGTGTTTTAGTGCCGTTACTGTCCTTTGTATCACTATTTGTTTGCAAACCTTGCATGTTGTAAATTGCTGCTCCACATCAGACTTTCAAAACTAAACCAGTTGAAGATAATGTAGGTGGAACCTCATCTAGGAACGAGCTCCTCGTTCCCCGGCATATCTGCTCCACTTTCCGCCGTTGTCAATTTGCCAATATTCCACGCGTGTTGGGCTGCGAGCGTGTCGTGCACATATATACGTCATCAAAGGGAATTTATCATTTTTATCGTGGGATGACATTTTCTTACTGTGGAGAATGTTTTTGACGATTTATCGTAAACGCTAAAATATCGCACATCCCTATTTCGCGGAGGTGCGGCACATCACTGGAAACACATCAAACATGCTACACATAACCCAGAGTTAGTTTCTTATAATGAAGTTACCAAAGTTGCCAGTTGCTACTTGACTACTTCAGGTACAAGAAATTGTGCTTCTTCTTTTCTTCTCTATGAACAAAATGAATGAATGGTACAAGAACCCTCCTAATGCATTTGTACGGTATGTAGATACGTACCGAACCATGACTTGTTACACCCCTAGTAAATCTGCACTAAAACATCTTGAAAAGCTAATTTCTCTCAGTTTTTTCTTGGAAAAGTTTGATGACTCATCCTACACTGACAAATGTGTACTAATTTTTCATCCAATAAATATCAAGCAGCACTGATGGCTTGACTCCGACATGTATGAGCAGTGCCCACTCCGGCCGTCGTAGCTGACCAGTCAGAGCAGGCTGGTGCGTGGCCTCCCAAGTGCTGTATCTACAAAAACATTAAAAAATTCAAAATATGCTGAGACAAAAAGCAGCATGCTCGCCATTTCTTGTAGATTTTAAACGTAATTAGTGCAGAATGTGGTTGTTTATGATTTGGAGACAAACTACAGTAGAAACTTACATGGCTAAAATAAAAGTAAATAAAGTTCTTATTATTGTATTATGTCTGTATTAGTACGTTGTAGCTTGACTTTTAAACATACATTAATCTAACAACTCAGTGGAATCAGGGCTATGAAATCTATGACGATAAAACCCGATGATGAAGGCTTTTGCATGTGTTTAACACCTTGATTTCGCACACCTTTCATTTCCATTGCACCATTGCTTTTATTTAGTATATCTCCACCACTTTACCTTCCTGTGTTGGAGGGGATAATGCTTCACGAGTTCTCATTTTGACAAAGCTGCTTAGTAAGACTTTGAGGCAGACCCACAAACACACACACCACAGGTGGGTTAGGAGGGGTTCACTGATGGCAGCCACTGAGTAGGAAATTCTTTAGAATCATAAATCTACCTGAGGACGCATTTTCCTTTGCTTGTGCATCACAGAAGGGACTCCTGATAACACGGGAGTCAGAGGGTGATGCACCTCTCAGACCAGTCGAAGCCCCCACCCACCTGTTCCCTTACGCTGACAAAGAGAAAGAACAGACGAGAGGGGTTTTCTCTTTCACTCTCACTTCCTTTCTTCTCTAGTCATGAGGTACAGATGTAGAGATTATGTGTCGAGAGGACGTGTGAGCGAACTCTGACGGGGCAGATAGTCTCAGCGGGCCTTGTGGACGGACACGCTGACTAACATGCGACACCTCCCGAATTTCCAAAATGTGTAATACTACTGAAAGTTGGAGAAGATGACCACCACTACAAAAATACTCGAAGATATTTTAAAACAAATTTGCCACTCGATGGAACAACGATGGTAGCTAGTTTTCAACTCATGAAACCCTTTCTCTCACGAGAACCTTTCTGAAAACCTTTGTATTGTCATTCGGTTGACTAGCAGTTTGACTGCAAATGCATTTGCAAGGCATTCTGGGAGTTTTTTTTCTATTATTCCATTAAGAGATTATTATTCCATCTGAAAACACTTTTTTCAGGTGGCCATTTGGAGGGTTAGATGACCTCTATCCCTCGATTCCCAAAAGAAACAGGGGCACCCCACCCGACAATACGTAAAAGCAGAGGGCTAGGGCCGTCGTAGTGAGAAAGTCTCACGCTCTTTAATTTGGTAATCAGAACTGAGTTTACTGCAACACAAGCATGGACTGTTCAGTCACAAACATTTATAGTCCTTCTGACGTCGCAGATATTTCAACACAATTGTTTTGGTCCTTCCCAGATTCAACATTAAAGTCAAGTCATGGTGGGGGTTGGACTGGGTTTGGGCCTTCGTCTCTGAACACTCTGAAGACTTCCGAGGCTCTGAACTCAAACTAGTTTTGTTTAATATTTTTCAACCATTGCCATTTAGGAATGGGCATTAAAACACTGAAATGTGTACACGTCTTCGTTTGAGATGACGAGCGAAACAGTAACAACTGGGTAAAACGTATATCGTCATTAAACCCTGTGACTTAAAGCCGACAGTTTGCACTTCAATCAGATCACATCCACTGCTTCGTTTCAGTGGTGTAGAGGCTGAATTCACAAAAAAATATTAAAAAGCTATAATTCTGTAAAGCGCAAGTGTCAGTGCTTGACGCTTGACACAATGCAGTCAAGCAGTGGATGTCCATGGAGCTTGAGAACTGTGGATTTATTTCATAACTGAAACCTGAAATAGTCTCATTAATTGCCGCTATGCGAAACTGAAAAACTAACTGCAGTGAAACTCGTTGTATTTTGGAAACTAATTTAATGAAAATGTTGCTGAAACTGCTGGGCTTGTGTATGCATATTCAACAACTCTGATTGTGAAGTGTTCTACCTGAAGCTGCTTCAACGCTATTCTTAACGAGTCTCTGAAACGTTCCAGGGTGTCGAGATAACTTGGCTAAAACCAAAATGGCCAACGCACTTAGCTGGTTGACATGTAATATCGAGACAAAAGGGAGTAAAACCCATGTGGAATGTATTAGATAATATTCCTAAATATAGCTAGAAGTTCTCCACAATGGCGGACTTCCTTCTGCATCGAGACAGCAACCTATATCCTCACTTCTCTCTTTGCAACAACATTAATACTTAAAAAGGGTTTCCTGTTGTTGCAGCATGGTCTGTGTTTGTGTAGGTGGCCATGATGCAGTGAATACATTCAGGTTGTCAATACCACACCTACGAAGACTACCTATGACACGGTATCGCTGCGGCTCCACTGATTCAAAGTGAAAATGGGAAGTGCCGTCTTCCTGTAGTTTCCTGTCGGGTGCACTCAACCAAGTTTACATTCACACACTTGTATCTATAGGCCCCACGCACGCGCGTTGACGACACTCTCGAATCACGTAGTGGCGACTGCCAGTGGAAAAGAAAATTTCATTACTCACTCACTAGTTTCTGCAGCTTTCCAACGCTAACCAAGTGGTTTTCCTGTGTCCTCAGGGATATGTATAAAAAGGTAAGCGACACAACTGTCTGCATTTCCAGTAAAACTTTCATAAGCAACTTTTGGTGATCTGGTGACTTCTACTGACACTGACAATATGAGGCTGGTTCTTTTTTGCCTTTTTGCACTCTGCTGCTGCTCTTTGGCCAACGCAACCAGAAACAGGAGAAATTTGGTCAACAGAAAATTACATGAAGTCTTGAGGCAGCTGAAAGGCGTGAAACAAAGCCTGCAGGTAAATTTATCGACGTCTATTTTTCATTGCTTTGATCACCCATGCCCACAGCATGTCATGACTAACGGCGATGTCCTCCGTTTGCCTTGCAGCACAGCACGCAGATGCTGTATACGCCACCAGAGAACATTGAGGTAAGCACAACAACTTTGTACACAACATTGTTGGCAGTATGGTCACTGTCACTTTTAATATTTGTGGTCGCTTACTCATTGTTGTTCCTCTCCCACTTGCTGTAGTTACTAATTTTTGCGCGCTGGGTACTGTAGGAGTACATCAAGTGATGTGTGAAGTCTCAAAATGTGTTTGATTGCGAGACGGTTTCATCAGGCGTAAAAGTAAATGAAAATGAAAGGACAAACTTGCAGCCTTACTAACATATAGTTTCAGAAGAGATTTAGATTTTTAAGTTTAATAAAATACTACTAAAAAACGATATTAACTGTAGATTGTTGTAAGCATAACTGTACAAAGTAGAGACAACAGCTCGACCTACAAAAGCAATCTCAAGCTAAAAAATTTGTCGTACTGAATGTGGAGTACTTTAAGTACCTGATTAATAATAGTGATGTGTTTTTATTTTCCCCATGTAAAATACTCGTTTTTATAACTTTGCACAAAATATTCGGCATGCACTCAAGTTTTCACTTAATGGCAACAGGATTTCTTTTTTCAAAAGACATGATTTAAAAAGACTGACTTTGACTGACCTTGTAAAGAAGGTGCATTTTGCAATCTTAAACAATGCTACTGTGGTTAAATTAATCTGATTAGGTGCCCTTTATTCAAATCAAAGAGTAAGAATCATCTTCATTACTTGTAAACTCTAATCAGCCCTCTTTCTTGTCAGGGTTACGATCTCGAGTGAGTCAACCCAAAAGCTTGCTCAGTGCATTTCTTTCTTGATTTTCTCACAGCTTCCGTTGAGTGAAATGTGATGAGTAATCAAGCGGAGAGCAGACAAAACCATGACACTTCCTCACACCACCTCACAAAGGCTTCTACAGCATGCTAGAAAACCTTAGACTCAATCTTATGTTCAACAAACGGGCTCATTACAGCACAAGTGAGGGTGAAGGCGCTGCTCTGGCAAATAAAAAGCTTAATCCAAAATCCTTATCCAAAATTAAATTAACAGACTACAGAGAAAATATTGCGCAAAATAATGAAATAAAACTTCTTGGGAATTTTTAAACAGTTAAGTTCTCATCCTGAGGGAAACATTAATCAACTAACTGTCCAACTAGAGTTAATATATCTTTAAATCTGACTCAGACTAGGAGTATTGGTACCTAAATAGAAACAGTTTCTTCACTTGGAAAAAACGAGTGATATCAATGTGTTCACTCAGGTTTCTGGAGGGAAACAATTTAAAAACACCCTGAGACATTTTGGCTGACAGAAAGTTATTTTTCAAAAAGTGGAAACTTGATTTGGTTTGAGTTTCATTTCAGGTATAAGCATCATTTGTGTATCGCATGGGAAGTTAACAAGTCTAGATATGAAACCAGCAACAAACGCTTTCTTGGAAATATTTTGCTGTCAGTGATGGAATGAGATTTAGTTTTGTTTAGTTTTTTTCCCCCCCTAAATCGACAGAGAACTGAAATATAATTAATGTAGCAGGTTGCTTGTGGATTAGATTTACATTTGCCATTGTTTCAAAGTGTTTCCTTAAATAACTTAACAAACCGATTTCCTTTCTCTCCTTTTGTAACAGGACTGCTGCTGTCTGTCGGCCTTGGAGTGTTTCCGGGTTAACCTGCATCTTCAGTTCAACATGACACAAAAAAATCCACTTTACAGGAGCCTGAACAGTCCCACTACTGTAAGTAAATGGCTTGGGGTGGCAATCGTGAAATAACCAATACATCTAAAAGCTTCTCTTATGTCATTTCTAAAAATGTACATGTGTTTTTAAACCATTGCAGATTGACGGACTGAAATTTTGCAACCCAGGAAATGCTACGGTAAGACAAAAAACATATCAAATGTTCTTCTACACTGAGGACTACTGATATTTCAAGGCATGTGCTGCAGTGACCGATTGAGTAAATCATATTCTGTGTGTTTCCCTTTAGTCTGTCTGCAAAGACTGCACCTCACATCCTAAGGAAAGCGCTCCGGTGTTCTTCAGCAGACTGGAGTCTCTTATTCAAATGGTACATATTTCACAAAGATGTAGGAAAATATTTCTGTTTGTAAAACAGAAAAAAATGAAATCTTGTATTAACTGTGGTACTATTTCTTGTCTCTTTTTAGGCTCTATCCCGGCGGACCATGAACTGAGAACTGAGAAGTGAAGATCCAGTAGTGACCAAGGAGTTAATGTAGAGAAGACACTACGCTGAAGAATGCTAAACATGGCAAAGTCTAAATATTCTGGCCTTATAAATATTTAACTTATTTAATATTTATTTAGATGGTGGTGGCAAACTCATTCAAGCTATGAAGAATGTTTTCTTAGGAAAGCTGCTTTGCTGCCACCCAGTGGTGATTTTGTGTTTCTCTTTCCCTGAAAGGGGAAGTTTATTTCTTGTAGTTCTCAGAGAATATGCAGTATGTAATGACATTTATACTATGTATGATGTGTCTTAGGGCAGGAATTCTTTAATTAACTGTACCATTTAAAAATATTAAATAGATGACAACAAATATGTTTTTACTTGCTTGTTTTATTTTTGTTTTGTTTTTTAACTGTTATACAATATATGGTGTTAAAAAAACAAAAAAACAATGACAGATAAGTATCAAGCCACTAATGGACATAAGCCATGCCTGTTTCTAGTCGTTATCAGAAAAACGTCAAGCAAGTTTCTGATGCGTTTTACCCACAGTTTCCCATTGAAACCTCAACTTCCCACCAGTCCCTTAATACGGAAGAAGCTACTCGGACAAGTGGCGAAACGTCTTCTCAAAAAACTCAAGTCCAGTTGGCTATTTTCAAATGCTTTCTGGACATACCATGACCTGGATGACAGACAACCTTCATAGACATTTTTTTACTCTAGAATTCAGAGCTCCTATGAACTGTGGCAACTGCACTCTCAACTATTTGGTGCTCAAAACGACCATTTACAATGAGCACTGACTCTATGCCACTGTTTTAATTTGTGTTTAGTATTTCTTACGTCTGGGTCACCACGAACATGAAACAGAAGTTGTGATTGGATATTCTGGCTATATAGCTTGACATCAAAACCACAAAATAGCATGAAAATCTGTAGTAAACAAAGTGTTAAACTTTTGGACCTGGCTTCATTCATTCATGTGGATGTTACTTAGACATGTAGCACCCACCTAGACCAGACCAGGCACCCCCACCCCATAGCAATGACACTCCTTGATGGCAGCAGCCATCCCCAGCAGGAGGCAGCACGACACTTTAGGAACGATTCAAAAAAACATCACAAACAACACAAGGTGTTGACTTGGCATCCCAATTCCCTAGAACTGATCAAGTATCTGTGGGATAAAGTATCACAAAGACCCCTCCCCTCAACCCATAAGACCCAAAGACCCCCCACTAACAACATTCTGTTGCCAGACACCACAGAACACCCATTCTCTGATGAGTCGCAACTGTTTTAGAAGTTCAAGGGAGACCTACACAATATTAGGAAGGTGGTCATAATGTTATGCCTGATTTGTGTATATTTTCTGTATTAATTTTCATATATTAATAGCATTAATCTACAATGTAGAAAATAATAAAGATAAAGACAACCCTTTGAATTAGAAGAGGTCTTTAAGCGTTTGACTGGTGCTGTAAATAAGAAGTGCCCAAATTAATCTGATGGTAGCATCCACTTATTGGCTTTAGCCACGTCATCGCACTAGGGCCGTTGGAGGTCGGGGTACACCAACACAGACCAAATGACTTAATGAGCACACTGGACTATGGGAAGAACAAAAGCAGAGCATAATTTAGTAGCCACATCTAACTGCATTTCAAAAATGTGTCACAGAGAATACGGACATTAATCACAGTAGTGACAAAAAAGTGGGCACCTTTTCTTCATGTCTCAAATCTCTCACCTTCCCTGATGTCTCTAAAGCTACTTAAAAACTAAAAAGTTTTATATTTCATGAATAATTCTGACCAGTATTAAGTCAAATGCAAAACTCAACAGCACTGGAGTCTTGAGTTTTGTACAAACTTACCTGTACCCACCACCAGAGGGCAGCAAGTTGGAGGCTAAATGTGTACAAGTGGTAACCACAGATCATGACAATTAAGATTCTCCTGTTCAGACTTCATGTGCATTTTTAAAGGATTTGGTATATTTATTTATGTTATATTTATATGCTATCCTACTTGTTTCTTCAATAAAACATTGAATCAAGCCTGTGTCATCTCAGCTCAGAAGTTGTTGTATTTGGGCAGAAGAGTTCAGGTAACAATGAAGAGCACACTCTGGAACAACCTTTTCATCTCCAGATCTACTACATGGTGTTTTTTTTGTTTTTGTGTGTTTTTAATCATTGCAAACAGGTGGATTTACAATTCGTGCAGAAGTGGTTAAGTGGTTAAGACTTATACAGACATTCATGCAGCCTCTTGGTCCAAATACCCCTGACAACTCTCAAACTGACAGGTGTAAACATGTTTTGAAGCAGGTGTCCCCACTACAACTACTGCTGCGGACTTCCCAGATGACAAAGGGGATTTCAACAGCACAAACAAACTCATCAGATTTAACCAAGTTGTGTTAAACACCTGTGAGTAAATAAGGTTCTTGGAGCCTGTGTTGACTCAACACACTAGATTGGTATATGCTTTGATCGAAGAAAAACACCACAGTCAAACCACTACAAAAGCACATAACCTCTGTTGATATAGAGGGCTGCTTAAATGTTTTTGCAACCCTCAGAATTTTTAATATTTCTGAATAAAAGTGACTAAAAACATCAGCGGATTTTCACAAGTCCTGAAAGTAGACAAAACCAACCCAATCAACCCAATGAAACAGAAATATTTACGTGTGTATTTGTTTATTCAGGAAAATATATGAGGAGCAAAAGTAAGGATTACAAGTTAATTTAAAGGCCAAATCGGAGTCCACCGGTTCATACAGTTGAAGCCACTCCAAAACATTGATTTTGTTGTCTTTAAGCCACTTTGTTACAACTCTGGCAGTACGCTTAGGGTCATTGTCCATTTGGAAGACCCATTTGCACCCAAGCTTTAACTTCCTGGCTGTTGTCTTGAGATGTTGCTTCAACACTTCCACACATGATGCTACTACCCCCATACTTCACAGTTGGGATGGTGTTCTCGGGCTTACAAGCTTCCCCCTTGTTCCTCCAAATAACGATGGTCATTATGGCCAATCAGTTCCACATTAGTTTCATCAGATCACAGCACATGTCTCCAGACATTAAGGTCTTCGTCCCTGTGTGCATTTGCAAACTGTAATCTGGCTTTTTTATATTGCTTTTGGAGTAATGGCTTCTTCCTCACTGAGTGGCCTTTTAGTCCATGTCGGTAAAGGGCTCTTTTCACTGTGGAGAATGACATCCTCTCTTCAGCCATCATCTTGACAAGGTCTTTAGCTTTTGTTTTGGGGTTGATTCAAACGTTTCAGACCAAAACACGTTCATCTCTGGGACATAGAACTTGTCTCCTTCCTGAGCGGTATGACAGCTGGACATTCCCATGGTGTCTATACTTGCATATAATTGTTTGAACAGATGAACAAGCAACAAGCATACCTTCAAGCATCTGGAAATTGTACCCAAGGATGAACCAGACTTGTGGAGCTCCACAATTCTCTTCCTGATATCTTGGCTGATTTCTTTTGATTTTTCCATGATGTCAAACAAGGAAGCAGTGTGTTTGAGGTGTAGCCTTAAAATACATCCACAGGTGTGCCTCCAATTAACTCAAAAGTTGTCTGTTAACCTATCAGAAGCTTCCAAAGCCATGACATCACGATCAGCCTTTCCTTCATTGTTTAAAGGCATAGTAATCTTTGTGTATGTAAACTTCTGACTTTGAAGAAAGTAATAAACAATTCTCTAAGAAATTCTCTCTCTCATAATTGTGGCATTTAGAAATAATTTTGGTAATCCTAACTGACCTAAAACAGGAGAGGTTTAGTCTGATTTAACTTCAGCCAGTGAGGAAAAAATGTTTAAGTGTCTTTTAACACAGTGAATTTTAAACGTCTGGTTCCAACCGTAAGTGTTTCCAATCAGTAAAATTAGGTGTTGTTCGATGACATTTCAGCGTTGTTTAAAACATCAGGGATTTGTCAGTCTGATACTAACACATGTTTGTGGAGGTGTATGATGGCATGGAAAAAGTAACTTTCTTAGAAAGGGAACCTTAGAAAATAAATTGATCTGGCTGGAAAAGGTTACAACCATCTCTAAAGTGTTTACAATCCACTAATTAAAAGTGACAGAAAGACAGATTATGAACAAGTCGAGATTTAAGACAACGTCACAGTCCACAGGAGTGGTCGACCAACTAAAATCTCTCTAAAAGCAAGATACACAATAGTCAGCGAGGTCACAAAGGAATCCAGGGTAACTTCTAAGCAGCTAAAGGCCTCTCTCACATTTGCTATGCTATTCATGAATCCACCATCAGGAGAACACTGAACAACCATGGTGTCCATGGCAGAGTGGTAAGGACAAAGACACTGCACCCCATAAACAACATTTCCGCCCATCTACAGTTTGCTAACCATCATGTTTACAAGTCAGGAGGAAATGTTTTGTAGACAGACGAGAGCAAGTAAAACAACGAGGCTCATGTCTGGGGACTAAACAATCCTGTATTCCTATATCAGAACCACATCCCATATGTCAAACATGAGGGTAGTAATGCCCTTGTTTGAGGCTTTTTTCTGCATCTGGGCCATTATTGATGGAAGGACCTGAGGCATGGCAGTTTTTTTGAGGAAACCGCCAACATGAGGACTGGTTGAATGGTAAAATACCTCTGAGCTGCTCAGATCTGCAGTTACCGGAAACGTTACTGGATGTTATTGCTGCACAAAATGTCACACAAGAGTGAAAACAAGGGTTCACATATACATATGTCACTAGGGTACACCCTGGACAGGTCTTCAGTCTACCACAGTGCTAACACAGAGAGACACCATTCACACGCCTACGGCCAATTTAGAATCATCAATTAAACTAACGAGCATGTCTTTGGACGGTGGAATGAAGCCGGAGTTTTTGTCTACTTTCGACTGTTTCAAGCCATTCCTATGCAGAAATATAGCAAATTATTTTAAGCGGTATTGTAACAACTGGAAAGCGGCGGTTTGAGAATATTAACCTCTTCTTTGAAAACGATAATGTTCCTAATCTGTCATATTGTGAGGCCATCTCTGTAGCATGATCCTCCACTGGTTCTCTCACAGATTTTCTCAAGGATTCACGTCTGGACTCTGACTGGTCCATTGTAAAACATGAATCTTATTTTGCCGAAGCCATTCTTTTGTTGATTTGGATGCATTCATTGTCATGCTGTAGAGTGAACGTTCTCTACGTTTTGAGCTTTCCAGCAGACACTAGAAGGTTCTGTGCCAAAACTGACCCTTGGACCCATTCATGTGTCGTTCTACCTTAAGCCACAGTTCAAATAGGAGCCCCAAAGAACGATGCTGGCCATTGAAAGGTATATTTTGGTCCATGGCCCTTTTACAGAGATGCAACCAAAAAGATACCTGAAAAATCCTTCAATAAAATATGTGATTTATGACTTATATGGTGCCACTTGTGCTGAACATTAGGGCTGTCACGATTAGTCGACTAGTCACGATTATGTTGACTATTAAAATCATCGACAACAATTAGTCAACCCGTTGTTTTGTTTTTCTCTCAAAACTGCTGACCGTCCACTGCCACGTCTCCCTTGTAAACAAACCTACATGAGGACTACTGCAACCGCTACAACTACACAGCTGCTGAATGATTGGCTGTTTTCCTCGTACTGGTGATGTCCGGGGATATGATAGGCTGTTCCGCATGCTGGGTCTGCCTGTCTGTTAGCTGGTTGGCTGTTCATGTGTTTCTGCCGGCAAGAAACGAACTCCATGAAGACGGCTCCGCTTCGATAGATATTCGCTTCAAAACAAACAACAAGCTAAAGTTCTGCCTCGCCCGGAGGCGATTCTGCCGCGGTGACGTCGTCAGTGGCACCACTAATTTTGCTCAACATTGTAATTAATTAATAAATATTTAGAACTTGTACAAATACATTGCACTATCACGATAATACCTGGAACCGTGATACTTTGTCTGGTATAGTATCGTGGTTACTCATTTTGGTATCATGTGACAACTCTACCTGTGACAACGATGAAGAGGGACCGTCATCTCGGTAAGCTGCTAATATTAGCATAAACAGAGAGCCAACTTACTACTTACGCATATAGCTGTAAACATTAAACGTTAATGAACTATCATCTTAATTGTCTTTATTATTAGTTAGCATATACCTTAAACACTCAAAGTTGAAAACTAATGATGGTTATATAAGAGCAATAATGATCTGATTAGTTGACTTATCGAAAAAATAATCGGTGATTAATCGACTGTCAAGATAATCATTTGTGGCAGCCCTACTGCACATAGGTTTGTACTGTTCTATTTCATGAAATTATTGAGAATTTGATTCTCAGCACACGTGAGAAATTTACTGCTTCAGTTGACCACAAATGCCATCAACACTGACTGCTTTACACTAAATAAAATGATAAACATGTGAAATGTTTTTTTAAACATTACTAGTGTGAGTGCTACCATGTCCACTTTCTTTCAGGAAATCATATAGTCTTATGCTAAGTATGTTCACATTAAATTAACAATATGTGAAACCTCTCCATTATCTTCAACTCAGTCACAAACAAAAAAGTCTCCCATGATATAACAGTCTGCAATCAGGCTGTTACGAAAGTTCAAGCTGTGCATACAGCAGGTCTGAAACGTGATTATTCAGTGTTCGCTCGTTTTGCTTTGAAAACACACGCGCACACACACAGCTGCAACCACACCGTGCAGAATGCAAACCAACTAAGCAGCTGTATTGTACAGCTGAGTATGTGCACGCAACCAAAAACCCGTGTGTTGCATTTTCATGAGAAGACCATCACCACTCTGTGCTCTGTACAGTCTGGCTGAAGGGTTTTCCCACCGTGACTACAACTAAATGTCTACAATGTTTGAATTAAACTAAAGAAACATAAAGGGTTACAAAAGCAAAAGTGAAAGAAATGTCATGAATTGTCATTTCTGAAACCATGTTTTTTTTTTTTTTACTTTGAACATTTCCTCAACTACCATCAAACGTAATGAGACTGTTTAAACAGTAGACATTTCTGTAATATAAATGCAGCTCTACCTAGTTATTGAAGGAAGAGAATGTCCACTTTGTTCAGTGCTAATAACACATACAGTACTAAATGTAAAGTGATCATGCAAGTTGCAGTAATGTGAAAAAATATATATATTACAAACTAACAAACGCAGGTGCTTCCTGTCCTTGTTTGCACGGGTTACTTGGATGTCTTCATCAATGTCTTGTTGTGTTTGTTTTGGCTGAATGCAGTGTCAACAATTGTTCAAGTTTTCTCCTGATATTCCAACACTGATGCACATTTGCAAACTTTTCTGGCTCTCGCACCAGATGAGAGTGTCATTCAAGTGGCACTCTTTATTGCCCGGTGTGTAGTTATATGTAACCTGGATTTGCTGAAGCATAAGGGATCGGTTATACACATCAGGGCTGACTAGATTATTTGATTGTGTCCCGTCAATGAGTCTCATTTCTTCCTTGGCAGTTCCTAAGCAGAAAAGCTGTAGATTCCGGACATACTGTATACAGTAGTTTAACTTTAGTCACTATATTAACATAAACCATGATAACAAACATGCTTTGATAGAATTATCACTCATCCATGCCAACAGGAAATGTTCCATACACATTCAAGTTTCAGTTCTCAAAGGTTGACTTAGGACCTTGAGATTACTGACACCTACAAAGCTAAGAAACCCCCGTACCTAACGACTGTTTCCATCAACTTAAAAATCATACCAATTACTATTTTTTCCATCCAAACATCAAGTGTGGGGCAGATACTGACTGAACAAGTAAAAACTAAGAGCAACACAGTGGAGGACAGACTGGCAACCGAGGCAACCACTGAAATCCTGTGAGAACACATCACTTTTCAAATCTGTCTTGCCAAGTTATGTTACTTGTTTTTATTATTTATAAAAAATGTTCAACGATAAAAAGTCTCAAATTATTGAATGAAAAGGGAGTAAGCTGCGGTTGCAGAGAGCTGAAAGTGACAGAAGGAAAATTCCCCTTGACATGGGGAAAAAAGAACAACAAATCCTCTCCTTTAATTACCATGCAGTAAAATAAAATAAAAATTGGACAGTAGAATTTCATTGAATAGAGCATGCTCTGGGGGTTTAGTGCTGTAAAGCGCCTTGAAACAATCACAATCTTATTGACACTGTATAAACAAAACTGAATAGAGATATTAAATGAAATTTAAAATTTCGGAAAATCCTAAGAGAAAAATCAGACGTCCTCAAACGGAAGATGGTAACTCGGCAAAGTCATTACTGAAGTGCAACACTGTGGTGGGCCGTGTGGTAATCAAACCTCCGCTCTCTCCAGTGACATCACTACTATCACGGAAACCAAAGGTTTTTCTGAGGGTAAAATATGGTTAATGGAGTGACCTTTAGGTTTTAGTACACGAGCTGTAATTTGTGACCGGTGAATTTACACACTGACATCACCCCACGCACAGTATCTGATCCACTTCCATGTGCAATTACATGTATATATACATAAAAAATAAATTTACTTAAAAAATACTAAACGTGGTGAGCTGTCATTTGTCATTTATTACTTGTTAACAAGGCCAAAAAAGAAGTCACTGGTTTCATTTTCCAAAATATTAAATTAGATATTACAAATGAAAAAAACTACTCATAAATTACAAGAATTACAAAAATTTTGAAGGGCATCGGTAAAATGATTCAATTTTTGAACTTCAATTTGAACTTCAACACAAAACTGTTCCTCAGAACATCTAAACAAACGTGATGAACTTTGGAAAGTCCAGTGGACTAATGCAATTGGGACAAAGATTTGTGGTTGCAGTGAAGAGAGCATCTCCCCAACCATTATGCATGGGGGTGGACTGATCATACTTTAGATTTGAAACCAGTGGCATAAATCCCATCCGACACCTGATCTAAACATCAAAAACATCTGTATATGGACCTCAGTAGAGCAGAACTAGAAGACTCTGCACGAAGAATGAGTAAAAATTCACCAGACAAGAACTGAAAGACTCTTAGCTGGTAAACAAACATCTGTTATTTGCAACTTGACATGCCGAGCGCCCTTTTTGTTGTTCTTGGGACCTTTTTCTTTTCTTCCTTTTACATTTTTAAAGCAGGCTGCATTACACATTTCAGAAGAAACTTCTGATTTTCTGGTTTCTAATCTCAAACATGCGCACACAACAGGATATGAAACTAATAGTACAGGATTTTACTAATATTATCATCCCAGATCAGGGAGCACAATACACCAACCCTGTGCTCTCAAGTGAATGTAAACTAAACGGCGACTGCTCTGCAAAAACTTGTGTGTAAATCTATGGATCCACACTCTTTTCAGGTACAGCGTAATTTATAGTCCTGCGGCATTTACGTCAGGTTGCGCTGTAAGGTCCGGCATAGGTACGGTGTAGCTCCGGATCCTATGCCATAACCTGACGTGCAGCTCAACAGAAACACAAGTCTCGTAACAACTGTGACTGGTCTAAAATGCGCTTCCTGTTCACGTGTCTCGGTGACCGGACAAGCACAGACAACTCTTTGTTCAGGATTCAACACACCGTCTACTGAGGCGTCTTCTGTACGTTCTGTGCTGCAGTGATTTCACTGAAGGCAACTGTTGATCTGCATTTGTTCACCTCAACTCTAATATGAGCCACTCAGTTATACACGCCAAGCACAAAGTGAAACTCAACACTGATCAGACGACATCTACTGTTTCAATACACAACAATGCAGACTCAAACCAGCACAAATAGTAATGGTTTTGATGTCATAACCCCCCACTGCGTAGGCTCCGTGTAGACCAGTTGCGGTCGGAGTATAAATTAGGCTTAAGTGACATTAATACGCCTGCAAGTGTCTTTGCCAACTGTGGCAGCAAAAGAAAAACTTGCTGTAACTTACTACTGAAATAATTTGCAGTGAGAGAAAACAAAGCAGAGTGCATGGCCTTGTAGCTTCTTCTCTCTCATTGCTTATTTGCAAAGTACACAACAATCATGTTTGGTATTAACTGTGAGGGCACTGTTGGGTGTGCAAGCAGTACAGGAGATTAAGAACTGATCTGTGGACATTTCACGTTACCAGTTAATGTGGACCTGAATTCTTAGCCAATTCTTTGAGAGTTAGTTTACACTAACTCTTAATCTGCATCTTTCCTCTTGATAAAAAAAACATAACTATTGGAAAAGTGTAGGAGGGGCTGTAAGGCATTGTCAGTCATTAAGTTCAACACGTCAGTCCTCATCTGTGCTTGCCCCACTAGGAATGTATGCCTCACATGCCCTACTACTCACTCTTAACAAAATGTCCAGAGAAGATTTAAATAAGGGAAAGTAGGAGGTAGGTAAGTAAGGTTACTAAGAAAGTAAGATGACGTTTCTCCAATTTTAAGGTGAATAATACTTAGAAATATCATTTCTACCATACCATTACCATGTGTGGAACATGTTGCATCTATTGGGTCTGCGGTAAACATCAAACAAGTCTGCAACACAGGAAATCGAACTCCACTCTTACAACATGTGTTGCAATGTTCAACAAGTAAACTCGGGTTTGCTTTGTAATCCTGTTGCTTTTCATCAGAAAAAAATATGTAAATGCACGCTGCACACAAAATATGAGTAGGCACTGCAAAACAAACGTCACTTTCTTGAGTGGTCTAAAAAACAAACAAACAAAAAAAAACACTGGCATCTTAATATCAAAAGTTTATCTTTAGTGTGGGCAAGTAGTTCACAGCAAGACACGGAAACAAAGGGTTGCCCCCACAATGCAACAAATTCCATGGATAGAAATTTCCCCGCCCTCTGCAGTCACGTCAAAATCCTGCCACAGTAGCTATTTTTATCCGTCTCCTGAAGAAACCTCAAAACTGAAACCTACCCAGGAAGGCCTTCTAGAGTGAGCAATAAACTCTGACGACAATGTCCAATTTGACAAGCTGACACGAGCAGAGGTTCAGAGGGTTGCTTAACTACGTTATCTGGGATTCTTGCGGGGAAACCCCAACACGGCGTGGGCGTCAGAGAAACCCTTCTTGCTTCTGCTGAGTGTATGACACAACACAGTTACAATACAGTTCTACATGTGCTTGTAGCCAGTCATCCCCCTGTGTATTTATATCTAACAAACAACAAATATAGATATTAAAAACAAGTAAATAAATAAATAAAATTCCGTGTTTCAGCATTTCAAATTTCTAAAATCCTTTTTTTGTATTATTTTGATTTGCATCTTTTCATATCAGAGCATCACATTTAATATTTGGGCCTTTGTCGTCAAACTACAGTGGACAGTTTTTATGTCTACCTGGTCATTTTTTAATGCATTTTATAATGTGACTGACTTTTTGAAGTGTAGAAGTGTCAAACAGCCTAAAATCACCGGCTACTTCGTCTAAAAAGCCAACACCATAGGCAAAAGACATGAAAGCTGCAGAGAGGTTTGTGGTCTTGAAAGCAGCTGCTTGTCAAATTGAACAAAAAGAAATACCAACAAACTTCTCTGAAAAGAGGAAAGTCAAACCACACATCTCACCATTACGTTCACCTTTTTGCTAGAGCGCTAGAGCGAACACCAATAAAACGACAAATCAGTTAAAATGCAGAATAAAATATAGATAAAAGGTAGAAACAAAATAATAATAATAATAAAAAAAACACTTTTCAAATGACTGTCTTTGCCCACCTTTTCTAAAGTTTGGGTTTTTACCCTGCAGGTGATGAGGAAAAAGGCAGCATGATTAATAGGAAAATTAAGATGTTCCAACAAGAAAATACCTGTTATCTGCCCACTCAATTTGGTTTGCCACTCCTATAAAAGCCAAGCTGCACAAGTGGCCATCACAATCGACTGACAGACCTCTTCACAAGCAGCTGCAGCCAAGCTTTTGTAAACTTTACCATGGAGCACTATTTTAGAATTGCCCTCTGGATGGCTATTCTCATCGGATGTCTTCAGGCAGCTCCCATCAATGTACAAGAGCTGGACATAAAGAGTCTAAAAAATGAGGTCCAATGTGTAAGTACAAAACGGTGTACCAAATACGAAAATGCTTAAATTGAATATGAATATTAACATGCTCTTTTATCATTTGCTGTAGGATTCCAATGTGACTTTCTCATCTCCAACCAACGTGCAGGTAAGAAATCACTGCAGATCAGGTTTAAATATGTAGCTGGAGTATTTTAATTGATTGATTTCAATTAATTCAATTGCTTTTTTTTTGAGGGGGTGACCTCTTTTGATAGCAATAGCAGTGTCAACCACTAGAGGGGGTAAATCGCCTAAAAAAATGATATTTGAGCATGATTAACAGACAGGCTGAAATAGAGAGTGTAGAGCTTTGCTGTCATTAGTGGACAATTCATTTGAATTGTACTGTGTGTCACTAATTACTGCTGTTTGTGTCACAGGATCACTGCAATGCTGCTGCTCTGAAGACCATCGTGGAAGGACTGCACCATTTCAGAGTCAAATGCCAGAGTACCTGGCGAATTAACCAGATACTGGAGATTTTGGATTTTAAACCACAACAAGTACCACAACCGGTGAGCAATACAATCTGTTAAAAAATATATATATATATATATATATATTTAGACTTAGTGCATGATCAACAAATCTAAAATCTGGCTTCTCTCCTCATATCCAGACAAACTCCTCAGACTGCAAGTGGGACAGTGCGGTTTTTGAACGCTTTTTGAACGACACTGAAAGCTTCATCCAAAAGCTCAACGGGAAGACGGCCTGATGCTACAGATGTTTCCTCTACCTAAAATTGTTTAATGTTACATACACTAAAATGTGATGTTGCCTCTCTTATGTAACAGCTCAGAAACACTGTAATAAGTTCTCACAGTATTTATTTATTTATTATGCAAATGATTTGCTATATTTATACATTTGTTTTTGCTAATAAAAGATGATGACATGATTTTTGCCTCCAAGTATTTATGCATTTACTTATATAAAGCGTTATACCATTACATAAAATGGTAGTAATCAGATGGATGAAGAACATTTTACACTGAAATCTGAAATACCCTTTACAAACTCAAAGGCAAGGAAGCTTTTCATTAGTGTGATGACATTATCTCATCTGCTTTTAACAACCAGACACCCTCTAAAACAAAGTTCAAGAGAATGTCACTTGTATATTAAAAAATAATAATAATCCAATAGCAACGCAGTATAAAGTTCTTAAAGTGAGGAAAAAAATGAAGGGATGTAGTGCGCTCCACCCTGGAAACACATTTCCATTAACTGTGTTTCCCTTAATTTACCACGCAGTTAAAACTTAACCACAAACAAAACCCAAGATGTAGGGAGCAGCAGGTTAGAAGTGCTCCGACGTGACATAAGGAATAACTTTTGCCAAGTACGTAAAATATGTTCAAATGAACTAACCCTATCATTTTAGTATGTATGAAAACAGTCTCGCAACTTCTCCAGGGAACAATCAGTTAATGCGTACAGCCATGAACATCAGGCGCCACAAGGTTGCATCCGTTCACACTAAAGACCAAAGTGTGACTCATGACAGCAAATTTGAAGCCTCATGAATTTCACACATTGGTGAAGATTTGGTGGAACTTTTAGGTCATGATGGTGAGAAGTCCTACTGACAAGAAAACCCTTTACAGTGTGGTTAATATGGCAACGAGGCAAACCAGATTCTCAAATTGTAAATCTAAATTATAAAACAACTAAACATGACAGCAGCACAGCAAAGTAAGTAAAATGGAAAAAAATAACTAGTGGCAAAGACTAAAACATATATACTAGCCTTCAGGATGTATGTTACAACATAAGAGATACAAATATCCAGCATTCAGTGTGTATGCCGTCTCGTGATTTATTTTGTAGGTTGTAAATCAAGTTGGTAGTGCTGAATGATAATCTCCTACTACCACCTCAAACATCCACATTGCACATTTACAAATTGCTGTCAGACAGACTTAATTTTCCAGAGTAAATTTCTTCCAACAACCGCCACGAAATAAGTAGTAGTCTTCTTTGGGTTTGTTTTTGACAGTTTGTGGCAACAGAAGATGTTTTGATGCTACACTTGTGGTTTGTGGCAGAGCTAAAATAATAAAGATTAGGCTGGGCAGAAGCCTAATGACAATACCAGTCATTTTAAAAATGTGTAGATCAGCCACGGTATCGATCTCTATCATATACTGTACATACACTGCCTGGGGAAAAAAAAAAAAAGGTGACACACCTCCTTTAGCTTCGATTACAGCACACAGTCGATGTGGCATTGTTTCGATAAGAAGATTTGTGTCCATCCAGTGTTGCATTCATGTTTCATCAAGATCTCGTATTGATGATGGAGAGTCTGACCACTGCTCAAAGCTTCTCCAGCACATCCCAAAGATTCTCAATGGGGTTAAGGTCTGGACTCTGTGGTGGAACAATCCATCTCATGCTCCCTGAACCACTCTTTGACAATCTGAGCCCCATGAATCCTGACATTGTCATCTTGGAATATGATCCATTGATGGAATAAGCTGCTCATTCAGTATATTCAGGTAGTCAGCTAATGAACCTAGACCCAGATCATAGCACTGCCCCATAGCACAGGCTTGTACAGTAGACACTAGGCATGATGGCTGCATCACTTCATCTGCCTCTCTTCTTACACTGATGCCCCCATCACTCTGGAACAGGGGAAATCTGGACTCATCAGACCACATGACCTTCTTCCATTGCTCCAGAGTCCAATCTTTATGCCCTCTAGCAAATTGAAGCCTTTTTTTCCAGTTAGCCTCACTGATTAGTGGTTTTGTTAAGGCTACACAGCTGTTCAGTCCCAATCCCTTGAGTTCAGGTGGAAATGATCGTTAACAAATAAACATAGTTCTACTGTTGTTTTTCACCAGATGTTTAAGTGATCACTGATCGTAATCAATCAGGAAATTTTTCCAAACACATTTCTTCCTTCCAGTTTTTTTAATGCGTTGGACAGTTCTGTTTTCTCAGCTTGATGAATGCCAATGATTTGACCTTTCTCAAACAGACTAACATCTTTTCCACGACTTTTGACATGTTATTTTAAGGAAGCTACTCATCGCATCAGTTGGCTCGTACCTATTTGCTTAGTTAAATCCAGATGGTGACTTTTTTTTTGCCCAGGCAGTGTATGAACGTCCATACCTACCTACCAATGGTCCATATATACCAACCCTCTGACCATACCTACCTACGTCTATAACCTAACCAAACTATGTCTGTACCTACTTTCAGCCACCCCTTCCGACCTACCACATACTTATTTATTTACTTATACATCTTTGGGCTGTCAATATATTAAAATATTAATTGCATGCCTTCACTAGTGAACACACACTACACACACTTTAAGTCTTAAGTTTGTGTTACTCTTATCAACATCTCAGCTGCTCAGGCAGCTCCCTGCTCAGTTCATACTTCAGTTCACAACAACAACAAAAACAAAAATGGAAGAAATGCAGATAACTTGCTACAGGGCATATTATTGCCACCAGAAGAGTAAAATTATTTACTACGATCACACTTAAGAAACTGCTTGCTTTCCACTGCGTAACTGCAGTTCGGGCCGAGGTCATAAAGATCAGAACGGGCATGTGTTGCTGGCATTTGTGCCCATCTGAGTTCCTTTATATGTGTTTATATGTTATTATAAGTATTAACTTTGACAAGCCTAATACACACACATTATTTATTTATTTATATATATATATATATATATATATATATATATCATAGCAATGTACTATATGTTCTTGTCAGAAAGCCAAGAGAGTTTAATAAATTGTGTCAGTTTGCAAAACAGAGTTCAAAGAGCAAACAGAGAAAGCATTACAGAAAAAGTGTATGAACCGCAAATGAGGGAGGGCCAACCTAGTTTCAAATCAGCTTGAAGTTGCTGTGCTACCATAGGCCAATTGAGGGATTTTACCATGCTGTAGTAGAAGGCTGAAAAAAAAAATTCCAGTCATGCAAAGGAAAAACAACGCTGTATGCATTAGGTGATATACAACTAATTCAGCCCACCCTTTCCATCCACACGGCTATATAAATCAAATACAACACAGAGGGTAAGTAAACCAATACAACACTTTCACTAAACAACTTGCCTATCATACTGACGGGCCTTTAAGCTGAATATGGAGCACTTTATAAGGATTGCCTTTTGGATTGCCTTTTTTTGTCTTACAATATCTGTATCCAGTCGTCCAACAGAGAACTGGAGCTTCCAAATCGATTTAATGCGGACTGAAGTCAAATGCGTAAGTTGTTTCAAGCCGAATATATATATATATATATTTTTTTTTTTCAGTTTGCTGAATTTCCGCCTGTTGCTAATAATAGTCTGTTGTCTTCTTCTGCCTATACAGGAGAGCGATTCAATGTTCTACGCTCCCGAAAATGTGAAGGTAAGGCTACATTTGAAAGATTGAGTCAAAATATAAAGATAACAATAAATGTGTCTATATATACCTTACCGATCAAGATAATAATGAGGAGAAACTGATGTGTGAATAAGTCAGAAGAAGAGTAGTAGTGCTGGGTACTCCCCAGCATCAAAGAAGCTACAGCTTCACAGTTCAGTTGAGCTGTTGTAAACCACATGTAAAGGTTCTCTAGTACAGGAAATAAGCTTGTCAGGTGTTGATTTTCACACAGCTGAGCCATCCTCTATATGCTGACTTTTCTGTGTGCGGCCACAAGTCTGCCTCAGTCAGAGCAGCAAAAGGAAGCTAAAACATCTTTCTCTCTGACACACAGAGCGAGTGCATTACAGCAGCACTGGAATGCATTAAGAAGGAACTTAATGGAACGGTCAAAGTGGAATGTGACAACCACAGCCATCGCATTGATCAGACACTGGATGCCCTTCTTTCGTTGATCACAGAACGGACCAAAACGACACCCGTAAGTACTGCCCAAAAACATATGAATTATTAAAGGTATTTTTACCACAATAAGAAACTTGCTGACTAAACAGACACATCTTTTTCTCTTTAGGCAGCGACAGACTCCACAGAATGTGTCTGTGAGAAATGGCCCCAACGTAATTTCAGTGTGTTTCTGAACAAAACCAATTATGTAATTCAGCAGGCATTTAGCAGCTGAACACAGACGACATAATTCTGTACGGACAAACACTGCAGGAAGTCTAAAGTTGCTATCAAGCGGTAAAAAATGCACAACTAAAGGTGATACGGTGCGAAACGACACGGCAGACTGCTGATTGTATTTTCATCAATGTATTCGAATATTTCTTTCACTGCATGTACACAAACATGCACATGTGTTGAAGGGCATAATCTTTTTGTTGATGATGATGGCGTTTTGAATGCTGCTCTAAAATATGTGCATTTATTACCATGTCTCTGCAATATGGATAAAAGGCAACTCTTGTATGTTTTACACATGCATAACATAATCTTATAATTATAATCTTATAATATGTGTATGTATATGTCTATATTTATTTGCATCATTTCTACATGAAACTGCTGTGAAGTTCTCAGTCATTTCCCAACAATGAGAATGTATTGTTTGTAAACCTCTTGGAAAGTATATTTATGTATTTATTGGTATTTATATTTTAATTTATGGTGTAAGCTGGTGCTCTAAAACTGAAGGCATAATGTAATAAATGTTTTCATCAAATGTCTGTGTATTGCCATTTATTATTAAGTAAAACATATTGACATTTATGAGTGAAGAAAAAGCTGAGTGTTAGCTAATTAATTACAAAACGATGCTCATTCATAGTCTAGGCGGATCAGGTTTCGGATCACTCATGAAAACACATTAAATTTTTCCTTAGAGCCACATTTTCACTCTTAACATGAGCAATTAATGTGGGAGATGAATAGGTGTGTGTGTGGCCTGTGTAGGAGGATGAATTTCCTCAGTGGTAAAGGCAAATAAACTAGTCAAGCCGTCCACAAAAAAAAAAGTTTGAGTACGGAAAATCGTGTCACAGTGAAGTCATGAAGTAATTTTTAGGTCTGTACAGTCCCACAGTGCTTGGCTATTTATGTCCCAAGACAGGTCCCCTTTACCTTTTGCCTACATTGTCACTTTCAATGATGACCAAGACAGAAGCTCAGAAGTCCTCCCTCCCCCATTTATACACCTCACTGCAAAGAGCTATGGTTACCATAACTACCTTTGTCCATTTACTTGTGTGTTTTCATTTAAAATAGTAAAAGGACCACTCTAAAGCATTTAAGTGTGGTATTAAAAGCGAAAAGAACACAGTTTTGAAACATATTTGTTGCATATGCAAATATTTAGGTATTCTTTAATTTTAAAAAAAACAAGTGGGGGGCGATCTAGATAAATTATCATTTGACACTGTTCTGGGTGCAAATACGATACATGTACGGAAACACTATTCTTAGTATGCTGCGTTCACACTAGCCACACCAAGCTACAACATGGAAGTCGTCAATATACATGACATATACACCGAACAGCCTCAACATTATGACCACCTACATGAGAAGTGAATAATATTGACCATCTTGTGACTGTTCAGTGTTCTGCTGGGAAACTTTTGGCCCTGGTATTCATTGGTGTGGATGTTACTTAGACATGCAGCACCGCCCCCACCCAGACCTGACCAGGCACCCCCAAACCAGAGCAATGACACTCCTTGATGGCAGCAGCCATCCCCAGCAGGATGCGGCCTGACACAGACACACAAAAACGCTTTAAAAAAACACCCTAAACAAAACATGAAGAACAAGGTGTTGACCTGGCTTCCAAATTCACTAGATCTGTATAAATCATTTTTAATAGTTGGAACACCATCATTATCAGGGCCTTTTATTAAGACAGTAGAATCCCAGTAGACCGTAGAATCAGGCTCTCATGAAACTTTGTGAGAAACACTGCTGGCTGAATAAATATCTGTGGGATGATCTAGAGGCCCCTCCCCCCAAGCCATAGGACCCAAAGGCCCCAACTAACAACATTGTGCATATTCCTTGAGAAAAGCAGATCATATTCCAAACACAGACAACCTCGCCCCGCCAAAAACATAATTTCTTCTCAGATGTGAACTCAGATCAAAAAAGTAAATTTTGCTGAAACGTTATGACCTTAAATCGCTGAGTATTCGTGGTTAAATAACTGAGTTTTCACTAGTGTATAATGACCTGTGACTATAATTAGTTTTTGTTATCTTAGAGAAAGCCCTTGGGGAGCGACTTCTCTTCCACAAAGATTGCAATGTTGCATCAACATGTCTCTACAGTAGCAAGTAGTAACGGAAATCCTCTGGCACTACATGCTACAAAAGGGAGTAATTAGTCAGTTCAGCCAGTTTCAATCTGCAACCTACCCTGCATTGCTAGATGTCTCAAGTCCTACCTACTGGTCCTTTAAATGTATTTTAAACACATTTTTTAACATTTGGACATAATGCAATGTATTTTTTTCTGCACTGACTAGAGGGAACTGTGTGTAACTTTGCCATACAGCAGTATCTAAATTTGGGGATATTTTTTTCAGGTGCAGATTTCAGAAAACATCTCTGCCAGTCTGCAGTTTGCCAAACATCATGTGGACAAATCAGAAGACTATTGTGAAAATGTTTTGTGGACAGATGAGACCAAAGTAAAACTGTTTGGTTTAAAGTTGCATCATGTTTGGTTGACCAAAAAACACTGCATTTCACCTTTAAGAAGGCGTGGTAATGTCCTTGATTTTGCCCGTTTTGCTGAATCTGGACCAGGACTGCTTGCCATTATTGACTATTCTGAATTATATCAGCGCATTCTAAAAGAAAATGTCAGGACATATGTACATTAGCTAAATCTTAAGAGAAACTGGGTCTCGCAGCAAGACAATAACCATAAGCATACAACAAAATGGTCAAAGAAGAACAAATTGAAAGTTTTGGAATGACAAAGTCAAAGTCCTGGCATTAATTTAACAGAAATGTGGTGGAAGGACCTGAAGCAAGCAGGAAATCATGCGAGGAAACCCATCAACATCTCAGAACTGAAGCAGTTCTGTACTGAGTAATAGGACTAAAATGAATCCAAGCAGCTGTAAATAACCGATCAGCAGTTTACAGGAATGTTTAGCTGGCGTTTAAGTTGCTCAAGGGGGGGTTGTTTCATTTGTTTGATCGGGTTCTCTTTGTCCATTTTCAGGATTTGTGTGACAATCCGCTGATGGAATCTGATGATTCTTATGCAGAAATGTAGAAAATTCCAACCCTCCACACTGAACAGACCAATATATTATTGATAAGGCAATACTAAACAAATTACTTGAAAACTGAAATATCAAGTTAAGTTCGTATGAAAAGGTTCTATCTCCAACATTCGCGAGTGTTTTAAAGATCATTGTTCTTTACAAGGAAGATGATATTCCTTGCATCATGGGTTTGATATTTTAAATTATAAAGGTGCCCATGTTGTTCTTACTCCAGGCTCTACTTACAGGAATGCTGAAAATACTACACATCTCACATCTCTACACATAGGTGCTACAGCTTCTTAGAGCTCAGGTCTAAGCAGTTTTCACTTTGTAACCACATCAAGAGAGTTGCGTATCCTGTTTATCTCAAAACCTACTAGTATCACTTCAGTGAGTGAAGCCAGAAAAAAAAAAAAAAAAGGCAGGGCTCATAAACGCTAATGCTGCATAATTCAGCTTCTGTTTAGGGGAAATGAATCAAAGAAGAGCCTGATTCAACAACCAACTATATAACATGGAAGAAATACTACCATTGTAAACATAAATACCACTAATTAACATTATATTTTAGTGAAGATGAAAAATGCTGCCACAGTAGATTTCACTAAACATCATAACATACCTGACAGCAAACTGTGCAATAATAGCACCAACAAAAACAAACTGTCAGACTCACCACTACAGTGATAAAGATACAAAAACTAAAAGATAACATCACATGTCAACAACACAAGAAAACAGTGTGCAAATCATAATGCAGCATTTAATTAATACTTACAAAAAGGATAACTTGGGACTTGGCTGTCATACAGATTATATTGCAACATCAATGCTGCCTTAAGAACTTGATTTCTTTAAGTTTATAAAACTTCCTATTATCATTATTACCTAAAATGAAGGGAATATCATCAGATGTCACACATAAATAGTTGTAAATAGTATTAATTTAGAACGTATTGCATTTAACAGTTTCAACACACTGCCAAACTGATACAAAATCAAAGACCACGCTAAGTGTTACCTGGGTGCACTACACTGCACTTTAAGATCACACACTGCACTTAATAAGATGTCAAAGCAATTGCATACAAGGATTATGAAACCTGATGCTATACATACAACTGACAGGCTTGGTCCTGGGACAAAAATTCCCTGCATGCTGCAGCAATTCCTTCGTCGGCCAAAACCAGTAGGAAACATGCACGCCACTCCATTCACAATGCTGCTCAAGACTTGAGTAAATAATGTGTTGCAACGCATATACAGGAAACCAAAGTATTTCCTGTATGTGTATGTAATAATATAGTGAGGCAAACGGTTTCCATCAGCAAGGGGGTCAACAAGTTTGAACAGCCAGACATTGCATAAAAGTTTTTTTGCAGTACTTGTAACGCTCCCTGAAGTTGAGCTTTTCAAATCTGCAAGCCTCCACCTTGACTTTTGCTTTCCAAATAATTTATTGCTAACTTTACCAAACAACATATACAAAGGTGGGAGTGAATTTTAATTATGAACTCATTTCTAATATTGTGAAAATTAAGTTGCAAATTTACAGCTCCCCTAAGCAAGCAAGTGCTCGCCAAAGTGAAAGAGAAAGACGGATGTGGTCTCAGTCATTTGTGTTGACTTTTTCTGAAAGGTGGAGTTGCAAGAGTAGAGTTGCTGTCTTCCTAACTCACGCCTCCTTAGCAGTAAACAACATAACAGCAAACTGTGCAATAATAGCACAAACAGACTCACCACTACAGAGTAATGATGCAAAAACTAAAAGGTAACATATTACACGTAAATAGACACTACAGTCTAAGGTTTAGTACAACTGCAGTGCAGTAGAGTATTAATTTGACAGCTTCAGCTAAGGTTGCTTTCACTGATTTGATGCCATGTTTGCTCGTTTGGTGGGATCACATGACTTTACTATTTTTCATTTTAAGTTATAGCTTTTATAATCTCCAGATATTTTACATCCAACTGTCACCTGTCATATTGGCAACACTTCTGCAAGCCGAAAGAAAGAAAACACAGCCAGCTAAACTACAACTACATTGCCTAAAGTGGTATTGGGACCACTTGCAACACCTTGTTAAAAAACACAGTACTGGACCCGATATTAGTACAGACATCAGACAGATCTGTATTCTGAATGTTTCTGAATGAAACAAAGTAACAGTGAAAGTGTTTTTAGAAGTTCCAGCCAATAGGTAAATTAAACAATTTTGTTCGTTTAATATTGGATTGGGACTCGGATCGGCCGATACTTATTATTTAAAAGATCAGTATCAGATTGTGGTGCAATTTAACTTGATTGGGACATCCCCACTACACAGTATGTTTGATCTTTTTAAATTGTTAACTGTGGAATACAACGAAGTGCAAAAACACAAAACACGAAATAACATGCAAACAGATTTATGATATAACAATTATAATACACACGTCATACTTCAGAGCCTTAAGTACCACAGAGTACAAATGTTGGATACAAATGTTCTAACTATACTATACTCTCTTCGTTGTAAATGAAACATCTCAACATAACAACTGAAGGAAGCAGAACTATTATCCTAATTGAAACTTACTGTGGGTTTCAGCGGTTTGTGTCAAATACTCCTTATTTATTGAAATTAGAATATTTATATTCCTCTTCTGGGAATCTCACGATGCAAAACCGCTCTTAACACAGAAACAGGGACTAACATCGATTCCTTCAGAAACCAAAACTTTCTTTTTACCAGAATAATCAGGTCCCACAGCAGCAAGAGCTCCTTGTTAACAAAATGGTGTACTTTTTATTTATTTATTTTAACAGAACCTGTTTATTGTAGTTTGGTTCTTTTTATGGGCTCTTTGTATGTGTGGCTGTATTTACATGCTGAAGTTATCACTGACAGAAACCTTGTCAAGCCAGGAACCGAAGCCCTGCTGATACAGGTATGCCCGCAGCACGCTCTTGGCCTCCTGGTACGGCTTTGCCATCCTCTTCAGTGACAAACAATATAAGGAATGAATTTCAAATATCCATTTGGAATACATAAAGAAACTGCACTGTCAAAATGTACTGCTGTGTGTTTAAAATAAGAGGGTCACACAGACTACTCAGTAGTCAGCCAATACAATGTGGTAAGTGTGTTTGTTAATGTGTTCCTTTGGTCACGTATTAGTGATCCTACCTACGTTACTTTGCCATATATTACACCAGAGTGGGTGTTGAGGTTACCTTGGCCTCTCTGTAGGAGCTTGTGGCCAACAGGTCCTGCCTCTGGGCTTCTTTGGCCACCAACTTGAAGCGGTGGAGCATAGCTGCTTTGCACAAACGGCTTGCCAGAGCAGAACCACTCTTAAAGGGGGATCTGAGACAAGAGAATCGAGAGTTATACTTCAGCTATGGTCTTACCAGTTACGGTTCCAGGCTTGTTGTGACTTTGAAATGACAATATACTAACCATCTATTAGCTAACTGCCAACAAATATTAATGACAACAGAACAGATTCATACAAAGTAAGATGGTCCTAGTGCCAACGTGCTTACTGCTCTATGGTTTTGCCCTCCAGACCGTCCACAACCTCAAGGGAGCTGTCCCCTTCACTCCAGTTGATACCATAAGTCAGCTGGCTGCTGCCTGGGTTGTTGGTAGCCACAGATGGCACCAGGCTGATCTGAGGCCTCATCATGCAGTAGAACATGGGCAGCTGACAGGTGATGCCCTCCACACGCTGGCTCACAGAGATCTCCATGCCACGGATTTCACTACAGTCAGAGTCACCTGTAAGATGTCATTAAATGTTGACGTACAGTAAATGTTTGGTTATATTAATGCATATCCAGTGGTTTCTGCTTTGTACATAAATAAGAACAAATGTATGCTTTACGGTCCTCGTGATTATGAAAATAAGCGGTTGCTTATATGGAAAACAATAAAAAAAAACATCTTGGAAACTTCAGTAGTATATTTTCAAATCTTTTCTATATAGGACCAAATACTGTCTCATGGATCTCATGCCATGTTGCATAAGATTTTTGAAGCAGGGTGTTAACTCGGTCAAAGTTTTCTGGAAAACTTAACATTCACTGTTATTAAAACAGCATACCATTTGCCTATAGCACAAACAGCTCAAAATAATAATCTGTTTTTGGAGCAGCGTCATTAAGTAAAGGCCTCCATTAAACTGCTGCTGCTTTTTGTTATAAATTAGTTTACCAGTCAGTTTTATAAATCAAGAAGTCTACTTTTGCTAAGAGCTCTGCCCTGAGTGGACTGTCTCAGCTAATGCCACCTGTCAGTACATAAAAAAAAAAAATATTTCATACAGTGAATATATTGTCTCCCTCCTAGTTTAAGCACTGTGGTGTGATATGACTAACCTATAAGGATGCTTTGGACATAGATGGGCTCAATAAAGTGACTTAGCAAGGCTCCCTGGTAACCCAGGACCTGCCACTGGGTGATCTTGTCCGTGGTGGACATGCTGACCACCTTGGAGGCAGAGTGATCAAGGACGGACGAAAAAACGGAAAACACCTTTAACGGAAACAAATATATTTGTAGTTATGCATCAACAGTACAGCTGACAGTTGCAATGCACTATATGACCACAATATAAGCAATGCTGAGATTTCTATGAATGATAAAGTGTACAACACCTTGCCTTCCACTGACAGATGTAGGCTGATCTCATTGTTTACTTCCCATGCTGAAATGGACAGTGGATTCAGGCGCCTGAGAATTAAAGCAAGAGGATAAGCTTTTAGGATCTCACTAGATACACTGTCCAAAAGAGAAGCCAGCATTAAAAAAATGAAAAGGTCACACACTCTAATATTTTTTTGGACCACCTTTACCATTGCTTACAGCACGCATTCGCTGTGACATTATTTTGATACGCATCTGTAATGTCCAATAAGATCTTGTATTGATGATGAAGAGTGTGACCACTGCTCAAAGCTTCTCCAGCTCATCCCAAAGATTCTCAATGGGGTTAAGGTCTGGACTCTGTGGTGGCCAATCCATCTCATGCTCCCTGAACCACTCTTTCACAATTTAAGCCCCATGAATCCTCTCATTGTTAGCTTGGAATAAAACAGTCAATTGATGGAATAAGCTGCTCATTCAGTATATTCAGGTAGTCAGCTAATGAACCTAGACCCAGATCATAGCACTGCCCCATAGCACAGGCTTGTACAGTAGACACTAGGCATGATGGCTGCATCACTTCATCTGCCTCTCTTCTTACCCTGATGCCCCCATCACTCTGGAACAGGGGAAATCTGGACTCATCAGACCACATGACCTTCTTCCATTGCTCCAGAGTCCAGTCTTTAAGCTCCAAGAAATTAATTAATTAAATTTAAGCCTTTTTTCCAGGTTATCCTCACTGATTAGTGGTTTTCTTAAGGCTACACAGCTGTTCAGTCCCAACAGCTCTTCCTTTGACAATTAAACATGAGTTTTGTTGTTTTTCTTTGATTTGACTTCACCAAACATTTGTTTGATCACCAATCACAATCATATCAGGATTTTAATCGAAACACATTTCCTCCTCGAAGATGATGCTTCCCCACTGCCCTTCAAGTTTTTAATGCGTTGGACAGTTCTTAACCCACTTTTAGTGGTTTCTTCAATCTCCTTGGATGTTTTCTCTGCTTGGTGCATGCTTGGTGATTTGACCCTTCTCAAACAGACTAACATCTTTTCAACAACCACAGGATGTGTCTTTAGATGGTTGTTGAAGAAATGAAAAGCTACTCATTCCATCAGTTGGGGTTAAATAACTCATTGCCACCTAAAAGATAATCACCCACCCAGTAATTATCCAATAGGAGGCTCGTATCTAGTTACTTAAATACAGGAGGCAGTGTATTTTATTTATGCTGCTTTACCCAGAGTTACATGATGACATTGTGAGTTTAGTGCAAAATGTGTATGAATAGACACGAGACAATCAAATTAAGAAAACAATCAGTAGTACACATCTGAAAACAACCAAATACACTTAAAACTTTAAAGACGCTTTCCACTCCGGTATGGTTTTCAGCAGCAAGCACACTGTACAGGTGGGAGGAGAGGCACAAACAAGTGGGAGATTCAAATGAGGTAGCTCAAAGTTTTCAGTATTGTATTTCACACAATACGACTATATACAATCAAAACACAGTTGAATCAACAGCCCTCCATGGTTTTATGTGGAATACCATAACCTTCAGTGCAGGACTGTTATGTTAGAATGTACTTGATTTCACTAGTGTACCTAATAAACTGGTAAGTGATGCCATGTACAGTGGTGTGAAAAAACAATGTTCACACCTTCCTGACCCCCCCACACACACACACTAAAATGTTTCAGAACCCACTAATTTAAATATTAGTTAAAGATAACATGAGTAAACACAAAATGCAGCTTTTAAATTGAGGTATTTATTTTCAAGGGAAAACAAAATCCAAACTTACGTGGACTCATTACAATAACTTGCAATGAGTCTGTGACCACTGTGGAGGAATTTTGGCCCACTCATCTTTTCTGTAATGTTCAGCCACATTGGGGGGTTTTCAAGCACCTTTTTAAGGTCATGCCACAGCATCACAACAGGATTTAGGTCAGGACTTTGACTAGGCCACTCTCGTCTTCATTTTGTTTCTCTTCAGCCATTCAGAGGTGCACCTGCTGGTGTGTTTTGGATCACTGTCAAGCTGCAGAACCCAAGTTCGCTTCATCTTGAGATCACGAATAGAGAGCCACGCATTCTCCAATTATCACAGCAGAAACATTTTTCAGAAACACAGCGTCACTTTTACGCCACATGTAATGGGACACACACCTTCCTAATAGTTCAACTTTTGTCTCGTCAGTCCACAGAGTATTTTACCAAAAATCTTGCGGATCAAGATGTTTTCTGGAAAAACTGAGACAAGCCTTTATGTTCTTTTTTTTGACCAACAGTGGTTTTCATCTCTTTTGCCCAGTCTCTTATGGTGGAGTCATCAACCCTGACCTTAACTGAGGCAAGTGAGGCCTGCAGTTCTTTGGATGTTGTTGTGGGGTCTCTTTTGACCTCTTGGACCTTTTGGGGTTATTTTGATTGGCCACTGCTTGGACGGCTCACCACTGTTCCATGTTTTTGCTATCTGTGGATAATGTGCTCTCACTGTGAATCACTGGATTCCCAAAGCTTTAGAAAAGGGTTCATAACGTCAGATACAATTATTTTCTAATTTGTTCCTGAATTTCTTTGGATCAAGGCATGATGTCTAGCTTTTGAGGCTCTGTTGGTCTACTTCACTTTGTCAGGAAGGTCCTGTTTATGTGATTTCTTGATTGAGAACAGGTGTGGCAGCAATCAGGCCTGGGTGTGGCTAGAGAGACTGAAGTCAGGTTTTAGAAACTGCAATCAAGATACGTAGGGGGCAAACACTTTTTCCCCACACACAGGATGTACACATGTGCATTTGGATTTTGTTTTCCCTTCATAATAAATATAATTTAAAAAATGCATTTTGTGTTTACATGTGTTATCTTTAACATTTCCATTTGTTTAATGATCTGAAACATAATCTCTCTGTGCTGAAAGCTAACAATAGACGCTCAACAAACCTCTATTTTTGAGAGATTATAGCAACATATCCTCACGCAAAAGTCTTGTTGTGTAATATGATATCTAGCATGACCAAAAAAAGAAAACATAATTTAATAGACTTTAAAATGCATTTAACATTCACGGTCTGCATCCCCATGGTCACCGCCATTGTTCTGTGACGTCAGGCTGCCACATCTCAGTGAAATCAGGGTAGATTGATTTTCCCCGACTTCACTAGTAGGACCTTCGGCTTCAAGTAGCATTCCAGAGAACTTTTCAAGGTAGGAGGTCTGAAAGGTTAGGCCTCTCAGTTTTCTGGAACGCAGCATAAACAACGGATGAATACATCAACTCCGAGATGACTTCTTAAACCCCTTCCAGCTTTCCATAAATCACATCGCCAGATGCTTCTGGTGAACAGCAAACTCAATAATTAGTGCAGGCTACAGTAAGTGACTTTCAGTCCATTAAATCCAAGCAGTTATCTGAAGGCAGTAGGATAGATATGATGATGAATGTACAGCCCCTGGTTTGAGAAGCGCTGCCAAAACGCATTAATATCCAACTGTGTATTACACTATACACACCAGACTGGTCCATTAAGAGTCTGAAATCTGTAGTTAATTTGGGAACTGCGTCACATTAATTTTGTGTGCCATTATGCCAAAATGCATTATGGAACAAATATTGTTCAGGTTTTACAGTATGGTGCAATCATTTTAAGGCATCCAATACAGTCGAAATAAACAACTCCACTCTTCAAGTTGTGTCTTGTTTCTTGTTCCTGCACTTCGAAACACCCACACAAGTCTGTGCACACAGCTTTGCACTTTCGCTATTAAAATAGGAGAAAACGCGTCACAAAAGTTTATCTCTGCTACGTCATAAGTTGTTGGTGTCCCCCTGGAAAGACATTAATGGAAACTCACTGACGTATCACTGCACAGAACAGGATGAGTTTGTACATGTCTGTCTGTTTGCATGTACAGTCTGATGAGCTCTCAGGGCCACCCCAAAAATAATCTGCTGCTATTATTACACATAACTGCAACAAACAGGTCAACAGTGATTAAATGTAGCTCCTATATGTTTAGTTATCATAACAACACAGCGATTGGAACCAAGGGATGAAGCCGACACACACTTACAGCTTGGAGGGGACCTGAGCGGCACCCTTTGGCAGCTGGTTCACAAAGAGGTGAAGGGTGATTCCACTCTTCAGGCTGAGGAGGTTGCTGCTGCTGTTCTGCTGGAAGATCGACTTCTTGGTCAGATTGTCATTTCTGCTGTAAAACATCAGCAGGTGCCGGTACAGATACCTGTAACAGCAGTATGAGAATGGCTCATTATATGCAGTATGTGTAGCAACAATATCTCGAGGTGAAAACAACACCGCTCGTCATGCCTTCTCCCATATAATGTACTGAATATGTTCACCGAAATGTTCCAAAAATATTACTCCATTTTAAACTGTCAAATTTAAATCTTTCTGTAAAAATTTATTTTACAAATATCCTATTATTTATTTAATTTATTAAAATATGACCTTCTATCATAAGTCAGGGCAATTAACTCAATTAAGGGTGTAACTGTCTGTTTTCACTTACATCACAGTAAGACGTAACAACTATTTGCTATATGGCAAGATTACACACAAAACATGCACACAGGGTCATCTTTGCAACTAACCTCATTAGAGATCTCCTTGCTGTGACAACTGCATGTGAATCATGTACAACCCGTCCATTCGACGAGGCGCTCTCTTTGGTATTAAAGTCCCCAGTGCCGAGAGCGACCACCTCAAACCCGTTGGCTAGAGGGACAGAAGAGAGTTGGCATATTTGGAATGGAAAACCCCTTTTAATAGTTCTAATAAAAGTTCTTTATTATTATAAAACATTACTTTACAACACGCAAAAGTTATACCACTATACCAGACACCAGCTGGTTATGAATTCAGAATTGAGAATTCAAAAAAGGAAGGGGATGTGGTTTAGGGCAATTTTTTTTTTTTTAAATTAAAAGTTCCCCTTGGGCTCCCGGCCTAACTTAAAAAAGCCAACAAAAAAAGGCCATATTGCCAAACTCTACTTGAAGACATTACTTGAGTCATTGTGGGAGCACACCCGTGCATAGTTACCCTCCAGGAGTTCCCAAGACTATTTAAAGTCTATGACTCAAGCGTACATATTTTTGTCCAACATCAAGCAATGACTTTGCCAAGAAATACAAGTTGGCACTAGGAAAAAAAAAAACCCACACACACCAACATTTTTCCATACCAGTCTGAAGAATGAAAGCTGCCGTGGTGGCTGCGCAGCCAGAGAACTCTGGGTGGCTGTTCATCAGGTTCGTGAGCTGATTGCCGACGGCATGTGGAATCTGGAGGTTAACAGAAGTCTTCCTTTCTAAACAGCAAAAATGATAAAGCGAAAAAAAAATTGGAGCTGAACATTAAACTATCCAATTACAAATAGAATCAATGAGTAACGTGTATGTGGAAATACAATATGTAAAGTCAATGGGTAAATTTGTAGAGTGTTTTCTGCCTCATATTAAAGTGGTCCTCAAATACGTCAACATCAACTCTTTTTTGTTTCAAAATAATCTATATCTCAGCAACAGTCATATTGACGTTTACATAGGAGTATTAATGATGTTGCCATACCTGCTTATACTTTAACAGTACAACAGGTAACAGCTATTTACTATGTCAAAGTTCATGCCCTATACCCACAGCATATGAGCCACAAGATGCTGCAGATAAGGTGGGGGAGATCAATGCAGGGCCACCATATATGGTACCGATACTATCACCTATGAGACTTCCTGGCAACAGGAGTGAAATTTTAGTTAGCAGCCCCAGACTGAGCAATGGTTTGTGGCGGCAATGCTTGAGTTTTAGCTATATGGCTTTATGTAATGTCTAAGTGTATACTGCTTAACACTGAAGCCTAGTATGGTTGTACATTTCTAAATAAAAAAGAAAAAAAATTGTGAAATTCATCTCATCAAGTTGTCTTGTACTGTCAACAGGGTGGCATCCGAGAGAGTGAGTGAATCACATGGGAAACCAGAAGTACCAGGAATGGCTCTCCGAGGTTGCACTTCGGTGATTGAAGGCTCCTTTTTTACCGGCAGAAGTGGAGGGACGTCTAATGAAACAAGAGGTGTGCAAGACAACAAGGTAAGGGTCATCTTATAAGGCACTTCATTCAACGGTAACAGTTTTTAGATAAGTTGCCATTTGGTCTCACCAACAGATAAATAAATAAAAGTATAGAAAATGTGTTCAGAAACTAGTGCCTACTAGGAACGTCCCTATCTTACCTTTAACCAATTAATTCCTGTAATAACTATAATTAATCAAAATATATATAATGCAGAGAATAAAAGATGTAGTCTACTTGCAGTAGTACGTTGCTGCACCCAGGAGAAGTCTCTAACTCTCTAATGATACTGAGTTATGATTCCAATAACTTCTTGATAGGGTTTATCCGTTTTCTTACATCCCTACAGAAGCTGACTCAAAGCGTGCTACAGCACTATATATATATTCTTTTGTTTTATGATCACACCCTAACCTGGGGCCTTGGGGAGCGCAGTCTTTAGACTTTCCAAGGAGGGAAGCAAGTCCTGCAGAGCGAGTTCCGCCGCTCGGAGACGAGCCTCCTTCTTGTTTAAGCCCATGCCAGTCTTGTACTCGACCCCATCAATCACAGCACAAAAAGCAAAACAAAGTCCTGGTATGTTGCCTGAGAACAAGATGAGAATGTGAATGCAGTTGTCATCCTTAATTCTGGCTAAGAACGTTTATTCTCTGTAAAGTGAGAAGTCAGAATTTGGGAATCATATGAAGACCCGGAGGTTGTATCCTACTTTGCATATGGACAGAAGAAACAACTGTCATTACTGAAATCGGACAAGTATAATTTTTAATTTGGGAGTCCATAACTATGGTCGGCAGGTTTACCTGTGCTTACAGTCTCCTTCATTTCCAGGTGAAACTTCAAAGTGTGGGAGAGCTGATGGAGCAAAGACACAGCATGTGTCTCACCGCACTTGTATTTGTTAATCAGCACAGCAGGTGGGACTTCTGGTTTGAAAGGATAACCTGCGTTGGGGAAATATAAAAATGAAGCGGGAAAAGAAAGAAATATATATATATATATATCCCTGCAACTGAAATCAGAACTCAAAAGGGAGGATGAGCTGTTCAAAAATGTCTAAACTAGTGATTAGTGATAGATGATGCTGAAGTGTTCCTGTGCAACCAAAGCAATCTCTAACTCACCCGACTTGAAGTTTCTTTTTTCTTTTTGGTCAAAGACACTTTCTCTTGGTCTGTGCGACTGGGTCTGGCCCAATGTCGAGGGACAATTTTTCCTGAGCATTCTTGCAAAACAGGCTCCCCTAGCAACATCAAATGATCCACCAGCCGGAAACATCCTGCAAGCTAAGAGAGAGACCTGAAAACACAACCACATCTTTTAGGGAACCTGTTTAAGAGTTTTAGAGCAAACTTATGACTAGTCTACCCAGCTTGTCATGGTTACCAGTAACATTGGCTCTAATCAAAATATTTAAATCGAAGATATGCCTTTAAGTTATTTGCCAGTGGTTGCATAACAAGACAGGTAAGGATGTTATGGACTTGTTATCATTTAGCTAAAACTGGCTAGCCAAATTTGCTAGATATTAATTAAAGTCAGCGAGGGCTAGCTACCTTATCAGTAAGGACATACTGATGACGTCTCGCTTTAAAATCTCATCTCAGACTACTTATACTTGTTTTTCTACTGGCTAAATGAAGAAATTTTACACAGTAGCCTCAGCTTCCTTCACCGCTACCTCGTACATTTGACTAAAATTGTGAAACTTAGCTAGCTAAAACTAGATGCACTTGACAATTACCATAAAAAAAGAACAAACCACTGAAACTGCTGCTACCCTTACCTGTCTTTTACGCGGACTGGTTGAGTATTAATCTTTAACTTCGACAAGAAGCGTAAAGTTTAACGTACTAAACTTCTCTGTGGTAGGCTATTTATTTTTTGAAAACGCTCCGCTCGCCGCCAACGGGAATTAACGGCGCTGATGCGAACGCTGCCCTCAACGTAATTGGACATGCCGAATGCGCTTGCGTCGACCGTTGGCCTTTGATTGACTGATTGACTGACAGACGGCGTGCAGAGATCGTTTGTAAAACAGGACGGACTACAATGTTTGAAAAAATGAACGACGGATGACAAAGATTGCCAAATCAACGTCAATTTTCGTGAAAAAAATAAATAAATAATAATCTAATGTGTAAATGTAGTATTTTTAAGCCGTGTTTGTTCGTTATGGCGACTTTTGGGGTTGTTTGTCTGGACGTTCAGTCAGCCACTTTAATTTTTGATATATATATTTTTTGTAGTTCATTTGTAGTTTTCAGGAAGCGTTGGGAGTTCAGTTATAATCACGTGACATTATTCTGACGCCATCAAATTTAAAAAAAAAAGTGTAAAATTATATATTTTGTACAGATAACTAATATTTAAATATTAATTAACTATTCCAGCACCATTAAGTACTGTATTTAGGGTTAGTTGGAAAATATTAACATAAACTATATAAAAAACTATATATAAACTATTATATAAAATATTTATATCATTATACCTGCTAAACATTAGCATGTTGTCATCAGCATTGTAAAGGAGTAGGCTCCTGTTGGCATTTAGCTCATATCACCAGTGACCAGCCTCCCAAAGCCACTGGCATTTCTTTAAACACTTATCATTAGGTGAAAATCATGAAGGCGTTAAGTCACTAATTTTTGAACAAATCTAATATTTGGGCAATAACTCCAAAGTCTGGAACTACCTCACTTTATGCATTTAGCAGGTTGCAGTAAAGGCCAGATTTAGAAATGTATCACACGAGGAACTGAGATGTCTAATATATGGATAAGCAGGATTATTTGAAAGGAAACAGTACAAACAGTGTTGACAAGCTGCTCACAGTTTTCATGTGCAGGATATATAAATATAGTTTTGTTTTTTCATTTTGTGTGCGTGCTTTCTTCTCTGCATGAACGAAATACAACTATTTCCTGAGAAATGACTGTCTTCACCTTTGCCCAAAGCCCCGTTTTACACCTTTGCAAGTGTGTGCAATATTTGTTTCAATTCACTCATTTTGCATGTGTGAAGCAGCAATCGGAGAAAGTCTAAATAGGTAAAAGGGGCTTCCTCTCACGACGATAGGTGTGATATATTCGTACACGGGCCCAGTTTCCTCCTCCGCCTTCTTCCTCCTGTCAGACGTATATTTGGCATGACGATAGCATAGATCGGACACCTACTCTGGTTGCCTGCAAACCCTCAAGTCTGGGTACATAAAGACAAAATGATGTCTTGTTTGTTGTTAAGTTTATATTGTAGGAATTTCCCTACATCCAGATCTCTTAAAATAGTTGCCCGCACATGCCTATTTCCTCACCTCACACTGATAACCTCAGGGGGTTTTTACACACTCCCACTTTGTTATCTAGAGGAAAGGTATTGTCTGAAGCATTGCTGTCAAAAATGACTACTACTCACAGAGACGTAATTTTCTATTTTCAGATAGGTAAAAATGAGATCATATTCAAACAGGAGTGACATTAAGCTGGGAGTAAGGGAGTGACATGAGAACAGTGGTGCAACCTTTCTCTGGTGAGTCAGTGAGCATGCATGATGAATTTTGCATTTTAAAATATCCTTACATTTGAATGCGCCTTCTCTGTCCAGTCACAGTTTGGTTTTCTCTTTGTTCCTGTTCACACTCAGGTGTAAAAGTGTTACCTCCACGAAAATAAAAAATGACATTATCAATACCAGCTGCAGACACATTTCCCCTATTTTGCATTGTTTCGTTCAGCATCAACGAGAGCGAGAGCGGTTCAGACAGAGCTTTCTTTCTTGTTTCCTGCAGGGGCAGAGGAGTGTGGTCACAAACGTAACCCGAGCCTCTGCATATTCAGTACAATTTGTTTGTATTGCACAGGTGGGAAAAATTCAGTGCTGAAATACCGCTCAGATTTTTTTACCTTTTACCATTTGTGCACACTTTTATAAATACACTAGTGTCTTTTCACGTTGACAGAAAACATCCATACCACTTCTAATTTTGTATTTTTATGCCTCTGTGACAGGTGTCTTTCCAATTTAGGTATCTAAGTCTGTCCTGCTGGTGCGCAATCATTGAATGTGCAGTGCGGACTATAACATGTCAATCCAGGTGTCACTCACAGGAAGTGTATCCTCGATCAGTGATCTTGATCTCACATTATTGAACATGTATTTGAATAAACAAATTCTCCACAAAAGGTCTCATTTCAGCAGGTTTGGCTGTCTTCCAAACAGTTTCTGACCAAATAATGACTTCACGGTGCATTATCATTTTGTCAAGTTACTATATCTTTTATGTAGCCAGTTTGCTTTGTAAGGGAAAAGACGTGATTGTGTTTTACAGCATGCCTTTTGAATTCAGTTTGATGAAGAAAGTCCGCTCACACCTGCAGTGACATGCAGATTTTATGTCTGCGTGCAAACTTAATTTTTGGTATTTATTGGGTCTGGCCCAATGCACGGGGCCAACTTTTTTGTGAGCATTCTCGCAAAGGAGGCTCCTCTGGCAACATCAAATGATTCACCTGCCGGAAACATCCTGCAAGCTTTCAGGATGTCTGCGGATAAGAGAGAGACCTGAAAACACGACCACAACTTTTAGGGAAACTTTTGACTTTGACAGCAAGCAATGACTCAGCTATCCAACTTACCACTAACATTAGCTCTACATTGCCCCATTAGTAATATTTCAATCAAAGATATGCTTTTAATGTATTTACCAGCAGTTGCATAACAAGAACAGTGAGGATGTTAAAGCTAAAGCTGGCTAACCACGTTTAATATTAGATACTAGATATTAATTGGAAGTTGAGCTAGCTAGCTAGCTAGCTACTTTACCAGGAAGGTGAGGCTTTCTGATGACGCCTCGCTTTAATAACACAAGTTTTACTATTTTGAGCATGCAGACATTGCACCATGAATGAAAATACTTTAATTTCAGGATTCTTACACCTTGTTATCGTTTAGCTAAAACTGGCTAGCTAGCCAAATTTGCTAGATATTAACTAAGGTTTGCAAGAGCTAGCTACCCTATCATTAAGGTTGTACTGACGGATGACGTCTTGCTTTAATAACACAACTTTTACTACTTTGAGCATGCAGACATTGCACTGTCAATGAAAACACTTTAATTTTAGGATGCTTAAAGCCTTGTCATCACTGAGCTAAAACTGGCTAGCCAAACTTGCTAGATGTTAAGGTTGTACTGACTGATGACATCTCAAGAAATCACAAACCATGACGGAACATATAAGCAACAGCCCATACACATACACACACACTCAACTGGCATACACGTCTCCAAATTTCAAGGGGACAGCTTGACTAAAGTCTGCAAAGGGCTATTTGGGGTATTTTTCCAAACGCAAAAAAGGAAAGTACCTCTTTTAGCTGCTGTAAGAGCAACGGAGCTACATTTCACTTCCAGCTAAAGAGAATGAATCTACGGGTAATCAGCAACGCAAAACGCCAGAGCATTAGATTGCATGTTTGTAAGCCTGCAGTTGGAGGGTAGTTTGCCAAATGTAGCCGTATGGGAGTCAGTATCTGTTTACAGTTGTGAGAGATCGTAAACTGCACTGGAAATGACATTTCCAAAACATATAACCTGTTGATGCTGGACTGTATTTGCATCTCGTACAACCAGGGTCTGTTATGTGAAGGACTTTGACGTGTATTTGAATAGATAAGCCATGTGTCACATCGCAATAACCGAGACAATCTCGTGAGAATGGTGATATCGAAGCGTAATAGCGCCGGTTCAGTAGTTCAAATTACAATGTCTGTATCTAGAAAATGCAGTGGCATATGTTACGGTAACATATTTTTCAACCTGTTTGTGAGGTAGATCGCAGAATAGGCCCAGAGCAGGGGGTGTAAGGAAGTGTCTGCTGTGGTTTGGGGGCTTGACACGTTTCTCTAAGAGAAACTGCCTGAATCGAAACCTTCTGTAAGTTAAAGGGTCAGCATGAAAGGCTGGCGACTTTCGCTTCTTCACTTCTCCGCTTGAACCATGAAGTACCCTCAGCGGGGGACAACTATTAGCAATTACAAGACTGTGAAAGTGAAATGGAACAAGCAGCCCACAGGCGACAAGAAGTGAAGGTCACCACATGAACAAATATGGCTTGACACCCCCGCAGACTCTAGGGACAAAGTTTGAAGTGACTTCTTTGATCAGTCAAACTCGAAAAGGGACAGTCAGAAATGAGTTAGCATGCTCCATTCCCCTGTTGCCATACGCAGCAAAGGCAAAGGAAAAACATGAGTCATTTAGATGCGGGTGTGTGGCCTTAACCACAACTTAGTTTTCCCATTAAAGAAGCTGGGAGAGGACGAGCTTCTGCTTAGTTTTTCTTGTTTTTCAGGGGGAAATTTCTTCAATTTGTTTGTGGTTCACATCTATTTTAGGCATTTATATGTAGCCTTCCAATATAATAAACTACATATAATAAAAGTGTGTTTTTATTTACTTTATTATAAACAGGTTGAAAGAGGCCTGGAAATAGACACGGCAATAGATACTCATGTTTTCCACAGCACAATCCTCATGCCACAGATAAGTACGCAAATGACGAGGGCGAAATTGTGGGAGCAATGGCTGAAACGTTTATCTATCAATCTATCTATTGTGAGGCTGTTTGTGCTCAACGGAAAATCACAACGGCTTCGATCGGAAATGAAACCAGCGACGCTGGAAATATTTGCTGTTATTAATAACTTGCGGCTGCACTTTTGCACACTCTCACCAGTTTGGAAAAGCTAAACCCCAACAGAAAGCCATTAGAGGCAGTGGAATCCCCCCCCACCCCCAGCAAGGGAAGATTTTCAGGACAAACACTGACAGAAACAGTTTTTCTTTGTTTTGTTTTCTTTTGATTTAACTTTCAATAAAACGTGCCATGGTAACTTTGGCAAAACACTTAAAACGGGCCCAGAGTAAAGCATGGGACTAATCTGCAAGTAATCGTGACACACAGGATCTGATGTAATTTGAGGACCACAAACCCTGTGTGCATGCGAGAAGAATATGTAAATCAATCTTCCATGGTTATTTTTGTTTCCGCCCACAACAACAATGATGATCAATAGAGCAATAGCAGGCTTTCTAAACTGACCTTTATCTCACTCCTCATTTACATATGAATAATGCTAATGATCCATGACTTCTGATTCATACGTTTTGCAGCATTTGCATGTGCCGCCACTTCTACTGCCATCGTGTTGCCTCTTTGACAGCAGAGGGCAGTGTAAGAGTGGAGATGAATCTGGAACAAGAGGAAGGTTATGCTTTTTCCATGGCGTGACTCAAAATAATGGAAACTTTAAGTGTTAAATACTCTGCGTGTTGAGGCGACAACGTTTAAATAATTGAGTTAACGCTGCGGGTTTCAGCAAACCTGTTTCGGTTTCTGCTCTCTCTTGCCTCAGTGGAGGTAAAAACTTTTGGTTTGGTTTGCACAGAAGCAAATAATCTGTGTCAAATAATCTGCGTCGGTTCGCACTAACGTGTCGACAGCAGCTGCCTCTCTGCTTGCAGCCAGGGCAGCTTTGATGAATCTCCAAGGTTTCGTCGCTGGTGATTTATGACGAGAGGATAAAATATATATCCAGCTCTCAGGGCTTGAACACATGTCATACGTACACGTCTTTTACAAGCATGATATGCCCATAATGGGCTGCAGAGAGCCGCGCTAACCGCTTTACTGGACAGAGTGCCCTCAGACCATCAGAAACCAGAGCCCAGTGCCCCATGGCTAACGCATGTTTGCTCTGACAGCGCCCCGCCACTGATAAATAACAGCAGCTCTTCTTTAGCCTGCTGGTGCAGTCGCATTCAGCTGCAGCTCTCCAATGCGTCTCCACAGCCAAGATTGAATCTTCCCCATTCATTAGACTAAGTGGATGAGGCTCTCTAATAGGGGCTCCCTTCCCCTCAATAATTGCCGTTGATTGGCGTAAATTAGACCCTAGTTGCCAGACGAGTGATTCTCGACGACGATAATCCGATTCCCAACTCAAACTAATAGGATTTTAACTCTGGCTTTGGCCTAATGTCCGTCTGCAAACCCTGGCTATGGCCCTATGCCCCATCTCGCCGACGTCCTCTGGATCATATCTGGGCCAGGCCGAGCTGAAGCTGCAGCGGTGGATGGATTCTGCAGGGCTGCAGGGGAGGTCGGGGTCACCGCCGTCCGCCGCCCTCCATTCACCACCCCCCCCCTCGCACGACATTCTCGGCATCAATTGGTCATTCATGTGTGTCACTTACATCATCAAGGGAACATGCGTGTGAATGAGACTGGAGTCTGTCGGAGCAGAGGGCGGATGTTGGGTGTCTTGGTGATGTGTAGCTCCAGTGAGGGCCTGGATGCTGAATGACGGGAGCTGTGAATGCTCCGATTTCTGAGAGAACATGAATCAGACGCTTGAATACCAGACGCCCACGTTTGTTGTTTGAGCCTCCGCTGTCGGACGCGCATGCGGGAATCACTGATGGCGACCACTTTAGCTTAACCCGTGTTCGATATAATAAAACGCCGGCTTACATCACATTACCAGCAATGAGATGTTAGTAAATGCTCAGGAAACGCAGTCTATTAAATATGTATGTTCCAAGCCACTTCATGCAAGTTAGAGGAATAGGCTATACAGTATGAGTCTCCAGTTATTGCCTATAGCAGTTTATATATGAGATCAATTACAGCGGATTCAAGTCTTTTACCAGTTGGCAATTAGAGCCGCTGTCTTTCTTCCCACTTTCACTGATTTGTGGTTCGATGTGGGATTTAAAAAGGTGCAGAAACACCACCCGGGCTCCATATCCAGCCACAATCGGGCACCTTTTATGTGCCTTTTCAACAATATGAAGTCTCTAAGTGAAGCACGCTGAATGTTCTTTTGTCATTCAGTTGATAAGGGGGACGGTGCTACTACTAAGGCCTGAGGACTAATGAATCTCCACTCCATTACCGCTGAATCGGACAGATTGCTCTCCCGGAGAAATGAATTGAGTTTTTTGTATTTGTGAGATCATTCTCCCTCCATTAACTGCTCTTTATCCCGTCTCTTCATCACAGGCAAATCAGGTTAGGCAGCCATGATTAGCTGGGGTGGCCTCCCTTTTTAAAAGGTAATTGGGTTTGGCGGCTCAGCTGATAGTGCCATTAGGACCAATAAAGGCTGGGCTTGGCTCATCGAGTGAAACAGATTCTTCAGCAGCAGATGGCAGACGGAGGGAGAGGGCTCTGATGCATTGAGGCCGAAAACAAAGTTTGTGTAACCAAAGTAGTTTGGGGGGGCAACGTCTCCGCGCACATGCCCCCCTCCTCCTCCCCGGCCAGTTTCATATTTTTGTCTCTTTGTAGCGACAGTTTCAAAGGGAGGCGGTGGCAGCTTTTAATCCGCTTAACACTTATTGCAAAATCATCTGGCCATTAGAATTTTTTTTTTATTGGGATAATTAATCATTCACACAGAAATGTTTTAATAGTGGACTCAGGGCTGCACGGGCCAGACGAAGGGTAGCACCAACGCTTTCTGGGAAATCACTCCTCTCCCTCGCTGCCAGCCTTGTGTAACACCTCGTTGCTGCTAATTGGAAAACAAAAGAAATAAGCGGCGTATTTGTTCTGATCCGGAGTCGCTGCCCGAACTTGTTGCTGCGTAAAAACAGCAATCAGCAGCCGAAGAAGATATGCCGCACGAAGGCACGCGATGCAACCGGGGCAATCGATCCTCTCCGACTGTATCATCTCCTGTCATCTGTACTAAAGGAAAGGTGAACTTACCAATTCCGAGAAGTCCCGCAAAAACCCAGATAACCTTACTGCGTCTGGGGCTTCGTCCTATAGGAAAAGGTGCATTAGTGGTGACAGGAGGGCCGGTGGGGGCCGGTGCTGATGGGAGATTTAGACGGCTGGAGGTGGGCTTGTGTATTATGTGGCTGGCCATTGCTGTGACTGTCTCCCTCTTATCTCCCCCGCAGAGGGGGTCCTATCCCCAGCGCTCCTCTTATCTGCGGGTTAGTCTTTGTTTCCCCCCCTTCGTCTTCCCGGAATCGTCCCAGGTTAGTGAACTGTGGTACTGGTAATATGAAAGGTGACTCCTTATTCTGCTGTACGATATTTATTTATTTATTCCATCTCAACCAACCGTTGTCCTGTATCAACTCAAAATCATTTTTGGGATTTGATTTCAAGATTCACAACATAATAAAGCCTCCTCTGACCTTATCATCAACCTTGAGGCCTGCGAAAGCAAACGAAGCCGGGCCGTTTCATCGTGTTGATAAGTTTGCTGAATCTTCTGCAAGTTAGAGGAAACGCAGTGACCGGTTCGCTTCTGTGGAGCTCGTCCCCGCGTGTCTCCGTGCGCAGTGATGTATCGCCCCGAGTATAACCAGAGGGCTGTGGTACATTTTCACCTGAGAGCTGCACATTTCCAGCCCTCCTAAATAAAACATGGTGTCGCCAGGCGCCGGTAAGTGTCCCTCAAAGAGCAGAGGGAGGAAGGGCGAGGGTAAAAAGCGTCCAGGTTAAGTTGTTTGAAAGGCCCCGGGTATTAAGAGGCATTTTACACTTAAGAAGTTGGTTTCGCTGGGTTTTCTGTTTCCCCTCTTATTGATTGATGCTCAACTATCAATGCATAATAGAAAAGCACTCAGAGCAAATGCAGGGTTATGGCCTTGGGAGGGAGTCGGCAGACGAGACTGCAGCACCCCCCCACTCCAATGCCATTATTGGCCCATAAAGGATCCCTCGGGAAGGCCACGGTGTTCAGATCAGCACACACCAAATACCCAATTAAAAAAGGCTTTAAATTCCCTCCTCTTTCCTGGGCAAAAATCAATCTGAATTCAATCTATTCGGCTAGGATTCCGACAGAGCAGGTAATTGCCCATAATCGGTCAGCTAGGTGACAACAGCTTAAAGGGGAGACACTAATACAATCAGGTATTTGCTTTCAACGCTCGTCCCGGGCCCGGGCCTCGGCTGTCGAAAAACAGGTAAAGTGCAGTTTATGTAGCCATCAGACAAAGGCGTATATAAAGTTACACAAGTCTTCTATTGTGGGCGGCTCGACAGCTGATAAAGAGATCCTGGAAAGTACTGGAGGAATGATACTTCCTAAATGACCCGTCATAAAGCGGCAATAAATGTATTCAGTGATCATCTCTTTGTAAGAAGAAGAAAGAAAATAAAAAAAAAAACGCCTCGTCGAGGATTGTGGAAATGAAATAGCACTTCAGGTTCTTCTGTAAAAGTCAGCACGCGTTGTTAGCGTAATTTGGCGTGCCAGGGCGGTTTCAATGAAACTCCGCGCTCCTGGTAAAAGACTCGGCATACTTAATGGCAGCATTAGATAAGTAGGATACTTAATGGTAGTATATTACTGTACATAACCCCACCCCGCCAGCCGGCTGGATGTTTTTCCACCGCCTAATGCACATGCTCTCGTGCCGGCCTTAATGTCTTTTTTTTTCTTCTTCTTCTTCTTTCCTCTCAAGCTCTGGAAAAAGAATCGTCGCCGCCCTCGTCCACCGACACCTTCTGTATGTTAATTAATGCACGCGTGAACACTGAGCGAGGTTTAAACGCAATGCTGCTACGTATAAAACGCAGTCTTCGTCCTTTAACAGCGGGAGTTTCCAACCTGCGAGCTGGAAATTGTTATTTGTTTTTAGGGAAGATGTGTCCGCCCTCCTGGCTTCAACTCCCGTTTGCCCGGCTGGTAATATGATGTCTGGAGGTCAGCAGGGGTCAAGGGGTCAGCAGCAGGAGGCTACAATTAATGGATCCCTCAATAAAACGGGATCTAATATTACCAGCTCTCTCTCTCTCTTTCTCTCTTTCTTTCAGCCTGACTCCGGCAAAGTGAAGTGAGGAGGGAATTCCTCGTAGCAGAGAGCGCAGGGCAAACAGCTTGGCTCCCGAAATTACTTTCTGTAATGGGCCCAGTCTTCGAAAGTGGAAGCGCACTTTTAATTGACCAATCAAAAGGAAACAAAGCAGCCGATCTGCAGTGGCGAAAGCACAAAGCCAATCGAATTTGTTTCATTTCCTGCCAGATCCATCGCAGTTTAAGACCGTTAGGCAGTACATCAGCGCAGTTGATTATGAATATATCAAATAGCCAGCTGCTTTGAGAGCTTTTGACTTTGTGCATTAATAAGCACGCCGAAAATCAATTTCTTCTCTTATAGGGGAGCATTATCTCTTTGTTAAGGAATGAAAAATAGGGAAGTGAATTATTAAAACCTAATTTAGCGGGCTTGTATTTCATTTAGATTTTCCTTCTGAGGGGGAAATCAGTTTGCAGCTTCTGCAAAATAAGAGCACACTTAATCAGGATATCTCGCAGACGCGTTTTCACCGATAAGGCGCGTTTTGATGCATATCATGTTCTCAAATTTAGTTTTTGTTTTTTTCTCAATGAATGCACAGGATATTGTATGACAAGAGTTATTAAAGTAAGTATAATATACGAGAGAAGGGAAGAAAAAAAAATGTTAAAAAACAGAGTGAGAGGAAAAGCGGTGTGGTTGCCATCCGTCATCCTGATCCACTACAGCTGTGCTCGGCTCAGTGACTGGCACCAGAGGATGTGCTCGGCAGCGTTTGTCCATGAGGTGGCGTGTGACGCTCTCAGTTGCTGAGCTCCGCTTGACGGTTCATGTTTCTAACAGTTACTGTGAAGTGACACCAGCCAGCGTCGGTGACATGTGCTCGAACTGATGTTACAAAAACTACCTTTCTGGTGATGGGGGAAGTACTCAGATCCTCTACTGCGTAAAAAATATAAGTCACAACCACCAAAAAGGTATGTAAAAATATATAGTTATACTTCTGAGATTCAGAAAACTCTCAGAAACTTTATTTGTTCGATTTAAGGCAGAAGTGAGCAGAATAATGCGCAAGTACAGGCAATTTAAGGACATTTTAAAACAAAACAAATAGAAAAATACAAAGTATGTACAAGTTACCATGCCATAAATGTTCTAACTACAGACTGCACGAGTAAAGTGACTAAAGTGCAAATGTAAACAGTAGTTACAGGGATTACATATTTGCAAGTTAACGCCAAGGTGGAAATATATAAATATATAAATTTAAATTTCTGCTTGACGTTTAGATGTCTGATTATGATAAAAAAAAAAAAGCATGCAAGCACCTGAAAGTACTATGTAAACCAGTATTAAAAGGCTGCAGGTCAGAGCGGGTGCACACATGCAAATAGCCTGGCAGTTTTATTTACAGCAAAGTGTCAGATTTTGGAAACTCATACGGTGTGTTCGGTAAACACCGTTCCAACTTTCCACAAACACGGCTCTTTCCAGTTCCTATTTAATCGTCCTAAAGGGAAAACACTGTGCTATAAAAAGTATTTAAATCGTCACGTAATAAACTTTTAGTTCATTTTAATTTTACCGTAATAAAATAACACAAGATTCGGGTTTGAATCTGGGTACACCAGCTGCCTCCTTCTGTCCAAAGACATGTTCGTGAGGTTAATTGGTGATTTTAAATTGTCTGTCTGTGCCATAGACTGAAGATAGGCTCCAGTGCCTCCGCGACCCTTCAGGACAAGCAGGTTACAGAAGATGAATGAATGAAAGTAACACAAAATCTCTCTCTCTACATGAAAACTGTGCACACTAGCTGCAAAAAGCAAAAAGTTTCAAAAAAGGCAACTGGACTTGTAGATTTTGGATGTACCATGACCTGGATGCCTGAGAACCTTCACAGACAGGCCTCCTATATGTTCTACATATACTGAGCATACAGGAAATCAAAATGTTTATGTAAGAGCTCAGTAGAAGTACTTGGTTAAGTTCGGTCTCTGCAACATAAAGAATCATGGTTTCCCGTGCATGTTTGTTTGCATTAAAGGGAATCCCCTGAGATGCTAGTCAGTCATGCTCCTCTGCTTCTGAGTCAAGCTTTTAAAAGTCATGACCTTCTTTCGCTTGTTCGAATTTTTGTCATTATTCTCACACTGCTGCTTTTTCCAGGGGTCTGTTTAACCTACAAAAAAACCAAAAACACCAAATCACGGCGGCGCCATTCAAGAGCCTCTCAAGCGGCTTTTCGCTTTCCCCTCGGCGTATCGGAGCTCGTCTTCTGAAGCGGCGAGTGACTCAGCCGGGCCGCTTTCACGCGAGCGCGGCTTGTATTTGATTTCACAGGGAGGTGGTAAACATGCCGGCCTTTTCCACATCTCTGTTGTTCCGACACGCTCAGCTGAGACAGAGCAGCTCTAAAGTGTCAGCTCGAGGATGTGGGCACTGCAGGTCAGCTTTCACACACACAAACTTACGCCTCTCGCGTTTCAGCCCACAATATGGGTGGAAGTTACTGCAAGTGTCCCCTTGCCTGCACTGGAAGAAACGCTGACATACTGCGAGGAGATGAACTTCCCCCAGAAAGACCCTCTCAGGAAAACGCTGGGATTCCACTCCATCTTTAAAAACACTTTGCGATGATACTGTATGCGCTGAGAGTTTTTGTCGCTTCCAGAAACGTGACGTGATACCAGTACGTAAAGAGAATATGATAGGACAATAAGTATGCGCTCTCTAAGGGCTTATCATTCAAAAAGATCCTCCCTTTGTCTGTTGAAATGATATATGGCTATTAGAGCTGATGAATCCCAGGAGGTGGCTTTTATTAACTCCGTCTCATGTTGATAGGTGTGATGGCACCAGCGTTTTTTTTTGTTGTTTTTTTTCCAGAGCAGGACGCTGCAGCTGCAGAGGCACTGGGGGCTTTCACCACGTCCTCACACTGGGAGCTAAGGCGACCCCACCACCCACCCTCCCACTCCCTGCCTTTCTTCCTCCAGGCCGCCGCCGAGCCCCCCCCCGAAGGAAGGCCACGCTGTTGTCACAAAGTAAATCAATGCTCCCGCCCCGCGGTCTGACGTCTCCTCTCCGCTTGCCCATCAAGAGAAGTTGTCCGCGGCATTGATATTCCCCCTCCTCGTCCTCTTCCCGGTCTTTATTATTTTAATTAATCAGGATCGCTGCACCTGTCTGTCAATTCTGCGGGTCGCCACTCCGTGCAAAAAAAAAAAAAAAAGTAATTAAAGGGGCTGGCGAGGCATGCCGGGGGTTTGGTTTGGGGCAGAGACGGTGGTGCAACGTTGACAAGATGAATCGGATACAGATGCCAGAGCTTTCATTAAATCCACTCTTCCTCCCTCTCTCTCTTTCTCTCTTTCTCTCAACACCTGAAGCCCTCTTTGTACTCGCTCTGACAGTGGCCAGGTAGGGAAGGAGTTAATAAAGCGGCGGCTGTGTTGTTTCTAATTGCGTGGATGAATAAATGATTGCTTGAGGACAGCGTGAATACTCATGCGATGGAGGCCCAGATAATTGCGCATCCGCAAATATCCGATATCTGCCAGATACCTGATACCTTCCAGAAACATCCAGGCTTCGGAAGTGCGCGTTTCTTTGGGTCTCCGCGTGGTTCAGTATCGCAGTCGGGCGCGAAAAGCTGCACACGCGCCACGAGAAGGATTCAATCTGAAGACCCGGCTCGATCAGGCTGTCTAGTTTTCATCTCTCGGTGATGCCGTGCTTAATTGTTTAATTTGGAGATTCTGTAGGATTCCCAGCAAAAATCCGCTCCGTGCTGTGAACACAGCTGGAAAAGGTTCATGCTCTGGTCACGCTTGAATAATAGAGAGAATTTCGCAGTAAAAACACTATGTGGTGGTAATTTCCAGCTCCGAGACTTTTAAGAAGGTTTCAACACGGTGGAGGCCAAATGATAGAGCTGGGTTGATAAGCAGCTATCAAACAGATATAAAGAAACGACGCATGAACGCATTAAAAAAGCATTTTAAACACTAATTTTATGGGATAAACTAAAGTGAACTTAAAGGGGAACTACTGTTTTTTACAACCTAGACCTTATTTGTTTACTCACCCACATAAAATCTACATATATCCATATAATGGGAGTGACTGTGGCACCGAAACGCAGCCTCTAAATAACGCTGTAACTGCTATTTTTTTGCAACATGGCTGAATATTTTTCCGACTCTGAGGTTGTGGATGAACCATAGCAGCAGCAGTAAACTCAGCGCTCAGAGATGACATCATCCAGGTCAGAAGACATCATCCAGGGTCTGTAGGTAAATCTACAGGTAACTCCAGACTCAACAGGGAATAGCACTAGCGTATCTTAACAAAATATTGGTGAGATGAACGAGTTTCGTGGCAGATAATGCGTTATTTAGAGGCTGTGTTTCAGTGCCCCATTCACTCCCACTATATGGATATATGCGGATGTAAATATCTCCATAGACTACAAAGACAGAAAAGTTATATGGGTGAGTAAACGATTGTATTTCATGCCAGAATAAAACAGTAGTTCCTCTTTAAGCTACTAGTGAAGGCAAACCGTGAAGAAGTTCTTTTTCCCTCATACATTAAAGTGAGGTAAAAATTCAGTTGCCCTTCTTCTAGCTACGTTTCTGGAGATTGATCCTTGTTCTGAACAGAGCATCAATTTGTTCAGCGATGACAATCTAGAAAGTGGACGCTTCTACATTTGCCAGTTGGCTTTGTATTAATAAAACAAAAACATTACACCAGTGGCGATCGTAGGTTCTGGGAGGCATATACGTCCAAACGCGTCCTGTAATGGTTGTACATGTGGAGTGTGGTCAATGTGATGTAGGGCCTTCGTAAGTTTAAGTTTTATGTTCATCAGTACAAAATATGCCAGAATGTGTCCATCGCGGGGACGACTGGGCCCCAAGCAACCGCTCGATTTTTACCAATGGTGCAACCCTGAATGGCGGAATGCGCCTAGTATGTTGACTCGGTAATAATGAAGCTGCATCTTGACACAGCACCTTGTTTTTGGATATTCTTTAATCGTGCATCCTGCAGGTCTTGTGGAAGTCCTAATATTTACCCTGTACCATTCATTCATCTTCTGTAACCGCTTGTCCTCCGAAGGGTCACGGCTGGAGCCTGTCCCAGCTGTCATTGGGCGAGAGGCATGGTCTAACACAGAGAGACAGTCACAGCTACGGCCAGTTTAGAATCACCAGTGAACCTAACCAGCATGTCTTTGGACGGTGGGAGGAAGCTGGAGAACCTGGAGAGAACCCACACAGACACAGGGAGAACATGCAAACTCCACACAGAAAGAAACCAGTCGGCCCATGGATTCAAACCCAGGACCTTCTTGCTGTGAGGCATCAGTGCTAACCACCACACTACAGAAATAATAAGCCTTAAATCAAAATAAATGTGACGCTGTAATTCAGTCTGAATATCTTATAACCAATTCACTGGATAATAAATAAAACAAGAATTTGTTGCTCACATATTATTTCTAAATATCCTTGTACGTCACAGCTCTTAAATGCATCCAACCACATCAGTTTGCACGACCTTACACGTGCAAAAGCATTCTGCAAACGTTCGTCACATAAAAGTCAACTAAGCAAAGACAAGCTGTAGCTCAAGGCCGAGAAAAGCCAAAAGCTTAAACTGCATGCTGCTGCTGCTGCTGCTTCCGCCGCCGTGAGAGCTGACACCCGTCCGTGCTGTCTGCTCCAGTCCGGGGCCTCGTAAGGCCTCCCTCCCCGCTTCACGGCCCCTTGTTCTCGCACTGAAATCATCGCGCTTGACTTGATTGCACTCGCGCATCGGTCACCCGGCGCAATCGCATCTTAAGTCATATCTCCGTTAGCTTTATGGCTCCGCGTTTCAATAACCTCCGGCTTGTAAGCACCTTCAGGTTGACACAGAGGAAAAGAAACGTCTTTGTCGTGCGTATTAACACCGCCTTGTGGGGGCAACTTAGTGTCAATAAACGCTGCTGCTGGCGAGGCGACGGCGGGCAGGAATGGACAATCAGAGCGTCTGCAGGAGATCTGCAGGGATACATAACACGGCGGGGGCTCGGGGAGGCTCCGAATCTAAGTGGGGACTTGGGGTCTTCCACAGCATTCTGGATAATGATCTGCATTATGAAGCATCAGAGCACTTTACGAGAGCCCCAGAGAGGGCGGCGGAGGTGGTGGTGGAGGCGGGGGCCGCTCTCCGGCTCAGTCAAAAACGAGACGCGACGCCACGTAACCTGCAGAACGAACGAGGACCCGGCTAAGGCGCTCCATTTGGAACCAAAGCCTGCTGCAGCATCCCCTCCCCTCCCCTCGCCTCCCCCTTCCTCTTCCTCACCCCCAGTTAGTGTCATCTTCACTGAAACAGGAGCAAAGTGCTTTAAAAGGGGAGATGGGAATAGACCAAGGGGGAGGGTTCGGGAGGGGGAGGGGGAAATGTGATTATCATCAGAAAAATGCGATGAGACCAAGAGTGTTTAATGCACAAATGCACAAAAAGTGATATTTTATTACAGCTTGAAGGCTTTCAAAAATTACTGGAAAAGGCAGGAAAATGTGTCTGAGATGGAGACTGTGAAATGCCTGTTTAACAGCACGTAATCGCTTTAACCCTGGTGTGTCCTGTCCTTTTCACGCCAAAGATATGTTTCTCTGACCCCTGATTTGATTAAGTAAAACTTCATTTTGGGGAGAAAAACCACTTTGTTGCTATTACTGGTGCATTTTGGAGATGGATGAACGCAAAAGGAGGAAAAAAGAGGAAGAAAAAAAAACGCGCGCCGCAAAAGACGTCATTTTTTTGATGTCGCTCTCGGCTGGTTCGCTTGACCGACGGCCCGTGTGTGTGTGTGTGTGTGCGCGCCTCATTTTAAAGGATTTAGTCTCAGATTCCCATTACATACATAATGCTGCAATATGAGATAAAAGTGTTTAGGACCACCACGAGTTACATTGACCATGAGTGAGGAACATTTCCTGATTTCATTTCACCCGTACCCACTTCAGAAATTAGGCTCAAAAACACTTCCTACCCCTTAATGTTGTTATTGACTGTATTTATCTGTTATGACCTTTTAGTTTAATATATATATATGTTTATGTGAACCAAATATGCCTCCAGTTTGAGATTTAAGTTTGTGTTTTTAAAAAAATTATACAATTATTTAACATCCTGCTCAAGTGAATTTATCTTCCTGGTTAATCTGTCAGCCTCACGTCAGCGCTACATGCCAAACACAACAACGCACCTCAGAGGAAGGGCGCGGCGAGATGCTACGGTGGATGACAACGGCTTATTGGCTTTTTTGGCGGTAAATATGACCGAATAATGAGTTTAATCGCTCTGATGGAGAGGAAAGACGACTTCTCAAAGCTCGAACGCCACATTTTTTGCGCATTCTCGACATTAACGGCGAGAAAAGGAGGGTAAAACGAGAAAATTGGGCACGTTTGTCGTCGAAAAATGACCGAACGGGTTTATTAAACCTTGTAGTGACACAGAAATGTTTTCCTTTACAAATCTAAAATAAGAAAATCCTTTAATTTATCCCACGGTGGGCATTGGAAATATTAGCTAAACTAGTTTGTGTGCCTGTGGAAAGTCCAAACGTGGATGTTTTGGCATTTCCACGTGGCAGAACTGAGCATTTCCAAAAATTAACGAACAATTAAAACATAATAATCTGAGAAAAGCGAGGGTCCTTAAAGCAGAATCGTACGCGGATCTTTTCTACGGACGTGCAGGTCAAACGTGGGTCATTTGAATGTTTGCAGAGTGACGCTGTGGGCGTCCTGCTTCGTGAGATGAATAAGATGAACCCTGTGTCATCAGTGAAGGTGTGAAAGTGTGATGCCTCAGAGCCAGCACACAAAACGAGAAGTGACGGTGGACGCTGAAACTAACACTTTTAAACCACTGACTGTGATCGCTGTGGCACATGACTAGCCATCATATCCTCAATTTAAACTCTCGTAGTTTACAAAACGCTGCTTTGAAATGAAAACCCAGACTGGAAATAAAAAATAAAAAAGATCCTGACAAAGTTAATCATGGAGTTAATAGCGCCTCTTGCTCCGAGGCCGTCCCTCACGAAGCAACAACATGTCAGAGGACGTAATCGAATCGAAAAAAAAAAAGCTCCTTGAACCTCGCTCGCGCATCGCTCTCGCCTCCAAAATGGATCCGCCTCGCTTCAGCTCCGAAAAACCCTTCACACTCGGATCCGTCTGACAAATCTCCGTCTCCCCTTTCCCTTTTGTCGCTCTAATAGGTAACATTATCCCATATTAATGGCGCCGGCAGCTATGCGCCGCTACTAGCCAAGCGAACGGGTGACTACAGATCAGCGGGGTGAGGCGGGCAGATCATTAACCATAATTACCTCCAGCTAATCCACTTCCAAGCGGTACAAAATAAACAGCCAGGCCCATTAGAGGAGCTGACTGTCAGCCTGCAAGTGGCCTGTGGCTCCTTTGGCAACGATCTGAACACACTGGGGGATAAGAGAAGAGGGGGGGGGGGAGGGGAGGCATGAGTGATGGCGAGGCCTACGACTTCCACCTGACTGGAGGGTGGAGGAGGCTGGACGGGGGTGGGGGTGGGGGGGTTATAACGTGGAAGGCGGTGTCGCTGGTTACATGCTGGCAGCACTGGTGCTTTTGTTTTGTTCCCCTGCACCACCACCTCCCTCACCCGCCTCCCTTTCATGTACCCAGATGGTGTTCATTTTGACCTGCTCTGTGTTTGCCCCCCTCCCCCCCACTTCCACGTCCCATTCATCCCGTGCCTGCAGGCGTTTTCCCACTCTCCCCCTCTCTCCCCCTCTCTCCCCGCGTATCATCATTATTGTGCCGTGGCGCACGATTATCCTCGTTCCAGGGCCTTTCCGCGTTTATTTGCACGAGCCGTTGTAATCCTTCCCGAATATTAAAAGTGCTCTTTAAACGGGTTTTTATTGGCGAACGTGCAGGGGAGGTAAATGTTCAACAGTTTGCCGAGGCCTCTGCAGATCTGAAGCGCAAATATTAACTTTTGTTCTGGTTTTATCTGAGCAGGCGGTTTAATTAAGGACAATTTGCCGTTTGAGGTCAAATGCGAACGCTTAACAATGCAGATCTTTAATTTAATAAAAAAAAAAGAAAGAAAGCAGACGGCTACACTTTCAATCGGAAACCTCTGATTGCCGTTTGGAATTAATAAATTAAAATCGCTGCGGGGTATTCTAAAAAAAGACATCCGTAAAGGAAGATTTCTGGTTTCCTCGCGGCGCCGTTCTTCCTCCGCCGTTTTTTTTCTTCTGTTTTTCTCACAATATGTTAAGAATTCATCGTGCATTTTCCATTTTGCACTGATCTTCACCCAGGGACTGTGCTGGTTGCATGAGTCAACGTTTTTTCTGCTTCTGGTTGGTCTTTCCTGGGTAAAACCCGAACAGGAAATGACACATAAAAACTCATTTTCGTAGCTGCAGCTTCTAAAAAGCAGAAATGCAAACACGCTTCAGGAGTTGTAAAGAAAAAAAAATATGAAACAAACGAATCCCCCCACCACCACCACCCCGTGCCTTGAGAAGCGGACTCGGCGAGAGCGAAGCATCCCTGCGAGCGGAGGGACGTCTGCGCTGGAGCACCTCCAAGTCTGTTTGTTTTACTTTTGGCCCTCTTTCAGGTGCTTATTGCAGTTTTCCTTTGCGCTCTTGATGTCTGCGCAACTGATGAAATGGAGGCACTCATCCAAGGAGCAGCTTGCAGGCACATAGATGAGGGAAGACTCTTCTCTGTGTCTCTTTGATGTTTTGTTTTTTTTTGCAGCGGCCTGTCATTGTCCACCGAAAGGGCCGACACACGAATCTTCCGTTTGATACGAGCCGGTCGCATTGGTTTTTTTTTTTTTTGGTTGGGTTCTTTTTTTCTCCTCCTGCTGCGGTTTTGGTTAACACGAGGTGATTGGCTTTTAAAAGGATTCCAAAGCGTCAAAGTGAAACAAACCTCACCACATCAGCAGCAACAGAAGCAGCAGCAGAAGCCGAGCAACTCGCAGAGAGGGAAAGCAATGGAAATTTAATTTCCTCGCAATTAGAACCTCTCCCTCGTAATGAAATCTGAAAGGGGATTCTTCGGGCGTTGTTCATTATTTTCTTTGAAATCGCAGGCTTTTGACACAGGAAATTCAATTCATCAGGCGCTGGGTAGACTTCATTTTGAATCAACGGGAAGTGAGAACAGCCCTGCCAAAGGCTTTTTAATTCACTGGGAGCTTCAGGCTGACACAGTAGAAAGAAAGAAAGAAAGAAACACAGATGGAAAAGTTCCAAGTGCTAACCAGTGGGCTAAACTCAACTGTGACTGTTTAGATGCGGAAAAAGAATCGAAGATGACGGTGAAGGGATTCCTGCTGATGTTTTTACTTTTATTTCACTGAGAACGAAATGAAAGTGACCTGAGTTCTCCTCTTTAGGTGCAGTAGAAGTACAGGAATGAATAAAAAAGGAAAGAAAATGTGAAAACTAGAATAAAAAAATGCACAAAATGTAAAGCACTAACATGACATAATCCCATTCACACATGCTAACAAGTCCACTGAAGAAATGACTGCACATATGAAGTCACTGCACGGATGCGTCGCCCGCTGTTGTGAGCATTATCGTGCCAATCCGCGCTTTTATTCCTTTTGTTCGCGTCGTCCGGCGCGACTGTGGCTCTCGCACGGAAGCCGTTTCTCCACCCCAGTCTCGATAAAGTCAAAATAAGCGCTCTGTCGTCACGGTTTATATTACAGCCCGCATACTGTATAATGCACAGCGCAGTTCATTTGACATGTTTTGACACATCTCTTCTTGGCAGGCCCCCTTCTCCGTTAAACGCCCGCCAACGTACTGTGGGCCAAACATCCAAACTGCACTTAGTGTTTGTTGGCTTAATTTACCAGACGGGTGAAATTTGTCATAAATAGCTCTATCACATAAGTCATAAGTAGGCAGACAGCCTTTACAAATTACCTCCGCTCCCTTGTTTCCGGTTAAATTCAGTTTTTTTTGTTTTTTTGTTTTTTAATTCTGCCACAAAAAGACCTGCATGACGCACAATCCTGCAACACAACACATTAAACATTAAGAAAATAATGTAAAAAATCTTACATGTGCAGCTTACTTTGTTAAATTGTTAAATCTTTTTGGAGCTACACACAAACGCAGCCTGTGCATGCATGGATATTGAGACTTTTGGTGTTCAAACAATTTGAAAATCGTCAGATTTATGGACTTTTAGTTGCAGAAACTTAAAATATCTTTTACTTTTGTGTTGGTTCTTTTACTACAGCCGATCATTTTGGTGGTTGTTATTATTTAAACATGACAAAAAAAGGGGTGATAAAAAAAACTGCGTGCAATTTGTATTTGTTGCAAATGATAAATTACTTTTTATTACCATCAGTGACAGGAAGAGAGAAATATTAATGTGCAGGTTAAAGTAACATACCTGAGGTCATGATTCATTCTCCAAATTTCTTAGAAGTAACCACACTCCTTTTGGAAATCACAAAAAACTAAAACATGATCAGTCCTTCTTTTTCTTTTTAATGTTTATTTTGCTTTGTCGACAAAATGCAGGAATAATTTGTCTCATGTCTGAAAGATTCAATTGACGAATAATCCACTTAATGTGAGGGGAATGTTTTCCAGTTGCATTATATTGTTGCATATGTGAACTTTATACGGTAAACCAGCTATAAAAAGTCTCGCAAACATTTCAAAATACATTTAAGATTGTGTCTTAAAGCGTTTTTGCTCTGACTAAACTGTTAAAACCGTTCTAACCTATGAGTATTACATGTGAACCTCTGGCGCTGTCGGCCTGCCGGGCCTTCGCGCAGCAGCTTAAGGAAAGAGAAGCCGGTCTAGCCAACGTCAGTAATCAATCCCTGCAAATAAATCACCTGACCGGGGGGAAAGTAGACAGATGAACTTCAAATCTGCGATCGGGTTCGCTCCACATGAAACACACTAAAGTTACTGGGTTTCACCAACAGGTGCATTTGACTCTTGATTCCCAAAGTGTTTCCTTTTTATTTCGGACAACACCTGCTCTCGCAAACTTTTTTTTTTTTTTTTGTTTTAATTTATTTTCCAGATCAAGTGATCCTGTTTCCAGCAGTTACCCAGAGCAACACTAAAAGCCACCCAACCCAAGAACAACCGGGAAACATTAACTGGCCGCTCCGCTACCCACTAATGGATCGGACCCATTTCATCAACAATCTGACATTTAATGAATATATATTTTATCTTCCCGTGCCAGTTATCGGAATGTCCTCCCCGTTCCGAGAAATGGCCGCCCTGGGACTCTTTTGAACGGACCCTTTTTTCCTTCGACTGGCACCTGTACGCCAATCACACTCACTGCAACCGGCCCACAGTCTTCCCTTGTTTTTTTTTTCCCCTCCTCTTCCCTCTCTGTCTTCAATATGGTTCGTGGATTAATAATTCATGGCCAGTTATTAGGGCCAGTTCAATAGGAGATCTGCTGATGGAGGGTCGGTGCTCGGCGAGTGTGCCCGGAGGGATGCTGTGTGTTGTTGTGTCAGCCCCCATCTGCCAGAATGCAATAAGGCAAACAATGGAGGCCTTGATTTCCACCAGCAGGCCCATAATCTTTAAATGGCTATTAGCTGAAGAGTGCAACCAGTCAATAACCGACAAAATCCTTTTAAAAGCTTCTCTCTCCCTCTCTTTCTCTCTCTCTTTCACTCTTTCTCCACTCCTCTCAAGCTCTCTTTTCTCCTAAGCGTCTTTCTTCTTCTTCTCCTTCTCTTTTCTGGTCAAATTGGGACACGGCTGTTACTATAAAACTCTTACCGTGAGAGTCTCTTAATGCCTGCAGTGGCTGGAGCTGCTGATGGCGAAGAACGAGGACAGCCGAGGTCGGCGTCCGTTTTTTTTCCAAACCGTTCGAGGAATTATTAGGCCCTATCAGCTGATCAGCGCGTGACCTCGCCTGGCTTTGCGTCCTTAAGCCCGCATCTTTGACCTCTAGCTTCTGAGCGACAGCATTTCGTAATCTTGCAGCAGTGTCTTCACATTTAGTTCAGTTTTAGAGGAATGTTCCTCACCAGCGCGGCGCGATTTCACCCGAAAATAATCCTCCCGAACTCCGGACGGCGTCTCGAAACAGGGGCCTTCGTCGCCCAGTGACGTCGCGCGTATGATATACTTCTTGTTTTGCCATCAATCAGGAGAGATGCAGCTTGAAAGAGATTGAATTACTGTTTACAAGGATGAGATTAAATTGTTTTTAATATACAATGTTATGAAAGCAATAACCTTTTTGATGGCCGCAATCATATCCTAATAAAACTGATATTCATTAGTGTCAGGGAATATTCCCTGCATCCAATCTCCTCAAACTAATACGCTACCTGAGTCACTGGGGCTGGTACACAAACGAATCCTGTTGTTCTTCACGGCTGACAAGGTAAACATCACATGTGCCGGGGTACAAGGCGGTTCAATTATAATCTCTGACGGAAGGAAGGAGGGAGGAGGCTAATGGGTTTGTATTTGGAACAACGCGGCGATCAAACTTTTCTACTGCTCTGTGTTAAATATGATTAAAAACATATGTGCTTGACATTGATGGGGATTCTGACCAAGTGCTTGCATCCGTCAGTTTTCTCAGTATCCTGCTGATTTCTTCCCTTTTAATATAAGATAATCCTTTAATTTTTGGTTTATAGGTTACAAGAGTTGCCCCTGAGCAAGAAAAGATCTCTCCTCTCACTTCTGCACTTTTCTGTAGAGAAAAGAAGACACTCAGTGGTCGTCAGGAAAGGTCGTAATGAATTTTACTTAAAAATGACAGCCAAAATATTGAGTATGTAGCTGTAACTTTATGTTAAAGCAAAGCAAAGTGATATTTGTTTTGCATATTTAAAGGGGAACTACTGTTTTCTACACGCTGGACCTTATTTCTGGCATAAAATACGGTCGTTTACTCACCCATATAACTTGTGGTGTGGTGTTATTTGGAGACCGTCGGAAGATATTTAGACCTGCGTATATCCTATCAGGCTCCTCTCCTCTGGAACCAGCTCCCAGTTTATTTTTAAGGTCAGGCTTAGACTTTCCTGTTTGATCAAGCTTATAGTTAGGCCTGGACTAAACCATCCCTTAGTTATGCTGCTATAGGCCTAGGCTGCTGGGGGACAATGCACCAAACACATGCCCTCCTTCTTTCTTCTCTTTCCTCTCTCGCATCCTCCACTTTTTTTTCTCTGGCACAGAGCTCTTGCCCTCTACTTTCCTATCTACTACTACTCATGCAATTCTGTGCTATGACTATATAGAATGTTTATCTTGCTGTTGATGCAGATGTTTAAAGCGTTTCTTTAAGAAAAATGAACTAGAGTGACAATTCCCGCCAAAAAAACCTGATAGGTTTTGCTCCAGTGGCCTGAGCAGACTCCGCCCACCATTAGTACTGCTAGTGAAGTAAACATGCAGAGGAACGGCCATGAACATTGGATGCTAATTTAGTACACGCCCCCTAGTGCAGAATGAGTCGTGGACATTTCGTCAATCGTTTGCCAGACAAACTTTTTCTTACAAAAAATGTTTAATTTTCGAGTCAGATAATAATATATAAGTGACGTAAAGTGCAAGACACACAATATAAAACAACTTTAACTTTATTCCATGTTGTCAAAAAAGTAAGGAGTTAATTTTTTTGCAGACTGCATTTTTTGTATTGTGGAAAAAGTCCATCATTATTCTCATATCCACTGCAGCCAGGTACTCAATATGCTCCCAAACCCCAGCCTTTTAACAACAATAAAGCTTCTTCTGTACAAATCTTCTTGTATAAATGAACTTGTTTTTAACTTATAGGGTCGACAGATGGACAATGAATGATCCGCAAGCTCCTCCCTAGCTGGGCTTCTTACAGAAAGTGGACCGACTGATGGTGTGTTTTTCCAAACTGTCCGATTCTTAATAGAAATGAACTACCACACGAAAAAATGCTAGCGTAGTCTCATAAATCAAAGAGCAAAAGTATGCATTATGAATGCTTCACAACCTTACAAAACGTTCTGCAGTTGAATTATGTATTACCGCAGTCCCCACGGACGCCCTCTCTGATTTCACGCTACTATAGTGCAGTATCACTCACGGACTCCTTCTACAGTTCAGGAGTCAGTGAGTCAGAAGCATTACTTCAAACAGATAGGCTGCCACACTGTCACACATCAGCAGCGGTGTTTTGACAGGCCAGCGTGACCCCTGTGTTGCACAATCATGCGATCACAACAGGTCGGGTCAAAGGTCAACGCTAATGGATGTTTAGCAAGGGAAGCAGCTTTATGTCAGGGTGTGAGCATTCGTACATATGCGTGTGTTTGTGCTGCGTTTCGAAGCCAATTCTCTGGAAACTGTGGGAGTTCTTCTCCATTGCGTGGCGGTTAGTTTGATGCACAACTTTAAAAACAATAGTGTGACTGTTTGTTACGCGAGCTTTGTCTAATATTCACTTTTAGAATCATAACTCGCCTATTAAATAATGATCTACATAATCAGTCTATTTGGTGTAGTCCATATTACATTTTTTGTATGTTTCAGTGTTTGGTTTTGTTTTTCTATTTTGTTTAAGATCCAGTTTTCATAATGGATCTTAAATATGCCAGAAAAAAAAGATCAATATAATATGCCTAATCTGAAAAAGAAGGTGTTTGTATTGTTGTAGTCATTCAAAGCATTAATGCAAACCCTCTGTGGCCCCCTTCTGGTAGGGAGAATAATTAAACACCGGATATGAAATATGTCTAACAGTTGTGGAAATTTCCAGGCTTGCATTCACAAATAGCTGCAAAAATAATATTTTTAGCATTTCAAGCTTATAATCTAACTTAAATCTAAAAGCTACCTAACCTGCTCCAAATAGACCAACCTGTTAAGAGCAGAAAGGCAACATCTGTGTCCGCCCTTATGCTCGGTTTGTACAACAGTGTCAAACTAAAGCATTAGCTAAGACCCTACGCATTCCCTAACGCCGTAGCCTTGGGGAGTACACGACGCAGACCACAAGAGCTGTGATTGGTCCACTTTAGTATTTCCATCTGCTTGTACATGTCCGCAATTTTCCAACTGATTGTTTTCAGTCAATAAAGATGGACTGCATCGGGGAAAGGTGAACTGAGGAGGTTTGGAGATACAAACATTTGCAGGACTCGTCTTCTGTGAAATTTCGGTGAAAGTTTCAGTCGCCATTTTTGAAAGTGAAAAAAAGTTTTTTCGAAACAAAAAAGACGCAGTGCCGACTTGCGTTTATATGCTAGCGTTTGTGTGTGTATTGTTACAGCGCGAGCCAGACTCACAAGTGCGGCGTATAAATGGCTTGAGCTGCTGTAGGCTATGTATGTAGATTACAGCGTCTACGTTTTCCAGTGTTTTCCAGCAATGTAGAGCCACACCAGTTGTAATATGTGTTTGTTTTCACCTTTAATCACTTCTTTTTAAGATTGCAATCATTCCTCGATGTGTATAATTTCCATTTTTAATAAGAAAATAGACAAGGTGAATGCATAGCACCTAGGTTACATCAGTAGCTAGCGTTTCTCCGCGATCCTAGTTTCTGTAGGCTACGCTGTTGCTGTCGCTGCAGTTGCTCTCTCCTTCAGTCAGTCAATCAGTCATTGCTGACTTACGTAAAAGCACATTGCTAACAGCGCAAATGTCATCACCAGTTTTAAAACTTTACCTAGAGCCGAGTGGCTTAATCACCCAATGTGACAACCTGTTTGGCAAGCTCTTATTCAGTTTGCTTTTCTGTAATTTAAAATAAATTTAAATAATGAGTAGATCTATTATCATTTAATGAAACATTGCTGACAGTTAAAGGGGAATTACTGGGAATTACGACCTGGACCTTATCTCTAATAAACGGGGAATAGCACTAGCGTATCATAACAAAATATTAGTGAAATTAATGAGCTTAGCGGCAGATAATGAGTTATTTAGAGGCTGCGTTTCGGTGCCCCAGTCACTCCCATTATATGGATATATGTGGATTTAAATACCATCTGATCGAACGTTTTGCACATTTAAAGGGGAACTACTGTTTTCTACAACCTGGACCTTATTTCTGGCATAAAATACGGTCATTTACTCACCCATATAACTTTGGTGTTGAAGTCCTTCGGAGGATATTTAGATCCGCGTATATCCATATAGTGGGAGTGACTGGGGCACCGAAACTCAGCCTCTGATAATGTATTATCTTCGTTGAAACTCGTTAATCTCACTAATATTTTGTTATGATACTACTAAGGTCTACACATGACGCCAAAGTTATATGGGTGAGTAAATTACCGTATTTTATGCCAGAAATAAGGTCCATGTTGTAGAAAATGGTAATTCCCCTTTAATGAGTTTAGGTGGATTGTGTTTTAGAAGACTATCAAAATAAAAGCCTCCTTTCTTTGTTTTGTTTTTTTGTCCAGAGCCCTGTGCCCTCACAGGAAACACAACATATCGAAGGCTCAGTCTACATAGGAAGTAGGCTTCAATATGTGCCCCAACCTCTTCCAACTTTTTATCTCCCGTCTCTCCCCCTACCTTGTTCTGTCACTCCGCCTTTCCCCTCCCACCTTTGTCTTTCCTTTCCCAGCCTCAGTCTATCTTTATCTTTATCTTTTATGTTTTTTTGCATAGTTCTCCATCTTCTCCTCCTCCCCCTCCTCCCCCTCGCCCACTCCTCCTTCTGAATCCCTCAGTATCCACCCGACAGAGAGTCATCCATCTTCATTGGGGAGACGCATGTGCTGTTTTGACAGTAAGGGCTCTGACTGAGCAAGAGGAAGGAAAGCAGCAACCCCATGACAGCGAAAGACACATTATCGGTGGGAAAACACATCCGACCATCAATTACTGAAGCCCATCCAGCTCCACAAACACTTTGTGCGTTAGCTGTTGTCACCGCCGTCTGGCTCAGTGATCCTCCATCACCGGAGAGAGGTGTTAAATCCATCTAATGAGTTAATACGAGGTGTTTGATTTTAGAACCGAAACGGGTCTTAAATGGTTCGTAATTGGAGATTACGAATGTCTTTGCAGTTCTGTATGTTTTTGCAAAGACTAATTCCACATTTTTAAATTTTGATTTTGATCTTTTACCAGGAAAAAATGAAAAAATAGTTCCAGTGTCGGTCAACACTCAAAATGAAAATCACTGTTTATTTCCAAAGCTGTGAGTTATTACTTCACTGACTGACCATTCATCACGTTAATGCCTTATTTATTTATTTATTTTACGAAGGACAGTTTGAGTGATAAGACACAATCAATCTGATACGGGAGACATTAGCGACGTAACTGATGTGGAGTTGGATTCGTTTGTAATTGCTGTCAGAGGCGATCTTAGTCAACGTCCCGCCACTTGGAACGATATTGCTCTGACCTAAAGATGACAGTTCAATTAAATGCGGTGTCTTCGAGCTGAGGGGATGTGACAGGCATGTCCAGGATAGTTGCCATAAGGGCATTAATGACATCCCTGCCAGTCAAACTGTCACTCGTCTGTCCACCACTGCGTTTTGTTGCTGTCGTGAAATTAAGTTTTTAAAAAGAGCGTGAAGACAAGCCAATAAATCAATACACCTAGAGTCTCCTTTATGATTTTGGATGGCTTATTTTAAAGAGCTGGATTTCAGATTTAAAAGACTACAGCCGTTTTCTTTTTTTCTCCACGTTTTAGCCAGTCTGCAATGAATCATGCGTGCAATATTTGTCACAATGCTGCTCTGTTTTAGTAATCCGATCCCTCGGTTTCCATTCACTTTTATGTGGAATAAAAATCTTTTAAGAGTCTATTACAGCTCGCTTGAGTTGTTCAATTTATCACAGTTAACATCAGGCCTGCTTTAATTTACATTATCAGCATGAGGTAATGCAGCGCAGATGTTTCAAATCAAATCCATCTACTCTTAAACTGCATTACCACACGATGATAATGCAGCACTGACAAAATGAAAGCAGGCTGGACGTTGACTGTGACAGATTATGTAATACAAGCAAGTTGAAAGATGCAGAGACATCGTTGCACGTCGAGAAATTAATGGAAGTGAATGGCCAGTTCGCCTGCTTTGTAATTATTCGAATTGTGATAATAATATTCGTTTAAAGATGTGTCTCAAAACCAACACATATCAGGGTTTATCATTCATTTATGTTTAGATCCCAGCACGATGACTCCGACGGTCACCATCTCTGCAGTTCCCAACTGCATCTAACTCAACGTAGCTCAAAAAAATTTCAAGAGGTGGAGCAGAAAGCCTAGGCAAACGGCTAGCAACCTGTAACAGCACTCATCTGCAATTAAAAAGGCCACACCCTGTGATTACATTTCCCCCCGTCAGCTGTCGTTGTGAAATGGCTAACAGTGTTTTGTTCCAGGCTGTAAACATTTTTATTTCTGTTTTAAATTTAGACTTTTTTGAATGGAGGTCAATGGGGATTGACACATTTTTGGAAATGAAACAGCCTCCAGTGTCTTTGTCGCATAGACTTTGCCTGTGCTACTACTAAAAACAAAAATAACCAAATCTATAGAGAATTATAACATACTGTATATTGTTATTTTTTTCAAAACCATTACTGGGTATTAAAGGGGAATCCATTTTTTACAACCTGGACCTTATTTCTGGCATAAAATACGATCGTTTACTTACCCACATAACTTTGGAGTCATTTGGAGCCGTTCGGAAGATATTTAGATCCACGTATATATCCATATAGTGGGAGTGAATGGGGCACCGAAACGGCGTGTTATCTGCCGCAAAACTCGTTCATTTTACCAATATTTTGCTATGATACGCTAGTGCTATTCTCCGTTGTTTTTTGACCAGCTCTCTCTGCATTCACCTCTCAACGAGCTCCACATCTGTATACTCTGGCTCAGTTAACAGGTAACAGCAGGTAAACTTGAGAAGGTTCAAATGTCACAGTCTATCAAAGGTTATATGAAGGTTAATAGAAATGCATTGCAATTCTTTGGTTATGTCCTGAAACTGCAAATCAGAAACCACACATTTGATAAATTAAAAGATTATTTCATCTTATCTCATATGAAACTGTAGCATGTGCAATGGAAAAGAAAATATAAAATAAAATAAAAATGATGAAAGCTGGATTTATGTGCAAAGCATACAAATGCTGACTTTCTGCACATGTCTTCAACTATTCAAGGCTAGATGAACAACCCTTTGCTCAACATTTTAACTGATGAAGATGCACGCGGTGACGTACCTCAGTGTTCTGATAATTAATTTAGCCGATCTTCACCTCCGTCAAGCCTCACATCATTACTACCGCTAAATGTGCTCCGCAAGAGGCCTCCACGCCGCCTTGACATCGCGCGGATCAGAGTAATAAGTCCTTGATTTACTACCGAAATCATCCACTGTGATTTTATTTGTGCCTAATGCTGTTTTTAAAGTTGTCACATAAATCAAGTCGAATCAAGAGGAGGAAGAGGTGATTCTCCCCTTCCTCCCCCGTGCATTAGCTCATCCTCCTCTTGCAGACACTCTCCCCGCCTGGCGCTCACTTCCCGTCTGTAGGCGCTCATGCCGGGGCCGCGCTCGCTCGGCGCTTCCTCTTGACGACCCTCTGAGGTACGTTTGATGTCAGCGCGAACAGCTTGTTTTCCTTTTCTCCCTCAGATTCCCTCTCTCTCGCCGACTCGCTCTCCCTCCGATGCTTCTCTTTATTTCTTCTTTGGTCCGAAGCGCTTTATTGGACTCGGGTTGGAGTGGCCGCCGTATCAGGATTGATGGCCGTCGGGGAGCGTGCCCGTGACATGTCGGCCCTGAGAAGAAGCACAGAAAGAGCTTGTTTCTGCCCCCATCCATCATCCCAAAGCCCTAATCACCCAGTGATGGAGAACGTACAGGATGGGAGAGGAGAGAGTCCTGGATGACAGACATGTGTTGCACAACAAAAGCAGCTCAGATGTCTGTTTTGAGACACTTTCTCCTCTAGCCTCACTGATCATTTACTATTAAGCCTTCATTTCACAAGAGTAATATGCTCTCAGCTTCATTTGTAGTCATTTTAGAAGTCATCAGTGGTTCCTTTTGTCTTATCTGTCTTCATGCTGCATCACATTAGCCTTTTCGTAGGTCCATTGTGGATAATATATGAATTATGAGCAGAACAATCTCAAACTAAAAACAGTGTACGAGATCATCTTGCAGCTTGTGGCACGTAATGTATTAAAGTAGTGACACGGCTTGGTAATAACGACTGAGTTCAACACTACAGATTTATACAGAAGACAGAAAACAAGTCAGATTGTTCAAGTGAAAGAAGCAATGGAGCTTGACCATAAAATAATCTATGGAGCTTCTAAAATAATCATCCAGTTTCCTTTGCGGCACAAATAAGAAGTGATAAAAGTACAGCTGCACCAAGCCAATGTCGAAGAACTACCGGGAACAAAGGCCATCTTGGACACAAAGCTGCACATGAATACACCACAAAGACTAAAGCTAACGGCCAGCAGGCACTTACACCGATCAGGCATATCATTATGACCATTGCTAGGGAAAATGAAGCATCGTCTGACAGTTCAGTGTCCTGCTGGGAAACTTTTGGACCTGGCATTCAATAGCCGCGTTCTCACCGCAGTCGGAGGGCTAGCGCCGCGCCGTGCCAGGAGCCCATCCCAGCCCCTAGCACCCGCGCTTGGGGACCAGATTAATTCTCACCGCCGATCTTCGGACCCCAGGTGTTACGCCCCTATTTGCCCGACGTCATTATGCCACAGCCCATTTTCAAGCCAGTTGAAAGACCGCAGCATTTTAGAACTCTGAGCCAAAGCTGCCCACCAGTAACAGCTAGCAGGAAGGAAAACAAAGAAAGCAGAAGACGAAATGGATGGAACTGTGCAGTCGCAGATTGTCAGTTTGATCACAGCCTACAGATGAAGGAAACGACAACTTCGAAGAAATTGGCTGGAGTTTCTACGCGAGGTTGAGAGCATAGAGCTTGCGATTCGGCAGCTGAAACAGAAGCGTCGTCAAAAGACCAGAATACGCGATCCATTGCAATGACCACAAATCGTTTCCAACCACAACAACACAGATAAAACTCAGTTAAAGCAGATGACACAGTCACACTAGACGTCTTGCCTTTATTTCCGCGCACGTTTGAAAAATTAACTCCGCCCCGATGTACCCCCGCCCCCCTGGCCCTACCTGGCCCATCGTTTTACTTGGGCCAGGACTTCTGGCTCCTAGCTCCCTTCCCCCTCTGGCTCGTGTAGGTGAGAACAGCAGTTAGCGCGGCGCAGCACAGCCTGGCACGGTGCGGCGGTCAGAAGGGGGCTATTGGTATGGAGGCTACTTATGGCGCATTTCCACTAGCACGGCTCGGCTCGGTACGGTACGGCACGGCACGGCTCGGCTCGGTTTGGTTGTGTTTCCATTACAACTGGTGCCTCCTCGACGTGGGCGGGGTCGTCATAACACGGCTGCGCGAAACCGCTGTGACGTCATTTACACGGCGCCGAGCAACGTACAAATCCGGAAGACCTCCCTCTGAATCCGTTCTTCGGCAACCAGAGTCAGGAACGTCTGGACCTCCTCCACCGACCAAGGAGCGGATTTTTTCTGAGAAGCCATCTCGTTCCAAGTCAAAAAGCAGTAAAAAGTGGTGTCTTGTCTCGCGTCTTGTTTTTATTTACATTCTAGGCGGTCGTCGCGCGGTTATGACGCTTCCAGTGACGACACTCATCGGCCAATCAGTGGAAGGCAGTCGGCTGACGTCACGTTTTAGTAACGCTTCGGCTCGCTTGGAACCAGGGCTGAGGTGATACCAAAAATGCACCCGGTTCCAGGTACTGCGTGCTAGTGGAAACACGCAATAGCGCGCCGAGCCGTGCCGTACCGAGCCGAACCGTGCTAGTGGAAATGCGCCATTAGACATGTAGCACCCACCTAGACCAGACCAGACACCCCCACCCCATAGCAATGACACTCCTTGATGGCAGCAGCCATCCCCAGCAGGATGCAGCCACAAAAACAATTTAGGAACAACTAAAAAAACCATGAAGAACATCTCAAGGTGTTGACCTGGTCTCCAAATTGATCCCAAACTGATCAAGTATCTGTGGGATGATCCACAGAGGCCCCTCCCCTCAAGGCCCCTCCCCCACTAACAATACTCTGCAAAGACAGGTCAGTCTTCATATCAGCAGGTGGCAGTAGTCTGTACTGTTTACTCAAAAGGGAAAACAGGAAGAGCTACTGTTAGCTGGGAGGCTAGGACCTGAGTCACGTTGATCGGTTGGTCTGCAGGTGTTGAGTTATTTGTGTATTCCAGCCGAGCGTCATCATTCATCTCGGTGCCGTTTGGTGTCCTTTCTTGGCTTCATCACTAATAAAAAAAATTCACCAGATTCCACCAGAGGTCTTCTGATCTGGGTGCACCGGAGGTAAGACGACACATCCGTCGATCAATAACATCTCAGAAGCCGTTGTGGTTTTGCTTTCCTTTTTCAGATTTAAAGATATTTTCTACAGTCATTTGCTGAAACGATCTCTAGCATCTAATATATTTACACTCCGTTACAGACTTCATAATTACCCAGTATGTCAGTTGTGTTTACTGTCATCACGCTGCTTTCAATTTTAATCCAACAACTCTTCCACCTCCCTTAATCTGCAGCTAAAATCACAAGTTGAACAGTTCGCCGGAAAGATCGCTGCGGCTGATTGGCTCCCCGTCTCCGCCAGACTTGAAGCATCCGCCGAGCATCCGTTAACCTCTTTTAACACCGTTTCGCTGTCAAAACACAAATTTAACAAGCGAGGGAATACCCTGCAGTTAGTTTTATGGCGAGAAACCGATATTTACATGTAAAGAAAACAGGTTTGCTAGCTTCTTTTTTACTTTGTTTTTTTTTAATTTAGCTTAACTGTGTTTTCATTTTGCAAAAAGCAATTAAATTGTCAGGGTTGCCTGCTCCTTCAAAAGGAAGCGATTTCGCAAAGAGGAGGCAAAACGGCAACACTTGCACGCTTCAAGAAAAACAAATAAAATTATACATAAAGGCTGCAGAGGACGTGTTTTTTTTGTTTTGTTTTCCTGCAGAGCATCAATCAAACGCGCGTCTCTCCCCACATCTCACCTTTATTTTGTTGTCACCGAAGTGATTAATAGTCACTTAACATATTATTGCACGGCATGCCGCTGCGGCTCCTGCAATTACACAATGCTTAGCTTCTCAGCTGTCAGTGATCCATGGGAAGAGGATACTGCAGGTTCACGTGGCAGGGAGAGCAGAAGCAGAGGTTAATACACTCACTGAGAGGATGTGTCACTTTCGAGCCCGTCCACTTTTTTTTTTTTTGTGTGCCACTTTCCCTCTTGGCTCAGCAAATATCGGGCCCAGATACTGAAAACTTGCAGGATCAGAAGCAGTGATTAATGACTCGTAATATTAACAGAAATATAATTGTTATTGACTGAATGAATGCCAGCGGTTGAATAATAAATGGAAAAAACCCTCATCAAGCATCCCTCATGAAAGGCTGACGGCCTGTGCTCTGAGTTTGAACACATGCAGGTGCAGATGATTATGATTTATGACATCTCGACCCACTCGTATGCCAACGTCATTTAAAAACCGCGGGTTTCTTACACAAACTGAAAAGACGGTTGATGCCGCGTGCGGTTTTAATTCAGCCCAGCCCTTACCGCCGAAGCAACGGACGAGATGTTGTTCCAGGGTCGTCCGTGCCTCGTTCGTCAGTGTCAGATGAGGAAGTTTCGCGAGACAAAGACCCATTAAGAGCATCGACTAAGTGTTTCTTCTTTCGGGATATTACGTGATGATAGCCGTTCGCTCTCGCTGCCTCGCAAGGCAAAGAAGTGATTGACTCTCATCAAAAGGGGCAAACGGGTTATATTCGAGTCTGCAAACATAGTTTAGTCTCACAAAGCAGTTTTTGCAAGCGCTGGATTAAATCGAGAGCAGTACATACATTGATCAGCCACAACTTTATGACCACTTACAGGAGAAGTAAATAACATTGACCATCTTCTGACAATTCAGTGTTCTGCTGGGAAACTTGTGGACCTGGCATTGATTCTTTCATATGGATGTTACTTAGACATGTAGCACCCACCTAGACCAGACCAGGCACCCCCACCCCATAGCAATCCCCAGCAGGTGCATCAAAACCCAACTCAAAAAAACATGAAGAACATCTCAAGGTGTTGACCTGGCCTCCAAATTCACTAGATCCCAAACTGATCAAGTATCTGTGGGATGATCCACAGAGGCCCCTCCCCTCAGATGGCCCACGTCCATTCACTGATGAGTCGTAACTGTTTTGGAGGCACAAGAGAGACCTACACAATATTAGGAAGGTGGTCGTAACGTTATTTAATTTAATTATTGTTCTTATACTTAAGACGTGCAGTTTCATTCATTTCATTGCCATGTAATGTTTTGTTTTTAACTGGTAAAGCTGCACATTCTTCCTTTGTGGTTTTTAATTGTATTTGCATTTAGTGCAACTCTATGCCGTTTAAGAAGGCGGTTCTTCTTCAATGTTTTTGAATCTAGGGTCTAAAAGCCACGGACTCAGATCCAGGAATGATGCTGTCCTCCACCCATAATTAAAACTATTTCATGTACAAGTGAGTTCTGTCAATAGAGAGACTGGTTCTTATGTCGTATTTAGAATATGTACGACATACTGTATTTTGACCTTCGTGAACTCCAGCTTCAAATGGCAATCCCCTTTGATTGTAAGACAGATGACTCCTTCCATTATTTGTTTCTCTAATAACTTGTGTTTATTTTTCAACCTGTCAGTCGTCCGTCAGCGGAGGTGTATCTGCCTGAGAAAAGTGATTCTTATGAAATTTCCTTACTTGTTTGCTTTGGCCTCCAGAACCGAGAGAACAACATGGAAATCCCCTTTTTGAGATTCCACGCTCCCTCCGCCCCCCCTCCACTGGCATCGCCCATTAAAGTGCTCACGCTGTTCACTTTATCATTCTTATGACCCCCATCTTCGGCACCGGTGCCGAGGCTTTCCTCCCCCTCTGTCTCTAATTCATCATCCTTTATAGAGACTAATAGGCTGGAGGTGACACCAGGGAGAGCCCGCCGATGACTCCTGGCTGCTCGGATCCACTCACGGTGAAGGGTTTTCATTTGCCTCCAAGACACGGTGGTATTCATTTGTTGCAGTGGCACCCAATTTTCTCCTGGCTTGGAGCACAAACTCGGTGAATCTTTACAAGGACCCTCAAATGGAGATGTACAGCCAGAGTTTAGAAATGCTGTTTCCGTCGTGGTTGCCTCTTACTCTTAATATTACCTGTTCAATATTAAAAGTCTTGTGTTTCATTTAGTAGCTGGTGCATTATTATAGAGGCAGCGATTCTGATTGACGACTGCACTCGTTGAGCAGCTGAAAATAACCTTTTTGTGTATACATCGATCTGGCGTAACATTATGACCACCTTTTTTTATATTGTGTCGGTCTCCCTTGTGCTTCCAAAACAGTTGGGACTCATCAGAGAATGGACATGGGTCTTCGGAGGGTGTCTTGTTGTGCCCGGCAACAGAATGATACTTGATCAGTTTGGGATCTAGTGAATTTGGAGGCCAGGTCAACACCTTGTGATATCATTTGTGTTTTTTTGAGTTTTTGTGGGTGTGGTTGTGTCAGGCTGCATCCTGCCATCAAGGAGTGTCATTGTTATGGGGTGGGGGTGCCTGGTCTGGTCCAGGTGGGTTCTACATGTCTGAGTAACAACCACAATGAATGCCAGGTCCAAAAGTTTCCCAGAAGAACAATTGTCACAAGGTGGTCAATGTTATTCACTTCTCCTGTTAGTTGTTTTAATGTTATGGCGTATTGTGAAGTTGTTAAGGTGTCTTCATTAACTTAATTTTCTTCCAGACTCCATAACTCAGTCCTAAAGGCTGAGACGCAGCCGATCATGGTGCTGGATCTGGATCCGTGCCAGATTATGTTGGTCAGAGCTCTACCTGACTGGCGAAAAAAGGAAAGAGAGGAAAGAACAACAAAGATGAAAGGGCCGGTGCTTCTCGTTTTACATATTTATCTCGTCATTCAAATCCACGAATATTTTCTCAACGACATGATCATTCATGATCACGGAATGAACAAACTGTACACCAACTGATCGGCGTGGTTCAGGAGAGGCCATCTCTGTACGACCGTTTGTGCTCGTCTTAGCTTCCTAGCCTTCCAGCTTCCCCTTTTCCCCATTTGAATGATGTACTCAGACAACCACCACCTGCTGGTATGAAGGCTTAATTCCTCAGAAGTTGGCTGTTGGCTGTACTTGTTTTTGTTGTGTTTAGGCGCAGAGTTTTGTTTGGGGTTATTGGTTTGATGTCAGTTTGCCTGTGCTACGTGAAAATGTTCACAAGTGTCCAACGGGATGTTGAGCAAGTGGAAAAGGTTTATGTTTCAAGTTGTACTGATCAGTCTAAAGCTTGGGACATAACTTAAAGGGGAACGACTATTTTTTACAACCTGGACCTTATTTCTGGCATATAATACGATTATTTACTCACTCATATAACTTTGGTGTCATTTAGAGTCGTTCAGACGTTATTTAACCCATTAACTAAATACATTTCACCAATATTTTGTTATGATAGGCTAGTGCTATTCCTCGTTGAGTCCAGAGTTAAATGTCATCTATTCGCAGACGTGCAGCGGTTTGTTGTTCTTTGACCAGCTGTTCCTCTCTCTGCCTCCACATCCTCCTTTCAGTGAGCTCCTCATCCGTATACTCTGGCTCAAAACGGCAAAGGCGTCCATCATAAACAAAGTCGTCAACCAGAACCTCAGAACTGGGATAATATTCAGCCCAAATGCAAAAAAATAGCAGTAGCAAATTACAGGTTAACAAGCTGTGTAAGCGTGGCGCTCAGAGATGACATCATCCAGGTCAGAGGTTAGCAAGTCAATCTACAGACACCGGATGATGATAACAGGTAACTCCAGACTCAACAGGGAATAGCACTAGTGTGTCATAACAAAATATTGGTGAAATTGACGAGTTTCACGGCAGATAATGTTATTTAGAGGCTGCTTTTCGGTGCCCCAGTCACTTCCACTATATGGATATACGCAGATCTAAATATCATCCGAAAGACACCAAATTTATATGGGTGAGTAAACAATGATATTTTATGCCAGAAATAAGGTCCAGGTTGTAAAAAAAAAACGATAGTTCCCCTTTAAATAGTCTTTACAGATTTTGAAAAATTAGGGGTGCACACTAACAGACTGTCTTCTTCAGATTTATGCACGGCAACTGAAAGACTGGGGATCATCACACACTTAACGATTGCACCTGATGAGGGATCACAGACTACATGATTGGTCAAACCAACTAAAATCAATTGAAGCAGCAAACTCTTGTGCAAACCTACGGCAAGGCCAACGGTTGTGGTGTGTAATGCAACCAACATCATATAGGCAATCCTGCCACAACTCCATTAATCTTTGCTCCATTTCTGTGGTCCACTTTGTTACCACTCTCCCGCTCTCGCTCTCCGCCATTGTTGCTTAGATATTCCCTCTACATCCCGCTGTCTTCTGACACTATTTCCTGTGTCCCACCCTCACTTTTTCATCGGCCTTTAGCAACACGTCTTCACGGTTGGGTTGGTAATCAGCTCACACAAATTCAAACATGTTTGATTGGCTGTGATCGAGGTCAGGTTTGGGTCTGTTCCCCTCACACTCTAGCAGATTTTTGTGCCGACTGTCCTCAACCAGCCCAGACTGGTGCGGACTTTGCCCAACCGGGAATCGTGGGTTAAATCTGTCAAAAGTGTGTCCTCAGTTTAAGCTTGCACTTGCAGCAGCCGCTAACATCTACACGATCTGTTTAATGTGGTGAACAAACACATACTGCAACAGGTCTCATGCGAGTTCGCAAATTAGATAAAAGGCCATTAACAGCATCCTGAAAGCTGTTGGTGAGGAAACAGAGGCTTTTCCCAGTCTTCTGCGACCTTCGTGGATTTGTGAAACATCACCAGTCACAAGGAGAGCTTCCTGTTCTTGCGTCGCCGCTCGGCCCCTTTTCTTTAAAGATTCTTCGGGATCTGATTTGTGCGGCGTAGCCAGGTATCCCGTCTCGATGGACTTGTTTTTACCTTCAGAAAGTCACCGAAGTGTTTGTGGCTGGTTTATCATTACATAAATAACTTGTTAAACCTGCTTCGACGTCTTGTTGAGAACGAGCCTGTCATCTCCGCAGCTAACAGCTTGGTTTCCAGATGACTGTTCCGCTCAGTGTCTGTCATCAGTCTTATCTCATCAAGACCTTAGGTAATTCCCAGCTAACTCTCTCGTCTGTTGTGTTTCGATACAATTTCTGCAGAAAGATAAAACTTGGTCCCACACTTGGTCCCACTTTTGAAGTATGCTTCAGGTCATTGTCCATCTGTACTGTGACGTGCCATCCAATGAGTTCTGAAGCATTTGGCTGAGTATGAGCAGGTAATATTGCCTGAAACACTTCAGAATTCATCCTGCTGCTTTTGTCAGCACGAGGGAACCAGTTCCGTCAGCAGCCATACGTGCCCACGCCATGACACTACCACCACCATGCCTCACTGATGAGGTGGTATGTTTTGGATCATGAGCAGTTCCTTTCCTTCTCCATACTCTTCTCTTCCCATCACTCTGGTAGAAGTTGATCTTTGTCTCATCTGTCCATAGGATGTTATTCCAGAACTGTGAAGGCTTTTTTAGATGTTGTTTGGCAAACTCTAATCTGGAATCTAATTCCGTGGTCTTCTGGGTGTTTTGGTGTTGCTGAGCTCACCGGTGTGTTCTTTCTTTCTAACAATGTTATAAAACAGTTGATTTGGCCACACCTAATACTTTTGCTATCTCTCTGATGGCTTTGTTTTGATCTTTCAGCCTAATGATGGCTTTCTTCACTGATAGTGACAGCTCTTTGGATCTCATATTGAGAGTTGACAGATTCCAAATGCAAATAGCACACTTGAAATGAACTCTAGATCTTTTATCTGCTCCGTGTAAATGGGATAACGAAGGAATAACACGCACCTGGCCATGGAACAGCTGAGCAGCCAATTGTCCCATTACCTTTGGTTCCTTAAAAAGTGGAAGGCACATATACAAACTGTTGTAATTCCTACACCGTTCATGTGATTTGGATGTAAACACCCTCAAATTAAAGCTGAAAGTCTGCGGTTAAAGCACACCTTGTTTGTTTCATTTTAAATCCATTGTGGTGATGTATAGAGCCAAAAAGATTAGAGTTGTCGCAGTATTTATGGACCTGACTGTATGTCTCTGAACAAATAGTGAAATAGTCAAATGGGGAATAGATGAAAACAAAACAAATACGATGGTATTTGAATGCTTGTTATCAGTTCATGCACAGCAGCATTGGTGTGAGCATAGTTTGCATGAGATACAGTCAACGTTTTTATTTTTTGCACGCATGAGACTGTGACACAGATGAGCCGACTCACAGACGCGCAGGAAAGCTGTGCCGAAAAAACTGCTAAAAAAAAAAATAAAAAAATAATGTTTTGTGTCAGATGCTGATGAGATCTAAAATACTGCAGGACGTTTAGTCATAATAATAAGAAAAAAAAGCCGCTTCTGGAGTATTGTACTTCCAAAAGTGTTGTTCGTTTAATCCACAGTTAGACGATTAGCGGCGTGAGCTGAGTTATAGCTCTCATCATCTAAATAAATGAGAAATTATTAGGTGAATTAACGAGGCAACAATAACATCATTTTCCCCGTCCCAATTTCAGACAACGTGGGAAGAAGATGTTAAATTACTCCACCCAGAAAGCGCTCGTCTGCTAATAGTATTTCCAATAAAGGGTAATAACGTTTGATTAAGCCCGACGCCGTTCCTTCGGGGAGAAAAATATTAGGTTGAGAAATGTGTTTATTTTTAAACTGAATAACGAGGGATATTTATCCAAGCCGGGGGACGCTTGAGGAATAGCGTTCCCTGGCTCGGCGAAATAAAAAATACAGTCCACCAGTTGTTCCTTCACATGAATACTGAGTCACTGCTTATGAATTATACAGCGCATCATTACCTATTCCTGCGTATCCTTTAGAGTTGATGGAGGGGTAGACCTTCAAGGACAGGTTGCCAGTCCATCATGGGGCTAAGCTGCTTGTAATGTATTGGAGAGTTGACAGCATGGATTTGCACCACTTGAACTATAATTTGATGCTTTTAAATGTGCATCATTTGAATTATAAATGCGCCATGAAGCAGTTAAGAACACTGTGTGCAAATCTGTCTACCGTGGAATGAAGCAGAAGTGGGAAGTAGGCTTAAGAGTTTCTCTGTAAATTCATGTCCATCGGGATAAAAGCGCTAAAACTGATCAATGCAAGGTTGCCAGATTTTGCAAAATGTCTCCTCTTTGTTTTTTCATGGAGAATTTAATCTCAAAGTCTAGGTTTTCCGTCCCCTCATTTATTAGATACGAGTGTGTTTTGTGCAGCTTTCTGTTTCCACTTGAGTAATTAATCTTCGTGCCAGCAAGATGACAAATGACACCATATTCTGTTCTGCACCGTTTTGTATTAGGTTAACATGCGGGCACAGGAAGCCAAACATGTGAAGTCACCTACACCTAACACGAAAGGCAAAAGCAAACGGCACAAACGATCTGCACCTGCATGAAAGGAAGTAACTGTTTATACCAGCAGACACTGATTAGCCACAACATTATGACCACTTGGCCTCTGTGGATCATCCCACAGATACTTGATCAGTTTGGGAGCTAGTGAATTTGGAGGCCAGGTCAACACCTTGTGGCGGGTCTTCATGATTTGTTGAGTTATTCCTAAACCATCTTTTTGTATGTGTCTGTGTCAGGCTGCATCCTGCTGGGGATGGGTGCTGCCATCAAGGAGTGTCATTGCTATGGAGTGGGGGGTTGGGTCCAAAAGTTTCCCAGCAGACCACTGAATTGTCACAAGATGATCAATGTTATTTACTTGTCATAATGTCATAACTGTCATAATGTTGTGGCTGATCTGTGTGTTTTGGGTATTCTTCCTTTGCTCTGTGGGCAAAGAACTAATTCATTTGAAGATCTTGGATATGATTGGAGTATTTTATTCCTCAATCTTCCTTACCTGGGATCAAATTAGTACAGTAAGGAATGTTCAGGAATTGCTTCAACAGATCACAAACACCAGACATCAGCACAAAGATCAGCTGAACCACCTTTATTTCGACTGAATTTATACAAAGGTAAACCAGATGCTGCATAATCTGTTATGAATCTAAATCCTGACTGACCGTGTGCACAGCTTTCATTTGTGCCAGTGAACCAGCGAACCAGTTGTATCCAATTCATTACTTGCTAAGAGGAGGTTTGGTTGCAGGTTGTAATGAATATCTTCTGGTGCCCTTTTCCACTGCGGAACCATCTCTGTTTGGTGAAACCTCAGAGCTCCTGCAGACTGACTCCGTAACTCAGACATGAAAACATGTAGACAAACTGTGGCCCCTGTGAAAGGGGTCACATCTCAAGTCTCAGGCAGATGATCTCTAAGCAAAACTTCCCATCTGCTCCGCCATGCTGCCCTCGGATCCCAAGAGAGTGCTTAAACAGACTGTCCAGAAATTAGGAGTGCAACCAAAACCCAAAACTGGTGGAAACGGACCAAGTAGTGTGATTGTCAGGAAGTAGTTTCTCAAATGATGCCATAAGAAAAGACAGAACAAGAAAAAGACTCAGCTTTTCTCAGCTACAGCGATATTCCACTGGTTTGAGGTCAGGTGTTCTTTGCAAAATGCTGTTGTCGAGTGTTGTCTGTTCACACAAACCAACAGTTTGTAAGTCCGGAGTAGATTCAAGTGTATCCACAACAAGTTTTTGAATATGTGCAAATATCTGTACACCAACATTTCCAAAAGGTTGTTTGTATGTCTGCATGGTCCAAAGTGTTCTCAAATTATGGAAAAATATGAAAATAAATATTGTTGGATGTCACCCAGAAATTTCGTATTTGGTATACCAGTTTAGCAGCCATGCAAAAAGCTTAGTTGGAACATAGTTGTTTTCAAAAAAGGCAAACAATATTTTGTGCAAGTCAAAGGAAAGCGCTGCTGCAGTGGCAAGATGTTTGTCAGACATGAACTTCCTCAATTTAACTGCAAAGAAAACGCAATGACTCCAGCGAAACTGAGTTGTTTCGTGCAGTCTTATCAAAGTCAGTGTGGAGATGTGGGCGATGAATATGTGGCAAGTAGGGAAGGGCACAAGTCAAATATATCAAAAACCAAGGTGCTTCCAGCCAGTCACAGCAGGGAGGAACAACTGTAACTGTAACAGATGCCTTGACAAGGAAGAGCTATGTATACACACAAGGGCCGATGGGAAAACGAAGCACAGGTGAATCTGTCTCTCTGTGTTAGCCCTGCGATAGACTGGATACCTGTCCAGGGTGTAACCCGCCCAATCTTGCCCAATGACAGCTGGGATAGGCTCGAGGATGTCTCATGGTGGGAGGAAGCCGCAGTAAGAAGTGTACAGTTGGTTAAATATGGACAATGCGTCGCCACTTCCTTGCATTGACCCACCTAGCAAACTTGGCTAGTTTCCCGGGACTACAGGCGATGCCATCTTGCAACTCTGGAGCCAGAGTCTGCACTGTTGGTCGGTTGGCATGACAACTGGTAGTCGCCATTATGTCACATCCTGTTTCTGTAGCGTCAAATAATTAACACTAAACTAATCCAAAGAAATGACACTTGAACATGCATCAACATTGTATTAACTAAAATGACAGAAAACATGATTTTGTGTATGATGTGTATTTTAGTGTTTTAGTTTGGCCCAAGCCCCACCCACTAACATGAAGGAGTGAAGCTTATGATCTATACTGCAGACAGCCACCAGGGGGAGCTCTACTTGCTTTGGCTTCACTTTAAAGGAGCTGTTCCGTCATGCCTATAGCCTTTACCTGCTGAACTGATGAGTCTAGTCCTCTAACGTATTCCTCCCTTTAGTTACACTTTATTTAAAAGTTTAACCTAAAAGCTGAGGTGTGTTTTCAAATCATCCGCATCACTATATGTCCCCTTATAGACCTACCCTCATCCCTATGAACCCGCGTCCCATATTCCCTGTAATCTACACCTCACCCTAAACTCTGCTGGCCCCCGTTTCCAAAGTTCGGATCATTGATTGGTAACTTTGACGCCTGGACTCTGGCCCCCAGCCAAAAATGATAACTGTTCATATGGGACAATGAAGCTAAGTGCTAAATCAATGGGGCCAGCCTCTCTGATGTGGATATAGCGTTACAGAGGAGGCCAGTGGCATGAGCTGGGGAAGATGTTTCCCTGGGGAAGACTTTTGGAGACACACCACCGCTGCCAGGCAAAACTCCAGTCTGGGGATTCATCATTCACGTGATCAATTACCGCACCTTGGCAAAGTGCTCGAATTGGAGAAGTCACGATTTGTTTATCACCAACCTCTCATGTAATTTTGATTGATTGATGTGACAGTGATTTATCTCACAGGTGGTGCTGGCTGAGTTCGAGTTTTGTTGCGCTTGTCACCCCTTGAGGTCAAAATAAGCAATTTGAGGAGTTCTTGTCCAAGTTGTACAGCTTGGGAGTGCATGTGATCGTGTACATGGGTGAATAACTGAATGAAAGTCAGACTGAAAAACAAAAGAAAAGATGAGGGAAAATGAAGCAGAACCAAGGGATTTGGTTCAGTGCTTCCCGGAACGATCGAACACGTTACCGGCTGCATCTTCTCGCTCAGATTAAACAACAAGGAAAGGTCATTCAGAATCCATGGCTGCTTTGCGACCCGGACCAGAGCTTGATTGTGATAGGGGCCGGCGGCTTGGCGATCATTAGGGCCACGCGGTGTTGTTCACGGGCACGGCAAATTAGCCCGCCTGTCCCAAATGGACATTAGGCATGCACACAACGTGCAAAGTGTGCTGTCGGGGAGGAGTCTGGGCGATGTTGCTGCCACATTAAGTTGTTTCCATCATTAGGCTCGCTTTTGCTTATTTCCCTCGTGAGCCGTGTGTTTTTGTTTTTGAGGGATGTGTCTATCAAGGTTGGATGCGAGGCTCAACTGTGTTATTTGAACGGTTGTGTCAATGGTTATGTGTCCCACTATATGTCTGTTTTTTTCTTGTTTTCTTTTGTCTCTTTAAATTAAAAACAAATCCCTTGAAAGGCATCGATGAAAATGAGCATTTAGCTATCAGACGACATAAGCATTTGCCAAATGAGCAATTTCTCAACATAACACCACGGTATCTGTAATCAGTCCCGCTGCCAGGGTCTCTGGCTCTCACTGTGATAATGATAGTTGATAAGCTGAGTTCAAATTAGCCATTCCTTTTATTCTTCTTATTGTATTTGATGTGACTGTGTCTGGAACTGGATGTCGGGGCAGGACAAAGTGCTGGGTGTAGATAGCAGGAAAACAGTACCGGAAGTGAGAAATAACGTGATTTCCCAATGAATAGATGATTGACAAATACATTTAATTTGACGCTTCCAGATTCCGATCTCCAGAATTAACCTCCTACCTCAGGAGACCCCCACTCCTTCCCTTCCTTTCCTCTGGAACATAAGGGGGCTCTAAACACCAGGCAGCTATTGGGCAGACTGAGCAGTTGTGCTTGGAAACCTGATAGAGCGCCCCTCACCCAAACTTAAAATACCAGCAGAGATCAATAGCTGCAGCATGTTATCTATTGTCCAGCAGAGAGTGTCGCACGTCCCAGTGTTTCGGCTAGATAGATACCTAGCTGGATACCTACTGAATCTCTAACACTGAATAAATTAAATTGAGTGCAATCTGGTGATTTCCAAGTAAAAAAAAAGAAAGAAAGAAAGAAAGAAAGAAAATATGCATACACTGTAAAACTGGGCTATTTTTTTAAGTCCAAAGTTTACTCAAGAAAAAGTCTGCACTTGTTTCAGATAGAACATTCATTAACATTTACTTGAATGCACTGTCCTGTGCAAATAGCTGTACGTTGGTCAGTAGTTTTCATGTTTGTTTTTGTATTTGCTGTGTTTAGTTTTCCCATAGAGTTGACATGACCAAGACAAGAAGGTCTTTGTAAGTCAGCCCTCTTGACCATCCAGCTGCAGCTCCGCCACGAGAGATAAAATGCGATGTTTCTTCTCCAGACACCTTTAAAGGAGGGTCGAACTTTGCTCAAACCTCATAAAGACGAATGTCTTATTTGAAATGCATCTTAACCCTAATTTTTCATTAACAGAGGTAATAAAAAGAATCGCATATTAATACAACTTCCGCCTCTCGGGTTGCTTATGAAAAAAATTAAAATGCAAATATTCAAGTAAAATATATGCAAACAGTGCTGGACTAGATTATGATGCCCTCAAAGATGCCTTGTACCCTGAAACGTTGACCGTTTAATACAGACAAAAGCTACAGTGACATGAGAATGGATATCCTGCTGGTTTGTCACTAATATGACAAGGTCGTTGCTAGTCAGCCGTTGCTCTGAAAAACATGTCAGGGAGGTTCAAACTGTGCCTAAACCTTATAAAGACAATCTCTGTCAACAAATATCCTATTTGGAATGAATCTGAACGCTAATATTTCATTAACAGAAGTAATATAAAGAATCATATAATAATACAACTGCTACTTCTTGGGTTACCCACAGGAAAAAATGCTAATATTTAAGTATAAAAATACGTAATACTTGGCTACATTTTGATGCCCGCAATGATGCCTTGTAGGCTGCAACTCTCCATCTCATTGTTAAATTTGTCCTTAGTCCATATCTCAGGCTTTATAACTTGCAGCAGTAGTTATTGTATGTTTTAAACGAAATGCAACACTAACTGGATTTTATTCTATTAGCAAAATGCTCAACTGTCTGCAACTACTTGAAATAGGACATTCATTTACCTGTAGCCTTTCCCTAACCTTATCCAAACTCCAGTTGTCACCTAGATGAGAAGGTCTTTGCAACCTTTGTCAGATAAAATGCAATGTTTCATCTCCAGAAACATTCAGACGTCGCCCAGACCTCATAAAGACAATCTGTGTAAACACATATCTTCTTTGAAATGCATCTTAACCCTCATTTTTCATTAACAGAAGTAATAAAAACAATCGCATATTAATGCTCGTCTACAACTGCTGCCCCTCAGGTGCCCCAGAGGAGAAAAAAAGAAAAGAAAAGAAAAAGAAATGCTAATATTTGCACATTTAATGAGCATCCTGACGTCGTTTCTGAAACAATATCGAAGACGCAATAAATTATTTTTTCCTGTTTCAAATAAGGGGGAAAAAATAAAACATTTCCTTGTATAATTAAAAGCCGGTCTGGAGCCTCCGGGCGTCTCGGATGCAGGCTCAAACTGTGAGAAGAGATGAAAAACAGATCCTGCATAATCAACATCGCCTCCTGCAAGTCAGTGAAAGTGCACCTTACTCAGACGCCTGTGTGGAATGCGTTCTGGGGAGCGTGCCGTCTCGCCCTCATGTCCGTCATTTTAAATGGCAGCAAAGACGGAGCACTTGTGGACCTCTCTGGCAGATTTATGGGCTGTTAATGCCTTCCCCATCCACCCTCTGTGTTCCTTCTGCTTTTGTTTTGACGGTGCCGAATGCAGGTTGTGATTCTCCAGACTGAGATGTGATAAATTACTGAATCTTCCAACTCATGTCAAGTTGACTCATGCCCAAGCTTCTTGTTTTTTGGGATTGTCCGGCTTGCTGGATCTGGCAGCAGAGGTCAGTCAAGCCCTCGGGGCGGAGGGGTCAAGTTTAGGGAGACTTTTTAGCAGATGGTGTTGAGAGTTCAGTCTGTCACTCAGGAAGAACAGAGAAAGAGGAGAAAAGACACTTTACGGCTTTAATTGACTTGTGTGTGTGTCTCAATATTGACCCGGTTTACCCCCTCAAAAAAGAAAAAGAAGAAAAAAAACACTCCCGTCCCCATCCCCAAAATGAGACACTTAAGGTCAAAACGTCAGCAAAACAGTCCTTAAATACCACTTATTCACCACCCGCTTAAATATTGATGATAATCTGAGTGCCTTGGATATGTCCTCATTCAATTGGAAATCAATTCTTTTAGCTTCTTTTACAAACAACAGAGACAAAGAAGGCCGCTCATTAATTTTGTAAGTTGGAGGTGACGTAGTCTTTTTAGTTTTTTTTGTTGTTGTTGTTTGTTTGTTGTTTTGGGGACGATCTGAAAAGTTTCGTCTGTGTTTTTCTGCTTTAATGGCCTGCACATCTAAACAACTGAACAGTTTTGTCACACTAAAGTCAAAATAGGTCAACTTCATTGATGACCATGTGTCAAATTCAGAAATTTGCTTTGTTTTACCAGAGATTACCAGAAGAGGCCAGTGTTTTAATGTGACTTTATTGCAATTTATTGGAAACTTGCTAGCTACCAGCTAGCCTTTTAAAGTGAATTACACATGCAAACGCACTTTCAAAATAACAACAATACAAACTAAACATTTTATTTTGTGAGGTCCGTGCAGTCACTCGTCTGAGTCCTCTCTATGTCTATGGGTGAGAACACCTGAACGCCTCTTCCCCATACTGGTCCCCAGATGCCTTGTGTGGCTGCTCCAGGTGTGTGTCTGAAGAATCGTAGAGCAGGGGTTCCCAAACTTATCCATGCCAAGGCAACCCAAACAGCATTAGCTTCTGGCTTTGCAAACCCACAGACAATGCTACAAAATATGTAAAGAAACATCAACTCTTAGTATTTTTTATTTTATTTTATTTTTTATTCTTTTATTTATTGTATTATAATATAATAATGATTTATTTATTTTTTATCTTCCCTTCAGGGGGTCGCAGCCCCCACTTTCAAAACCATCGTTGTAGAGAACCAATCTGACACACCTATTGTGTGTTTGTGGACTTGAGTTTCCTGGTTATGATCAAGTTTTTAAAGTATTTAAATG